>CM059971.1:101666094-102866094 GCA_030490835.1 Annona cherimola | reverse complement strand
GCCCAAGTTACCAGAGTGACGGTGTAGACGAAGATCTTCCTTTGACATTCTCTGACAAGTCATTGGTAAGGGAGTTCTCAAGAAAAGTAAGAAAGAGTATGCGGAAACCTTAAACAATTCCAAATTGCTACATTTCTAGTCTTGAGACAGCAGCATGTGTCAAGAATAGTGTAGTTTATGTTTCGTTTCAATCTTTGTACATTCATCCCATTCGTCCTAGTTCTTCCCTTTTTATATCTAGGTTGCGCAATTCATTTTTACGCGAAAATTAGATTGAGCTTCTCAAATAGATTTTGTATATACAAATGGGCTTGTGGTCCTTAACTGCACCACTGTCTTTAAAGTAAATGTGCACTTGTATGATGGAAAAAGACGTGTAGAAGTGCTGGTTCTCACTTTTATCTTTGGCAATTTAGTCAACAAGGCACCATGGCCATGCTTCGAATTTGTGAAATCTAGGAGGGATGGGGAGCAATGTTGGAAGTTGGACTGCGATTGATGGGCTCTGATACAGTGTACCGGGTGTACTTAGCTTTGGTTTTTAAAATTTTTTTTATACAATCGTTAATCTAAGTATATTTAACGTAAATATCAAGTTTTCCATTTTTAGATATTTTTAGATTTTTTATCTTGAAAATCAATAGCATTTTAATAATTTTAAATTACTAAAAATCTTCAACAATGATAAAAACTTAATATATATGTTAAATATATTTAGATTAACAACTGTATAAAAAAAAATTAAATAAATTAAATGCACTTGGGTGCACCGAGGTTAAATGCACTTGGGTCTACTTAGCCTCAATGGGTGATTGAATTGGTTTCAATCCTCGGTAAGGATATAAAGGATTGTAGAAAGTTTTAGAAAGCAATAATGGCAATAAATTTTAATGTACAACCGTTCCCAAACCCGCACTACCCGAAGTCAACAAATGTAACGTGTCATTATCTCATACCCTGAAAACAAGATGCGTATAAGGCAGGCAGGCAGGCAGGCAGGCAGGAAGCAAAATGCATTCGTGAAAAATGTCAGCCTTATTCCAACTGCCAAATCGTCGTCAACGCATTGGTTCGAAAGTTTGGGAAAGGTGCGGGCAGGCCAGAGTTAGCAGATACGATGCCTTCAAGGATGATCCGCAACCACCGCTGCAGGGACAGCACTGCTTGCTTGCTGAGAACCTCAGCCACAAGTTTAGCACATGCCGCACCACCCACACGATGGAAAAGTGGTCGTGCACCAACGTTGGCCACAGAAGTTTTGTCTTTATATATAAAAACACCATTGGCTTGAGAACTCCACATGTTGTGCTTTTAAAAAATTTGGATTCGGTGATCTTGACGTAAAGAGGGACAACAATGGCACTATCATTCAACCAGCTAGGCTTTTGGACCTTTGGTCCCCACATACTGATACTGTGCTGCCAAAATTCAGTAGGGTTGGTGGTTTGCTTGCTTGCTTCCTCACATTTTCGGAGTCTGTAAATAAGTTTTCGTACAACAAATTTTTTTGTTGCATTTATGATAATACTCACTGGTTATTAATGATCTGATATAATAATTTTTTGTTGTGGATAATATTGCTTAGAATAATATATTCGTTGAATCGAATTCGTTATCTGAAATTTCTTGTTTACTAAAAAATAGATTTTCTGCCAACTAAGGCTATCTCGGTTGGTGGCAATACCGCTCGGTGTGCTGTCTGTTCGTGGATTTGAAACTCACAGCTAGCATTTGGCATGGACTTTTATGACCACTTCCGCATGTGTCTTTCTGGTCATTTGGGTATTTATAGTTGATCTTCTTTAATATAAGAGTATTTACAATATGTCTTTTCACAGCGAGGGTCATGAATGAGCTTGATTTGTATTATTATATATCACGTGTGTGTATATAATACCAATAAAAAACAGATTTTGTTGAAGAAATAATTTATGCGACAAAATTTTTTCCGCAAGCAAGTTTATATGCAAGAAATCTTTTGTTGCTTTTGTAATGATGCATTTGCGCAGTGGTTTGTGCGCGTGTGATCTAGAGTTCAAACTCTGAGAAGAGTATGGTCTCCATATAACGTGATAAAAAATAAATAAATTTCTTTTTATAAATAATATTATTTAGAATAATACATTTGTTGGATTAAATTCATTGTATAAAAGTTCTTTTTGCTACAAAATAGATTCTTTTGAGAAAATTAACTTAGGGACAAAATTCTTATTGTGCACGGGTGCGTTTGGTCGGACATAAAAAATATCAACAAAAACTTTTCAATCTAAAATTTTTTACTTTCCATAACTATTCTATTTTTTAATTATTTTTTCACATTTTTGTATATAAACAACCCTACTTTTTAATCATTTCCACATAACTACTCATTCAACTAACCTATCTATTTTAACTTTATTCTCTTTATACATCATTATTACCTCTATCATATCACATTATTTTCTATCAACTTGACAACTTTTACCCTGAAACTTTCCATCAAAAAATTTTATCTCTAACCAAACACACCCTATATAACTTACGTGTAACCTTTGTTATTGTGTGAATATGTAACTTGGTTATTTATGATTTAATGCAATAATTTTTGTTGCAAGATCAACATATTTTTGAATAAAATTTGTTACATAAAACCCTTTTTGCTATAAAATGAAATTTTGTTAAAAATAATTTACTTTAACAAAATTATGGTTGTTTGTAAGTGTATATGCGATAAAAATTTTGCTTCATATATGACAATGTAGCTTGGTCGTTTATGATATAAATTGTAAATAATATTATTTCCAACAATATAGTTATTGAACAAAACTTTTTACATAGAAGTTTTATAGAACAAAATATATAACTCGTCACGAAATGTGTTTTAAGTAACAAAATTTTACTGTATAGCAATGAAATTTTGCATGTAACCAATTTTCTTTTAGTAAATAAACATACGAAGTAATTACAAGTCAAGAAGGATCCATGCGTTAATTAGATTGAGACCTACAGCTTGAATTTTAATTTTTATTAAAAAAAAAAAAAAATTCCTAAAGGAACACGGCCACGAGCAAAATGCCACGTTGTTATGATTAGAATTTAGATTGACTAAGAGGGCCAAGTCGGAATAAATAAACGTAACGGCAAGCTTTTTAACCGCCCCAACGATTTCCAATGTCTTTTCGACTGGTTTTGCTAGAAAAAGAAGTGGCAACGGCGAGAGAGGGAAAAAGAAAAATGGAATAACGCTCCAGAGGGAACCAGTGAGGAAGCAACCGACCAACCGATTTGAAGACATGAAATGACGAAACTGCCCTGGGCGTCACGCACGCACGCACGAGGCAGAGTAACCGCCCATTGTTTCCCGCCACAGACCCCAAACGGTCAACCAACAACAAACACTACGTGGCAAGCCCTGATTCATCAATCCAATGACAGGGCAGAGAAAGAGAGAGCGCGCGGTTTGGTTTTCCACCTCTTTCGCCCTCTTCTCTTGCATAAAAGAATCCCATAGCAACCATTTCTCCCAACTCACTTTCCAAAATAATACTCGCCCACGGTTCTTGAGAGGACCGGAGGCTGATTTTCCCGGTATTCTTCGGAGTTTCTCCTCTTCGATCTCTGCCTTCTGCTCTGCAGTCGATTGAAGAGGATCCTTCCCGACCAACTCGCCGGTGCAAAATCACACACAATATAGTTTCTATACATTTTTTCCCTTTCTTCTCGACTACAGTGGGAATTTGGAATTCTTCTTCAATTGTCCAAGTTTCTCTCTTCTTTATCAATCAATCCACCTACCCAAATTACCAACAATCTCTTCACTAGATTTGGATGTTTTCGTTGTGGGGATTTCAATTTCATATTATCAATCAATCCACCTGTTTCGTCTCCTCTTGTCCAAATATAGATTGCATATATAAACAATTATATATTAAAAGAAATGGATGGAAAATATTCCACATCTCCTAGACCAGTGGATTGGGTCAAAGGCAACGCGATTGGGTGTGGGTCCTTTGGCGTAGTCAATCTGGCCATGAACAAAAGCAACGGCGAGCTCTTCGTCGTCAAATCAGCGTCGTCACCGACGGGATTCCGCTCTCTCCAGAACGAGGCCGGCATCCTCAAGGACCTTGATTCGCCCCACGTGGTGAGGTGCCTCGGGCAGGACGTGGCGAAGGAAGCAGAGAGCGGCGACTGCAAGTTCAACCTCTTCATGGAGTTCATGGCCGGCGGCAGCCTGTCTGATATCGTCAAGCGCTTCGGCGGCGCTCTCGACGAGTCAGTGATCAGGTCGTACACCCGTGAGATCCTCCACGGGCTGGCCTACCTCCGCCAGAATGGGATCGTGCACTGCGACGTCAAATGCAAGAACATGCTCCTCGGCTCGACGGGGAACATCAAGCTAGCAGATTTTGGCTCCGCGAAGCGGCTGGATCCGTCGATGGCAGCGGATGCGGATTCGGATTCGAACAACTTGTGGCAGTCCATGTGCGGCACGCCGCTGTGGATGGCACCGGAGGTGCTGAGGAAGGAAGGGTTGGACTTCGCCTCTGACATCTGGTCTCTGGGATGCACCGTCATCGAAATGGCGACCGGAAAGCCTCCCTGGGGAGACGATGTCTCCAACCCGCTTGCTGCCATGTACAAGATCGCCTGCAGCGAGGAGATCCCCCAACTGCCGGCAGACTTCTCCACCGAGGGGTTGGATTTCCTGAGGAAATGCCTGGAGAGGAAGCCGAGGAAGAGATGGAGCAGCAGCCAACTGCTGAGGCATCCGTTTGTGACGGGAACTGGTGGAGGAGGAAAGGGGGAAGATGCATACTCGCCGATGAGCGTGCTGGACGAGAGTGAATGGGATTCGGATGGGTGGGATTCTCCGGCAAGAGAAGAAGAGCTTCCGGCGGAGCGGATGCCATTCTCGAAGAGATCAATGTTGCACAAGGAGAAGTGTATGGCAAAGGAGATGGACGATGAAGCAGCGGAATGGATCGTGGTTAGATGAGCAGAGAAAAGGAAGGAAGAAAGGCTGGCTTGTTTGTTTGTTAGAAATGGTAGCAATGGATTTGAGAGCGAGAATAGGAGGGACTTGGGGATGTACATTAATGACTAAGTAAGCTATTCTTAGAGGTAGAGGAAGAAGAAATGAAGTGTTGTACATATTATCCCGTGAGAGTTGAGTCTGTATGTATACATGTGTGTGCGCAAAATTCTAATCTCTGTAAAGTTCACAGTGTTATATCATCTCTGTAATGTATATAGGATAATGATCCTATACATATATGTATATGCGTGTCGAGAGAACGAGGACGAGGGTGAAAGCCCCTGCGTCTCTGTAATATTTTGTGCTGAGAGAACGGAGAAGAGGCTGGACAAAGCCCGCCCTTGTGTGTCTCTTGCTCCTCTTCAAGGGCTCTCATCAACTCAGAGAGAGAGAGAGAGACTGAGAGCGAGCCAGAGCCTGATGCTTTGTGTGTGTGTGCATGTGTGTGTGTAAAGTGTAAACTGGATTGTGTGGAAATCAGGAATTTACCATGTTGGGCTTTCTCTGTACTTAGCAATTTCCCTTGTTGGGTGCTCTCTGTACTTTGGTAGGCCGTAGAATCTACCATTCTAGGTTCTCTCTGTACTTGCTTGGCCTCAGAATCAACCATGCTGGGTTTTCTCTGTACTTGGTTGGCTGCGTGATCTGATATTTTCACCATGGTATCTAGGATCTGATACAATATTCGTTAATTCGGGGCGATCGACTGGGTACATGTGCCTCACCGCTCCAAGCATTTTTCAGCAACGTTAGCTCCGACCATTTTCAGTTTCCGATACTGCTCTTAAGACGCCATCCGATGTTTCTCACCCGGAGACAGATTTAAAATAAGGGTGCGTTTGGAAATTAATAAAGCTTTTGATGCAAAGTTTTTCACGTACAAATTTTAAAAATGAGATAAAATAATATGATATGATAGGAATAATGATAAAAAAATAAAGAAAATAAAGAAAAATAGATTTTAGATATATGATTAGTTGTATACAAAAATGATTAAAAAGTAAGTAGTTGTATAGGAATAAGTGAAGAAATAATTAAAAAATAGAATAACCCCCTCCCTAGTGAATAAAACTTTTTTTTAGACTCTTCATAACAATATCAAAAAACCTTCCAGTCATTTTACTATTTTTTTTTTCTCTGCGGGTAATTTTCATTGACTACAACTCAATAATAAAGCCAAGTTGCTATATCTATACTCTATAGCAACTATGAGTCTATGATAAACTTTTTTTTTCCCTGGTTCAGCTTCCCATTGACCATTTGTTCATATAATCTGTCCATCCTCAATTTCAAAAGAAATAAACAGAATCATCAGAACACCTGAAGTGAATGGAAAACAAACTCTCAAATGATGTGTGCCAATTCTGCTAGATGAGAATAGGCATTACAGTATAAAGAAGTACGCTTGAGTTCCCCTCAATGATGCCCAAATGCCATAATCTTCAACATGAATCTTATATCCCAAATCCAAATGCTCCAAAATCCAAGAAGCAAAAATACGGCTGGCAGAGATCTCTAACCACCCCCATCCGTAGATCTCAAGTTGATGATTTGAAAGCAACATTCGTATTCTCATGGGAATTTTTCTTGATTGCTATAGACAAGAACAATATAAAAGTATCATCAGGAACTCTAATGTATACTTTAATGTCAAAAAAACTAAGATTACCTTTATTCAAACATGATCAATCCTATCCAGATACATCTATCAAACAATTGGACCATTAGAACCACACCATCAACAAACTCAGCACCCGACAAAGGCTGTCATATGGCAAACAAGGGATTGCCACAATAAAAACGACATAATACACTAAAATTCAGTGTGAACAAGGGATTGGCACAATACAAATGACATAAACACTATGAAATTGGCCAAACTCCCAATAAGGTACACGTGATTCAAGATCAATAATTTTTACATGACTGAAAAACTTTTCTATTTTACATCTTACCGCTATTGGGCTGTGTTCACGTCTGAAATTCTAGCCACATTTTCAAGTCTGTCTCTACTCTAGATCTTTTATAGCATCCTGCAAAATAGATGAATTCATGGTTTAGTTTAAGCAAGAAGAACCAGAGCTGCACTCATGCTTTGAAAAGCAACAAGACAGAACTCAGCTATCCTATATAGTTTTGTTAAGCACACAGAATCAGATGTTTGTTAAGGTTTTCACCGAATTACCAAAAGAATTAAGGTTTTCTTCTCCACGTACAGCAGTACCAATCATTAATATCCTCCTAATGTTTGAAATAGGGAAGACAATGGAAGCCCATTACAACAGCACGCTGGTGTATTGAAGCTTTGATTAGACCCCAGATGGGGTGTTGTTCAGCTCAGCTACTGCGCTGAGGTAAAAACAAATTGCATCATTTGAAGTGAATTCCAGCATGAGCATTACCTTAGCAAGTTGTGTTACATACGTTGCAGCAATTGCAGTCACTAAAAGACCCAAACCAAGTGTGATTAACTGACCATTTCCTCCCGGTAAACCTGCATCAGATTCTTCTTGCTGAAAGTTAAAGAAACTCTGTTAGATTTCACCAAGATACTTATGAAAGCAAGAAGCTCAGAAGTGAATTAGCGATGGTGCCCAATCCTAAATCATGACCAATAGGAAACAAATGATTTTGAAGCCTTGTGGGTGAAGATGGTTATGATGGAAGTAGGTATAAGAAACCCCACTCAGCCATTTGGAGTGGAATAGACAAAAACAAAAATCCAATCTAAACAACTCCTTGGGTCATCACTGTATAAAAAAGGGTAACTTCTCCAGAATAAACTCCATTCTGACTCTAAATGCTAATGGAGTCTTCTGATACGTTGTAGCCTGATGATCATGCTCTTCTTTTCTTCTTCCCAAGACAGTAAAAGTATAGCAAACCATTGAATATCGTATTTGGCCATATTCCCCACAATGTCTCATTAGAAAGAACCAAGCAGGTAGCCATCTGCCATGCTGGAAATGGTATTAATATCAAAAGCAGACAAATTCACTTTAAAATGCCGTAGTCAGGGAATATAGGACAGTCGACTGGAGAAGTGATTCCATTCTTAGGATTTGGTTTGTATGATAATTAGATGCATCAAATTAATCATCTATGCTTCATGAAACCACTGTATACTCACTTCTTACTCTAGGATCCGTTTATTTTGTCTTCAGTCATTAGATATAACTGGCAACATTTTCATGGACATATTGGATGAGCAATAACTTATGATCAGGTTAGCACATTGCTATTTCTTTCTTAGGGTGCGTTTGTTTGGCGCAAAAAAATGTCAACCAAAACTTTTCACTCTTCATAACTACTTTATTTTTTAATTATTTGTTCACATTTTCCTATACAAACTACCCTACTTTTCAATCATTTCGACACAACTACCCATATAACTAACCTATCTATTTTAACTTTATTCTCTTTACTCCTCATCATTACTCCTATTATATCACATAATTTTCTATCAATTTGACAACTTTTGCTTCAAAAACTTTTCATCAAAAGTTTTACCCCTAACCAAACACACCCTTAGTCAAAAAATTTCCAAAAAGTTAGGACACTTAGTCAAAGACCAAATATTGCTGGATATTTACCATTTACCATCTTTCTTGAACTCTCTAGCTGAAACACATAAAAAGTAGATAACATACATCTCAGATATCATATGGTTAGAAGATATTAGGACTTTCGATGGAACCACATAGAATCTTCCGAACTGGAAGATAGATGGGACTAACCTCGGCAAGGACGCTCAAGTCCTACTCCAGTAACAAAATTTTAGGCATATTACATGGAAATATAGGGAAAGAAAGATCGAGATGTCTTTAATAACTCCGTATGGCGAATATGTTCGCTGCATTAAAAAATTGAAAAATATTGCAAGAGAAAACAGCATTCCAGACCAAGAGAGTTCACAGAAAACAGCAGCATTAAAAGTCCGCCTTTCATATTATGGAGTTTTCAGAAAACAAATTTCTAGAAAGTCATGAAAGAAGAAAGCTTCACAATAGACTATCATAAGCTTCAAAATAAACGATCATCATTCTCTTTATTACTTACAATGATTGCCCGCCCAAATGCACCGGCACTAACATACGCCCATGTTCCTGGAAGCATCCCCAACCAACTGCAACCAAAACCTCGCAGAATCAATTGGGTTATAAAACCAGAAGCATTTGAAGACTGCAATTTCTACACATGTATATTGTGGTCCGAAGATTGGCCGGTGCCATTTAGATTGATGTTCAATCAATATAATAGGCTGGTGGGTCAATCGAGAATAGAAACTATACTTCCTATAGGAACATTCTCAAGATTTGACAGATAAATATGGATTTTTCTGGGTCTTCATTAAACGAAATTGCTTAATACCAACATAAAACCACTGATACAGTATGCTGTACGATATTTTAAAAATAGCTGCATTAGCTACTCACAGCTTCAATCACGTTTGTGGCTTCTATGAAAGAACTGCACCCAATGTGCTGAACAGGGTAATGGTGCAAACAACTTACTAAGAAAAGGATAATGATGCAAAGAACTTTTGCCAAATGCATGTAATAATTGTCGCAAACAATATAACAGCAGTGACCATGAAACTGCACTCAGACTGCATATGTAATCAATGCATGGGAAATACCTGCCCAGCACATAGGGTACAAGCTTTACTGATGTCAACCCATACAGATAGTTGCCAAGTGAGAATGGAAGTAAAGGGCTCAAGCGGAGGAGGGTGACAACTCGGAAACCATTATCCCCAATTGCCTTGTCAATAGCAAGAAATTTTTTATTCCCTTCAACCAATTTGAGAATGCGCTCACGAGCAAAATATCTTGCAATAAGAAAAGCAACAGTTGCTGCCACCTAAAAGAATGGAAAAGAGAACTTTAGTAGCATGAGTATCTTTCGTAAATGTCATTTAACAAATTCAAAAATGAGAGGAATAATTAGGGGGAAAATTAACTTACTGTTCCACTGATAGAAACAATGATAGTGCCAGTAACACTGCCAAATAGAAGACCAGCTGACATGGTCAATGGGATAGCTGGAATTGCAAGAACCTGGAGTAATGGGAATGATTCAAGATCTTAGTGCAACCAGAAAAACGCATGTTTCCTCCCTTTTCTTTATCATTTCTTCCAACATTTTACCAGGCCTCCAAGAAAAAAAAAAATTCTATGAATCATTTGAATAGTTTGTGTTTATAATCTTTTGGATTCTAGGACAGACCAAAACTTGCATCCTCAGTGGTGGTCAATGAAGGCCAGCTAGGCATTTAATCCCTTCATTGGCTTTCTCTAATTGGCTTTCTCTAAGATTTATGTGCAGGATAGTGGTGAGAGAATGAAACCATAGTACATTCAATCACTTCAGCATATTCACAGCTCGACTATCCACTTTCACAGAGAGCTCACTCCAAGAATTCAAAGCTAGCAACAGTCTCAGTGAATTCAGAGAGAATCGTAGATAAGATCATATACGCTAGTGATATCTAGTACATATTTAGCTTGAGACGCAAGTGTGTGAGGAACAAAGTTGATTGTGAGAGGGAGCCGCAGACCCAAATTAATGCAACAAATATAATTTCGATGTCACCTCCAATCCAGCATAAACAGCCACGAACAAAGCATACCCAGCAGGCCCGTAACCTGTTTGACAAATGATCAAACCACCAATCCATCATTAAACATCTCCAAACCGCGCCAATAAAAAATTCTATGAAAAATAAAGCAAATAACGGAAACCCATTTGACAGGGGAAATATTTAAATGGATTGAACCTACTTGTGTCACTCAAATACTGGAAAAAAACTTCAAACCACAAAATTAGAGAAAAAATCTCAAGTGGATGTTTGAGGAACCATACCTTCAATGAAGCCAGAGAACTGCGTGAGAAAAGCATTAATATGGTCCTTGTAAATGTAACCCGCCCATCCGAATCCGCCAACGACGCCGACGAGCAAGAGGCCCGCCAAGATGGAACCTTTGACGGCAGTATCCCCCTCCAACCCGCCGTCGGACTCATCGTTGGCGGCATCATCGTTCTTGGGGCTGTTGAATCTGAGATTTCGAGGGATGAAGGAGGCCTTCTGGAGGGCCTCCTTCTTGGATTGCTTTAGAGAAGAGCAGGGCCTGAAGACATGGAAGCGCCTGGCGGATCTGAAGTTGGAAAGGAAGGAGGCGGGGCCAAGGGCGGGGCTGAGGAGAGAGTGCAGTGGTGGCGCAGAATAGGAGAGCGAAATGCTCAGGGTGCGCATTTTAGCGAGGGGATAAGAGGTGGAGTGAGCAGGCCATGCATGGAGTAGATACGGGAGGGAAGGAGGGGGAACAAGAAAACATTGCGATTTCTCCATTGATTTTGAGATCAGAGATCACAGCAATTCGAAGTTGGGAACATGCCACGTGGTGGATTTCTATTCAATAAAAAGATGCCACGTGTGTGATTAATCTCTCTGCAAAGTCAACCAGAATAGCCGTAGGATGCAGCCAGGGACGTTGATTTTATGCCCTTCGGGTAAGTAGGTAAGTAAAAGACTACTTAACGCATTTTAATAAACTTATTTGTTAATTATTTTTTACTCTAGTAAACTTATTGCTTTACTCTAGATGTATTTGCAATACAAATTAAATATTATTATTTTTGGATGTACGTATATAATTTTTAAAATTTTTAAACACGAAGGGCAATTGGCCGCCAACTACGTCTAGATATTTCAGCTTTTTATTTTTTATTTTTTAATGAACATGCTCATTTAGGTATATCTAATCTATAATTTAAATTTTATCAATTTTTGATATGTTTAGATTTTTTATTTTTAAACATAGAGGCTAAAAATTACCACAATACTCCTATGTTTAAAAATTAAAAAATTCTAAACATATCAAAAATTGATAAAATTTGGATTATAAATTGAACACACTTAAATGAATATATTTATAAAAAAATAAAAAAATGAAAAAACATTTGTTGGCAGCCTAAGAGAGTCACTCATCTTTAAACATAGGATTATTTTAGTTATTTTTAATGGTTAAAAATTCCTAAGATAACCATGTATTTGAAAATAGAAAAAATATGGGTAAATTGCATATATAGCCACATAGTTTGACACTAATTGCGGATATACAATTAGCGTCAAACTATGTGGATATATATGCAAATTACCCAAAAAATATATACACATATTCAAAAATGGTAAAAAATTTATTTATATATTAAATATGCCTATTAATTCATTACACTCTTTTTATTCCAACATTATAAGAAGACAACATTCGTCTCCAAACTAAATGCTAGAATGTACACACACTACATATAATACTACTAGCTATGCTTTGGTTCATATACGCTCTTATAAAATTAGTTTAAATCATTTTAAAATGATGCAACCACATAGGTTTTCAATTTAAATGAATTTTCATACTTAAAAATATCAAAAAAGCATGATATTTAGCTAAGTTTTAATCAGTACATCATAACATGTAACTTATGGGAACTCAGAACAAATCTGTGCTTAGATCCAAAACACGATTCTATGCATGTATTCTATGGGACTTCACGATGTCATATTATCTGGTATGATCTAGGAGCTCAATCATACGATTTTAAAACATGTCGTCTTATATTTAACTGAAGACCTGCTTATAAATCCTCAGAACTCTGTCCCCTCTTCGATGTATGATTCAATTCTGACCTGCTGCTCTATTATTCATTTAATAATATTTCTTGAAATCATTTAAATCAAAATTTTACTTAAGCCACACATGAGATAAAGATTTTAACGTGTTTATACTGACTCTGAAATTATATTTATTTGTGACAACCTATATACATTTAAATCAAATTAATATATTAAATTTAACAAATAGAATAGATGAAATGTGCGGCATAAATGGTGAAAAGGGGCTACTTGAATTGGTTAAGCATTTGCTTAATATTAACCAGCTCTAAGTGAACATTGTCCATAATAAATTATAATAAAATTATTAAAAGGATAATGATCTTGTAGACTCGGTACGCTTTTATATTTTTATATATTTATATTTTTCATTTTTATATAGGCCCATCTATATCTAGCTCATGCACCAAATTTTATCATTTTTAGATTCTTATATATATATATTAAAAAATTTCGAAATAAAACGTTTTATCTTTTTTATATGCGGAGAAGTATAATATATATATATATAAGAATCTAAAAATGGTAAATTTTAGTATATGAATTATATAAAATTAACCCACAAAAATGAAAAATATATGCAAATATGAAATGCATAAGGTTGTTGCTTAATTAGCTAAATAACAAAAGCATGTATCTGATCATTATCCTTATTAAAAAAATAGTTAAATTATTGAAGGAAGTATAGTTAAATTTTCCAAAGAAAACAAGGTACATATACATATTGCATCAACGATTCGATAGTGCTCTCATCTCAGTAGACGTTAGAGGTGTTAATGGTCATGGTCAACCCGTTAACCCGCTTGTTCAACCCATTAATAAATGGGTTTGGGTTGAGATTTTTGAATAAATGGGTTATGATCTGCCAACCCGTTCAACCATTTAATTAAATAAACGGATTAGGGTTGAGGTTTCGCAACCCGTCAACCCGTCCAACCCGTTTATTTAACTCGTCCAACCTGTATAATTCATTTAATATAATATATTATAGTATATATATATAATATTTATAACAGGAATTGGCATTAAAGAGATGATTTGAGATTAGATTTGATGTTTTCAAGCCAAAATAAATTAAATTCAGGTATGTTAGCTTCAAATTATTTAATTTATTTAAATTTACAGACTTTATTGAAGATTTTTAGCATGAAAATTAGTAACAAACACAACCCGTTAACAACCCATTAGCCCGTTTATTAAATGGGTTGTAAATGGATTAGGGTTGAAGTTTTTTAAATGGGTTAATAAACGGATTAGGGTTGAGATATATTAAATGGGTTAGGATTAGAATTAGGTTCCAACCCGTTCAACCCGATCCGTTAACACCCCTAGTAGACATGCCGCCCTTGACCGAGCTAATCATGTTAAGAGAATTTTGCTAATCGATTTCATGAATCAGTTTTAATCACAATTAAGAACAATATGATGAATCTCTCAGAAAAAAAAAAGGACAATATATAAGGGGCTTTTTGGTAAGATGTAAATTTTGTAAAAATTGGAAAAGAAAATTCTACACACCTTTTAACTATATAACTATCTTATTTTATAATTATTACATCTATATTTCAATTATTTTTTTACATTTTTACATATTTAACTACCTTATATTCAAATATTATCCCTTTCATATTATATTAGTTTTTCATATGGTTTTACAATATTGATTTCATATACAATATCAAACATGATCATATATTTCATCGCCAATTTTAGAATATAAAGTCACTATTATATTTAATAACATTTTTAAAAATGGTTCCACTACCAGCGAAATTGTTATAAACGTTGAACCTATAGTTTTTTGGGTTATTCTCAAATATACCCACCACTTATGACTTAATTCCAAATATACCTACTACGTTTCCGAAATTCTAAAAATACTCACTACGTTTGCATTTAATTCCAAATATGCTCATTCCATAAAAAACCATCAGGTATATGTTATATTTTTTAAATACTCAAGATATCCCTGTTGTAAAATAATAAACGATGAAATAAATGAAAATAAAATGAACTTAAGGGGCTTTAAATTAGAATTCATGTGCAATTAGGGCATTAGTGAGTTATAACGTTCAATTTTTCCAATTGTCATAAATTTGAAAGGCATAGTAGTAATTTAAGATATTCTTTGACAGGATTAACTCATAGAATGGGTATTTTTTGGATTAAATGCAAATGTAGTAGACATATTTAGAATTTTGGCAATGTAGTGTGTATATTTAAAATTAAGGTCAAACTTAGTGGGTATATTTGAGAATAATACTTTTTTTAAAAAATGACATGGCTTTGCTAAATCTAACTTATTCATTATAAGTATGTTTAGAAAATGATAAAACTTTTGAATGAAAAATCTGTGGTATAAAAGCTTTTGAATTGATAAAAAAAAATGTATATGATTTGAGTAATGATAAGAAATAAAGTTAAAATATATAGATTAATGGTATAAGCAGTTATGTAGAAATGATTAAAAAATAAAGTAGTTGCATAAAAAGATGTGAAAAATGTTTTAAAAATAGAGTAGTTGTGAAGGGTGAAAATTTTTATATTGAAAAGTTTTTGTTATAGCCAAATAATATTTATTTAGTTAAGATATCAAAAATAAATTATTTGGATATTTTGATATGCATGAATAAATACAAGCTTACTAGATTACTTTAAATTTTAAAACAACTCCGTGTAGGCATTAATAAATACAAAAAGTGCTAAATTGCCCTAGATTTTCAAGTGGCTAACCAAACCACAAGTTTAATTTTTACATGTTATTTAAATGAATATTATTAAATGTAACGAATAGCTTAGATTCATCTAAAGTGGCATGATTTGAAAACAGAAAAAAGGTTTGAGAATTATAGTTGTTTCTACTTGATTGAAATCTATTAAAATGTGTGATCATATTTTCATTCAAAATATACAATATTTGGAAAAAATCCAAAAGTTTCCTCATGTAATGGTTAGTATTGATATGTCTATGAGCTAATATAAAAAGCAGTAAAGGAGGCATGTTTTGCTTTTCTTATTATTTCACGTGAGGCGATTCAATATACTTAGGTGTATTGAAATTTTGGGGTACCCGAGTGAAAAATTCGTTTCTAAAAATTTTAAAAAATTTATTTATAAAGTTATTAATTTAAATATATTTAACATATATATTAAGTTTTATCATTTTTAAAAATGTATATATATATATCCTTGATTATTAAAAAAGTATAAAGTTTTTAATAACAATATTACCCTTAAAGGAGTTTCAAAAGTTGATTTAACTTGATCATAATTGATCATAATAAAAATCACACTATCTATAAGTTTAAGTTGGCTTATTTCATGAGAATAAGTAGACTTAACTAGGCCATATAAAAGTGTCATGTCCGTATACATGAGTTAACTTAACAAATCATAAAGGTATTTTAAACTTTTCATTTACAAATAATAACCATTAGCTGAGCATTTTGACCGAAGAGTTTAAAACCTAAATAAAGCAAACTTACCAAGTTTTAAAAGAAAATATGCGAAATTAATGAGTTAAAAAGCAAATACACATAATTAGAATGACCAAAATATAAAACAAAATCTGAGAAGACTCCCGTAGCAGTGAGCAAGAAGACCGCCTAATACTTTGGCATACAGATTTTTTTGTTGGGTATATTTGTTTACATCCAAAATTTTTTTAATCTAAATTTTTTATTCTTTGCAATTATCCTTATTGTTTCTATAAAACTAATATATTTATTTTAATTTTATTTTTTTATTCTTTATTACTATCCATATTGTATTATATTATTTTTTCTTATTTTAAAAACTTATATTTGAAAAACTTTTGATACACAATTTTATCATTTTCCAAATACACAAGTATTGTTGGCATACCGACTTAAGTGGCTTGGTAAGCACGGCCATTGACTGAAAAGCTGAGACAGTCCCGAGCCATGGCCATCGAATCTTTTTGCATCTTCTTTTGTGGACGACTTGGACTCGTGTTTACCAAATCCCCTCGGACCCCTCCACTTTATTATAACTTTTGACCCAATAGTTCATCTATACGGTGTTTTCCAACGGACGGTTGTGATAGCTCGAACACAAAACACTTCAGATCAAATTAATATTGGACGACTAAATATATGAACATTATCATTTCGTCGGTTTCGTCGTAAACTGAGAAAGGGAGGTTGTTGAAAGCAACTGAAGTTGGACGGACGGTTCAGCAGTCGGACCGGCCATGCAATCAACGGTCAAAAACCAGCCTCCAAAACAGCCGCACGGTGATATTCGGGTTGCTCAGGACTGCAGGGGCGACTGAGTGACGCCACGGGAACTGGTCTCATCTCTCACGCCGATGTCGGCCACGGACACGAGCGTCACGGAAGCCACAGGAGCCATGTATCATCCACGTGATCTAGAAGCTTCAATTCCACGCTGCCAGCTTCACATAAAATTATTTTGAAAAATATTTGAATGATTTGTATGATGAGTTATGCTCTTCTCAGCCGGTCCGAACACCTTTTTTTTTAAAATTTTTTTATAAATATGTTAATCTAGTTATGTTTAATATATAAATCAAATTTTACCATTTTTAGATATGTATATATATTTATTTTTTATTTTTAAATATAGGAGTATTAAGTCATTTTAAATCAAACAAAAAAATAGGTGTTCAACCAGTTTAAGAAGATCATTTTACTTATATGATAGAAATAAATTTAAATAAATAAGATAATTATAAGAAAAAATAATTGGATTATGAGGATGGAGTTTTAAAAAGTAAAATTGGTAGGCAACGAACATGTCAAATTATTTATAGAAAAATGTGTAAAAGAAGGAATAAAACTATGAAAAATCATGGGAAAAAATTAACAAACATGGCCTATATAAGCAACACTCTAATAATACCAAAAATAATATGACATTTTTGCTCAACCACTCAGTTTGACATGCTAGTTGATCAACATATAATGACAGCAATAACAAGGGAAAATTCTCTGCGTATCCATAACTTTTGGCTAATATTCCTCTTATACCTACAACAAATCGAAAATTTCCCATATACCTACAACATTTCACCCATAATTCCTCTAATACTCACGCCGTCACAAATGGTTGTCAACTTGAGGAAAAATGATGATGTTATCCCTAGACTTTAATAAACAGATATGAAAATTTTTTCCATATACCCATAACATTTGACCATTATTCTTTTTATACTGACGATATTTTTTAAAAATTTCTTACACACCTACAACATTACACTCATAATTCTTCTCATGTCACCATCGCCATGGTCTGTTAAGTTTCATTCACCAAGACCGTACTGAACTTGAGAGAGTTACAGTTATGGATGTAAATCGGGTCCGATTGACTCGGATTGAAGTAAATACAATCCTAACTTACATTATAAAATCTCAACTTAACCCTATTTTTCACACATTAACCAACCCTATTTTAACCATATAAAAATTGGTTCGGTTTGAGTTAGAAATCAGGTCAATAAACGTATAATATTAAAAATATTTTGCTTAATTAAATTTATTTTAAATTGTAAATATATACGAAAGAATAAAAATAATCCTTTTTGTATGAATACTTTTCAATTTATGACTTATACAATGATATAATTACTAAATAATCTTATTTTAAATCAATAATATTTAGTTAATTCATATGTATTATGTGCTAATATAAGACTATTTATTAATAATTTATTATATTGTACATTAATATATAAAAGTGGTAGGGTTAACAACCGTCCAACCCAAACCAACCCACTTTCAAAATAGGTTCTATTCAAATCAGAGTATATAATTTTTTTTTTAAATGCCTAACCCAACCCTATTATAAATTAAGTTGGATTAGTCATATTCGGGTCGAAACTAACTTTATTTACACCCCTAGTTGCGGCTAGAATAGGTTATTTTTGAGAAGAAAATAGAAAAAAAGAAGTATTTCGAAATTCAGAAAATTATGACAAATGCAACTTGACGAACTGTGATAATGGAATACCGATCATTACCGATCGGTCGGAAATCCGGTGATTTTCGACTGGTCGGTAATGATCATTCGGCGTGATAATGGTGGCACAAAAGGAATTGGGGGTGAAATGTTTTGGGTGTGTAAGAAATTTTTTAAATGTTATAGGTATAAGAGGAATAAAAGCTAAATATTGTCGGTATGTGAGAAATTTTTCATTCAACAACAAAATCGTCATTTTCACTTCGGTTGACGGTCATTTGCGGCGTGGGTATTAAGGGTGTGTTTGTTTGGGATATTAAGGGTGTGTTTGTTTGGGATATAAACATGTCAACCAAAACTTTTCAATCTAAAACTTTTCACTCTTCATAATTACTCTATTTTTTAATTATTTTTTCATATTTTCCTATACAAACTACCCTACTTTTCAATCATTTCTACACAACTATCTATACAACTAATCTATCTATTTTAACTTTATTCTCTTTACTTCTCATCATTACTCCTATTATATCACATCATTTTTTATCAATGTGACAACTTCTACCTCAAAAACTTTTCATCAAAAGTTTTACCCCTAACCAAACACACCCTAAATAAATTACGAGTGAAATGTTTTGAGTATATAAAAAAATTTAATTTGTCGTGGACGTAAGAAGAATATTAACGAAAAGTTGCAGGTACGGAGAAATTTTCCCGCATAATAATAATAGCAATAAGAAGGGAGCGTAATCCTATGCACCCGGGTGCATTGAGCCTCAATGCACCCGGGTGCACTGCACCTATTTTTTTTTATTTTTTTTTTAAAAAATTTCTTACACAACAGTTAATCTAAGCATATTTAACATAGCTGTCAATTTTTAATATTTTTAGATATTTTTAGATATTTTTTTTAGATTTTTAAAAATCAGTGACATTTTCAGTAATTTTAAATTACTGAAAATGCCACTGATTTTTAAAAATCTAAAAAAAATACCTAAAAATCTCCAAAAATTGTAAAAATTGATACGTATGTTAAATAACCCTAGATTAACAACTTCATAAAAAAAAAAATTTTAAAAACAAAAAAAAATAGGTGCGGTGCACCCGGGTGCATTGAGGCTCAATGCACTCGGGTGCATAGGATTACGCTCGAATAAGAAGATGAAGCGTCGGCTTGCTCCGACAAAGTGACGGGTGACAGTTGGCATCTAGAAGTTGCCCGTCATTTGCACGATTGTACTGTTCGAGTCATTTGGACCAATTCAAACGAAATTGTCCATTATTTCATTTGCATATCGTTTGCCATTTAAGGATTACTTAGGTATGAAGCACAGAAAAATGAAACAAAACATCTGCCACCAATGCTAATCATACGTTTTATAATTAAATAAATTTTATGTTGGAAATATCTTTTACCTTAAATCTATTTTATTCTAAGTCCGAATTCCACCGATCTGTTTTTTCTCTGTTGCTACCACTCATGCGGTCATGCCATGAATATATAAAGTAATCATGAACTATATATAGTTATTCTTTTATTACACAATAGTTATTGAAATTATAAGCAATAATGAACAAAAAGATAATTCAATTTAATTCCAATTTTATTTGTTGCTAAACATATAGAGAATGATTCAACTCAGCATTCAGGTGCATTAAAACTTTAGTACATCATGGTGCAAAACTTAATTTTTAAATTTTCTATAAAATTATTGATTCGAGCATATTTAATTTATAAGTTGTCTTAGAATTTTTAGATATGTATATATATTTGATTTTTTAAAAAAAGAGGTATTTCATCATTTAAAAAGGACTAAAATTTCCTTATTTTTAAAATTTAAAATATATATACACCTTTAAAAATAGTAAATTTTAATACATTTATTAAACTCACGAGATATATAGTTTTACAAAAAAAATTCAAAACAATTTTAAATTATAAGTTTTGCACCTGGGTGCACTAAAATTTTCATGCACCTAAGTGCATTAAAACACTTTCCAAACATATGATATGGGAAAATTAATTTTTTGCAACATGCTTTTAGTAATGCTTAACATTTTTTGTTGCAAAAAAATTATTTAGTAATATGAATAATTGCTATCAATAAAATTTATTCTTTAATAATAGTAGTATAATAAATTTTGAGAAAATAAAACTTTTAGTGATAAGGCTTACCATTAAAGTTATACTTTTAATGATAATTTCAAAAAAAATATATTGCTAAAGTTTTGGCTTGCAACGACATTGTGGTTAAGATACTCCTATGAAACTCTTTCCATTTTGACATCCAGGTTGTTAATAGAAAATCTACTTCATTCTATTATATTTAGTATTATTTATATTATAATAAAAATTCTTTCATTTGTCTAATATCATTATATATGAGCCTCATGTACAAACAGATAAAATTAATGTAATAAAATAATTTAATGTTTAATATCAATTTTAAGTAATACCTTCAACATCTAAAACATCACATTATGTAGATAAGTGATTATATAAGGGATTTATTCAGGTGCATTTGGACTGCACCCGAATTCCCCTGCAGACGCCCCATCAGGCCGTCCATTTCAGCGGGCGAAATCTACGCCGCTTCTTCCATCGTGTGTGTACGTGTAGAGGGAGACGGCGAGCCGAGTGAGACTGCGCATACACGCGCTCAAAACTTCGGAGAATGCATTTTCCTGCTCATCCGTCCCATTTCGAAAATGGAGACGACGACGCTGCTGCCGCCGCCGCTTTCGAATCTTCTTCTCCGTCGATTTCTCCGTCGAGCTACTGCTGCCGCTGCTGCCGTCGCTGCTCTCGAATCTCCTTCTCCGTCGAGATTTTGAAGATCTCCGTCGAGATTTCGAAGTTCTCCGTCGATTTCGAAGTTCTGCGTCGACAGAACGGGTCGTCTTCTCCGAAAATCCGCATGCGGATTCAATTATAACTGTGCAGCAAAAGTACTCTCATCTGCATCTCTTTGACGCGAAAATCCGCATGCGGATTCTGAATCCGCATGTGGAAAACAACACTGATGGGAGGTACGTTTGCTGCGGATTTTCGCATCAGAGAGATGCGGATGAGAGTACTTTTGTTGCGCAGTTATAATCCGCATGCGGATTTTCGGAGAAGACGATCCACGCGGATGGGAGTACGGGTTGGCGCATGGGAAGGAGGACGGGCTGGCGCTTGGGAAGGAGGACGGGCTGGCACCTGGGAAGATGATCTCGTCCACCGCCGAAGGAGGCGCGGGTGGGATTTCTTTTTTTCTTTTTTGCTGCCAGCGGGAAAATGTACCCATCCGCGTGTACGTGTAGTCTTCGCCTCCTTCGCAACACGCAGAAACGAATAGACGGACTGGATTTACCCCGCCGAAATAGACGTCCGGATGAGCCGTCTGCATGGTAGTTTCTGTGCAGACGGAATGTACATGATTAAATCCCATTATATAAAGTATAATTATATTTTAATACATATGTAAATGAATTTAAGTATAAAAAACGTGGCCTATGCATATATTATATTTAGATAAAATTCGATCTTCTAGCTAATCAAACAATATTAAAAATAATAAATAGATTAAATTTTGCATCAATTATTAATATCTCATAAATGAATGAGTTCTGTGAAACTACTTATATGAAACCTAGTTTCATAGAAGCTTTTTCCATAAATTATTATATAGTGAGAAATTTTAGCGTGGCCAGGAGTTGATTTTTATTAAGCGGATATGCTTTTCATAAAAAAGGTATAACATGTATCTTTTTCATAAGTTTCTTAAATCGTTGTGATAATGCTTTGACCATCTTAATAAGCTATTTTTTTTATTGATTATCATCTCTATTTTCAATTTTTATATTTTATTAAAAATTTGTTCAGATTACTTCATATGTATTGTCATTGCACTAAATTTTTATTTTTTAAAAATATTTATTTTATTTTCCATTGGGCAACGATCCAAGACAGACAAATGTATTGATGGCTTTATTTTTTTCAATTTTTTTTTGTTTTTCTTTTCATTTTCATGTGATATCATATGCATTTAGTTTCTATAAAAAATTTGTCATTTTTAGTTTTTTATATTTTTTTCATAATTTCAATTATCAATAGTTTTAACCTCAGTTATGAGGTGAAAATATTGATCTTGAAATTATAAAAAGATATTTACAAGAATTTACAATGATAAAATTTGATACATATAAAATTATAAACATTACAAATTGGATTATATAAAAATGAAAAAAATATAAACAAATAACAATAGAAGCTCAAACCATAAGTATGTATTGGATCGTTACTCTATGTAATGAGCTTTTAGCAACAACTGATTTTTTCTAAAACAGTAATCATCTGAATAATTGCTATTTCTAAAACTTAGCACTTAGAAAAATAGCACGATGATTATTTAAAATTTTCAGTACTTCATGCAAATTGATCGAATAATTTCAGATCTTCCTACTGATTAGTCAATACATTGGGCAACGTCCGCCTATATTTGAACAAGGTATGATCTTCTTAGCTCACTTAAAAAACTTAATAAATTTATTAGTCTATTCGTTAATATATAAATCAAGTTTTATGTATATATATTTTTTAGATTTTTAAATAAAAAATTATTTTAATAATTTTTAATCATTATAATGCTAAAATACCTCTATTTTTTAAAAATCCAAAAAAATATATGCATATCTTCAAAAAGGTAAAACTTGATTTATACATTAAATATATTTAGATTAACAAATTTATGAACAAATAGAAAATTAAAAATAAATTTATTGGCGTAAACTAGGCTAATAGAATAATGCCTTTAATTAGACGATTCATTAGAAAGTCATGATCTTTAAATGAACTTGGGCCACAACTTAAAGTCATCTAAACCGGTCTTGTAATTAGTCAATTTTGGCTATTGCTCGCTAGGGGTGGGAATCGGGGCATGTCATACCGGGTTAAGGTTTGCCTAACTCTGATCCTACTTTTTTAAAATTGAGTTTGACCCTCTTTTTATATTGGGTCGGGACAAGGTCGGTTTGACCATTATTTTTTTTAATAGGTTCCTGGATAAATTTCAGGTTGATATCGGACCGGTTTCAGGATAGCGAGTGGTGTTAAAAATACGGGTCAAATAAGATAATTTTAAGAATTTATATACCTATCAAACATAAATATACGTCTCTACTAAATTTAAATATTATATGCTTCAATATTTTAGTAATTATTAAAAACACATAATTAAGAAAATAAAATATTTGAAAAAATAGTATAAATTTATGAAAATAGATTAATATACAATTATACATAAGAGTTATATATGTACAAATTCTTTTTATTGATTCTTCTATTGCTTTATGAATAAATTGATTATTCTATTGTTAATAGAGTTGATTATAAAAAAATAAGAATTTTGAAAGAAAATAATAATAATATTTAAATATAGGCTTATAATTTATAATAAATTAATATATGCAGCGCGGGTCAGACTTTTCGGGTCGGGACATGGTCAACCCACCCCGACCCTATTTTGAATTCGGGTCAAAATGTCTGACCCATCCCTATACTGGGTAAAAAAAATATATTAATTTTTTCCCGACCAAAAACTAGTCGAATCAAAGCCAGGTCGGGTCGACCCAACTCAATTGCCACCCCTACTGCTCACCAATCACCAGATTACAAGTATAATAAATATTCTGAGCTGTAAGGACTAATGAAGAATAGTTGAGAAATAATCTCCCAAAATAATTTCGACGGGACAACCACTTTAAAAATTAGTGTTTTGATTTTATTTTTTAAAAATCCCATAATAATATTATTTAATTAATAATAAAAACAAAAAAAATCAAATACTAATATGATCTTAAATAAGTAAAAATTATAAAAATTTATACATTTAACGCATAGAAGATGATATTCAATACTTACAGCAATATAAAAAAAAAATTTAGAATAAAATACATGAATATATATCAGATTACATAAATGGTATTATGTATATTACTCCGTTACTTATAATCTAAAAAGTATATATCATCCATATTCTTCTATCGTAATTTTAATTAGCATCAATTGGTTTATTTGATTTTCACTATCAATAGTCTAAATTATATTTTAAATAATATATACCGGTGAGATTTTTTAAATTAAGCCAAAAACAAATATCAAAATTTGGAATAATTAGCAACAAGAATCGGTGGGAATTGGGAACTCGGCCGTTACCGAATTTGGAGTCTTGGACCTGTTCCTCGGCATTGAACCATTCAACGTCTTGTGTGCAGAATCGAATCAAAACATATGCACATGAGTATCGTACGCCCAGTGCGCGACCATAATTTATTGTTGTAAAATTGGATAAAAACGACTCATCTAATCCGTACATTTTTCATGAAAAAATCCTTACATTTCGCAACAAATAAATTGATGAAAAGATGATAAAACACTAAAAGTTTTAATCCCTACTGGATAACTATCATAATCATATCATATTCCCATTTACATGTTTTCCCGGAAAGATCAATGGTAGATAATAAACAGAAAATGAAGAAGGATTTTTTAGTCATTCCTATGAATTGAAGGACTAGGTCATGGATCGGCATACGTACATGAATTTTGTAGCGTATAATATGGTCGCGAGACTATAATTAGGTCTACTATCATAAACAGTTATTTTACTTTTGAGATCTTTTATCTTCTCGGTTCCGACTAGTCAAAAAATGAATCATTGTTCTAAAATAGAAATAATAAACTACGCCAGAGCATCAAAATTTAAATGTACTCTCCATCTTTCCAGACAAATAAAATTTCATTAAAAATCAAAACCATTGAAATGATTGATCATTTAATTAATTCCAGTGGAATGAAAAAAAAAATTAGTTAACCCAAAAAAGTATGAAATTATACTCACCTAAGTAGTTTGTTTTTATTTTATTTAGATGATATTAAATAATATATTTTTTCAGGCATAGATCATAGCTAATGTTTTTCATGATACGGATGGATAGGATAGGACAAATTAAAATAAGGAATTGCTAGAATAAGCTGTACCGGAGTATACCCAGTTCATGGAGCTGCATGTGAACATTTTTTCTCATTGCTTTTTTTGGCACTGTCCCCACCTTCCCACACTTATAAAACCGGAAGGTCTAACAGAATTTTCGGCAAAATTTTCAGTGGGAGAGAAGAAAGGGAAGAAAGAGAGAAAAATCGGAAGATGACAGAGTTTCCGTGGAATTACTCTCTCATTACTCTGCTTTTCCACTGTCTGTATGTCCTGAGAAAGGTTCCCCTCATGGCTCTGAGATCAAGGCCTCCTTTTCCATATCCGTCTGGCCCCATGCGTCGCCGGTCGATGAGTTTCTCCCCAAGAAGACATTGTCTATTTGCAACTGTGAAGCGCCGTCGTAGGAATTCAGGTATCCCTATCAACCCTTTGCCTTTTGAACGCAAAACACTCGAGAGGAGATCGAGGATGGAACCGTCCAATAAAGACAGCGGTACCATCCTGGAGATTGAGGATGGAAATGGAAGTTCCAAGAGAAGTGATCATTTAAATGAGAAAACTATGCGGCCAGGAGCGGTGGGAGAATTGGAATCTGTGGCCACATGGAAAAGAGGGGAAGCGTCACGAAAGAATACTCGTAAAAGGCCCACTAGAATCGAAATACTGCAAGATTGCCCAGAGTCAATCTTTGATGAAATGGGAGGTATTGAGGGAGATCATGAGAAGGAGGCAATAGTTGAAGGGGAAGGCTTTTATTTGGCGAGCAAAAGAGGGAAACGAAAGGTTATGGAAGATGGCTACCGGGTTATAACCAGTATACATGGAGATTCGAAGCAGGTGAGTGAACTCAGAGTGATTATTTCCTTTGTTATAAGATATACGTACTTACATCAAAACAAAAAAAAAAAAAAAAAAAAAAAAAAAAAAAAGAAGATATACGTACCAGAATAAGATGTCCTAAAAACACAACTATTGCCACTACATGCTTTTTTTTTTCCTCATACGACAATCACATTGAAAAACTCGGTCCATGTATATAGAAGCCTGGAAGGCTCATAGTAGTTAGTGGTAGTTTTATTTGGATGTTGTAACAGGCCTTCTTCGGAGTATTCGATGGGCATGGAGGCCGTGCAGCTGTTGACTATGTTGTTGAGAATCTGGGGGTAAATATCATAACAGCTATGGAAGAGACGGAGAGAGGTGAAAGCCAGGTCGAAGAAGCAATTAGACGAGGGTACCTACTAACAGACACGGGTTTTATTAATAAGGTATGTGGTTACAACACCGCAAGAATTTTTATTTGCTGCAATCACGTAAAAAATCTAAATTTTTTTTAGAGAAATGATTACAAATGCTCTGTAGAATTCATGATTGATCATTTGCAATAACCCTATGAAAATTTTTGCTTATTAGCAACAAAAAAATCTTTATTAGCATATATATATATATAAGGAAGGGAAATTTTTCTTATTTATAATGATACTTTTATAAGTGAAACTTTTTTTTTACTAATGTTCTTATAGGCAAATAAAAATTTGCTTGCTTGTATGTTGCTCTCATGAACAAACAAAATTTAGTTGCTTTAAGTAGAAAATCCATAAACTACTGACTACTAAATTTCTTCCTGGTGGTTACTATATAACATATATTATTAACTATTGGTATTTAATTTTTCTTTAACAACTAAAATTTGACTTTTTACAAGAACATTGATTTTCAAATATTGAAATTTTGGTAGGGAATTAAACCGCTACAGTTGAAAATGAATTTTTTTGTGATGCGTTTGGGTAATTAACTAAATCAAAAAATTTATCAATATTTACTATATGTATGATGAGGCAGTCAAATAAAAATTTATTGCAAAAGCGTATTTATAGGCAACTAAATATTTTGTTACCACCAACCGAGTCAGAAGCATTTGCAGGCGCTGGTGTTGGGTTCGAATCCCGTTTCGGGATTTCGGCCAAAAAAAGGGTAGTGAGAGCAATGGTCTCCCAGCTGGTTGTTGGAAGCTGTGTCTTCCTAATTCTTTGGTGGAGCCGTGTCTCCAGATTTCTTTGAGAGAGTTGTGTATATCCCCAGATTTGTAAGAATGTCTCAGATCTTCAGTATAATATGTGTTGAGATGTATGTAAATATATACCAATCAAAAAATATATATTTTGTTGCCCAAAATAAAATAAAAAAAACTTTGTTGCCCAGGTGCAAGCAATCTTATTATCCAACAAACTGTTCAATGATATCTTTTACGTTCAATATAATGCCTCCGACAAATCATGTCAACATCAACACAGATTAAATACTCGAGCACGAAAATTAAGATTGCTGAGATGAGATTTTTCACTCACAGGATGAAGGCGGTGGAGCCTGTGTTGCTACTGTGATTGTTAAGGATGGAGAGCTACACGCAACAAATGTAGGGGATTGCAGGGTGGTTTTGAGCAGGAAGGGAACAGCTGAGGTCCTAACAAGCGATCACCGTGTTGAAAGAGCAGATGAGCAGCTCCGAATCGAAAGAACTGTAAGCACTTGAGAATGATCAGTTTAGATAGCTAGATAACCACAACATATCTTTGAAATCTGTGTGTATTAATATAATTCACAAATACAAACATACATGATCTGTTTAAAACTAATTTCGTCCTATGTATGTGTATATATATATATCTCTCTCTTTGTAGGGAGGATTCGTGTCATGCCATAATGGAGTATGGAGAGTTCACGGTTCACTTGCCGTGTCCAGGGCCATTGGGGATGCACACCTCAAGGAATGGATCATTTCAGAGCCGGAAACAAAAAGGATACAACTAGCATCGGATTGTGACTTTGTGATCATGGCTTCAGATGGACTGTGGGATAAGGTATTAAATATTAATTAATGAGAAGTGACCCCTTGCGGCAGTCGCATGGAGCTCTTTTTTTTAATTTTTTTTATAAACATATAAAGCTAAGTATATTTAAATTATAAATTAAGTTTTACTATTTTTAGATGTTTTTAAGTATTTTTTATTTTCAAACAAGATAGCATTTTTTGTAATTTCTAGCTTAAAAATTATGAAAAATGTCAACAGCATCCAAAAATAGTAAATTTTGATTTATAAGTTAAATACTACAAGTTTATAAAAAATCAAAAAAGGGGCCCATGCCGGACACTTGGATCTTTTATCTTAATGAATTGCTTCTACCAATGACTTCACTTAATTGACGTTTTTCTCCTTTTACTCATGGGTCTCAAAATGCAATGTGATTTTCATGATCTATCAGGTTGCTAACCAAGAGGCAGTTGATGTGGTCATGAAGCACAAGAACTCCATCGAATCATGCAAGGAGCTTGTAAATCTCCCTCTTAGCAGAGGCAGCAGGGATGATATTACCGTCCTTGTGATCCATTTGGCACATTTTATACAACACGATTGATTAATCAGTTGTGCATATACATTGATTGCAGTATATGAGGACAGTGATGGAGCCAGTCCATTGTTTGATCAGTAAGAAATATTTTTGCAATGTGGCAAACCAACGGCGACTTTATTAATTAGATTAGTGGCTTAAATATTATATGAAGAGATCAAGCATGCAGTACTTCCTCGTAAAACCATGTACGTAATTAAGAAATTAGTGTAAACGAGGTACTTGCGTCTACAGATCCATAATTAAGGAAGTTGAAGATTGTGCATAGATTTGGAGAAGAAGCAACACCATCTACAAGAGGTCTCCATGGTAGAATATTTTTCGAATTTAGTGACTCGTTTTGGATTATAGATTGCTGGGCCGGAACCATGACTTCCTCCAGTATGTGGTCGATTATATAATCAGTTGGTACTAGAATATTCATATAACGGATCAAATAATATATCGTATATGTATGTATGTTGCTGGATGGGCCAATTATATCGATTTTATGGAGAGAAATTATAATCTGCAAGTTTTATTTGAGGTTGTTTGTTTTTCCAATTTATTTTCCAATTGTTATTCGTGGCCAATTAAAGACGGCTCCGGATCTTATGCGACCGATATAGGCTTTTTATTTTTTATAAACTGTTAATGTAGATATATTTAATTTATAAACTAATTTTTATAAGATGTAGAAAAATGACTAAAGTATCTTGTGTTTAAATTTCAAAAAAATTACATATCTCAAAAAATAATAAAACATGATTTATGTATTAAATATACCTAAATTAATACTTTTATAAAAATCAAAAATTAAAAATCGGTTATGTGTCTACATACATGGCAGCAACTTGGGTCAAGTAGACTTACTTCGGAGTCAATCCTATTCTTACCATATTTTGAAAAATTCCTACCTTGACCTACCATATATGTTATCTCGTTTTTTCAAGATTGGATTAGTCCTAGTTTTTGCTTCAAATGGGTTCCTTAAAATAGCTTTTATGTTATATTTAAAAATTATAATTTTATTATAAATCTTATTTAAAAACCTGTAATCAAGATGATAATAATATAAACTTTGAAATACATTGATTAAATATATTAAATAATAGATCAACTAAATAAATTTTTATATATTTAAAGAACATATAGTGAATACATATCAGCAATTTGAATCGATTTCGAGTATTTGCACTTCAAAACCTATTTTACCATAATCGAATCAAGTTTTTTTTATTTAGAACTTACTATGTCTTGTGAATATAAAAATAAAAATTTACCCTATTCATTTTTGGGCACTCAACATACTCCACCAAAGTTTCACCCCTATATGCAGCTGTTCACACAACATCGAGATACATCGAATACCATATCTTCTCCGGAAGGTTTGTGAAGCATATGATATATGCAGACACTTGGAAATTTAACGAGCATTGCTGACAAGGAATGCAGGAGTTTAAGTCAGCATTCCAAAGCATGAACCTGCATCAGAAACCACAGACAAAAAATGAGCAGTGCGTATGTATATGGAACCATTATTTGAGTTACAAGGTGTGAATTTGGTAATTACTCCGCAGATTTTTCCCGTGTGCGATGTCCATGTGGATAATAACTGTAAACATTAATAGATTGCAAAAGGAGCCCGAATTCAGTGCACCAAGGTGAATCATTCTTTTTTCAAAGTTATTTTTGAATTTTTTGAAATATATATATGGGCTCAGGCATAAATATCTTGTATATATAGTTTTTTATATATGAGAAGTGATCGTGTTTGTCTTGGCTAAACAACATTTGCTTAGTTCACTTTAAAAAATTCATTTACAATATTTTTCACTTTTTTCCTTATATACTTGTTTATCGAAGTATATTTAACATATAAATCAACTTTTATCATTGTTGGATATGTGTACGTATATTTTTCAGATTTTTAAATAGTTGGATACTCATAGATGTTTAGAAATCACAAAAATATATATACATATTCAAAAATCATAAAAGTTGTTTTATATATTAAATATACTTATATAAACAAGCGTATGAAGAAAAAAGGAAAAAAATATTATAAATAATTTTTAAAGATGTGTTAAATGAGATATTTGCTTAAAATGGGCTAACAAGATCATTCCTCTTTATATATTTTTTAGAAAATTTAAATATTTTACTTTAAATTTTAAAAACCAAACAAGTTATTTCTCATGTGCCAATATTAAGTAAAATTTATAAAAGAATTATAATGTTCAAATATAGTGTAAAAAATCATTTTAAATAATCAATTTGGAATCGAAATCAAAATAATAGTATAAGATAAGTCTCAAACCAACCGGATCAAAAATAAAATAAAATAAAATAAAAGTTTTTTTAAGAGTTATGACAAGAGTGGAGTCCATTTGGAAGGAGACTTACCCGAGTAAGTTTGCACTCATTTGGGCAGTTTCCTACTTTATAATCAGGCTAGTTGTAAATCAATCGGGCGTTGGTCCGACTTGTAAAATCAAACTACTGTGATAGACATGCAGTGCACTGGCCGCTGGGTCCACGTACTTGCCGCTGTAGAATTTTCGAGGTAGCTAGCTTCCTAATGTTGTTGCTCAATCGGCCTTTTTGGGATAAAAAATGATGGGCCCACAGCAATTTCTTTGATCATAAAAGTTGTATGTATATATAATAAAAACTTAAAAATTGCAAAAGCGGGAATTCACGTTAGTAAAAAGCAGATTGGGAAGAATGTACGAGACAAGTGTAAGCACTTAAAAACTGAAAAATAGGTTAAGCTCAAACTTAGCAATCCAATTCTCATAATAATTTTACTAACGCAGGTAAGAGCTTATTTCAAATGATACGAGATTTTTAGATCGAATCTGTATTTAGGATGAGAATGTAATAACATATACACGCACTAATCCAATTGCTTATCCTTTGTACGTAAATTTATTTTCATAAAAAAATAACATTATTTCATCTTTATTCCGTTACTTGCTTGACTTGCGTCTCTTTCAAGTTTCAACCAACTGACGCTACGACATCACTTTTACGCTATCCTCATTCCATTTGATAGATAAACCCACCGAATGGTCATTATTTCGGAACCCCACCAGCACCGACGGCGATGATTAAGGTTGCGTACAACCACCAACCATCTCCACCCGGACAGTTCAGTATTAAATTCCAACGGTTTTTCACACGCATGGTATCTTCGCCAGCGTATCATGCGCCCGTGCGGACAAAAAAAAGTTATCTTAAAGGCCTGTTTATCCTTTTTTAAGATTTTCAATCAAATTTTTTCTCATTCTTAATACAAAAAATTATATTTTTATCTCATATATGACATTTAAGAATCCTAAATGGCCTGAAACAAGCCCTAAACGGATTCTATAAATGCGTCCGTACCTACACGTTTTCCTCTCCTCTCTATATTGTTCACACATTTGTACGACTTGTTGGCCCGCTGGCTTCATGTTCCTCCGATAGAGTGATGGGTAACCGGAGAGGACCGTAACTAGCACTAGCAGCGGGTTGATTTCACACCCGTAGACAGGAGAACGATGCTCGACCTTTGATTACATGTTGCGTGTATCGGTTTCTTTCGATCCTAACCGTCCATTTCTGGACCGGAAAAGCAGGGAGGGGGGAATCATGAAGAAGAGTATCTCTGGAACGAGGAGCATGATGGAGTGAACTGATGCGTAGCAGCGAGTCGAGTATCAAGAGCATGCATGCTTAGCTCCCGAGTAGGAAAAAAGTGAAAATGAAAAATGGCGAATTTCTCTCCATTCGTTTGGACACTCGTCGGCTTCTCCTGCTGCTATCGGGCTTTCGCCAGACGAGAGCAGGATTTCGGATTCTCTCTTCTGCTCCAGCTTTTGCTGACCCCAAATCGATATGGAAGAAACGGGAGAGTTCCACGGGTGGGAAATGCTCCCGAAGACGGACGTGGGTGTCGCTCAGATGCCGAATTCGAATCAGAGTTCTAGGGATTTTGAAGGGATTGATGGGGATTCTGAGGGCATGATCAGGTCCGATTACTTCACTATTGGAGCTCCGTACGCTAAGGTGACTGAGGAGAAAGATCGAGAAGAGGGCTCGGTGGAGTCGGATAACCCGAGTTGGATTGATCCTGGCACGAAATCGGAAGCGAGTTTTGGAGGGATTGAGCTTCCCCGCAGAAACTCGGGCGACTTCTGGTCGGATTCCGGAAGTGACAGGTCGTTCAATCAGGGATTTGGAGATTGCGATGGAAGAGGGGAGCTGGGGTGTGGAGATGAAGGAGTAAGAGTGGTGGGTCTCGAAGGGCCGGTGACGGTGAAGAATGATTCAGGTGAGTTTTGGTCCGATACCCCGAAGTATAGGGGCTTCCAGGGAAAAGGAGAAATGGGCGCAGGAGGAATTGGAATCAAGTGTCCTAATTCTAGCGAATTTTCTTCTGATTGGATTGGGGATGGAAAATTTAGGAGCGTCGATGAAGAGTTTGAAATGGGATCTGGCGATTTTCTCAAGGTGTCTGAGGGGGTTGAGAGAGAAGAAAGGTCGGATTCTCGTGGGTTTTTAGAAGGGGAGGTGGGTGGGTTATCTGCGGGAACAGATAATCTTGTTACTTCCAACGGCAAATCAGGTGAGCCTGAGAAGGAGAAGAAGAAGGTGGTTTGGTGGAAGCTGCCTTTCGAGCTTCTCAAGTTCTGTGCTTTCAGGATTAGTCCTGTTTGGTCCATCTCCGTTGCTGCAGCTGTGATTGGCTTTGCTATTCTGGGACAGAGGTTATATAACTTGAAGCGCAAGGCTCGAAGCATGCCTCTTAAACTCGGCGTCGATGACAAAGTGAGCATTCTGCTGTCTCAAGTGCTCAGAGTATTTGTTACTGCCTTCTACCTTTTGCCATTTTATCTTTATGGAATGTTTTGCTGGTGATATCTAGCGTTTGCGCCTTTTTAGATGACCATGTTTTTGCCTGTGGTTGAAGAAAACAAATATACTATTGCTAAGCAGATCTGAGATTTACCATCTGGTTTATGGCTGCTGGTGTATAACATTAAAGGGTTCAGCTTCTACATAAAAGCGGTTTCATGAAACCTCATCTATTCTTTCCACTTTAATGATTGATGGAAAATTCTCTCCATCTATTAGATTTAGCATCATCTGATTAGCTAGAAGACTAAGTTTCATCTAAATCAAAGATGTCCATGATTGCATTTACTTATATATATGTATTCGTATGTAAATTATGAATAGTGTTTAGATTCATTCACATATGCATTAAAATGCAACAATACTTTATTGAATCATTTATCTACATGTTAACGATATTTTAGATGGTTTAAATATTAAAAAATACCTCTTTAATATCTAGTATCAAATTATTTATTATGTTGATTTTATACATTTGTAGATAGGGCTCATACACAGCAATACTAGACAAACGTTGAGATTTCTTTGATTAAATAAATGATATTAAATATAATGGATGAAGTGGATTTCCCGTCAATCATCAAGATAGGCTAAAATGGTCGTGGTTTCACGAAAATGGGTTTCATAAATGCGGAACTCAGCATTATTATTATTATTATTATTATTTTTTATCTGTCAATATATCCAAATGGTATTTGGATTTTTTAAGAGAAAAAGAGTGTGTGTGTGTGTGTGTGTGTGTGTGTATAAAGTGCAAGTGATTACTATAAGTGGAGCAAATTCCTTGTCTGTGGCTTGGGGACCAAGGTTCATTGAATGTTGCTCTATTGTCTCCTTCCCTCTTCTTTTGTCTCTGTTATTGATTAAAGGATAGGCTGTAGTTCTCTTACATCTGATGACAGTGGTCCTTTCTTCATTTTTAACTCTGAAGAAAGTGATCATGTACTTGTTTAAGTAACATCCTTCACTCTCATGCGTTCCTGATTATTTTGGATGTAACTGAGGTGTGCCTTATTTTGAAACGGGAATGTTCCTACTTCACCATTTGTTGGCATGCATCTGCATTTCTCAGTGATACTCTCTCTTTGTTCATTTCTAAGGCCTTCAAAATCAATTGTTTCTTACTCCCGACTTGATCTTAGATTGATAACTGATGCGGCGGAAACCAAAATCTTATACGGAAGTGTTTGATTTCTGTTAAAACCAAAATCTTGCATTGTACGATTAGTAGCCTACAAGCTCGATAGCCTTAGTTTTTAATATATTCTTCTCATAATGTTTCGAGGTTATCGGATTATGATCAGATACATTATCTCTGCATGGTGTGATTTGCACACCGATCAAAGCTTTGTTGCCTTCAAATCAGTAGCGGAGCCATGTACAGCTGAGAATTTTATAAAATTTTTAAAAAAAATAGTTTTATTTTCACATTATTGCATGCCCCCCTGCCCCAATGCCATGCACAGCTGAGAATTTTTTTAATTTTAAAAAAATTGAAAATATATTTTATTTTTACATGATTGCACTCCACTGCTTCAGTCTGAAGACCTGAAACAGTTTACTACAGAAAAAGTCCCAAAGAGGAAGAGAGGGTAAGCTCTGTTGGTACAACTGAAGTACTGGAGACACGTTGAAGTTTTGAACCCTCATCCAAATCATAATAACACGTTTATCTTGCTCATTATTACTCCAAAAATGTTCTTGTGGATGAGAAGTTTTAGAAATTAAAACACTTTTAGACTTAAATTCAGAACAAAGCACCCCTCAAAAAAAAAAAAAAAAAAAAATTTAGAACAAAGCATTAAGAGTGAAAATGCCACCAAGGCATATCTTTTCATTGTGCATGGTCCTAGTGTGTCATCAGAGGCTCTGAATGTGAATCTCATTTTTTACTGCATGAGAGTCTTGACTGCTTGCGCCTTTGCTGGGAAAACTTTGTTTCCTCCGGATACACAAAACCCGATCCTTACACTAAAAGCACCTATTTTTCCTAGGACATTAACTGTAGCTTTTCACTGTTGGGATTGGCTCTGTCCTTTTGAGGCCCTTTTTAGTGTGTGTGGATGATGCAGCGCACTAGCAAAAATAATGCTCACCGTGCAACTATTTGAACGAGTTATCTTCGTTGTGTGATTGATTTGTTTAATTTTCAGTACAAATAAATGTTGAGGTTCTTTGGGAAGTTACTTCGTTTCAGTTTTAGTGGACCCAGTTATCTCGGTCCTCATTGCTATCGATTTGTATTATTCGTTATGCACCTTGCGGTGTATAAATGCCAGCTGATGACGGTACTGCTATTAAAGAATTCCTTTCCCAGTACTTCTGACTTTTCTTCTCTCTGATGAATGTGAATGTGCAGGTGTCTCAGTTCATGAATCGTGCTGCGCGTCTCAATGAAGCATTTTCAGCCATGAAGCGAGTCCCCATCCTTAGAGCTTCCCTCCCAGCTGCCGGGGGAGTAACCCCATGGCAAACGATGAGTCTGAGGTGAGCAGTCGAACCATGTAAAAATTAAGAAAAAAAAAAGGTGGCGGGGGACAATATTTGCTGTCTTTTACAGATGTGTATCTTCTCTTAGTGCACAGCTTCGAGTGTTGTATATGTGGTCGTGCTAAGTAACTTGTGAGCTTCAAGAAAGCTTTGTATTTGTGTTGTTGGAAATTTGATGATCGAAGGATTGTAATCGTGGATTTATGTTAGCTATTTATTCAAATGCCCTTGCGGCCGCAGGGAGCGATATTCAGTAATGCAGCTGCCCGTCTCTTGCATCCAATGGAAAATTGGAAACGTTGAAAAAGTTGTTTCTGTGCAAAGTTTAATTTCTTCAGGATTAATAACAGTGTGAATTCAATCAAATGTGCATCACGTCAGTTGCATTTATAAGGTTCCGTTTGATAAGATGTAAAACCCAAAAAAAAAATATATATATTCCCACATTTTCTTTCGTGTTATATGATTTAACATCTTTTTTGGGAAAAATGTGATTTACCATCTTAATTGTGATATTTTTTATACTGCTATTACTAATTTACTACATTTCAATCATTTTTTCATATTAATGTTGTATCTATTCTATCTTTATTTTTATACTCTTAGTTGTAATCCCTATCATATTTTTTACAATCTTGAAAACTTCCATCCACGGATTTTTTTTTGCTTAATATTTTTTCATTCTTATCAAACACAAATCTATTGTAAGTTGGAGGGGCCATATCACATATTGGTGTTCGTAAATTTGTTAATATATAGGCCGTTCAAAAATATTTATTTTCTACAATAAAAAGTATATATTTATTTTTCTGCATGTGTAGGTTTAATTTAGATCTTCTTCACGGGTATGTGCGCATGTCTTTATGTCTTCTTTTTTTTTTTGTTGATTTTCAACACTTAAAAACCTAAGCCTTTTTAATGATTTTCAAAAGTCTAGAAAATCTTATTCCTTTTTCTTTGGTTTTCAAATGTTGAAAATTCTTCGGAAGTGAGAGAATTTTTAATAAAAAGTTTTTGAAATGTGAGAAAATAATGCGATATGAAATGGATAATAATAAAGAGTAAAGAAAATAAAATTAAAATATATAAGTTTTTTATAAAAAAATAAATAGGTTAGATGTATATATATTTATATAGAAATAGTTGAAAAGCAAGGTATTTGTATAAAAATAATTAATAAAATAATTAAAAAATATGGTAGTTATAAAGATTGAAAAGTTTTAAAGAGTGTTTAGAAAACACAAAACTTTTCCAACTAAAACTTTTCAATTTGTATAACTACTCTGTTTTTAATCTTTTTTTAGTATTTTTCTATAGAATTATTCTACTTTTTAATCATTTCTAAAAAACTACTTATACAACTAATATATCTATTTTAATTTTATTATCTTTACGCTTCATCATTACTTCTATTAGATCATATTATTTTCTACCAATTCAAAAAATTTTATACCAAATTTTCTCACACACATCCTTAGTTTAGTTTGAAAATTTTCAAGTATTAACAAACATATCCTAAATAAATTTGAAAAATTATCAAATTTTACACGGGCAAGAACTATGCGGAAGTCTATATACTTAAATTTTTTTAAAAAAATATATTTTTTAAGACCCCGAGGCATCTGGCGATACATGAGGCGGTTTAAAGGGATTGCGCGCGCAAAGTTACTTGAGAAAAACTCCTCGATGCAGAGAGATTGATCAACCGGTCCCCCATAACCTGTGGAACGAAGAGAGTTTTACTGGTGGGTGGATCATAATTTTCAAACCAGGTTATCTTTCAGTCGTTCAGAGGTTGGGGCATTCATACATGTATTCCGTACACATAAAATCTTGAAATTTGTATTATCCTCTTCAAATTTTGAAAATATTTCAAAGCATTTCTGATTTTACTATAATTGCCCCCCTTAAATAACAATTTATCCTCTTCCCGCATCCTATCCTAGATCGACCACCGACAAGAATAAAATAGATAAATGTTTTAAGCTATAAAAGGTAAGAAACTGATGAATAAAAATGAAAAAGAATTCAATTTCATTTAATCTTAAACAAATTATAATATTGAACACGTCCTGTGGACGTGCCGGAGTGGTTATCGGGCATGACTAGAAATCATGTGGGCTCTGCCCGCGCAGGTTCGAATCCTGCCGTCCACGTTTTTACGTTTTTGGATCATTATTAGGTAATATGCAGCACCTTTATAAAATTTTGGGCCATTATCATGCGTCTAGAACAATTTTTCATTCCAAATATGCAGTATGACCAATCACACCAAATAAGGCTTAGATTATTGATCGTTTGAGTCAGGTACATGTTGTTCTATGAAAAAAAGGACAGAAATTAAAATTACGTTTGTGCCAAATTCGCCTGAGACTTTTACGTTTAAATGATTGTTTACTTCATGAACGAAAACTTTCCTAACCCCGTTTTATGAAAATAACTTTCATTTTTGTCCTCCAATCCCCAACACTTGAAATTTATGAAAGCAATTTTCTCATGACTTTTACGTAGAATGTTTCAATGAGCCCTGTGCATACTTAAAAAACATATATATACAAATTTAAAAATATTAAAATTCGGCTTATAATTTCAATGCACCATGGGGCAAAACCTTATTTTTTATATATTCTTTAAATTTTTTTATAAGATTGTTAATATATAATTATATTTAATTTATAAGTCAGATTTTACCATTTTTGGATATGTCTATATATTTTTTTAATTTTTTTAAAAATAAGAATACTTTAGCATTTTTAAGAAACGAAAACATCCTTATTTTTAAAAAATCAAAAAAAATATATTTATATATCTCCAAAAATGGGAAAACATAATACATGAGTTAAATACAGTTAAGTTAATAATCTTATAAAAAAAATTCAAAAAAATATATCAAAGGGGATTTTGCACCCATTGAAACATTTCCTCTTTTACTGAGACCTAAGAGGGCCAAAAATTTCTCCGGATGAATCGGCAGCAAGAGGAGACTGAGTAGGAAGGGAACAAAAGAACGGGACATGCGCAAGTTTTTGAATGCGAAAGCGAGAAAAAGGTGGTGTCGATGATGTTGCCCAGTCGATGTGCTTTTTTCAGATGTTGGGTTTGGGGCCTTCCGGCCCACTCGTGACTGGACTCTTTCTGTCCCCACTACTACAATAGTAACACTCCTACTGCAAAGCAGACGGCACTGCTCTCGGCGGGAGTTTCTGACGCTCGCGCCACAAAAGCTGCTTCATGCACAGCTCTGGTCCATATCTGTAAAACAGGTTGGTTGGGCAGACGCAACCTCCAAAACCTACAAGGGCCATCTTTGTTGCGTTAGGACGGGGGGGAGGCCTTTTACATGTCTTTGCAGATTTTCATGATATTTGAATAATCATGGTAAAACCAGTAAGGTTAATCTAGCAAATCGCAAAATAGCCCCTTAGGTTTTCACTGAAAGTGAGGGCGATTTGTAGAATGCTATCTGCTTTCTGAATTGGTTACCTTTTGCCACTTAAGTATCGTAATTGCAGAGATGGCTACAAGTTGTAAAAATCTGAAGTTTTTATTCATCCAGCAGACCGACCGACGCGTGTTCTGCATAGAATATTGCGCCAACCTTTTTATAATTTGAGAAATGCTCTTCTAATACGTTACAAGTAGGGGTGCAACTCGGGCTCATGAAACTCGGGTTCACCTCGACCCTAACCCTAACCCTATTTGTAAATCTTCAACCCTAACCCTAACCCTAACCCTATTTGTAAAACCTCAACCCTAACCCTATTTTTGAAATTCGGGCTCGGGTTGAGTTTCGGGTTGACATGTTCACAAATCTATTGCAAAAAAAAATCTAAAATAACAATTTATTAGAAGAAAGCAAAAAAAATTTAAATACCATTTAAGAGTATTAAGAAGAAAAACCTGTTTTGGGCATTCTCTTCGCATTAAGTTGAATAGCAACCATATTTTGATGAATGTAGAAGTACAACTTTTGTCCGTCCTGCAATTTAACATGAATATCACAATCATATATAGAAATATTAGCATCTGACCATAAGACAAACTTTATAATATCAATCATAAGAAAAGAAAATAATCCCAAAAATACAATAATATCAAAACAAATAAGATTATAACAAGTTCAAAAATACAACTTCAAATCACAACATCCAAGTTAGGTCCAAGTCTACAACTTTAGTCTTAGATTCCAATAACCAAATTACAACATTTAACTTAAATTGTCAACTGCAACATAACAACATGAAACATTTTAATTTTCCACGCAGTCTTCATTCTTCTTGTCTTCTATTATTCTCGTCCGCTAAGCCAAATTCTTTTTTCCCTAAAAAAAATGCACAAAATCGACGTCATTTTGTACAATTGAACTTAAAGAGCATATATATGCATATATATTCAAATATATAAGTAATACCTCCTGTAAATTAATTTCTTGGTGGAATAGGTGGTAACGATCCTGAAGTAGCGTTTCCCGACGTTTGAGAAGCTTCATCTGAAAAAAAAAATATTGGCATTAAAAATAATGTTAAGAGTAAGGGATAGGATTAAAACATAGAAAAATATATTTTACCTCTTACGCATTTGTCTAGTTGATCAATAAATTCTTCATAATTTGAATCGACTGGAGATGCTTTCAACCAATCTTGAGAGCAAATTAGGCACTCAACCAACATGGGTGTTAATGAACTACGATATTGGTCAAGAACACGTCCTCCAGTGCTAAATGCAGATTCTGATGCAACTGTTGAAACAGGAATAGCCAAAATATCTTTTGCCAGAAAAGATAAAATCCTGTATTTTGTAGCCGATGACCACCATGCTAAAATATCAAATGGTTCTACTTCATTCTCAACTGGATCTTTTAAATAGGCATCAATTTCATTTGTGATAACTCCAGCATTACTGTTATTCATAGATTGCCACAGCTTCCATTTTGAATTCTTTGATTCGGATGGTGCCCCACTCGCTTCAGACAAAGAACTTGTAGTACTACTAGTAGACCCAGATTTATAAGATCCATATAATTCAACCATTTTATCATACACTTTCTTTGATAATGCAGAAACCTGATCCGCAGGAAGGAAAATACTAAGACAAAATTCCAAATAGCCTAGCTTGTATCGTGGATCAAACACTACCGCAATGAGCAAGTAAATGTTGAACTTTGATAAGTCTAAAAATTTTCATTTAATTTCATATTAAATGCACACCATTAAATATTAAAACGTTAATTAAATGCATGTTTTAAGTGAAATTTCATAAAAATCATATTTTTGATAGAATCTTTAATTTTACTATAAAACGGGTCATTTTGCAATATTTTGGAAAATATAAAATTATAAAAATAATTAGACATGCTAAAAAGAATTAAATAGGCTCACATTGAAATATGGGTAAAAATTATAAAACCACCTAATTAGAAAAAAATCATACATACAGTTATAAATATAATTTAAAATATGGTTATAAAACAAATTGTCAAAACATTTTAAGATAAAAAATAAAAATAATAAATAAATTCAAAAAGGGCTAAAAAGAAAAGTAAATTAAAAATCTCTGCAAGCTTATTAAAATCATTTTTGACAAAAATTAAATATTTAAATCCGTTTTTGTTTGCTGCATGAGTACGCGCGACCGTACACCGCCGGAGCACCTGTTATGGTGCTCCATCTTCCCCAAATCCGGAAGCCATGGCAGCGACGAATGCTTCCAGCGATTGCTTCAGCAAACCGCCGAAAATCGACCAGCAGCCATGGAAAATCCAAAGCAACACGAAAATCTCTTCGGCCAGTCTCTTTTGCGGTTTTGCCCCAAATCAATTGCTCCCGCCGTCTTCTTCTCTTCCGGCCAGCAACAGCCCTTCGGCGATCCGGTCATCCCACAGAAAATCCCAACCAGTCGTCCGACCAGAGAGAGTCCGGCAAAGCCACTATCCGATTGATTGACATGAATCCAGCAATTTCAAAACGGATTGCTACCTCCCTTTTTCAACTACATCAGCAGAACCGGCGACCAGCGGCATCCATCTCTATCGTCCTAATTTCTGGCAGCATTAAACCCATCGAAATCACCGATTTTTCGAGCTTCCATTCAATTGCAGCAACTCCATCTTCTCCCCGAAGTAGGCAGCCATGGCTGCCTGCCATGCTTGAACTTCTGCAAATCAGCGGCGGCAACAAACCCCTCTCCACAGAGCCCAGCAGCCGACAACTTCAGCATTCTTCCCTGAATCCGGCCAAAAGGCAGCCATGGAAAACTCACAGAGCAGCTGCCCATCTTCGTCCAGATCTCCGGCAACTGTTTCACAGCAAAGAAAATCCAGCTCCCTCAAATGGCCGGCAGCTATGAAACCCAACTCAAGCTGCTCAAGCTGCAAGTCGGCAATTTATTCCAGGCAGAAAATTCAGCAATGCCGTCCATTCATGTTGTCACCGTCCCAGCTCGTCTTCCCCGGCCAAGCACTTTAACTCATCTTCGAATATCGGATCCCATAGCATCACGTCACAGATTGGGCTTTTTCTTCAAATCGAATTAGAATATTTCTATGCAGATCTTGCTGGAATGGCTGGGTATAGAGAGTTCACTTTGGTGCGAGTTGGAGGGAAGAGCGGGAGGCTAATGTTTGCAAACGGCGTTCGAACTGTCGGTCTTGGTTGCTGGTAGCTGATGCATTTTGGGGAGATGAGGGAATGGCACGGGTCACAGGGCTCGAAATCGAGCGTGTGCCGGCAGCAATATCCAGTCCATATCGGCAAGCTGTGTGAGGAGTCGAACAGCGCAGGCAACGGGATAAGAATCCCACATCGGATTGCACAAGGGAGGGAGGGCCCCTCACGCACTCTATAAAAGGAGGGCCCCTCCACTCATCCCAACACACCCCATACCCCACTTCTCCCCTTGGGTGGGACCCATTTTTGTGGGACCCGTAGCAAGTGGGTGGGACCCATTTGGTGGGACCCGAGCAAGGAGGTGGGGCCAAGCAATAAAAGTTTCCATTACGTGGAGATTCGCTGTTTACGGGTGATGTAAATTTTATTTTCTGCTTTATAGTTGGTAGTAATTTGTAGTTGTTAAATTTTAATTTGTAGTTTTAATTTTTAAATTAGATTTACTGCTTTATTTTCTGCTTTGTAATTTTTTAGATTAAATTTAATGTAATTTTCTTTCCTGCTTTAATAGTTAAATTTCATAGCTTTTACTGCTTTCTTAGAATAGTTTTAATTGCGTTGTTAATTAGTTAATTTCTTTTAGCTTCTTGTCTTCCTTTCTTTTCTCGTCAATTTCTTCTATTTTCTCTTTTTCTCTCTCTTCTTTTCTCTCTTCTTTCTCTCTCTAATTTCTTCTATTTTCTTTCGCTTTCTTCTCTTTCTCTCTCTTCTTTTCTCTTTCTTCTCTTTCTCTCTTCTCTCTTTCTCTCTCTTCTTTTCTCCCTCTCTTCTTTCTCTCTCTTCTCTCTTCTCTCTTTCTCTCTCTTCTCTCTCTCTCTCTAATTTCTTCTTTTCTCTCTCTCTCTCTCCTATTTCTCTCTTCTCTCTTTCTCTCTCTTTTTATACCTTCTTTTCTTTTTCTTAAAAACAATTCAAAACTACATCGCCTCTCTGTGGATTCGACCCGACTCACCATTATTCTACACTATCACTCGTATAGTGGTAGCTTTAATGTGTTTCGGTTACTTTAAATTAAACTGGTGATCACAGTGCTCTTAACGACAAGCACTTGGTTTGCATCAAGTTTTTGGCGCCGTTGCCGGGGAGGCATGATATTTTGAATTATTCTCCTTAAATCTTCTTAAATCTCATCTGGTGTTGCTTTATTTCATGTTACCCGTTATGCTTCCTTTTAAATTTCTTATCTGCTTTCTTTATGCTACTAACTACTAATTGCGTCTAATTACGATACATGGTTGTGATTGACTAACTCGCATCATTTAAAAAATTCTAAAAACTCGCATCATCTAAAAGCTTTAACGTTTGCATTTCCCTTCTTTAACCCCCATGTCTACACCTTGTCATATTTATTCTCATTTCTGATCTTGAACCCCTCTTCTACACCTTTTTACATTTTACTTTTGCACGTTTAATTTCTGCCATTAACTCGCATTATATTTAACCAGCTAACCCGCTAACTCGTATTTCATATCTGGTTGTGTATTTACATATTTATTCTGAAAAAAAAAAAAAAAAAAACTCATCTCGCATACTTATAATTGTTATTTTTCTTCGTTATGCTTGCATATTCTCTCATTCCGTTCATAGTTATATATTGAGCTTGTCTTACTTTTTAGGTCCATTTAATAGCTTATCATAACACGCTAAAAAAAATATATATATAAAAATTAAATTTAAAACTTTAAAGAATGGACTGGAATTTTATTGCTCAGAAGATAGATAAGTTAGAAGAATTAACCCAAAAGGTTAATTATTTACGTGCCTATCAAAACTCAAACCGTTCATTCGTAAATCCATCAATTCCTTTTCAAACGACATATTCTAATGAGACTCAATTTTTACCATATCAAGAGCAAGTGCAAAATTTTCATAAGTTCCATATACCTGATTACAATTCATTTTCATATGCATATAACTCAGGATTTAGTTGTCCTAATCCTTCTTGGACAAATCAACAAATGCAATCTTACCCTCCATATCTACAAACCCAGTGGCCACATGAGCAAAGTCAATTTTTAAATTATCAATATCAATCTAATCATTATGAAAATACATATAGGCCACCTGTATATCCTGAAGAAAATTTTTTATCACCTCAATCTACTAGCCAATCTTCTCATCAACCTTATAATTATAATGAGAAAATAGACGAACTTGAAAAATTTCTTCTCGATAGCTTTCAAAACATGGAAAATAAACTTTCAGAATGCTGGCCACAAGAGGACTTTTCAAGTTTTCCATCAGATCAAGTAGATTATCAACAACCTCCTCACTTAGATGACTTAGAGGAAGGATTAGATCAACAATTCCTTTCCGACCAACAATCATTTTCTAGGATGACAGATTATGAAGATCAAGTAATAGTAGCCATGGAGAGGAGAGGAGGAGAGGAATTTTATACTGACAAAATTGATAATTTTGTTGATCATTCAAATTTTCAAATTCAATCAGATCCAATACCATTGGAAAGTCCATATTTTGAAAATGACTTAGCATTCCCAAATGCTTTAGAAGTTGAATCTCTTAACAAACAAATGCTAAGTCAAAAGAAAGATAATTTAAAAATAGATGATGAATATATTGAAACATTATGTGGGGAGGAACCTAATGAATCAACTATCATTCCAGTTAATCATTTTGATTATCAAACTCAATCAGATCAATTACTATCAGAAAATCTATTGTCTGAAAATTTGGTAATAATTACAACATTATGTAGGGATGGTTTCGCAGATTATAGACTTAATGAGAATTCCTCTCTTCATAATCAAGAAAATATTATAGAAAATAATGAAAAATTGATTAATGATAATTGTGAAGAAGATAAAAATCAAGAAAATATTGAGGAGATTGATAATAGGTTTCAAATGAATGATATAGATCATAACCAAATTAATGATGAGGTGAGAAATAAAGAGTCTATTGAGGATAAGTTGGGGGGAGATGAAGATGAAATTATTAATGAAAATTTTGAGAAATACATACCTGCTATTTCAAGTACTTTTAAAGATGAGCTCATTAGCATAGATGAATTAATGAAAAAGGAAGAGATTATTCAAATATTTGAACAGGTTCAAGTTAAAATTTCGCTCTTTGATGTTATTCAATATATTCCAAATTATAGTCAATTTCTCCAAGAGCATTGTATTCAAATGGAATCCTGTTTAACCCAAAATAAAATCATGCTCCCATTAAGTAACAGTTCAATGAATTCAATAAATGATCAAATTGAAGAGTGCTACATATTGGACATCATTGATAACTCATTAATCTTCACAACGCTTGAGCATGAACATATGAAAATGATAAATAATCTACATAGTGTTAAGAATTTTAATAGAGCAGGAATTGGATAACATTAAACATTATGTCTGGCTGAAGACATAAAACTTAGCGCTGGTAGGGAGGCAACCCAACATGTGTATATATATATCTTTTCTGTTAGTTTTCTTTTCATTTTTTTAGATGAAAGCTGCAACAATTTCATCAGATCAGTACACCCCAGGTTGTCTCTTTCCCTGCTATTTTATTGTGCAAAGATAGCAATATTTAAGTGGGGGGGGTCTGATTTGTTTAACTGGATAAAAAAAAAAAAATTATATATTTCTTAAAAAAAAAAAAACAAAAAAAAAAAAAATATATATATATATATATATAGAAAATATCCAAAAAAAAAAAAATATATAAAAAAATATAAAAATATATAAATAGAGATAAATCAAAGTACACTTGTTATGCTTGATATTAAGTGAAGAAGCAAACTGTATTTAGTTATATTTGTAAAAATATTTTCATGATGTGTTCAAAATATTATTAGCATTGATTGCACTTACACGTCAATGAACCTTGTGGGTACCATGATAATATAGTTTTTTTTTTTTTCTCTCATCCAAGCAAGTAATCTTTAATATCATTATAATTGATAGCTGTTAGTTATAAAAAAAAAAAAAAAAAAAATTTATATCCCCAGATACCCTGAAATATGGTGAGGGGAGAATATAAAAAAAAAAAAAAAATGTAAAACCCCAGATATCCTGAAATATGGTGAGGGGAAGAAAAAAAAAATGCTGAAAATAAAATTAAAAAAAAAAAATCCCTAGATATCCTGAAATATGGTGAGGGGAAGAAAAAAAAAATATTGAAAAAAAAATAATAATAATAAAAAAATAAAAAAAATAAAAAAAAAAATTACTGTCACTATCATAATTTTGATATGACTGTAGCTTAGCTTGGATGAGCTGAAAATAATTTATTTAATGCCCATTTATTCATTAGTACACATACACATGTGTTATAATCTTTTATATGCATCGTGAAAAATATTTTACACATATACACTAAAGAAATTTACTTCTAAAGCTTACTATCATTATTAGCAGTGTACCTAGATTTTTAAAATTAATAGTACACCATAAAAAAAAAATTAATTATATATTAAACTATTTCCATTGCTAAGGGACTAGCCATGTTTAAGTTGGGGGGTGTGATAAGTCTAAAAATTTTCATTTAATTTCATATTAAATGCACACCATTAAATATTAAAACGTTAATTAAATGCATGTTTTAAGTGAAATTTCATAAAAATCATATTTTTGATAGAATCTTTAATTTTACTATAAAACGGGTCATTTTGCAATATTTTGGAAAATATAAAATTATAAAAATAATTAGACATGCTAAAAAGAATTAAATAGGCTCACATTGAAATATGGGTAAAAATTATAAAACCACCTAATTAGAAAAAAATCATACATACAGTTATAAATATAATTTAAAATATGGTTATAAAACAAATTGTCAAAACATTTTAAGATAAAAAATAAAAATAATAAATAAATTCAAAAAGGGCTAAAAAGAAAAGTAAATTAAAAATCTCTGCAAGCTTATTAAAATCATTTTTGACAAAAATTAAATATTTAAATCCGTTTTTGTTTGCTGCATGAGTACGCGCGACCGTACACCGCCGGAGCACCTGTTATGGTGCTCCATCTTCCCCAAATCCGGAAGCCATGGCAGCGACGAATGCTTCCAGCGATTGCTTCAGCAAACCGCCGAAAATCGACCAGCAGCCATGGAAAATCCAAAGCAACACGAAAATCTCTTCGGCCAGTCTCTTTTGCGGTTTTGCCCCAAATCAATTGCTCCCGCCGTCTTCTTCTCTTCCGGCCAGCAACAGCCCTTCGGCGATCCGGTCATCCCACAGAAAATCCCAACCAGTCGTCCGACCAGAGAGAGTCCGGCAAAGCCACTATCCGATTGATTGACATGAATCCAGCAATTTCAAAACGGATTGCTACCTCCCTTTTTCAACTACATCAGCAGAACCGGCGACCAGCGGCATCCATCTCTATCGTCCTAATTTCTGGCAGCATTAAACCCATCGAAATCACCGATTTTTCGAGCTTCCATTCAATTGCAGCAACTCCATCTTCTCCCCGAAGTAGGCAGCCATGGCTGCCTGCCATGCTTGAACTTCTGCAAATCAGCGGCGGCAACAAACCCCTCTCCACAGAGCCCAGCAGCCGACAACTTCAGCATTCTTCCCTGAATCCGGCCAAAAGGCAGCCATGGAAAACTCACAGAGCAGCTGCCCATCTTCGTCCAGATCTCCGGCAACTGTTTCACAGCAAAGAAAATCCAGCTCCCTCAAATGGCCGGCAGCTATGAAACCCAACTCAAGCTGCTCAAGCTGCAAGTCGGCAATTTATTCCAGGCAGAAAATTCAGCAATGCCGTCCATTCATGTTGTCACCGTCCCAGCTCGTCTTCCCCGGCCAAGCACTTTAACTCATCTTCGAATATCGGATCCCATAGCATCACGTCACAGATTGGGCTTTTTCTTCAAATCGAATTAGAATATTTCTATGCAGATCTTGCTGGAATGGCTGGGTATAGAGAGTTCACTTTGGTGCGAGTTGGAGGGAAGAGCGGGAGGCTAATGTTTGCAAACGGCGTTCGAACTGTCGGTCTTGGTTGCTGGTAGCTGATGCATTTTGGGGAGATGAGGGAATGGCACGGGTCACAGGGCTCGAAATCGAGCGTGTGCCGGCAGCAATATCCAGTCCATATCGGCAAGCTGTGTGAGGAGTCGAACAGCGCAGGCAACGGGATAAGAATCCCACATCGGATTGCACAAGGGAGGGAGGGCCCCTCACGCACTCTATAAAAGGAGGGCCCCTCCACTCATCCCAACACACCCCATACCCCACTTCTCCCCTTGGGTGGGACCCATTTTTGTGGGACCCGTAGCAAGTGGGTGGGACCCATTTGGTGGGACCCGAGCAAGGAGGTGGGGCCAAGCAATAAAAGTTTCCATTACGTGGAGATTCGCTGTTTACGGGTGATGTAAATTTTATTTTCTGCTTTATAGTTGGTAGTAATTTGTAGTTGTTAAATTTTAATTTGTAGTTTTAATTTTTAAATTAGATTTACTGCTTTATTTTCTGCTTTGTAATTTTTTAGATTAAATTTAATGTAATTTTCTTTCCTGCTTTAATAGTTAAATTTCATAGCTTTTACTGCTTTCTTAGAATAGTTTTAATTGCGTTGTTAATTAGTTAATTTCTTTTAGCTTCTTGTCTTCCTTTCTTTTCTCGTCAATTTCTTCTATTTTCTCTTTTTCTCTCTCTTCTTTTCTCTCTTCTTTCTCTCTCTAATTTCTTCTATTTTCTTTCGCTTTCTTCTCTTTCTCTCTCTTCTTTTCTCTTTCTTCTCTTTCTCTCTTCTCTCTTTCTCTCTCTTCTTTTCTCCCTCTCTTCTTTCTCTCTCTTCTCTCTTCTCTCTTTCTCTCTCTTCTCTCTCTCTCTCTAATTTCTTCTTTTCTCTCTCTCTCTCTCCTATTTCTCTCTTCTCTCTTTCTCTCTCTTTTTATACCTTCTTTTCTTTTTCTTAAAAACAATTCAAAACTACATCGCCTCTCTGTGGATTCGACCCGACTCACCATTATTCTACACTATCACTCGTATAGTGGTAGCTTTAATGTGTTTCGGTTACTTTAAATTAAACTGGTGATCACAGTGCTCTTAACGACAAGCACTTGGTTTGCATCAAACTTGTCAATAGAACCCCAATATTTTGCAAGTTTTTCCTTCATTTTGTTGCACATGTGACGAAGGATAGGATTATCATTCTCGGCTGGAAATGACTTTAATCGATCTTGAATTGCATCAAGTTGAGGAAAATGATATGAGGAAGTGACATATTTAGTACCCGACAAGATTTCAGTAGCTTCAAAAAACAAAACCAAGAAATCACAAAGGACTCTGGCATGGTTCCAATCTTCTTCAAGAGGTGGGCCCGAGCTTCTAAAACTTGCATCATTCACTTCAAGATGTTTGAAAGTCATTTCAAAGGGTATAGCATGTTTCAACATCAAGTATGTAGAATTCCAACGTGTTGGCACATCTAAACACAAAGACATTTTACTCGAAATTCTAACACTTTCACAAGATTTTCCAAATGCTTGTTCTCTACTAGGAGAACTCTTGACCCACTTTATGCTATTACGAATTCGAGCAATGGAATCCTTGATTTGTTCGGTTCCCTCCTTCACAACCAAATTTAAAATGTGCGCAACACAACGGACATGTAAAGATTCTCCATCCCCAAAGAGAGCATTCTTCATTTTTAAATTTAAACGCAAAGTGTTTAGCGCAACATCATTGGCCGATGCATTGTCAACAGTAAGGGTACACACTTGTCCAATATTCCAATCATTCAAACATTCTTCAATTGCGTTAGCAATAGCTTCCCCCGTGTGTGGTGAAGGAAGAATACAAAAATTAAGAATACGCTTTTGAAGAATCCAATTAGAATCTATAAAATGAGCAGTCAAACATAAATACCCAATATTTTGATTTGAAGTCCACAAATCTGTTGTCAAGCATACACGCCGAACATCACAACTAAAAATCTTTCGTAATTTAGCCTTCTCTAACATGTATATTTTGAAAATTTCTTTGGCAATTGTGGTCCTTGAAACATGTTTGATGAGTGGCTGCACAACTTTACAAAATTCTCTAAACCCTTCCTTTTCAACAAATTTAAATGGCAATTCATCAAGAATGATCATTTTTGCCATTGCTCTTTTGCAGGCTTCTTGGTCAAACTTCCAATTTGACATAACCATTCCACCATCATCAGTTACTGTTTGAAATGATAATAAACGCTGACCCTTAGCTCTTTTGTTGGTATTATACTTGCATAACTTTAAGTGTCTAGTTAATGTGCTTGTTCCTTGAGTACTTGGACACTTAAGTTTAATCTTACAATACTTACAAATTCCCCATGCCACTTTTCCATTTTGGTCCAAAATCCTTTCAAATTCTTCCCAAACTGGTGATGAAGTTTTATATCCTTTTTTCTTCTTGAGAAGAGGCTCGTTTGCATCCGAACTTTCTGTAAGATCAATAGTGTTTGAAGCAGTTGTTGTATTTTTTATTTGCCCACTGTCGATCTCTTGTTCACTATTCTTGTCTTGCATATTACTTGAATCGTCCATATTTTATTAACCACCTAGATATCATTTTTCATAACATATAATCATAGTTAGATATTTTTATTTCAATCATAATAATTCTTCCTACATTATATCAATATTAACCAATACATATCAACACAAGCATGCATGCCTTAAAATCATAAAATGCTGATCTTTTATACCAAATACATGCCTTAAATTGCCCGATTTAGAATTCACCTCCCAATCACAAAAAAACCTACCCAATATGATGACAGATTAATGACAGATTCTACCCAATATGCTGGGGATTAGCCGGAGTTGAAAAAAGGCATGAGAGTTTGCTGGGGATGGGTCTTGATTTCGCCGATGGAAGATATAAAGATTAAAGATGCCGGTTTGAACTTTGAAGAGGGAAGTGGCTGCCGGAATCAATTAAAAATATTTATCTCTGTCATCGGAACAGAGAAAAAAAGGGCTGGTAATGTTGAAAGTAATGGAGGCAGATAGCTGTAAGACAACTAAATGGTTTTGAAATGAGGTCTGGCCGTCTGGGCCGTTTGGCAGCTCTGGCTATGGTTTTGTTATTACCAACTAAATGGATGGGGATTGGGGAGGCGGGGCTACAGACAGGCACTGCTGCCGCACGGTTGTCCAGAGTCTGGAATGAAGAAGACAGGATGGTGAGTCAGAGACTAGAAGAAGAAACACTTGCTTTCTTGGGAGGCGACCAGGAAAAGATGGAATCACCCATTGCAACAAGATAACGAAAAAACCATCCATTGGAAGTAAATTTTCGATGGGTAGTCATCCAAATTTCACTTCGCGGATTCCATTCCATGCGAGACGAATACTTGAATAGCTAAATTCGGGTTGAATTGCCGCGTACCTGGACAGGACCTTCGGCTGGAAATCGGATTCCTGGAAAATCGATCCCAATTTGTTTTCTTCTATGAATGGCGAAGAGACTGAGATTACGCGAAGCAACAAGCCCTCGTGGCAGAAGAAAGCGTTTCCTTCTCGGTCATGGACTCACGGTGGAAGCAGCGGGCGGCAGTAGTCTCGTCGTCGACAGGACAGATGATCGATCGTCGATCGCACGGGCTGGTCGAAGCAGAGGATGAAGCTCTGAGCAGCAGAGCAGGTCGGACCGTCGGAGTAGTAGACGACAGAAGCAGACGACACCGGAGAAGATAAACTCCACTATCAGTCGTCCCTCGTCCCGTCGTCGACAGGGAAGACAGTCGGTCGTCGATCGACGGCAATGCACGGCCGCGCCGGGCAGGATGCAGGATGGCAGGAGCAGGATTAACGACCGGCGGATTGCTATGCTAGAGCAGTATAGCCTGGAATTTGGGGGGAAATTGAAATCGACGGGTTAGGGTACCGGAAAAATCCCCTTTATAAGGGGTATTGAAATCGGGTTCGGGTTGTGCGGGTTAGGGTTCCTATCAACCCGAAACCGAGACCGATTTCAAATCGGTCTCGGGTTCAACCCGAAAAATCGGGTTCGGGCTCATAAACAGCCAGTTTGGGTACTGCCAATTTCCGGGTTCGGGTTGAACCCGGCCCAAGTTGCACCCCTAGTTACAAGGGAAGATGACACCCCTTCATTTGCGAGTCACCGTATGCTCTTGACAAGATGAAAAATAAATTCATTGAATATGTGTTTTTCTTATCTTTTAGCATATTTGCACGTTGTAATATTACTAAAACATTTACGTCATCGCCTTTGACTAGTATTGTCAAGTTGTAATTAGTTGAAAATTTACTTATTCATTTTTATCTTTTCACTTAGATTACTATTATTGGCATGTTATAAAGGAACTTAGAAAGTAAGTTTTTCTCTATTGTCATCTTAGATTATTATAATATCTAAAAGTTGAATTTTTGTCTTTCAATTTATATGACATTTATTTGTTTACTTATTTCATAACTTTTTATATTATTTGAAAAATGTTGAAGGCTCCCAAGCACTTTTAAATCCATGCCAGTTCACCCTGTTTGAGATATATTAAAATTCAATTATTGAAAATTTCAAAAAAATAAAGATAATTTGCAAATATACTCACTTAGTTTGATCATAATTGGAAATACATTAACACAATTTTAGAAATTACAAATGACTTTTTCGTTGTTTAACTATAATTGCAAATATACTTATATTATCCTCGCACTGTCACAATGTAAGTATTTTTGCAAAAAAATACAAACTATATAAGTATATTTAGAAAAACTAAATATACTTATTTAATTTTTGAAATTATAAATATATCTACATAGTTTATATATTTTTGCAAATATACTTGTATCCTGACAATGCAGTAATAGCGTCATAATGACATCGGTATATTTGTAATTATAATTAAATTATATGAAGTTCTTTATAATTTCTAAAACTATATAGATATATTTGTAATTATGGTTAAACAATGTAGGTATATTTACAAATCACCTAAAAAATCACAAGATTAATTTTGCGGTTGCCAAACTATGTAAGTAAGGTTATTTTAATTTATTGTGTGAATACGTTAAATATCTAGTTTCTATTGCTATTTGTAACATTTTGAAACTTAAAAAGTGCCTTTTTTTTTTTTGCTTTTAGACACTTAAATCAAAGTTTTCTTAATTTGCAATTAATTAAACAAAGTTAAAAGAACTGTTATGCTGGTAGCAGCGTTGGCAACAATGCTGTTGAGTCAAACTCATATTGAGCTTAATTTGTAAAATTGATTGAGATGATGAGACGTAAGATTGTAACTCTAATAAAATAAAAAAAAACTATTATTCTGCAAATTTAAAATGAAAATTCAAAATTGTCTTGACAAATGGCCACGAGCGGAGGTGCAAACTAGAAAAAGGAACGATGGGTGTGCGTCATGTCAACGTTGGTTGATGCGTCGACACTTGAAGTAGAACACACGCATCGGAATATAATTGAAAGAAGAAATAATAACGCCATCGCAAATCCGATCGAAAGAATCGAACATTCATTTCTGCCTCACTTCTCTCCTGCCAAGTTCAATGCATGGCCCTCCAAACTAACTGGAATTTGGAAGGCTTCCGAAGCCAGCTACATAACTTCTTCTTCCAAAACTCCTATTTCTAATTATTATTTTGTGGCTGTGGCCTTTCTTCGACTTCCTGGGCCATCTTATCTTGGAAAAGATGTGAGATATCGTGGGATATGTTAGTAATTTTGTATTAAAAAGTGAATTTAATATTTGCATGCGTGATTGCCTGTGATCATTTCTTTCTAATCACAAAATTGAATGTTCCACTTCCTGCCACTATACCACATGTACAACTTTCCCGTAGAATCTGCCAGCGCGAGTAGCAGGGATAATGTCCCGTAAAATACTGTTCTGGGTTCAATCTCAGCTATCCACGGGTGGAGCTGCATGTTTCCATATTCTTAGTATGGGAGTCGTGTCTTCCTTGCCTATTCATTTTAATATGAGTTTATATACTATATGAGGTGCTTTGTGTGTATGTAACTTGGATTAAAAAAAAAAAAAAAACTTTTCTATATAATCTATCCTCTTCTAGAGAAAAGTAAACTAGTTAATTTATGAATAATCCGTGAAGTAGATTCACCCAGAGTATAATTGAATAAAAATAAAATTAACGAAAGTAACATGTAAATGATGTTAATTCCTAAAAGGAAGAATTTCTTTCTTTTATACTCATAATATTTGCACCTAACTCATAATATACCTACGACATTACATGAATTTCTCTTATACTCATAACATTTCACCATAAATTTCTATTATATTTACATCGTTAACATAACCGTTATCTATTCCATTGAGATGATATTTCTGTTCTTTTAAAAATTTTCTAATTAAAATAATTCAACCTTAATACATCTCTTAAATTAATTAATATTATATATTAATTATTTACTATTATTAATTGAGTCAGGTTAATTGTCTCAATTAAAAAATTCTAAATGAGCAAAATTATTTTTTCAATAGGATAGGCAACGGTTGTATTGACAGCATGGTCATAAGAGGAATTTATAGTGAAATGTCATAAATATAAGAGGAATTTATAAAACATTATAAGTATATAAAGAATTAGGTACAAATATTATGAACATGAGAGAAATTTTTTCTTCCTGAAAATAACTAGTAAGTAATGTTAAAAATAAAAATTATCACTTTAGTATCAAATGAGTGGAACCCATTCCATTTAGAGTTGTGCATTTATTAAACTCAACTTTTGATTTTCTTACTAAACAAATTATGTTAAATATAAGTTGAACTTCACACAAATAATCATGACGGGGTTACTAGGTTACATGGAATGTCATAGGCAAATAGAGGCAAACTCTTCCACTTTGATTGAGATTTTGCATATCTTAACTTTATTCGACTAAATCATTTTGTTTAACATATTTTTTGGCTATGATATTAAAAATGACCCCAATTAAAGAGAGTCTTAGATGCTCCATAACCGGTTTAAAAGATGTGTAATTGTGAATGAAATAGAAAAATTATTTAAATCCATGAAATTATTGATTTATATTGCATTTTAGAAGCTGAATTAAAAGCTTTAAAATTGATATGGGTATTAAATAATTTTGTTATACCATATATAACAGTATAAATGATTGATTTAAATAAAATTTAAACTTTATTTTTTCTAAAATCCACAATAGCCATTAAAGTTTTTGAAGAAGTTAAAAAATTTTGATAAATCAGATACAGGCTCACTTTCCATTAAGGTTATCCTGAAACATTTTGTCAGACAATGTTTTGATTCTCCGGAATATTGCATTTTAGTATGGTGATTTATCAATAGTCTCACGTAGCCGAAAATACTCCCATCTCCTGGAAATCAAAGGGTTCATGCAAATTGTGGCACCAGCCAAGACGTGTGATCAACTCATCATGCACAAGGCACATGGATTATACGTTAGGTTCTTAACTCATAACCGTCTAATCACCCGAATTTAGGACCAAAACTGTATGATTTTTCAAATGGGAATCTTTTTAGGCCTCAATTTTAATTTCTTTCAGCCTTTTGTGAATATTAGTTTAGTATATATCAACACATGGTTGTACGTCTGCTATTCCAAGTAACTGAAACAATAGAATGAATTCTTTGGTTGACAAATTAATTTATAAGATTAAACTATTCATCATCATGCTTATATTACATTAGTAAACGTTGTGAAAGGGTTGATTTGTAATATCAAATATCACAATGTATTACAATAAAAAAAGTTTTTGCGGGATGATATTTACTTTTTTTATGTGAATGAAGATGGAAGACGTACCAGTAAAAAAAAAAGATTTGGCGGGATAATATTTACTTTTTTTTTAATGTGAATGGAGACTACTACTTCAACCTGCCTTAATAAGAACCGTGACATTACATGCATATGCCAATGTCAAATTATTTTGTTATGCAAGTATCGACTAAAATATTCACTTTAAATAAGCAATTTTGCAGCCAACAAAATTTTTTGTCAATTTGATAAGCACAAAATTTAATATAATTAATAGTTTGAAGTATATACGTTTATAAATTAATTTATTAAGCCATTATAAACCAAAAGATTCCTCAAAATTTCAAAGGAATGGATTCCCATGAATCGGTTCCGTTATGAATCAGATTCCCTTCGCCAACTTTATCTCAAGGAAAATTGTTTACAGACCCAATTCTCAATCAAGCATGCATCATCCAGAACGGCTTTTCAGCGCGATCAGCTTAACGGAGAAACGTGTCTTAAGTTCTCAGCTCTCACGTGTATCGTCATCGAAAACGGCTTTTCAAGGCGTTATTCTCAGCGGAGGCCGGAGAAACGTGTCTCACGTGTATTATCATGTTTTGAAATAGTCCTTCTTTTCTTTTGGTTAATCAGTCCGCCACAATATCAATTGTTTTCTGTCAAAATTAGTCCAGAATATAAATTTAAAACATGCAATTTATACGCTAATCCTATTATGATTTAAATAAGAATAATTCGTAAACATATTTACTTCGTTTGACCATAATTGCAAATATACTAACACTGTTAAGATATTCTTGCTTCACTGTCATGATTTAGGTATATTTGCAAAAATATGTAAATTACGTGGATGTGTTTGTAAAAATTAAATATACCCACTTAATTTTTAAAAATACAAATATATTCACATTATGTTTGCATTTTTTCTAAATATATATACACTGTGATAGTGCAATAACGGCACCATAATGATGTGAGTATATTTATAATTATTGTTAAATTATGTAAGGTTATTTATAATTTTTGATAGTATATGAATATATTTATAATCACAATTAAACTACATGAGTGCATTTACAAATCAATCTTAAAATAATAATCGTATTTAAAAATTCTTTCACAAATATCCAAAACTCGAAAAATAGCATGGGATGATAATTATGAAATCAATGGCACCCAAGTTTAACAAATTCTAGTTTAATAAAATAATCCGATCAATGATAGAATCTTAAATATCCATATATGGCTTATATATAAAAGATATATCGTCCAAAGAAGAAGAGAACATTTAAGGGAGTTACAGAGAAACTGTGTAACCCAAGTGAAGCCTGAGCTACACTGCATATTTTAATCATATGATGTTAACATTTTCAAGCGAAAATATAAACCGTTAACATTAAAAAAATTTTAAATCAGATATTTACGTGTGAATGTTTGGGAAATGATATAAATCAATTTTTTTAAGTGAATTCATAGATATTTAGGTGTGATTATGTTAAACATGACAGATGTTTTAGATTTCATCAAAACATCTTAATGGTACCACGCTAGGTATTTCCGCTTTTAGCCAATCCCTTTTAATTTTAACGCTTTATCTTCTAGTTTGAACAATTTTGAAAGGATCCGATAAAAATATGCAGTGCGCGGCACATCTTTCCCTGTGGTTACAGAGAATCACTCTATACAACTCAGGTAACTGACAATCCATTTCCAAGGAATAGGGGTTAATCGATATCTTTAATTCGAATTGCCCAATCATCGACCATGATCCAGTTCAATTTACAAATTATGTTGTATTAAATCCAATCTCTCCATCCTAATTCTTAATTTTCCTGATCTTAATCCCACAAAAAGTTGGGTTAGAATTAAATCTATCATAGGTTCTATTGGTAGAATGAGTTCCCTTTATAAATACGGTTAGAATGGGAATAGGAAATGAAAAATTATCCAGGTGCTCTATTTTTTATTTTTATCCTTATATTCTAATTATTTTTTAAAAATTTTCCTACCATTACCTTAGCCATTTTTATTTTGTTTTTACTTTGCCTTTGTCATATTTATTCAAATAACAAGCCTTTGAAGGAAATGGTGGTTACGAGATGGAATACATATTTCCTACTTTTTTCCACTTTTTTTTGCTATAAATTGATGTATTAACTACTTAATCATCTTATTTAACTTTTATTTTTAACCTTATATTCAATCATTTTCTCATATATTTTTATTTGACAACATTTACTTTACAAGCGCGTTTGGAATAAGGGAAATGAGAAAGGGAATAAGAAATAAAAGTAACCTTCAATTACTCTATTTTTTCTCATTTATCTTTATAATTCAATCATTTCTTACATATTTTTAATTTTTTCATATCTTTCCATATAATTACACTATTAACTGTTTTTTAATTCATACTTTACCCCTATTATATCTATTCATTCATATTTTCATTTTTCATTCTTTTCTAAAAAAAACATACTTGTAGGTTCTATTTGACCGAGTGGCATGGAAATTGCATGACACTGCTTTAATAATAAAGCATGGATTTCAAGCTTTTCTTTTTTGCGCTTATCATAGCTTATTCACTATTTAAAATGAGAAATTGTTGATTGAGGGCATGTTTGGTAAACAATAAAACTTTTTAAATCAAAACATTTCAATCAAAATTTTTTTACTCTTCATCATTATCTTATTTTTTAATTATTTCTTCACATTTTCGTATACGACTATCTTACTTTTTAATCATTTTATTGTATATAGTTATACAATTAACTTATCTATTTTAACTATATTCCATTTATTTTTCATCATTACTCATATCATTTTCTTTCATTTTGAAAATTTTTACAAAAAAAAACCTTTTATTCAAAAAATTTATCATTTTCCAAACGCATCGTGAAATTAAAAAGTAATGTCAAGCACCTATTAAAAGCATAAAGATATATATGCTTTCGACTTTCAAATTGTCCAGTCAAATAAGTCTTCACTTTCAATTTTTAAAATCTATTTCATTCCATTCCTGCTAAATGTTTGTTTGGTATTGAAGAAACGAAAATGAAAAATGAGGAATGAAAAACTCAACATATTAATTACCTATCCATCCTTTTTTTCCATTTTTGTTCTTATATGTTTACCACAATTATTTTATCTATTTTTACTGTATTCTTAATTTAGTCTCTCAGGGATCCATTCTATTTCCTCTTACCATTATCACATGATCAAATAATACTAATTATCAATTTCCAAACACTCAGAAATGAACGGAATTCAAAAGCATTTTCAAGATATATGCGGTCCCTAGGCTAGGTTATGTCGTAACGCAGCCACGACCATGTTGGCCTTTTGGGGACAAGCAAGGAGAATTTGTACCCTGTGCTTTGGGGAAGCTATGAACAGTGTCTTCCAAATACGTACGGGGGTCGTGAGCTTTTGCTCTCATGTAGGGTGCGTGCGTACGGTGGATGCTCGACCCAACTTCCACCCGTACAAAATAACGGTGGAAAATAGGTAGAAATTTGTGAATATCTAATTTCATTTGGACTTTCAGTTGACAGTAACATCAGATATGCGGGCGTTGATTGTGCTTAACTACCAGTGATGGTGGCCCCCACTCCCCATCCGTCTTCCCTGTTTGGGATGATGTTGGGATCTTGCACCATCCATGGCAATGATTAGCTTTCTTATATTAACTCATGTTACGAAAGCAACGCTTAAGTGCAATATAATCATCTTCATTAATTTCTTTGCATTTGTGCCAAATAATACAGGGGAATGATCCAAAACAAATGTGTGTACAGAAGAGGGTGCCCAAATAGTTGTTTTAAAAAAAAATATTATTTAGCTTTTTTTTTTTTGCTAAATCTAAACTATTCGAAATGTAAATTAATATATGTGATGCCAAAAATAACTTATATACATCATTTGAAGGTTCATATGAAACTAGTAAATTTTCTAAACAAAAATATATCATACGAAAATTTTCAAGATATTTAATTTTTAGCGTCATAACTATACATATATAGTGAATCTGGTATAGACTAGTTAGTGTTATGTCCAAATATGTATGTCCGAGTTCAAGGTTTTGAACCCTGTGATATACACACATGAACATCATAAGTGGTTTATACATTAAAAAATACTTGGAAAATGGGGGGAACAACCAATTTGTACAAGTCACCTTCTATGCTCACCTTTGTTTTTAATGATCCACGGTAACAAGTAACCAGATATTTTACTAGAATCCTGTGCGGTGGATTCCTCATTTCCTTGAGTTGGGAGACGGTATTTTGATAGGATAGCCCTAATTCATTAGCACATTTTGATTGAGAGGGAAAATTACTATGAAGTATTGCCGGCATCATTGAAGATTACAGATTTGAAGAATATAATTTAAGATTTCAGATTGAGCCTCGCAAATAGGAGTAAATGTAGGCGTGGTTTATAGTATTCCATTTTTATGCGTCATTATCTCAGGTTCAGTCATGTTCTTCATTTCTGTTATATCTACGTCCCCCGCCCATTTTACATGGCTCTAAAGCTAGACTTAAGCTCCTTTAATTTCTGGAGTACTGATCTTCTACGACCTGTCGGAAATCCGGTGATTTCCGACCGGTCAAAAAATATTTTTTTTTGTTTTTTTTTTTGAAAAATAATTTTATAAACATGTTAATCTAGTTATATTTAATCTATAAACCAATTTTTATCATTTTTAGATATGTATATATATTTATTTAGGATTTTTAAATACAGGGGTATTTAAGTCATTTTAAATTCTTAAAATGACTTAAATACCCCTGTATTTAAAAATTCAAAATAAATATATATACATATCCAAAAATGGTAAAATTTGATTTATAGATTAAATATAACTAGATTAACATGTTTATAAAATTATTTTTCAAAAAAAATTTTAAAAAAAATATTTTTTGACCGGTCGCCTAATTTCTGTTGCATACACACCTCATGCCTAATCATCTTCTTACTTCTGGCCGTCTGTTTGGCTGGATGGACATGTTTATTATTTCTTTGCTCGCCCCATCTCAACAGACAGTGAACATTGGAGGTTGGAGGTTGGGGTTGCCCAACCATTAACCAACTTTTTTTTAACGGAAATGGCACAGGCCCGCGCATCGGCCATTGCCATCTCCAAACCAGAGTCACTCTCTTTCTACTGAAATCACCCAACGTCTTCTAATTGCTAAGCTGAAGTAGCTTGACCACCAACTGCTCCAATTTTTTTTTTTTTTTTTTTTTTGTCCGACTCAAATGAACGGACAGTCTTGACTTTTAGATAGATCAAGGGGCGATGTCCACATCCTTGCGTGGTGCATGGAGCAGATGATCATGCACGCATGTCTCGAGATGGCGTGCGTGTTTCCTACCGATAATCGCGGCGGAATAAGTAGATGCCAAGACAAACAGACTCTTCTTCCTATCTCAATTATCTAAAGTTGGCGCCGTTTCCTTGGCATGATCCAAGGCCAAAAAGCCCGCGCTATCCCCGCTCCTTGTAATTTGTAAAAGCCAAAAAACTAATAAACGCGCAGCAAAAAAGCGGCCCTTTGGTCTCATCCCATTTCCCTTCTTTTTCAAAAAAAAAAAATCTCCAGGGAAGAAATTAAATTCCCCTTTCCCGTTGGTCGAGGCAATTGCAAGCACTGGTCGGGTATTCATGAAACAGTCACCCACTTAAATATTTACCAACAAAGAAAAAAGAAATTTGCTTTAGAGAAAATTGGCATATTTTAAATATGGATGTGACGGAAATTCACCAAATATTACATGACAAAAGCCTGATTTTGCGTGACGGGAATTGAGATTCCCTTGAGCTCTGCCCTATATAAAGTCATGGGCTAATGCATTTGGATGCCATCCACAAACACAAGCTTGGAGGCAATGGCACCAGCCACCACTGTCCTCTGCTTCTCTATCTGCCTGCTGGCTGCGGTCTGCGTCCAGGGCCGCCCAAACTATGGCGAAGCCCTGGCCAAGTCCATTATTTTCTTTGAAGGTCAGCGGTCAGGGAAGGTCCCTCCTGGCCAAAGAATGACATGGAGGTCGAGCTCCGGAGTCCATGATGGCTCTGCCGCTCATGTATGTGCATTGCACCCATCTCACATATATGCCAAAGCACTTAATTTCTAGCTGATACACTTTTCATTTATGCATGCATTGGGATCATGAAGGTTATTAGTGTGGGTATAAATCTCCTATTTCTCGTTCTCCTAAATAGGGTCCTTTTGGGTATCGAATCAGGATGAAGCCCGTTCATTTTGTGCTCTGTTCTTCATTTACGTTAGAGCGAGTTATGCGATAATAAGGCTGTTGGGTATTTTGGTTATCCCAAGAATCATTGGGTTTCATTCCGCTCCACTGTAGAGCTAGGGAAATGGGAACCATGGATCAAGAAAGACTCACGTAAAGGAGATTTGCCTCCGCAAAAAGGTTAGTCAGCCATCACATGGGCTCCACATCTCCAAAGACGCCAAACTAAAACAACAGTTCTAATGCATTTTCCTCAAATGAATCAAAGCACGGTTCAATGTTTGGTAATCCACATGTAGGCCTTGCATTTTGTCTACCAATTATGAAATTTATAATCCATGGTTACCAAATTGACCCCCTCTGTCTTCTGAAAAACTGCATGCAGGTGGATTTATCCGGCGGCTACTATGACGCCGGCGACAACGTTAAGTTCGGCTTCCCCATGGCATTCACCACAACCATGCTATCATGGAGCGTGCTTGAATATGGGAAGCGCATGGGCCCGCAGTTGGCCAATGCAAGAGAGGCCGTCAAGTGGGCGACCGACTACCTCCTTAAAGCGGCAACGGCCACGCCGGGTAAACTTTATGTCGGAGTCGGCGACCCAAATGCTGATCATCATTGCTGGGAGCGTCCAGAGGATATGGACACTCCTCGGAATGTCTACTCTGTCTCGCCGGAGAATCCCGGCTCCGATGTAGCTGCGGAGACGGCGGCGGCACTTGCAGCTGCCTCGATGGTCTTCCGAAGGGCTGATCCTAACTACTCAAAGCTGCTGCTTAGGACTTCAGAGCAAGTGTTGGATTTTGCAATCAAGCACAGAGGAGCTTACAGCGATTCCCTCAACTCAGCTGTGTGTCCTTTCTACTGCTCCTACTCTGGCTATGAGGTATGCTCAGGGCATTAACGAGATAAAGAAAGATCTTCTAAAACTAATCCCTAGGGGGGTGGGTGGTTCCATTTTTTTTTCCTTTTCAAAAACTATATTCAGGGTCCATCTAGTAAGCGATTTTTAAAAAACCGATTTGTGGAACAAATTTTAAAGTTAGAGAGTATGACTTAGTATAATAAGTATAATGATTAGAAGTAAGAGAATAGAGATATAATAGATAAGATAGTTGTAGTAAAAAATGTAAAAAAAAAAAAATTTGATTGAAATGTAGACATGATAAGAAAAATAATAACTTAACTAAATAATTGAGATATTAAATCATATCAAAAGGTGCTTAAGATGAAGCCGAAAATTTCTTTTTTCCTTTTGTCACATGCAAAATGGGCCCTTAGCTTTTTGTCCCCCAAATTTTTTTATGATTTTTTGGTTCATGTATCAGGATGAATTACTATGGGGCGCAGCATGGTTGTACCACGCAACAAATAATGCTTATTATCTCAATTTTTTGAAATCTCTGGGTCTCAATGAGCATACAGACATCTTCAGCTGGGACAACAAGTATGCAGGTGCCCGAGTTCTTTTAGCAAGGGTAAGTCACTGAAACCGAGAGGCAGGGTAAGAAATGAAAGGACAAGAAAATCCATGGACAGGAATCTACTTTTAAGTGGGCCAGTTCTGATTAGTCGTTTCAAGAGAATGGAATCCGATGTGCTTTTCACAAAATTCATATCTCATACGATGGTTTGTGCAGAAAAATTTGGTCAACAAGGATGCATCAATGGCACAGTTCACGTCTCAAGCTGAGGATTTCATATGTACGATTCTACCCGGATCCCCCTCATCAAGCACCCAATACACACCTGGTAAGGAAAAGGGTAACGATGATGGAAAATTGGAAAATATTAATGATAATACAAAAATATATATATTATTATGGTAGATATAATGAAATCAGTCCTTTAATATTGCTTTTTCAATTGGGGCGCAATCACGGCTGAAGTTATGCTTTAAAATAAGCTAAAAGGATTGGACCACATGGTTGAAAACCTTTTTGAGTGCTGAGTTGATTATGTTTTCATGGATTGAATGCAGGTGGGCTTATGTACAAGATGGGCCAGAGCAACCTCCAGTATGTAACATCTATAAGCTTCCTTCTTTCAACCTATTCCAAGTACATGCAATCCTCCAGACACGCTTTCAGGTGTGGTAACGTATGGGCCACACCTGCGGTCCTCAGAAACCTGGCCAAGAGACAGGTAATCCTTCTTTACACGAATGCACGAATATAAAGACGGGGCTGGGATTTCTGAGGCTAACCCTGGGGCATTTCTACTTGCAGGTGGACTACATTCTGGGGGAGAATCCTCTGAAGATGTCGTACATGGTTGGCCATGGCACGCGATTCCCGACACGGATCCACCACAGGGGTTCGTCCCTTCCCTCCGTGGTGAACCACCCGCAGGCCATTGGGTGCGATGGCGGCTTCCAGCCGTTTTACTACTCGAACAGTCCCAACCCAAACATCTTGACAGGCGCTGTCGTCGGTGGCCCCGATCAGAACGATCGATACTCGGATGACCGCACGGACTATAGCCATTCCGAGCCCGCGACTTATATCAATGCCGCGCTTGTGGGTCCGTTGGCATACCTCGCTGGTAGCTACGGGCAGTGAAGCGATCGGCTTTCACATCGTTCCTGAAATGTGTTGGCCTTGTTGTCTACCATTTCTCCTCCAATTGTAAAACCTTAATGGTTTTCTATCTACATCATATAGGGATATCAAATGTAGATGTCTGGCCTGAAAATCAGGACAGCTTTTGTTTCATGACAGCAACCGTTGTGACTCGGATTTAGCACTTGGAAATATGTTGGTGCTTGTAGTTTTGAATATGAAAAAATTTAACCCTAAAAATAGTCTAAAGTTGTCCTGCTTGGATGCTCTGTTGGCTGATATAGACGTAAATGCTAAAGTATGTGTGTAAGAGATTTAGGGTGTATTTATGTACCTTTCATACAAAATTTTGTTACTTTTCACAATTATATTATTTTTAATTATTTTTCATATTTTTTTATACAACTATTCTACTTTTTAGTCATTTCTTCACAATTATTCATACAATTAACCTATCCATACTATATTTTTTTCTTCTTACCATTATCCCTGTCTATACTAATTTTATTTTTTTTATTCTTCATCATTATCTATATTATATAACATCATTTTCTTCTATTTTAAAAACTTTTTTCACCAAGCGATTTTTATCCAAAAGTTATAATACTTTTCAAACACACCTTTAGAGCTTAGAGTTAAAATGTTAAGTAAAAATAGTGAACTTGTTAAACGACCCCCAAAAGTAAACCTTTGTTGGGATACATGGATAAGTGGCAATATAAAAACTTTTCAAACTTCAAAAAAACTATTGAAAACAACTGTAATAATTTAATTGATCTTTCTTTTAAAAAAATTTTAAAATTCATATGTGGGTCTAAGCATAAATATTTCATATATATATATGGTTTTTATATTTTTCATGTTTTAAGTTTTTTATTTTGAATTTTAAAAATAAAAAATAAAACATTTCTCACATGTCCACAAATGAGAAATACTTTATTCTTTATCTTTAAAATTTAAAATAAAATATTAAAAAAGAAAATGTAAAAATTATTATATGATAGATTCATGCTTGAACTCACATAAATATATAGAAAATTTTAAAAAATAAAAACAAATTGCATTTTGTTGAAGGTGCACTAAGGAGATGTTTGGTAAGTTGAAAATTTGTGAGATTATGAGAAATTGTATGGAATGAAAAATAAAATATTTTGAAAATTGTGTAATTGATCAGAAATAATAAGGATATAGTTGGAATAAATAGAGTTAATGGATGTAGCTAATAGGCAAAATGATTGAAATGTAAAGGTAAAAATGAAAAAATATATTTATCGATGAAGAAATCATTGACATTGGCACTCCCTCTCACTTATACACGTTACCAAACGTGGCTCAAAACTCGGTGCACCCCGATGCATGAAGCATCTTTAATTATGGTATTATAATCAAGCTAAAAAATTTCTATAAAAAAAAACTGCACGCTTCCAAGTATTTAAAGGATAAATTACACACTTTCATATGTTAAAGTGTAGATGAAGTGCTTCCGTGCAAGGACAGGGTCCGAGCCCACATACCCCCGGTGTAAACTTCGCCGCTAATCGCTGGGCTGCTGGCCGAGTGAGGATGTCAAACAACTTGATTTTCCCTTGGTGACAGCAGGTTACAATATTTAGCGGCACGATATGGGCTGGGTGAGCTAGAAATTCCGTAATTCACTGGAAGAATGTTCGAGTCAAGGTAATTGCTACTTGTCTGATGAACGTTCTACCTTTGAATTGACCTGGACTTGAAATGTCACAAGCATCCAAGCAGGCAAGCACATGCGGCCCACCCTCGTTCAAGCAAGCTTGGCAAGGAAACTCACCTGAATATGCTAAAACCATCCTTTTCCAATTACGGGAACTCCTAAGAAATGGTCATCCAACAGCATCACGCCACTTGCAACCTCGGGTGCCCTCCCGCTCTCTAAGCCAATTTCCAACCGCGCTCCTATTTCCTCGATGTATACATACTTTTATGGTCGAACACCTTTCAACGCCTGCTTCTCCATCCGATCTAATTCCCTCCCTGTTTCTTGAAAACCGATAACACAAGTCACCCAACCAATGCCGCTAACCTCCCATTTTCAATGATGGGGAGGAAAATGGCGGTGAATCCAGTTGGGATTGTAGTTCAGATCTTGACCATATGTTCTATTATTTCTTGCGTCTCCGGACACCCGAACTACCGAAAGGCGCTCCAAAAAAGTATCATTTTCCTGGAATTGCAGCGGTCTGGAAAGCTTCCCCACAACCAGACCGAGTCATGGAGATCAGACTCTGCGCTATCTGATGGTTCTGACGAAAAAGTATCCCTTGGTCATTTACAACATTCTTGGGTTGATGCATGCGCATGCCTACCCTTGGAGTACTGTGAATGTGATTACGATCTGATTGACAATGGCACTGTGGCAGGTGGATCTAACCGGTGGGTACTACGACGCCGGAGACAACCTCAAGTTCGGCCTTCCCATTGCGTTCACCACCACCATGCTCTCCTGGAGCGTGATGACGTTCGCGGATCACTTACCTGATGAGAAGGGCCGTGCTCGCGAGGCCGTGAAGTGGGGCACCGACTACCTCCTCAAGGCCTGCAGCGATCTCCCTCACGCGCTCTACGTGCAGGTGGGCGAGCCCAAAAAGGACCACGATTGCTGGCAGAGACCCGAAGATATGGACACGCCGCGGACGGCCTACAAGGTTACCCCTTCCCATCCTGGCACGGAAGTCGCAGCTGAGACTGCGGCGGCTCTTGCTGCCGCATCCATCGTGTTCGATAAATACGATCCTAACTACTCCAAGAAGCTGTTGGAAATAGCCAAGAAGTCATTCAAGTTCGCTGATAAGCACAGAGGCAACTACAGTGACTCCCTAGCATCCGTTGTCTGCCCGTTCTACTGTTCCTATAATGGCTATCGCGTAAGCTATCTTTCTACACTTGCACCACCAAAGTATCTACGGGTTATGTTTTGGAAATGATAAAACTCACAATAAAAACTTTTTAATATAAAAAATTTTGAAATATGAGAATATGGTGTAATATGATAAGGATAAAGGTAAAAAATAAAGTTAAAATAGATATATTATATATATAAATAATTGTGTACAAATAATTGAAAAGTATGTTATTTGTACAGAAAGAAGTTAATAAATAATTTTAAAATATGATAATTGTGAAAAGTGAAAAATTATAGATTGAAAAATTTTAAAATATGTTTGAAAAGTAATAAAAATTTTGATGAAAAGTTTGTTGTGTACAAGTTTCTGAAATAAAAAAAATGATGTGATATAACAGAGGTAATGATAAGGAGTAAAGATAATAAAGTCAAAATAAATATGTTAAATATATGAGTAGTTATGTAAAGATAATTAAAAAGTAGGATTGTTGTATGGGAATAAGTAAAGAAATAAAGAACTAATTAAATAAAAATAATTGTGGAAAGCGAAAATTTTAAATTAAAATTTTTTTTAGATAAACAAACACTCTCCTAGTTTAAAAAGTTTTGTATGTTCCCAAAGACCCTCCTAAAAAATTAGGTCTACTTCATTTTGACCATACGGGATTAGCCTAATCTTAACCCTATTTGCAAAAATTGCAAGAGTCTAATAATACCAATTTATACTTAGGAACATTGGGTTAAGCTGGAATTGAAGATTCGAATTGAAAATTATGATTATAAATTTCTATTATGAAAATTTTATTTATAACATGAAAATGTTGGAACTTATTTTCAACTTTGTACTTGAAAGAGAGAAAAGAAGACGATGCATTGAAAAAGGGTGAGGATGCGAACGTCGAAAAAATTCGATTTTTCATTTTTGTAATCGATGGAGACTTGAAATTGATGTGTAAAAATCAAATTGCCAGCTGTATGCATGCATTTTAATTTGTGTGGAGTCCTGTTCCAAAGAAACATTCACTGTCTAATAGAGGGGACAATGCATCGTCGAATTGATCGACGATGGCACTTCTGGAAATGTAGAAAATCATACGATCAACTGTTGTAAATATTGTTAATAGTTAAATCCCGTTATATAGCTCTTAATTAACTCCATTATGCACAGAAGCCTATCAAACTGTCAAACCCTATAAAACTCTTATGTGTCAAACCCATAATAGTTAAATCTCGTTATATAGCTCTTAATTAACTCCATTATGCACAGAAGTCTATCAAACTGTCAAACCCTATAAAACTCTTATGTGTCAAACCCATAACGCCTTTTCTCTATCAAACATCTTAAAACATGAACATTCTTCCACGCAAAACCCATCAAGCCTATCAACTATTAGCCCATTCAAAATTATATTTAAGTCATAAAATTTATAAAATTATGTACGTGAGTAGATCAACATCTAAAAATATCGACAAAACGCGCGTTTCTCTTTTTCTTGAAAAGTTGTTTCTTTTCAGCCGTATATCTTTTCGGCCCAGGACTCCGGCAGTATTACAAAAGTAGAAAAAAAAAAAAAAAGCTGATCATGGGATATTATACACGCATATATGGTTCGAAATGGTAGAACCTGACTTTTTGAAATGGTATTGTTACCACTAGGATGAACTTCTGTGGGGAGCCGCATGGCTTTTCAAAGCCACTCGGGACAGATCCTATCTCGACTTCGCCCAGTCACTTGAAATCGACGACAGCTGTGATGAGTTCAGCTGGAATGTCAAGATTCCAGGTGCTAGAGTCCTCCTGTCTCGGGTGCGTAAGTTCTCAAATGAAACTAATTGAAGATGGTAGTAATAATAACAATATATTTAATTTTCCGATATTATTATGTATATGTATGGGTTCCTCACAGGACCCTCGTGTAGGCAATGACAACGACATCATTGCTGGATTCCGAGAGCAAGCGGATGATTTCATATGCAGCATTTTGCCGGAATCGCCGAGCCTTTCCGTGAAATACACGCCAGGTGGTCTCATGTACAAGAACAATGGTAGCAACCTGCAGTACGTTACGTCTGCTGTGTTCCTGATGTCCACGTACGCAAAATACATGAAGTACTCCGGCCGAACCTTCAGCTGTGGCAGCCTGGAGGTCGACCACACTCTTCTGAGGAAGCATGTCAAGAAACAGGTAGCTGCTATTGCTAGTCTGATCCCTCTCACTGTCAGTGATTTCCTCGAATACATGCAGCTGATTCGCACAATTGTTCAGGTGGATTATATTCTGGGAGATAATCCGGCAGGGATGTCGTACATGGTGGGGTTTGGAGACAAATTCCCGCGGAGACTTCACCACCGGGGTTCTTCCCTTCCCAGCATCAAGGAGCACAAACAGGCGATTGGGTGCAAGGAGGGCTTCGAATACTTCAACCGTGATGCGCCAAACCCAAACATCTTGACGGGAGCCGTCGTGGGTGGGCCGGACGAATTCGACGAGTTCGATGATAGCCGTGGCAACTTCGCGCAATTGGAGCCCACCACTTACATCAATGCCCCGCTCATTGCTCCGCTCTCTTATTTGGCTTATAAATTTAGATAGAGATTGTGGAGTAGCCACAGTTAATTATGCCTCCAGCGATGCAGCTGTGCTACTGATGGAAGATGATGATCCATGGCACCTATTTCTACTTTATATGATCATCCATCCGAGTGAGAATTATATTTTATATAGTTTAAATATTGAAAATATAACTTTAAAACTGTTATTTAAATCACACAATTTGGTTGATTTTATGACCTTTTAGATAAGACATACACACATCTTCGAATGGGTTAATTTTAAATATATCAACTAAATTTGTATTTAATTACGAATATTGTCACGGACTTTGTAAACTTTCACATGTACCAACTAAGTATGAGTGAAATTTCAAATATACATATTATAACAGTTGTAAATATCTAATCATTTTAAAATTTTAAAATATCCCTAATTAATTTAATATTTATTGTGATTTGTGCGATATTCAGACTGTTAAAACTTATTCCGTCTAACTTTTCTTTCACATTAGATATGTTTCCATTATATTGTTTAACTTCTATCGTAGTTGAATGATTATTATTATTAAATAATAAGGGGCATTTTGAACATTTCATATGACGGATAACGACGATTTTTAATCATGCTTGACGGAATGAGTATATTTGAAATTTTACTCATACTTAGTGAGTATATGCGAAAGCTTTCAAACTTAGTGAGTATATTTATAATTAAGGAAAAATTTAGTAAATATATTTGAAATTAACATTATTCGAAATGAATGAAAATTGATATGTCACTGAAATAAATAAATTTAAACCCGATATATAAGATACATAATGATTTTATGATTAAATCGGACTTATTGGCAATCAACTGCACTTTGAAGTTGTATGCGCCCGATCAATTCACACGCATATGTATATATATTTCATTGCATTAAGTTATGATGGGCCCAATTGTCATGATGGAAAAATATTAGATTTCTACCTTTTGGGTGAGTTTGGAAAATAATAAAAGTTTTCAAGATCGAAAAATGATATGATAGCGCCATAGCGGCATAATGAGAAGTAAAAAAATAAAAATAAAATATATAAACTTGTTGTATGAATAATTATATATAGTCAACTGAAAACTAAAATAGTTACATAAGAAAATATCAATAAATAATTAAAAAATGGAATAAGTATGAAAAAAAAATTATAATGAAAAATTTTGGTTGAAAAATTTTACTCCTATACAGACGCGTCCTTCATCTCGATGTTGATGCCTAGCTACGTACATAGTTGATTCCTCCTATATTCAATCAATAATCGGCTGGAAAACTCGTACAAACTTTAAACATTTATTAATTTGTTTTATTTGATATTTATAAGTGGAGTAGTGATTCAAGAGTAATTGTTCCATGCTTATGTAAGCAGGGAATCTTCCATACGTGTCCTTAATTTTTAAATTTCAAAGTATATTTTTTTTGTAATCTAAACGATCGATGATGTTTATACACGTGTATTTAGTTATAATTTAAAAAAGTATCCTAAATTTTATTATATTCTATATATACATATATATTTTTCAAACATTTTAATAGTTGTTTTTTTACCTTTAAAAATGTTATTTTTATAAAGTACAAGTTCTAACAAAAAATATTTTTGATAGCCTAATAAAGCAAGATGGGTTAAAAATGATAAGTAGTTTAAAATTGAAAAAGTATATTCTGAAATTTAAGAACTGCAAAGTAAGCATAGTGTACTCCATGCTTTCACAAGTACTGAATTACTACTTGTGATTGAACACTATGGTAAGCATTTTCTTTTTTCTTTTTTTCTTTTTTTTAAAAAAACTTGTGGTAAGCATGGAGGCTCCATATTTACCATTAACACTTCTGGCTTAAAATATCTTCTCTTAAACATTGTTTATCCATATGTATTTATTTAAGATTCTAAAAATTATATTTATTATAAGATTTTATATACTATGTGTATGTTACATGTTTTTCAAAAATTTTAATAGTTATATATTCACTTCTGATAACTATTATTTTTTACATCATATAAATTTATAATAGAAAATTATTTTCTGGTGACATAATAAAACAAGATATATTAAACCCGATTAATGCATTAAATTTAAAAATTTATTTTAAAATTTTAAAAAATCAAGGGTAAGCATTGTGCCTCCATTACTCTTATAATTATGATAATTCTTTTGCTTATCATTAAACGTTTTAAAAGAATTCTGTTTATTTTATCTGTATTCATTTTACAACTCCTGTGAATTTTGTTTTGGCCACGATGACATGATTTTATTGCAGAAGTGTGAGTAGCTCCACTTTTTCAACTGCTATAATAACTAATAAACAACTTTGGACATCTTTTTTTTTTTTTTCATTGAGAAGAGTCCTTTGTATCGGTACAAAATTACAACCAGAATTTTAACACCACGAGTAAATACAAAAGCTTAACATCCATGCTAACGAAGCAACTAAAATATTTTCATTTTTAAAATCTTTCATTTATATCAACATTTTCCAAATTAATTTTATTTATGGTAATACTAACAATTGTAATTACATTTTAAAGTTTTAAAAAATTAAATGGACTGTGAATGGAAAAAAAACCCCTAAATTATCATGATTGACCATGCATGCGTTTCTGATTGTATTTCTGTCAATTTATAATCTATTTAACTTTAAAATATAACGTCAGCATGTGCGAAATTGATTTGGAAAAATGTTGACATAATGAAAAACTCTTAAAATCATTGATATAAATAAAAATATTTTATTTTTCGACATTGACATTAATGCCCTGCAAATATATAAATAAAGAACAAGTGATTTAGAGTTGAACAGATATACTTTTAAAAAATAAGAATAAGGATTGCGTATGGCGCATAAGAATAACTGTTAACTTTGTTAGCACAGTTGATTTAATTGGGACTGGAAAACTATTTAGACTAGGTATCGCATCATGCGTACCAGACGTTAGAAATATCGTGATATGTTACTGAATGCAATGAGAAGAAAAATGTTAATGAATGCAATCAGATGAAGAAAGTATTTGTGTGAACTAGAGAAAACTTAGCTAAATTCTATCCATCGTCAACCATGTCATTCGTAGGAATATTATTTAAAAAATCCATATGATAAACAAAAAATTCTAAAGGTGCATTTTACAACGCCTAAAAAATATCAAGTTAAAACTTTTCGCTATTCATAATTATTTTATTTGTAATTATTTATTTACATTTTACTATACAACTGCCATACTTTTTAATTATTTCTACATAACAACTAAATTACCTATTTTAATTTTATTCTCTTTACTTTTGATTCAGCAATTTTCATATTAAAAATTTTTATCCAAAATTTTTATTATTTCCTGAGTACACTCTAAAAGTGAAATCACAAGTCATTCCTCAAATGAGAAAAATAGAATATTATTTAAAACCCCCTACGAGAAACAAAAATTTTTAAAAGTAAAATCACAAACCATTCTTCAAATGGGAAAAATAAAATTTTATTTAAAAATCCGTATGATAAACAAAAATTTTTAAAAGTAAATTCACAAACCATTCCTCAAATGGGAAAAATAAAATATTATTTTAAAAGTAAAATCGCAAACCCTTTCTCAAGTGGGAAAACTTTAGAGGAATTCTTTTTATTTTCCCCGGCATTTTTCAGCTATCACAGAATTTTATTCCATTAATCGAACCTTTAAGGCGTGAAGCCCATGCAAAATCTTTTGACTCGCACAATTTGGATCCTAATTTAAAAAAAATTTGCAGTGGTGACAGTAGATTTTTCACGTGATCATCGAGCTGCACCTAAACGGAAAAGGTTCGGTGGATCATGTATGCTGACACGTTGTATCTCTGTACTTTTTTTTTTTTTTTTGGGCGTTGTATCTCTGGACTTGTTCCCATTGATATTAAGGGAATCAGCAGAAGGCGCATCCGAACTAGGGGTGTAAATCGGGTCGGGTTGACTCGGGTTGGCACAAATACAACCCTAACCCACCTTGTAAAATCACAACCCAACCCTACTTTCAACTCTACTTTTCACATCTTAACCTAACCCTATTTCAACCCACCTCACATCGGTTCGGTTCGGGTTAGAAATCGGGCTAATAGATTACACATGTTATCAATGCTAGTTAAAGTTTTGTTCACCTGAATTTCTAAAATAATAAAAATAATGATAATTATAAAAACAATAAGTACCAATAAAAGTTCTACATAGCTCAAAAGTGGAGGATAAGTTTAGTAATTGATTCGTTTTTTTGTTTTTGTATTTTTGAGCAATCGATGTCTTCTGCAAGTCAAAAAGTGAAAGCCAAGTAAAATTATTACAGTAAATTATGCAAAATAGAAAAATGAATATTATAGTCTTACTTACCTTCTTAGTTGGCTTCCAATCAAAGCTACAAACATTTTAAGTTCTCAGTTGACCTGTTATGTTATTCTAAATCACCAATGCGAGCAAATATCTAAACAACCTATTTACGATGCAATATAACCAAATAATTCAAACACAATTTCACAACTAATTAACCAAATATATTTCCAAACCAAATAAATTCAAACAACATTTGACAACCAAATAGTCAAACAAATTTCCAAACTCAACACAATTTTATTTAAATATCTAAGCAATATGAATGAAATACACTCTCATAAATATACGTAAATACATATCTTATGAAATCGGGTCGGGTTGAACGACCCCTAACCCAACCCATTTTTAAAATCGGGCCGGGTTGAACCCATTTTTTAAAAACCAAATTTCCAAAACCTCAACCCAACCATGTTATAAATCGGTTCGGGTTGATGCGGGCTCGGGTTAAACCCAACCCTATTTACACCCCTAATCCGAACTCCCAAGCCTCCGAAAAGCAAGAGGAAACTCACGAACGGTGCGGATTTCTCTCAATTTAGTGTGACCCGACACGTTGGGCAATTTCGTAGACGTACCTCTACTCAATCTGTGGGGAAAATCAAAGCATTTTCCTCTCTTCTTACTCTGCTTGTTTTCTCCTCCTGTACATATTCCCGAGAGCGACGTGAATCCGATGAAGCTCCGACGTACGTTGGAATTTGCTCTCTTCTTCGTTCGATGAAATGGACTTTCTCAAAAACTGCCTTTTATTTTTTCCCGTGGCGTTTTAGATTTTCTCCGCGGTCGCATTTTGGGGAAGTCTTACTAGGAAAAGTCGAGAGCTGAATTAAGGGCATTTTTCTAATTTTTAATTTTGTCTTTTGATTTTTCACGAGTTGGGTTTTCTGCTGAGATTCTTCAAGTCAAGCATTTCCCTTAATACATAGCTGGAATTATGCATGCTTTCTGCTTCTTGCTCACTTCAAGCTGGGCTATTTTTCTGCCGTGTAAACTGCATTCTGTCAGTCCGGCTGTCTAGTTCTGCAAAACCTCAGTTAAAGATGTCTTCTGGCTTTTTATTGTGGGTGTTTTAGTTCTGAAGCTCAGATTGAGATTTTAGAGGATTTTCTGGGGTTCATTTTCTGGTGCATAGGTCGTTTGTCTACAATGAAGAGGGGTAGGAAGAAGAAGGAAGAGGTCGCGGAGGATTGGTGCTTCATCTGCAAGGATGGCGGCTTGCTGGTCGTGTGTGAATACGGGTAGGTCTCTCTGCTTCTGATTTTAAAGACGACACGCAGATGGTTTTTGCATGTTGGTTCCGTGACCGGAATAGTATACGAGAGCTTCTTGCAATTAGCTTTTGCTTAAACTTTTCAGGGGATCGCGTGTATGATTGTAAAATTTTAATCCGCAAATACCCAAGTCATGATGAGATGCCGTTCTGTTGCAATCTAAAGTTGCGAAGTTTCTGCAATCAAAGAATCACTCGTCTTTGGCTAACTTGATAGCGTTTGAGAATGTAGATTGTGGGTATTAGTGAGTTCTGCTTCAAGAATTCACCCATAATCCAAAGAAGACTGATTTTTATTTGTCCACGGAAAGTCATTGCGTGATGCACATGCATGATGGATTAGCTTGCCCGCATCCATCTCAGTGGGCCCCATGCAATGCCTCGGGGTATGACAAATCTCTCATATGTTAGCATTATGTTCTACTCTCAGCTTTGTGGCGATCCTTTGAATCTTGAGCTGCTTCAGGAGAGCATCAGAGGACCTACGCGAATCCATTAGATGCATGTTGCATGCTTGCTGAATGGCCACTGCTGTATTCACATTGGCTGCTGTGCTTTTTGGCGCATACCTTGATAATGGGAATAGATTTTGAAAGGAAGTTGGGGATTCTTTTTCCCCTGCCTTAGATAGCACCAGTCTCTCAGGAGAGTGGTAAACTCAGAACTGTATCTTTGCAAGATGACTGAGCAATGAAAGTAGATTGCCTGATATGATGATTGAAGGTGAAAATAATTCAAACTCATACAGCTGGAAACTCAAGCCTGAGCCTGAGAGAAAAAAAAAATAAAAAATAAAAAATCACCTGACCTGTGTCCAAACGACTCTGAAAATGTCAAGATCAAAATCAATATTTTTTTGTAACCAACCATTGATTGACTTGCCCACACATGCACAACCAATAATCATTTCATGAAATGGACACCTCAGACTAGGGTGGATGGCTCTTGCCTAGTTGGTATTTGGAATGGATTCTCATGGGATAGCATGTGCAGTATTGAGTTTACATGGGCTGGATGGCAGAAATGGCTTGAGCTTGAGTCCAGCAAAAAATGCTGGGCCCATTTGCATGAGGCCCTGATCTGTCCTAGACCCAGCTAAGAGAATACTGTTCTTCTACTCTTGCTAGCAACAAACAGGTCTTTGAGACAGTCAACCTCAATTAGTGAATCACCTAAGTTAAATCCAAAATCAATTTTTTTAATCTTCTTTAATTTTTTGTTTCGTTTCTTTTCTTTGGTTGTCTTTCCTTTTTCCTTTAGGTCTTCATTAAGGATGGGGATGTTACTGACGGGAAGATTCTTACTCCTTATACTAGCAACTTCAAATTGTAAAAGGAATGGTGTTCAGTGTTCACTATTTTGTTGACAAGTTACTATTTGATATTTTTGTATAATTGGAGGCATATGTGAAGGAGTTATAATAAATGTTAGAACCATAATTGGAGATATGGATGGTATTCTAACTGGAAAATTGCAACCAGGTTTACATCTAGGCTCAACTTTAAGACCTTACCTTTTCACTCTGGTTATAGATAAAATTACTAGATATTTACAAGAAGAAATGCCTTGGTGTATGCAGTTTGCAAATGATATAGTCTCATTAGATGAGACAAGGAGTAAAGTTGCTACTAAATAACTGGCACGATGCTCTAGAATCTGCCAGTATTAGAACTAGTTGAACAAAACTTGAATTATGAAGTACAATTTTAATAGCGAGAATGTACATGAGGAATCAATTAAGATTACAAACCAAGTAGCATAAACAACCAATCACTTTAGGTATTTAGATTCAATAGTTTAAGAAATTGGAGAAATCGAAAAAAACACATTATGGCTAGAATTCAAGCAAGATGGAAGAAGAAACATGGAGCTTCAGGAATTTTATCCGACCATTGAATTCCAATTATATTAAAAGCAAAATTTTACGCGACAATGCTGGAGGTTAAAGATAATTTATATACATAGAATGAGTGTGACAGAAATGAGAATGCTAAGACAGATGAGTGATAAAATAAGAAAAGATAAAATTAAAAATAAAGTAATCTGAGACAATTTAAGGTTGAAACTAATATCTAATAACATGAGGAAAGTACACTACGGTGGTTTGGGTATGCTAAATGGAGGCCTGGAAGGACACCAGTTAGGAGAATTGAATATTCAAATAGAAGGCTATAAGAATATGAGAGGAAGGCCTGAAAAAGCATGGATAGAGGTAATTTAGAAAGATATGCAGATATTAGAGATTAGTTAGAGCACAGTTCATGATTGTAAAGAATGGCTCGACAAGATCCACACAACTGACCCCATGGAGAGGAAACAACTTATAATTATGATGATCTTCTGTTTGACAGTGAATCTGGATCATTCACCTCTACCCCAACGATCAAATTGCAAAAATTTTTTTTACTTGTCCTCACTCTCCTATGTCCCTGTCCATCTCTGCTGTTTGATTTTCTTTTTATCTAAATCTATTTTTGCTTCCCTTCAGTCATTATGCAGTGTTACATATGACTTTTGACTTCCATTTATATGGTTTACATCTTGCAATTGATTATGTTGCTAAAAAGCAATGTGGACAAAAAAACTATAGGCTTCTGTTTGACAAATGCGTCAGCAAGTTATTCATGCCTAGAATATTTTGGAACTAATAAAGCCTGCGTGCCAAATGTATATACAGTAATCACATACTCCAGCTATGGATCATTCAAGTTCTGCAATTGGAAGCAGCTGCAAACACTCAAAATTGTAGATCTGGGGACACTCATACAATCCAAATTTCTTCCATCAATATAACATTTCCTCTTAGATAAAATTTGTTAGTACTTTACCCAAAACAAATGATAGGCTGCTGCCAAGACTTGGAGAATCAGTAGTGCAATGTTATATCATGGTGGATCTTTATTTATTTATTTATTTATTATTATTATTATTTTTGGATTAGTGATCTTTATTTAGATTTAAAACTACAAAAATGATTTGGAAGACAACTCAGAGAGAACTTGAAGGGGCTGTGTGATAAATTTGTCTGCTAGTGCTACTGGAGGGAAAGTGAATCCTTGGTCCCTGGATATGAAGGCACCAATTGAAACATGATTTGGAGAGACTTTGATCAATAGGGCAACATATTGGTCGAAGTCATTGAAAAGACTAAACCTCTTCTTCCTGGCCCTGATTTATTCTGCGTTATTCTTGCTCCATAGAGCATCAAGAACACCCTTGTGGGTGTGTTGTCGTTACTGAGTTTTTCCTTTTAAACTTCTTGTTCATTTCATATTTTTACAGAATTTTTGACCCCTGCAAGAAGAGGTTTCCCCTTGCCATTAATTGTCAGTGCTATAATGACAGTTTTCGACTGCTTCGATAATATCTATGCTCTTGGGGGATGTTTAAATTTTTGAGGGATCACGTCTCCCATTTAATGAGATTTTGCTAAGATATTATGTGTGGAAAGGAGCCATTGGATGCATTGTTCACTATTATATTTGTTATATTCCTGTCAAATGTAAAGATGAATGTGATCTTCGGGAGGAGTTTCCTGTCATACATGCCAGTTCCTGCTGTGCACTTTTTTGGTTATTTCCTCATCCTTTGAGAATTGAGGTTTATGTTCTTGATCTTTTATGTTGGCACGTAATTGCAGAATTTTTTTTCTTTTGTACATCTGCCTAAATTTAATTATTGTTCCATTTTGTTTTTTTCAGACACTGTCTTAAATCCTACCACCATGAATGTGTGGGAATGGATTCAATATCACCTGATACAAATGGACGGTGGATTTGTGGTAGGCTTCTTTCCTTTGTTCACTTGCTTTGCATGAAACTTGGGTGAACAGTGATTGCAAAGAGTAGTTTAGCCTGTTTCAAGCATTTTCTGAAAGCAGGCATATGAGCAAGCTTAATGCGTAAATCAATGAGCACAGAAAACTTTGTTAACTACATGGAAGACTTGTTGGTGCATTTTGCTTGACAGAGTTAATTAAGAATCACATATGTTGAAGAAAATGCAAGATAAAGAGCATAAGTTTTGTGGTGACTGTTTTATGAACAAGTTAAAAAAGAACTGCACTAGGTATGTGGGACTGAATTAACTTTTGGAGAGAAAAGTAGGCTATTATATGATACATATGCTAAAAAACAGTGTGGACTTATTTCCTGAAGGTCAACAATGGAGGTGTCTTCCTAATAGAACAATTTAGGGACAAAATAAAGAGACGAAGATCCTACAAATTCTCTTTAATAGATCTCATTGCTTAAGCGCATCTTGTTGGTAGGAAGACATTTCATACTTGACTTGACTAATTGAGATGGCTGTGCAAGGGGCCCCTTGCATACAACATGAAATCAACCAATTTGTCAGAATGCTATAGTAAATATCTTTTTGAAGATTATGCTCTGAGGGAAAGCGATTCGCAATGAAAACAGGCAACCACCACTTGTTGTCCACTGTCTTCTGTACCCTTTTGAATCAAAAGCTTAGGAGTTGGGATAAAATCTTATGGGTATGCTCTTATTGCAAGTCGATTCCCATGAGAATACCTATTAAAACAATCTGGATTATCTAAGATCAACGTCACACATTTAGTTATAACGCTGTTGGGTGATTAATACCTGATCAAACTCGTTATGGTTTTGATTTCTCATTTTGATCATCTATCTTTCTGGCTTATACTGGGAAACCTTCTTCTCTATTTTTTTCCCCCTAAAACAGCCTATAGACAAAAAAAATTGCTTAAGTGGACTTTGACTTTTGGTTGGTCACAACAATTAACTGTCTCGTCCTTAATCAAATTAGTAATTTACTATTTTGCTGTTAATTATTAGTCTTTCATGTTGAAGTGACTTTGCCTGTGACAATATTTGGAAATTTGACTTTCATATTTTATAATGTGAAAAGGACCACTTCGATATCACTTTTACCTTATGGTCGGTCACGAAGCTCGATATGTAACTTGATGGCGGTGGGACATCATCATTTTTACGTGTTGTTCAAAATTCAAAAATGTAAACATGTGTATTAGCTTCAACTTATAAAAGGACTGGCAGATTCATGCATTTGGTCAGAAAGACAGTCAATTTATTCTTATGGACAGATGCTTATATATTCCTGATTGTGTTTCTTCATTTCAAGCTTTTTTGACCATGTATCTGCTAATGGATTTGTTTTCATAGCCAGAAGCCAGAGATGCACATGACACTCTTTGCAATAATATCGTACCAGCATTGATTAATTTGATTCAATTAGCTTTTATAATTTCATGCGACAGGTCGGCATTTGTGCTTTATCTGCCATAAAAGACCAAGCTTCCAATGCTTTGGCTGTCCAAAATCAGTATGCAAAACTTGCATCAAATATGCTGAGCTTGTGCATGTTAAGGAGAATGTTAGTTTCTGCAATGATTGCTTAAAGCTTGTGATGCTGATTGAAGAAGAGATTGATGTCGATTCAGATGGGGTATATTTTCTCAGCAGTTTTTTCCGCCAAATTTGTTGCACTGAGCTTGAATAAACTTCCTCCTATGAAGAATCTTATGATTATGGGCTGCTGGAACCAGTTCTGTATTAATTTTCTTTTATTTTGTATCAAAATCAGAATTTTGGGACATATTCCTGGACTGCAACTGAGTGCAGTACGTGCATCGCTATCCTAGAAGATTTTATAGTTAGTCATATTGTCCAGGATTTTCAGATCTGTATGAATTTAATGTTGATAGTCATTACAGGTATTTTGCTCTCGAGTGGGTATATGGGCAATATCAATTGCAAAATCTGTTTTATTCTCAATTGCTCATAGTAATGTAAGTGATCAGTATTGACATACCATTTTGGTGGAATCATGCTAATATTTTGTGTATGTTTGGTATTTTACTGTTGAGTGGGTTTATGGGCCATGCGAATTGCAAAATCTGCTTTATTCTCAATTGCTGATAGTAATGTCAGTGATCAGTATTGACATACCATTTCTGTGGAATCATGCTCATATTTTGTGTATGTTTGACCACCTTTGAAAAGAAAGCTAAAATTAACTAATAGATATTTCCCAGACTTGTTCTTTTTACTTCCCTCCTCTTTCATATTTGCTGTGTAGCACTGTAGCTGTGCTTATGAGTATAATACTTATGCATATTTGCATACATTATATGATTTTTGATGGAGAATTGTGAGGGGGAAGGGATTATTTAACATAATTTTCTCTTTAACCAAATCCACAACTGACACAGTTCCTTTACTATATTATTTGAGCTCTTTGCGATCATAAATCTTTTAATGTTTTCATAAAGTTTTTGTAAAGACTTGTATTTCACTAATGCTTCTTCAATGTTCCTTCATCTTGGATTTCGATGTGTATGCACAATATTTTCTGATTTCCTACAATATCTTGATATCCTAGTTGTGTTATGCATGAAATAGCACATGGACATAACAATAAAAAAGAAAAAACTATACCGTGAATGTTTTTTTTGTGTATCATCAGGTTGAGGCTTATTTACTTAACTTTTTTTCCATAACTAAACGAAACCTTTTCGGATTCCACCTATGTACGCCATAAAGGGTTACCTGGTGGATAGAGCTCCTGAACTTTTTTGGGGTCCAGGGAAGGGCATCCATGCGTGCAGTCTTTTGTGTACCATGCAGTATTGAAGATTAGTGGTGCAGCATTTTCTGATTTCAGACTTGACTAATGGAAATCTTTCTTGTTCTGCCTACTGTTGATGTTCATTGGCTTCAGTAGTTCATCTTGGATTTTGCAGGAAAAAGTGGATTTTAAAGACAGAGATACATATGAGTGTCTGTTCAAGGAATACTGGGATATATTTAAAAAGGGTGAAAACATATCATTGGAAGATCTTCGTATTGCAGATGCACGGTTGAAGAATGGTGAGAACAATGCCGATGAATGTGATGAACTATTTTCTGATAGTGATGATATGGACTACAAAAGTGATGACAGCATTCCACTAATACATGAATTCAATGGTAAACATGCTTGGATGAAGTCTACAAGAAAGTTACATGACCCAAGAAAAGTAAAATTTGCTGGTTGGGGATCAAAGAAACTTATAGATTTTCTCACTTCAATTGGCAAAAACACGGATAATCCTATCCCCCAACTTGATGTCACTGATATCATTCGTGATTATATCCAAGAGAACAAGCTTATACATCCAGAGAGAAAAAAGAAGGTTTTATGTGATGCCAGGTTGCATTGCCTATTTGGGAGGAAATCAGTGAACCGTCTGAGGATCTCCAACTTGCTGGATGCACACTTTGCAGAAAACTTGGATGTGGAGGATGGATATGAGAACAAATCAGAATACAAGAGTCTGTCAATGTTTTTGAAGAGGCGGCGAAGGTCAAGTGTAATTTCAGAAACTCCCAAAGCTGTGATGGGTGATTTTGAGGAAAAGGTTTTACAAGTTCCCATAATCTGCCATGCATCTATTACCACAAAAAATATGAAGTTCATATATCTTAGGAGGAGTTTAATAGAGGAATTGCTGAAGAACCGAGAAACATTTGAGAGTAAAGTCCTGGGCTCTTTCGTGAGAATGAAATGGGACCCCAATGATGGCTTTTTGTCAAAATGTTACTTTCAGCTTGTGCAAGTGACAGGTCAGTGCTTTCAGTGATTGTTAGTGTGGGCGGCTAGGATTGAAGTTCTTTGTGTGTCTAACTTGCACAATGTCTTTTATCATCAGGAGTTAAAAGGTCTTCAGAAACTTACAAGATTGGAGAAACTACCACAGACATTATATTGCAGGTTTCAAATACCATGAAGGATGTTTGTATTTTTATGTTGTCAGACAGTGACTTCACTGAGGTACAAGAGCTTAACATTGTTGTTTTCTAATTAGACAAGTGCAATCCTCTGTAGTTCACTGATTCTGCTGGCAGATTTTGTTGACCATTGGTGACCATCTTTTCCATGGTAGACTTATCGTGATGCGGAAACTGATTTATTGTAAATCAGAAATTAAAACATTAACGAAATTTTTTTGAAACTAAAACATTAACAACCTTAAACTGGGAAATTTTGGTATCTTTTGACACTGTTAAGGCAACATGAGAATATTGCAACTGCAGCACTACATGTCTAGAAAAGATATGCATCAACACTTTAGATTGACAGTTACCAATTAATGCAACCTATTGTCTGGATAAGGTTTTTTTGTGCGGTAGCACCCACGAAGAACTGTTCACATCATTGGATTTAATTTATAATATTTTTGAGTTGACTTCATGCACGACTTAGGTTTATTCTTCTCAACTTGATGTTCAACATTAAAGATGCCAATAAGGTCTTCCTTAGAAATAATTTCCACTGATTGATCATTGATGAAGGAAAGTTGTTGGCTGTTGGCCACTGAAGATGGCATCGACGTCCACTTGATTAGTTTTATATAAGCAAAGCATGGGCTCGTAACTTGCGGTTAAGATAGCAAACCTGTGAATAAACAAACATTTACCCCCATACATGCATGAACTCTGTATTCCTAGGGATCAAATTTCATGTACAAACCGTTATAGTGATTCAATGATCCGTTTTGTATGCTTGAAATGCAATAAATAATTTTAAATGGATTTTCTATTGTTTAATTGCTTTGAGATAAACTATAATTGATTTATTTTTTGTAAGTGTTCTTTTACTAAATTCTATCAGCTAGTGGTTCTTAATAATATAAATACTTGGGCACATGGAGTAATGTAAAGAAAAATTTAGAGTTGTATCCAACATTGAAAATTGTAATAATCAGGAAGAAGAAGTGCATTAACTGGTCAACAGATGATGTGTCTACCGAAATGTCTGGTTGACCGTTGTTCATTGACTTTTGACTAAGCGCGTTCTGGGCTAAGAGATAAGTTGAAGGTAAGATTTACTGGGATAAGCTTGTTAAGCACATTCAGGCCTAGAAGATTAGGTTACATAAATTTTTTATGAGATTTAACTTTAACCCAACAACCCATGGTGCTCAGTCCTAGCCTCTGAGTAGGAGGTTTGGAGTTTTATGTCCCAGAAGAGGCAGTAAGGAGTTAGTATAAGTTTACCTTTTCGAGCACCGCCGCAAGTTGAATTAAAAGTTATAATTCGAATTTGGATAACTCTCCTGTGGATCGGGATAACTCATGTGGCTGTTATTCCCAGAACGTTTTTTGAAGAAAGGTTATTTAAGGTGGGAGAGAAGGGAGTTTGTGATCACAACGACGGTAGAATGTTGCCTTACCAACTAATAATTTCGTCCCTAAATCTTTGAGGTATGTGGGGTTTGCCGTTTTGCACTTTTATTTCTCAATTTATGCCAAACATATGAGCCATGCAATTAATTTTAAGGTGGTATTTTAAATTCATGTATTAATTGCATCAAGACGATATGTTATGTAATTAATTTATGAAGTTATATACTAATTACATGATGATGTTTAAGGATTTTATGTCATGATTAATTTGAGATTATATTAGTCGCATAATGTTTATTTTGTCACATGTTTATGAGATTTTATACTACGTAATTAATTAAGAGAGTAGTGTCAATTACATGGGGATATATATTTTTATATATTTAGTTATAGAGGTTAATTTAATTATACCTAATTTATTACATGAGGTCTTTATTAGGCTCAAGATTTCCCAAATGTTAGAATGGATGAGCCAATAATCTTGTAGAGATTTTTATAACATGGAAAAGATATTAGAGCTATTTAATGTCATAATTGATATAATTAGATTTATATTCTTAGAGAGTTAATGAGATGTAAATATTATACATTAATGTATACCTAAAATATGCATGCTGACAAGATTATTGATATGATTTTTTATGCACTTTTCCTTGTTAATTAAATGGATGTGAATAATTAATTGATTGAGAAAAGTTGATATATATATATATATATATATGGATGTCTGGCTAATGCATCACTACCATGTTATGTTTTTGAGGAATTTTGCAATTTAGCCCCTCTTGAGAATTTTCGCAGAAAAAGGACAGTTGCACAAAAAATTGCAAGATAGTTGTTGTAGGATTTATGGAATGGACTCGATCAGCAAGTGGCAATGGCAATAACCAAGTGACCTTAGGCCCAGAGATCTAGGGCCCAGGCAGGAGGCCAAGCGAGGTATAGTGGGTGGCCCAAGGGGAGCCACCACTGATGAGGGTATCTGGCAGGATGCCTGGCACATTTTTGTGTTGAGTTTTGATTTGATGTAAATTGAGTTATTGAGATCTAATTGAGTTTATTCAAGAATTCAATTCCTATATTTTTGAATATTCTAAGTTCGTTGGAAGGGCCAGATTGACCTAAAAAGGCGTAGAAATCTGAGTTTGTGGGACAGTTGTATTTTAAGGGTTTATGGTGCTAAATCCTTAGGGAAGTCCCCACACTCAAGAAGTGATATTTCTAAGCAGTAGATATAAGAATGGAGTTATGAGATGGATATGAAGCCAACAGAATGACTACTTATGAGATGGACATGAGACCAAGAGATGACCACAACTGAGAGGAGATTGACTATGGAGCTAGTAAAATCTTAATTGCACCATAGGTCTCATTTACTAAGTTTGTTGTAACTTAACCCCCTTAACTTCCATTTTCCAGAGAACACAAGTAGAGGTAGCTGAGGATGATTTTCATGGCATGGCATGTCAGATGTTACAAAAGAATTTTTTTTTATTATTTGAATTTATTATGTGTAAAGTTATTATGTTCCATGAAAAGTTGTAATATTTTCATATAAGGACATTGTATACATGCATTGTAATGCAAGTTTATTATTATTATTATTATTATTATTTTTTGAAGCAATCGAGTTTATTTTATTGATTGAGAGGGTTTTTGCTCACAATATTAAATGATTCTTTGGAGGTTAACACTCCGGCTCAAGATTATGGCAAGAGGCTATAATTTTGTGTCTGGGCTGTTATAAAAATAATCCCTCCATCTGAACTTTATAAATTGCAGGTAATAGGTTATTATTTTTTAAATGTATTTTCTAGTTTGTGCACCTCACTTCACTTGGGCAACACCTCAATTGTGCATCTTTTTCTAGCCTCCAAGAGCTCTGTGCCTTAGCATTCCTTACACCTTAAATAACTATGTATTGAGTGGTATTTGAAGGTAAAATAGGCAAGTTTAATATTTCAATGAAACTAGTCTCACCAAAATTTTTTAGTATTAAACTGCGGCTATAAAACAATATTCACTGCTATGGTCCATTTGATTATATGTAGGGAAATATTTTAGTAAATTTGGTTCCATTGAAATTTTCTCAAAATAGAGGATGGAAGAAATGGAGAAGTGTGTCAGAAATTTTATATGACCGTCGAGTTCCAATCAAATTAAAAAGAGAATTTTATAAGACTACAATTAGACTTGCTATGCTTTATGGGGCAGAATGTTGGGCAGTTAAAGAACAACATATACAAAAAATGAGCATAGCGGAAATGAGAATGTTAAGGTGGATGAGTGGTAAAACAAGAAAAGATAAAATTAGGAATGAAATAATTCGAAAAAACTTAAAAGTGAGACCAATTTGTGATAAAATGAGAGAAAATAGATTAAGATGGTTTGGTCATGTTGAAAGGAGGCCTGAAGTAGCACCGGTTAGGAAAACAGAGTCTATCCAAGTAGAAGGTGGTAGGAGAATGAGAGGAAGACCCAAAAAAACATGGATGAAAGTAATTAAACAAGATTTAAAAATATTACAAATTATAGAAAATTTAGTCTTTAATCACCAAGAATGGCGTAACAGAATCCATGCAGCCGACCCCACCTAGGTGGGAAATGGCTTATGATGATGATGATGATGATGGTTCCATTGAAATTTTCTATGCAACCTAGCCATTTGAGTTCATCGTGATGTTTTGATTATATCAAAACTAATGACATTATTTATTTTTATCTATTTAATTTGAGTGCAAAGATTGTTTTGATTGGAAATTCAGGTGCATCATACTGAAATGGTATTAAATCATATGACTTTAAAGAGTTTTCATTTCTATGGACTGCACGGATTGCAAATCAGGGCGATTTTTGCACTTTGATTAAACATATAAAATAAATAATTTGGCTGTTCTCAGTCTAATCAAAATGTCATGGTCAAGTCCATTGGTCATGTTGCATAAAAGATTTCAGTGAAACTGGTTGCAAACACAACATAGCAGTGCCGAAGGGTAGTTGAAATAAGCTTTTTATATCGAAAAATCATTGGTTAAACGTAGGATCATTTGGCTTCTTGACTATTGCTATACAAATACTGAAATAAAGTCAGTCAATGAAATCCAACTTTCTGCATTTGGTTCTTAGATTTGTGTGATCACCATAAAATGTTTCTTACTTTCATTCTCACTTATCCTGCCAGCACCACCACTTATAAATGCTCTTGTTGTAATCAGGAGGAATGTCAGGATCTGCACCAGAGGATGAAAGATGGCCTTCTTAAAAGGCCCACCTTGGTGAGTCTCCACTTCCAGAAGTAGCCTTAGACAGAGAAAATATAGATAGCAAGGCATCAGAGCCTCTTTTTATTGTTTTAAGAGATAATTGTTATTATTCAATCATACATGTAAATATTACTGTACTAGTTCCTCCCAAAATTGCCAATCATCTATTGATATGCAGAAATCATGATTTCTTTAAGGTAAAGAACTTGATACATTCAATATTGTATTGTCCATGGAACCACATTTGTTCTCCAGAGAACTAGGAGTTTTGTTTTCTATACATTATGGGTGCGTTTGGGAAGTGATAAAACTTTCGGATGAAAAGTTTTTGGAATGAGAGAAAATGATGTGATAGGATATGTGTAATAATGAGAAATAAAGAGAATAAAGTTAGAATAGATAGGTTAGTTGTACAGATAGTTGTGTAGAAATGATTGAAAAGTAGGGTAGTTAGTATAGGAAGATGTAAAGAAATAATAAAAAAATGAGGTAGTCGTGGAGAGTGAACAGTTTTAGTTGAAAAGTTTTTTTTAAAAAACAAGTTCACCCGATATTTCATTGCTCAATGTTACATTAGAAGTCCATGGTGAAGAGCACTGGACCAGCCAGACTGCAAACGGTTTTAACTGTTGGTCAGCTTGCTTTTTGACCAAATTGGTTTGATCAATTCATTGGTTTGAAAAATCAAAAACAGATGCACTTAGCAATGGTATCGATTTCAGCACTCTTTGCATGGTAAAATAAGATAATAAAAGTTTTTTCATTACAGGGAACCAGTGTTTCATTGTTCTGATGTGTTGGTTAAGAGGTTATATTTGATGTCTTTTATCTGCTATTGATCTTCTATACGAGTACATGTTTTTTGACATGGTACTAGAGGCTCTAGGTGATGGTGTTAAATGTTAGAAGTGAAAATTTCTGGAAAAACAGCTTCAACTAAACTGCAACTGCAAGGCCAAGGCAAATCCTTAGCTGCAGGAGGGCTTCCTTACCGTGGTTGGCATGTCATAGTATCTAGCCTGTTGCCTACCATGGATGCATGATTACTTATGATGTCATGTCGTGATCTTAATTGCAAGTTGTACATCTATTATGCATGTTTCAGCTTTAGGGGGGAGTTTGAATATTAGGTTCATGATCTGAAATATTATCTGTGATCTCAATGTTTTCATCAACTCTTGAGCTTCAGGAATACTGATTGAATGTCTCCTACGTTATATTTTTATGTAGAGGATTAAAATTATCATGAATTTTTCCAAAAGGTAAAAGCATTTTTTTATGGGTTCTGACTCTGATCTTCTTGCATTTCATGGTTATTCTGAAAATCATTCTTCAGTAACTTTTATTACACTGCTATTATACTAGGATTCTGAGAAATGTATCAGATTGTGCAGTAACTTAATAGAGTCCAAATAAAGCCAAGTAAATAGATGTGGGTCTGTTTACTTTCTGTGTAGTGATCTCTGAAGCAATACTCATGGTAATTGATAATGATGTGATTTAATCAATTCAACATGTATCTTTCATTGTTCCACTTTCCTGATTCAAATTTACTTTGGCAGGTTGAATTTGAAGAAAAGGCCAGAACCCTACATGAAGACATAACAAATCACGTAGATTCTTTATTTCCTTATTGAAATTCAACTAAATATCCAACTTACCAACACCCGTCTTTCTGAAGTTACTAAAATGGGTTTGTTTATTGGATTATAAGGTTTATGCATGTGGCCATATCCATAATAGAGCATCTACAAAGGCCCATATCGGCTTAGCACATACCTGCATTGTATATTTGTTTCTATTGCAAAAGGCAATATTCTGTTGCAGGACCCTTTAAGGTTAAAACGATTATAAAATGAAGAAATGACCTTACAAAATGTAAAATGTCTCCTTCAGCTTAGCCTATTCTCAACTAAAAAGGGGATTGGTGTCCTCGTTTCTTCTCTGTAGAATGGAAATACTGAATCCTCCATTCTTCCAAATGCATGTTAATGAAGACAAGAATGCTTTCATGTCAATTTCATGTAGAGCAAGAGAACAATCTGATATTGGATGCAAGGGCTTTGATACCAAGGTAATATAGAACAAAGGAGAATTTTAAAAAAAAAAAAAATAGGAACAATCATCCCTGAAAGAAAGAAGAAAAGAAATTAGAAAAAGAGAGGAAAATTTTAATAAGAATAAGATTAGAAAAGAAAAAAGTAATAGTAAAGACAAAATGAGGAGTTGTACTTCAATTACTCAAATGGGATAGAGACTTGTACATAAAATAAACATTAATTAAATGTGTGAAACCCTCAATCAAGGTGATCATTTTTTTATCTCATAATCTCTCAATAGGTAAAGTAGACTCTAATTTGATGTGTAAAACCATCCATCAAGGTGATCTTTATTTGAACTCATGATTCACCTATCAAACTGCAAATCAAGTTTTCCAAATTGATTATGAAAAACAAATAATTCTTTTTTTTTATGAGAAAAAAAATGATCCCGCAAATGATGAAAAATAAATAATTCTTCACATATGTTTTCATTAAAGAATGATTTTGTTTTCAGTGGATTACAAGAGAGATTGCATTGCTACAGAACCTGATTGATCGCGCAAATGAAAAAGGATGGCGAAGAGAATATCCAATGTTAATGTCGGAATGCTCAAGTTTCATTTTTTCGTTGAATTTTTCTTGAACGTTACAGAAAGTTCACTAGGCCAGTGCAAAATTATTGTGGGAATGCTAGATTTGTTTATTGTTTTGGTGTTTAACAGTGTTTTACCTGTTCTTTTGTATTTCTTTCATTGTTAGAGAATGGAAAAAGAAAATGAATAGTGCTGGATAGATTTCCATTAGGCTAGTCTATGCCAAGTGGAGGTCATCTTTTGGAAATTGAACAATTCCTGATATCAAGAAAGAGCCCTGATCATACTGAGCTGGCTGAAGAAAACTATTTTAAATTTTTTTACGGGATTGGTTAGCATGCCAAATTTTATTATTTTTATTATTTTAGTTTTTACATTATTATTATTTTTTTTTTTTGGTTTTTGAAAATAAAAAAGCAAGGATACATGTAAAATAAAAAATGTAAAATTTGGCGCATTAAATGATCAATTTGTGGCTAACAGTATATGATTGGAGTGCATAAAAAAATAGAAGATTCAAAGTGCTGGATAAATTTCTATTAGGCTAGGGATATGCCAACTGAAAGCCATTTTTTGAAGTTGACTATTGTATCAGGATATTTATATTCTCTGACACCAGGCCAAAAGATTTGTTAGTTCAGCCAAACTCCAACCTAATTAGCTGGTTTCAAAATCATGCATTTGTGCTTAGATATTTTCCATGGACCTCTCAGCTAAATTTGTAGCATCTCTAAGATGTATTTTTTAAAAAAAAAAAAAAAAATTCAAAAAAAAAAGCTCTAATTTTTTTAAATAAAAAAATCTCAAACACGAGATGGTGTAATCAAGAAAATTGCACTTCTGATTTAGGACTAAACTCTCTTTAGATTGCATCAGCCAATTCCATCACTGAGTCAGGGAAGTTTCATTTCCCCTTTCTCTTTGGAGCAAAGCACAAAATTATCATTTTAACAATGGGCATTCTTCTCAAGGAAAAATTTTGGCTACAAATTCACCTTAATTCATGCAATTCTCTCGTGCCAAATGGTATTGTTTGGATGGATTCACGTTACATGGTAGCCCTTGACTTGTTCTGAACCCACACTATTTGAGTACATTGAGAGAAGACAGAAACTTCAGACACCATCTGAGCAGGCACGGCTTTTGAAGGAGCTTCCAAAGATAGTTGCAGATGCAGAAGTGGAGGTGGTTGCTAATGAAGAAGTAGAGGTGGTTGCTAATGCAAAAGTAGAGCTTCAAGGTGTTTCATATTCTCAAAAAGGTTCGACATCTTCTAATTTCCAATTCAAACTGTGTCAAGAAGTTTGACCATCTGTATTTGGCATTGGTTGCTTTACTGAAGTCTTTGATTGTTTGTTCATGACTTAAATATTATGCCAGGGAGTGGAGCTTCCTTGAATCAACTTGACGAAGAAAGGGAAAACGAAGGTTTTCTTTTGTAACTTTGAACTTGTTGCATGGGCCCCCCTTTTTTGATTCTTCTTTAGGTTGCTGTAATGAAGTCTTGTATTGTTTTTTCATGACTTAAATATTATATGTCAGGGAATGGAGCTTCCTTGAATCAACTTGATGAAGAAAGGGAAAATGAAGGTTTCACCACGCTTCTTTTGTAACTCTGAACTTGTTGCATGGGTCCTTTTTGTATGTGTTTCTTCTTTTGGCTTTTTGGTTTGAAGCTTGTGATGGTAATGGTGTTTGATTACAGGAAGCACCCTTGTTTACTGCCGGAAAGCCAAAAGGAGAGGAACTAATGGTTTGTTATGAACAACTTATGATCATTTTTATCTGTGTTGGTGCTATTCTTTTTAGAACCTTCCAGGATAGGTTTTATGTTTCATCCATTATGTTGGACCATGCATATCCACACATAAGCAAATTTTCAAATAACACCTATAGAAGTTTGAGCTTCCCATATTTAGGTAGGGAATCTTTGCCCAACTTATCCCTTCTGCACATGCTACTAGACGGATCTGTGGTTGCATCTTTTCTATTCACATTGTAAGCTACTAGACATTATGGATGAACATACTAGACAATTTCAAGTATTCTCTTGATATATGTTATTTGGAGATGATATAGTCCTAATCCTAGTGTATGTAATAAGAGGATGGATAAACTTGAAATTAAACAAATGTTGAGATGCTCTACAATCTAATGCCTTAGAATAGTTGAGAAAATATATAAAATGCAACTTTGATGATGCTAGAATGTATATAAGGAACCAATTAAGATTTTAGACCAAGCAGTACCAATGACCGATCACTTTAGTTATTTAGGATGATAGGATCAATAGTTCAAGAAAGTAAATGAAGATTTAAAACAGTGCTGGGTAGGAGATTTGAGTTTATTCAAAATAGAGAAGCTCGTAAAGGAAACTAGAGGAAGACCAAAAGAAAAAATGGATATAATTAATTAAGAAAGATATAAAGACTGTATTACTCAGAGCATAGTCATTATCTAAAGAACGACATAACAAGATTCATGCATCTTACCCCACATAGGTGGGAAACAGCCAATGATGATTTTAAGTCTTGTGATCAGGTCTGGTTTATGAATGCTTATTCTTTTGTATTTTCGTTTTATTTGGTTGATCTATGTCATATCTGGTTTATGAATGTTTGTTCTGTTTATTTTTGTTTCATTTTTTCGATGTTGGAAATGTCTTCTCTGTGGATACTAGTGCCTAATTAGATGATCTATGGGTGGTTGTGTTGAGGAATAATTGGAACCTGTTCTGTCAATCTGTACCATAGAATTAACTCATCGTGAAAAATGAGACTGGTCATATTCTCTATTCCTATCTCTTATCCTAATCCTATGAAAAAGGAAAATTTTATTGCCCCTGGTCTTAATAAATCATGGGTGGCTGGGGTAGTGAAAGTACTTTGTAGCAGAAAACAAGTACAAGATGTGATCTATTGGATGGATGGGTCAGCATGATGATTGGTCCCCTGAATTTGGCTATGTATTTTCCATGCTATTGATGAATTACTTGTACTGATTATGGATTTTTTTTTTTTTTTTTTTTGGGTTGTTTACACTTGTCTACTTCATCCAAGTAATGGAGAGATTCACTTTTTATTTTTTATTTTACTGTCCAGACCTCATTTCACTGTTCATTTGGCAAAAAGGAAAAGGGTCAGTTTCTGATCACTTTTTTTACTAATATGATATTTACCTATCTTGACAATCCTGCTTCCTCATTTTTACCCTTTCTTTCTATTGCCACCCATATCTTTCATTCATAGCAGCTATGTAGTCTTTATTAACTTTCTTTTCAATCATTTGTATGTATAGCGTCCCATTGTTCTTCACTTTCCTCTACCAATTTCATCTTTGTCCCTTCTTCTAATTTTCTGTTTCTCAATTCCCAAGTGGACTATGAAATTGGGATATTAGAAACTCTGCCAAGGATGTTTAGCTGAAAGCCTAGATCTTTGAGTTAGAAGAATTCCGCTGTCCCTTGAAGATCAAAATGGGTAAATTTGACTGCTCCCTCCCTAGGTGCAATTTATTTGTTGATTGAATTCATGAGTACCTTTGTCTGCAGTCAATAAAACTTCATATCTGGAATTAGTGGAAAAGGAGTTAGTTTGAGACCACAAGATAAAGCTAGCTCTGTTAAACAATCTAGAAACTGTCATATATCTGATGTTGCAGAAGGTATTGCTCCTATATGTCGTACATCTGGAAATATTGGGCCATACTTGAATGTATCATTTTTTTTAATGATGTGTATGAAAGGAAATGCATTATCTTCTTAAGTTCTGAAACAATGTAGGAAGAAAATGTTCTGCTGCACCGGTGCTTATGCACCAAATTGCTTGATAAGCCGGAGCATTTCTCACATTACGTGCATGGTTAGGTACCAAAATGGTTGGTCAGTGTGAGAGCAGAATCTCCACACCCAATGCATGCAGTAACTCGTTCTCTGTCTGATTTCCAGTCGCCCATTTCATTGATTCTTCCCATCCTGTACACTTTGAGTATTTGTCTAAGATCAGACGTGTTTGCCTCTGTCGTGCTTAGAGCTAGAGTAGAGCACAACTAGTCATGCCAATCTTTTTAACAAGGAAGCAGCAGCACCAGCTGATAGAAACAGAAACATGCGGCTGAGGCTCAGCTTCCTTTTTTTTATTGTGCAGGAGACCTGGACAAAATGACAAGTGTAACAAATTCCAAGAATCGAACTATTGATTTGAATCAAGTCAATGAAGGCCTGGATGATGCCGACAATGCCAAAGATGTCAAGGCTGGCGAGAGTATGAACTTGATGGAAGAAGGTAAACCCAGTAGCGGTCACCATTGTAGTAAACAAACTGCATGGGCCCTGAGTGCACTGGGGACACACACACGCACGCACAACTCACAAGAGACCAATGGCCCTTTGCCTAGAACATTGAAACTTTGGGGTGAATGTGACTTCTCTGTTATGCAGCTTCCAACCTATGAAAGCATATGATCTCCGGATGGAGTTCTGTTGAAGGATACGTTTCTGAAAGCGGTGGAACCCGAGGCTCTCCTTCCAAAACAAAAATTCAAAAATTCCTGTACAGTTTTGTACTCAAGTCCCAATGACATGTAGTTGTCAGGTTTTTGACTCTTTTGACCTTGACATGTGTTTGTTATCATGGTAGTTAGCTTTTATTAAGACAACGACTTTTATTGAGAAATGTTCCTGGAAAAATAAAAATATTGGAAGTCTCGTGATTTTTAAATTTTGATAAAACTCTATCCTATTCCTCATTTAAATATAAGCGCGCACTTAAGCTGTTAGTATTTCAGTAATTTAACAGCTGAAATTATGTGGTATGATGCTACAAACATATATAAAACTCAATAGAACAACATACTACTACAATTATTATACCGCTGGAATGATTCGTTCGGCAGCTTAGATCCGACGCATATACCACCATTTAATGCTCCGTAGGTGCGTGCCGTGCCGTACATGCCCAATTAAGGCTTCGGCATTGTGCTTGGATTTGGAAAAGAGACCTCAAAAACGACGGTTGCGGGCAGCACGTGCAACCTAAATAAGAACAGCGCTGCTGCTGCCTGGCCAAAAATTACTCATGTGCGCCTTCCCGCCTTGCTGTCATTAATTTAGACCGTTTGCTGTCCTCCACCATCTGGCTTAGCTGGAAGGCTACACACGTGTCCCACGTACGCCTCGTCCCTCCGTTGGTCCTGCTGCTGCGGCTGCATTCTCCTACCAGCCGTTCAGCCCAAACCAACCTTCCCTCCCTCCCCTTCCCCTCATACTTCCTTCCTCTCCTGGGATTTCCGACAAACACTTCCCGACATTGGTAGGGAAGTAGAGTCCTCCACGGAAGCTATTTCCCCCCCAAATCAAGGGAATTCCTTACCTCTAGCCTCCACCTCCAACCCACCGCCCCTTATCATCATGTCTTTCGCCAACGCCCTCCTCGGAATGTCCCTCCTCTTACTTCTCTCCATGGCCTCTTGTCAAACCCCCTCCTCCAACCAATCCGCCACCGCCTACGAGATGCTTGAAAAATACAACTTCCCCAGAGGAATCCTTCCGGAAGGCGTCAAGAGCTACCTCCTCAATCCCGACGGCAGCTTCCAGGTATTCTTCGACGGCGAATGTAAATTTGGGGTCGAGGGTGGGTATTCGCTGAGTTATCGTAAGAAGATCACGGGCAAAGTCAGCTTCGGTTCGCTCAAGGAATTGAAAGGGGTGAGCGTCAAAGTTCTGTTCGTGTGGTTGAACATCGATCAGGTGAGCACGGGCAACGGCCAGCTAGCTTTCTACGTGGGGCCGCTCTCTGCCTCGTTCCCGCTCTCCAATTTCGCCGACAGCCCGCAGTGCGGATGCGGGTTTGATTGCAATGACTTGATAATGGATTCTTAGGAAGGAAGAAATTGCATTTGTGGTTGGGGATTGTTGATCTGGATGGGCTATTTTTATTATTATTATTATTTTTTATGTTCAGACTTTAGAATGGACAGTCTTGTATGTTGCAGTATGGTTATTAGTAAATAAAACTATATGCATTTTCATGTCTTTTTGTAGGTTTGCATTTTTATCAATCTGAATTTGAATGTTTGCAATGACAAGATTGCCTTATCATCCCGTGCCACATGTTATAAGAATCATTCATTTACAGCTTAGCTTGTTTCTTGCTGGATTTCTATTTGAATTGGTCGCAGCTGGAGATTGTGTCCATTGAATGAAATTGAGAAAATGAGTTCCTAATGGTTGCGGGTATGACATTAGGGAAAACGAGATATGTGCGAGTAGATTGAAGTTAATGATCTTGAGTCAGGTGTTCTGTTCTTTTTAAACAGAAAATTGCCATTTGAAATGCGCGTGGTGGTTGGAATAAATGGCCATATTTTCTTTGTTTTCCTATGATTCCATCAAGAGGAATCAATCTCAGTCATGCATTAAGAGAATCTTTGATGTGAACCTGGTTTTTGTGGCTGGCGATCTCCATGCACTTATTGGTAATTTCCTTCCTCCCTTTTATACTCCATTTTCATCAAATGATTTTACACTCCCTAAGCATTTTACTTGCGCTGTGATGGTCTGTCATAATCCATAACCAAGAGAGTTAGGCATGCCACTTCTTTCCCTTTTTCCCATGTAACATGTATGGAGATAATCCTAACTCAAAGACTAGTATCTGCAGCACGTACATGTTGTTAATCTCTCTTATAGAGGCAAAATTCAGATCTGAAATGATTGATGATAGGCAGTTAAAAGATTTTTGCAGACCTCTTAGTTGATTCCAAATGAGTTGGTCTCTGTTATTTTTTGTTGTCTGCAGTGGCTTTCTGACTCTCTGATGGAAATTATCTTTTGGTAGAATGTCTTCACTTAAAGGAGCCTTGCATTACTTCGGAATCACTGTCTGATATTAGTTTCTAGTAGTAATCTTGAATTGTTCTGTGACTTTTGTCTGACATTAGCTTCTGCTCCAAAGCAGCCAAAATAGCCTACTTTGTTGGAACTTGTGGGTTGTGAATTATGAATTAAGATGGAACAAACATAAATTGCTCTCGAGGAGTGAGCAAGCCTATGATGCTTTTGCAGACCCTACATCCAACTTTGAATCTCTTCTCAAACCTAACATTACTCATCTGTATCCTTAACCTCTTTTTTCCTCTTCGCGTTGCTAATAGCACCTTCTATTTGAAGGAAATCATAGCCACTACCAGTCCTTTCCTCAGTCTTCCGTTGAAAATGAGATCCAACAGAGATGGAGGTCCATCTGCACATCCTCCATTTTTCATGTCAGGACTGCCTTTCTGTTGCAAGTCATTTTGCGGCACTCTGATACGTAAATCCTTTTTGTTTGACCCTCGAAAATCCAATTTGGATGGCCCTACGACATCTCCACATGCAAAGTCGAGTATATTCTGGTCTTTTTCATTGATGAAACCATGCGTGTAAAATTGTTGCTATCTCGTTGCTGATCACCACCTGCAAACGGATTTTCAGTCCTCCTTGGATTTAGCCCAAATTGCAATGGAGATTGATGTTTCTGTGGGCGGAATGGTTCCACTTTCCTGCCCTGAATCTAGAAATAACTAGAAACTGAAAGCATATAACATTCTTTTGCTCACGATTTTGGGATTCAAGATTTTCAATTAAATAAGGAGTAACAATAGTAATTAATGATCCGTCCCCATATAAGTAAAATATTAAACAAGCTTTATATGTATATACATTCATTATTGAAACTATTTTGATATACAAGGAGCTAATTAGATTATGTAATATAAAACATTATTTTTTAATATTCTTGAAGTCAAAAGTAATTTTTAGAAAACGTATGACTTTTACTATCTTCATCCTATGCAGCCCATTGATATAAGGAGCTATATTAGATTATGTAAATCTAAAAGTATTCTAGAAGTCAACATATTTTCAGAAAATGTTTAATTTTCACTATCTTTATCCCAACTAGTCCTTTACATGTTTATGTTTATATTTATATTTTAGTGAAATATTATTTAAAAATCTGTCAATAGATCAAATTAATTTTTTACTGTTAAAGCTTGGAGTTTCGGTGGTCGTTATTTGATCGCCTGCCTCCGCCTCGCTTTAGCTGGGATCGGGCACTGTGATTGCTTCCATAAATGCTTTAAGAACTAAGATTAACTTAATTTATTAAGGATTTAAATTTCGTTTATATACTAGTTAAGAAGGATTCTGGTCCAATGAAACCTAAGTTTAACCGAAATATTGGTTGTGACCTCGTGGATTTAGCTTAAGTCTGTCCAATCCATTTAGTCGTATTTAGAATGACTTGTTTAGCTAAGACTTTTATCTAAATCAAATATACGCACTGTTCCCAAAAGGTACATTACATCGTGTGGTTAGGTGGAGGGCAAGGGAGGCAGAGGAGACTCAGGACAGTGATTGTCAAATCTAAATTGAGGATGTGCCTGGAAAGAGATAAAAAATTTTATGAAATTTTTTTTTTATGTATAAATTTTTAAAATGAGAGAAAATGATATAACATGGGCAATTAAGAAGAATAAAAAAAATAAAGTTAAAATAGATATATTAGATGTATAGATAGTTGTATATAAATGATTAAAATGTAAGATAGTTATATAGAAAGAAGTTAAAAAATAATTAAAATAAAACAAATGTGAAAAATGAAAAGTTGTAGATTGAAAAAGTTTGAGTTTTAAATGTTTCTAGTGTAAGCAAATACCCCCTAAAATAAAACTAGTATAAGGTTTATAGTAATCCATTACTATTCTATAATATTATATAACAACATATATTATAATCTTATATATTGTTTAGTTAAATATAATAAATGGAGCAGTAAGTACAAGAGTGAAGTAGAAAAGAGATTTAGCAGAAGTAAGTTGGCCACAGGTTGTATTAGATGGCCGCCTATTATTAAAGCGGAAAAAAATATATAAATTTATTTTTATGACATATTATATTTGTTACCAGACATTATATCCATGAGTTCTGTTATTTAAAATGAATTATAAAAAAATTTTAAACGAGTTAGCCCCAAGCCCCCAGCGGGCCAGCCTATCTACCATGCCAGAAATTCCCATTCCATGCTCCAAAACCCAGCCAGAACCCTGCCAAAACCTTTGTGCTCATTAGTCCCTCTTCCATTCCGTCTCCTCTGTCCTCGCTGCGTGCCTCGTTCGCACCATGTCATTCTACCGCATCTTCCTCCGGCGCGCCCTCCAATCAACGGCACCCAACCACCGTCTCTCTCAAATCCTTCCATCCTCCCTCAATCAGCTCCGCGCCTTCGCCTTCTCCAGCGCCGAGGAGGCTGCTGCTGAGCGCCGCCGCCGAAAGCGCCGTCTACGGATCGAGCCCCCCCTCCACGCCCTCCGCCGCGATCCTTCCGCCCCTCGCCCCCGCCCCGACCCCCGCCTCCCCGATTCCACCTCCGCCCTCGTCGGCCCCCGCCTCAACCTCCACAACCGTGTCCAATCCCTCATCCGTGCTGGCGAACTCGATGCCGCTTCCGCCACCGCTCGCCAAGCCGTCTTCTCCAACACCCGCCCCACCGTCTTCACCTGCAACGCCGTCGTAGCCTCGATGTTCCGCGCTCGCCGCCTCGACGACGCCGTCGCCCACTTCCAATTCTTCTTCCAGCAGTCCAACATTATCCCCAACATCGTCTCCTACAATTTCCTCATCAATACTCACTGCGAAGCTGGCCGTGTCGACGTCGCTCTCGACGTGTACCGACACATCCTGGCCAATGCCCCTTTCAGCCCTTCTCCTGTCACCTACCGCCACCTCACCAAAGGCCTCATCGACAGCGGCCGCATCTCTGAGGCTGTTGACCTTCTTCGCGAGATGCTCAACAAGGGTCATGGCGCTGATTCTCTCGTCTACAACAATCTCATGGATGGATTCATCAAGCTCGACGACATGGAAACTGCCCTCAAGCTGTTTGATGAATTGCGGGAGCGGTGCCTCGTGTATGATGGCGTTGTGCATGCCACTCTCATGGACGCCTACTTCAAGAAGGGAATGGAGAAGGAGGCGATGGAATCTTATAGGAGCCTCCTTGATCGGCAGTTCAAAATGAGTGCGGTAACTTGCAATACGCTTTTGGAAGTTCTTCTGAGATATGGGAAGATGACTGACGCTTTGGCGTTGTTTGATCACATGCTGATCGCACACACGCCACCAAATTTCCAGGCGATGAATACAGATTCGTATAACCTGATGGTGACTGAATACTGTCGCTTGGGGATGTTGTCCGAGGCAGTTGGGATTTTCAGGAAGACTGGCACAAAGCCTTGCGCGATGGATGTTGGGTGCTACAATAACATCATTGGGAAGCTTTGTGCAGAGGATGTATGGGTTTCAGAGGCAGAGAAGCTATTTGAGGAAATGCCCACAAAGTCAGTTAATCCAGATGCTGCAACGTATGGGTTTTTCATTGATGCGTATTTTAGAGTAGGGAAGGTAGATGATGTTTTGAGATTGCTTGACAAGATGGTGGGCGCGCCTGGATTAAAGGCTGATGTTGGCTTCTATAACAAGGTGTTTGATGGGTTGGTTGAAAGGGAAAGAGCTGAGCAGGCTGTGGGGTTTCTTGGGAGAATGGCAGAGGGAGAATCGAAGCCAGATTCAAGGACCTATGAGATTTTGATTAGTGGGCTCTGCAAAGAAGGTAGGTTGGACCAAAGTCGGAATTTACTCGTACAAATGACGGAAAATGGAATTTCTGCTGGTTATACACTCCCTAAACTTGTAGCCGATGCTTTTGAAAAAGCAGGGAGGATTGAAGATGCAGAGAGGCTGAGAGAAGTTGGGGATAAATTCTGATTTGCTTCCTCAGACACATTCTTATTTTTGTGCTAGGAAAATTGGTGAGGTTCTGTATTTTCGATTTTCAATTGGCATCAGTCCAGATGAATATCGATGGGGCTTTGTTAGGAGTGCGGATGTAGTCCGGTCTGATGAATTCGTTCAGCGAATTTATCGAATAGGTTGTCTTTTTGTCTGAACATTCACCCTTCATATGAGGATAACACAATTGCTGCTTATGAAAATTTTCAAATGTTCTTCCTTGGGATATTTATGATACTTTTTCTGTCTTTTATGGTGTAATTTTGAATTTTTGAGTGCTTACAAGAACAAACCTTAAGGCGCCGGTTCATAAACAGTGTCTTTAGAGTATCGACCTTTTTGGATTGGGCATTGGGGTATCTTTATCTTCCATACGAAAATATAATTTAGAGCTTTCACAATTAACTCATTGGATCGAACTTGATTAGATGTACACTTGCGCAACGACTGTAGTGAAGAATCGGCGAAAATCATGCTTTCCAAATGAAGGAATTAGATGACGGATTTTGAAGTTTGAAGCGGACGCGATGAACGGTCACCAATTTGCATTTCAGATCAGTATACTCCTACAAAGTAGAAAAGAGGAAAAGAAGCAGTGGACACAGTGGCTACTCATGATCCAACAGTGTTGTTGTTCGCTCGTTCCCGTTGTTTGCCTGAGGATAGTTCTGACTCCCGAGCGTTGAGAACTTCCCCCCATTTCTAGTGCTATATCCCTTCCTTTGTTTGTTTTTCTTTTTAACCCTTCCCTTTACAATGGTGAAGGTTCAATATTGTAATTCGCCATGCCATCCCAATCACGGCTCACAGCCGCGATGCCTGGTGCATACGTATTTGAACGAATACAAGTGTTGTTTTTAGCAATGAATTTATAATCATTCGAAGTACAAAAAGGAATACAAAAACATAATACAAGCAGCGGAGCTGACTAAAATTGGAACAGCCTGTGCGGTTGTCCTATATATATATTTTTAATAAAAATAGGTAAAACAGGTTCTAAGCGAATAACCAAAATAAGAGAAAACGAGAACAACTTAGGTCTGAGGCGGGAAAAAAAAAAAACAACGACGTTCGTCCTCCATTGGATATGTAGATATATTCAAGCCGCGGCGAACATGGTCGACTCCCTTTCGACGGCTTTCTTCAAGAGGCTGTCCTCTTCCAAGACCATCTGAACGGGCAGGAATCCCAGCCCATTGGCCATCCCGAGCATCATCTCCTTCATCTCTGCACGAAACTCTGCCATGTCCACCGCCCCATTACGATCGCGATCGAACTTGACGAAGAGTGACTGGTGGATGACTGCAATCTCCTCAGGACTGGACTCCTTGTCGTCGATGCTGAAGTGGGTCTCTCGGACCCTGAGGCTCTCGAGCTCCTTCATCATCTCGGCGTAGGACAGGAGGCCGTCGTTGTCCACGTCGAGGATAGCAAAGCGGCCGTCCACAGAGACGTTGAAGGCCACTTCGTCCTCCACGAATGCACGGATGGTGGCGCCGTCTAGCACTTCTACACTCATGATGATGATGATCTACAATTATATATGTCGACTGATCAAGACGAAAATGAAAAATGAGGAAAATTTTGAATGCGGGGGGGTGTTGCTTGAAACTCACTCAGATATTGGTTTGTGGGTGGGGGAGGATTGAAGCTTGTATTATTTATATGAAGCGGTAGGGAGCACTTTGGGATGGCTTGGCCGGTTCCTGTTGGTGGTAGCTTCGTTACGTGGTTCGAACATGGTCAACTTTTTCATGACTAGGGCGGTGGCCCCCTGATCCACATTCGATAGCATTTATCTGACGGATTCACGCCTGTTGGAAATCGGAATTGCGCAACCGATGCACCGCAGGTGATCAAAAGCAACTCAATTAGCCGACGATTAATTATATAAAACTAAACTATTAAGTAGTGTTTGACTTGACTAATTAAGGTTAAGATACTGAAAAGATGATAAACCAAAGAGGTGTAGGTGTTTGGACGGATGGGGTTGCATTTGAGAGTGATGAGAAACGACAACTCAGGTGCGATCGACATGGTGTCCACCGCTCGATTATGGAATTCATTGCACCCAATGATTTTGACGAGTCTTGCCGGTGCCCGTCCATTACGGAGTACGGATGGCCCTGTGAGTGTGCGATTCTATGGGCGTCCAACGCTCATGTCTCGTCTCCGAATTGATTCGCTCATTGGTTCGATTTCAGGTTCCAGAATTTTCTACCGCTTTTTTTCTTTTTCGGGTATCATTTCCATGTTTCTTTAGGCGCGTTGGTGGTCAGTGTCGGTGGGAGGTGGAAGTTTCTGCGCATACGCGAATGGGAATGGAACTACGTATCTTGAGAATATTCTTCGCATCTATGATTCGATATGTACATTGCACCAACATTTATTTTGTGTGCAGCTAAATTTTAGTTTAGCCAGCCTAACTTTTTTATATTAGTATATATTTTTATTTATTTTAATTTTCTTGAGACATTCTTACAATTAGGAGATAACATGCTTCCATTCATATATTTTTAAAGACAAAAATTCCATGCCATTAGGGGCCTACCATGTGGTAACACCCATGCCCCATTTTGAGTGGGGTCGGGTATTTGATTCCTGCCATTTGCATTCCTATGTTTATTTCTCCTTGATTTTGCCCAATCATGTTAGGCTCTATCGCAGCCAAATTTTATTACTATTTACATCCTAATTTTAATAGGTATCTTAAACATTAAATTTAGTCACATTTAATGTAAAAATGTTCGTTTTTAACTGAATTTGCTGTTCAAAATAATCGCCTTTAGCGAAGATACCTCCAACATGACGAAAAAATTAGTTACATAAAACGAAATTTGTGGTTGTGATATATAATAGTATAATAATCCTATTTTATATCATTATCCGTGTTTTAAAAACTGTAGCTTTCATCTAATTCAGCTGAATTTTGAGACTTTTTCACTTTTCCTTTTATAAATAACGATGAAGCAGCATCTGAGGCTTTCACGGCAAGTCACTTAAAAATTATCCAATATCACGCAGTTCGAACATGAAACCATGACACTCAACGAAATTTATTATACATAGCCATCTTTTTGTAAGTAAATTTTAATTCAATTGCATTTGATACCAAATGGAGCAAAGCTTTATTAATTATTGCTGAAGTTTTATTATTATTTGCGCTTAGAATGTAATAATTGCATGAAAGAGTACTTTTAACTGCATTTCATACAGAAGACTGTATTTAATCAAATATCACCACTCAAAAGCAATCAAATACTTATAGTTAAATAATTAATTATAACTTACTTCCAAAAAAATTAATTATAATTAAAATACATATAATGCAACTAAATATAATTATATAACTAAAAATTAGTTATACAATAGGAAATTTTTTATGGTGTGAAAATCAAATTCTACTATCATAGAATAGTTGACAATTGTGTACTTTTAACCCAAGCACGGTTGGTACAAGGTCTTGGCAAATATATATTACCACATGTTTGAATGGCGGGAGCTACCATGTGGGAGTTGTATCTCCTTTAATATTAATTTCCTCGGTTTGAGGTATTTACATATTTCTCCTAATGCGGGAATATTTATAAAAATAAAATTTCATGATGTGAGGATTGTAAAATATACCTGATTGTAATATCAATTTTTATGATGTATGAATGCCAATAAAAAACCATTAGTGTCATATTAATAGATGATTGTAGTACACATATAGTACCCAACAAAAATAGAATTATAAAAGTTATAAGAGCTAGCTAGCTAGTGCATAACATCCGTTAATAAGATATCCTAACTACTATGTATTTAGCAGGAAAAGGATTTCGTTCAGATAATATATTTATCTGTGCTGTAAAATATAAACTGCCACTAAGATTAATCTTTACGATGAGGTCTATGGTATCATTACTTTGTAATTTTATATGTAAATAAGAGTTTGTTTTGGACATGACCATTAATTATCTTAAAGAGTATTAGAAATTAACTGTATTTCTTATCATTATTGAAAATCTCAATCATTTTCATTTTTTAAAATAAGTATTTAGTTAATTTGGTAATGTTATCCTTTTATGTACTATTTTATAACACTACCCTTTTTTTTATGGAATAACACTACTTTTTATTTTTATTAATTTGGCTTTTTGATATTAATGGAGAAAACGGGCTTGTAAGGGGAACATCGGTTTCATATGCACCCCGCCCTCTATTACTTTTTGACTTCTTGGATAGGTTTGCTCGCTTATGTACCCATAACAAATTCAAGTCGACAGTCCACGATCGATGAATAACTGCCAAAAAATATATATATGTAGCTCTAAATATAAAATAAGCACAAAAATCAGCCGTAGAGCTGATCGGTAGTAACTCTTGCAACTCGAGTGCATGCAATTGTCCAACTTATTCAATCAAAACAGGTTCAAATCAACTAATTAAATCGAAGAAGATCGATATATGTCCTTTTTGGGTTCTGGATTAAATAGAAGCTGCCGCCGCGAACATGCTCAACTCCCTTTCGAGTTCAACGGCTTTCTTCAGGAAGCTGTCCTCTTCCAAGACCATCTGAACAGGCAGGAATCCCAGCCCATTGGCCATCGCAAGCATCATCTCCTTCGTCTCTGCGCGGAACTCTTCCAGGTCCACCGCCCCATTGCTATCATGGTCGAACTTGACGAAGAGGGACCTGTGGATGACTGCAAGCTCCTCAGGGCTCGACTCCCTGTCGTCGATGCCGAAGTGGGTCTCTCGGACCCTCAGCCTCTCCAGCTCCTTCATCATCTCCGCGTACGATAGGAGACCGTTGTTATCCACGTCGAGGATCGCAAAGCGGTCGTCCACCAAAACGTTGAAGGCCACCTCGTCCTCCACGAAAGCACGGATGGTAGCACCGTCTAACACTTCTACGCTCATGGTGACAGTGATCTGATCAAGATTCAAAAACAAAGCAATCTACACTGCGGGGGTTGATTTTGGCTTGTGGGTGCATAGGAGCATTTGGGCTTGTATTTATATGCTGCAAGAGCACCTTGGAATGTTTGAATCAGCTAGCTTGACTCGTAGTACAGTTAATTCTACTTTAACGGTCAGCTTCGATTCTTTATTACTAGCTTTCACATGCCCATTGACTCGCCGCGTACTGCGGAGAATCCAGACCGTGCATTTCTGTGGGCGTTGAACCGTGGGCTTGTTCCGCGTATCGGTCGGTTGGAGTTTCAGATCACTCGTTTCTCTGGATCCTAAGCTTTGCATTTGGGCCGACGAGACCATCAACCTACACGGCCAACGGGCCGAGCATTTGTGGAAATTTAGGAGTGTAAAACCGGGTATGGTGATAAACATAACCTTAACTCATCTTATAAAATCTCTAATATAATCCTACTTTCAATTTTATTTTTTACGCTTTAACTCAATCTTATTTTAACCCTATAAAAATTGGTTTAGTTTAAGTTAGAAATCGGATTAATAAATAGAATAATATTTAAAAATATTTCGTTTAATTAAATCTATTTTAAAATATAAATTCATATGAAAGAATAAAAATTAATCCTTTTTATAGGAATACTTTTTTATTTACGACTTATATAATAATATTATTGTTAAATAATATTAACCATGTCTAATTAATTCCTATGTATTATGTGCTAGTTTAAAATTATTTATTAATAATTTAGTATAGTATACACTAATATATGAAATTGGGTTGGGTTGGGTTGACAATCATCTAATCCAAACCAACCAACTTTTAAATTGGGGAGATTTAAATGGGATTGCATAATTTATATTTTTCAAAATGCCTAATCCAATCCTATTATAAATCGAGTTGCGTTGGTCAAGTTCGGGATTGAACTTGGGAATGTTGTTTAAGATAAAATCAACTTGATCATTAGCGTAAATTATCATACAACATGGGATTTCTAACTAATGATTTCACTTTGGGGACGTTTGGGAATCGAGTGTGGGAAATGGTGGGAGCACGGGTTTCAAGGCACCTCATTAATCAATCAATTATCATATTTTTCCACTTTTACCTCTATATTCTAATTATTTTCCCTATTAACTACCTTCTAACAAACCTATTTATTCCAACTTTACTCCTATCATTTCATATCAATCACACAATTTCTAAAATATTCCATTTTCTACACCCACCAAATACCACATTTCCCACAACTTTTACATTTCCAAACGTACCCTTTATAATTCTGAATAGGTTCATTTTAAAAGTAATTTTAAAAAGAAGCTAATTTAGAAACTATATGTTAATGAATAGCAATAGCATTTTCAAGAATGCTTCTACAAGCACTAAAAAAATACGGTTAAAGCAAGGTTTCATGCTAGTGGAACTCTGCTCGAATTCAGTAAGGATGTACATGGGATAAAACATTGACATAGACTACGAGAATATTTGTAAATAATTAAGAGGAAGAGGAAGAGGAGTACATAGGTGGGGATGAGGCCTTAATGGTACCACTAAAGTAAAGTAGAAAGAGATTTAAGAAGTTATTAACTGAAGAGTTAATTTCAAATATCATAACTCATCAAAAAAATTCAAATATGATCACAAATATTACTCTTAAATATGAACATGTATTTATAAAATGACAAATATTTACACATTTTTACTGTGGAAAGTGATAAAGGGGGAACGTTTTTCCACTTACCCAAATGTGGGAACGTTTGATTTAAACTATTCGTCTTTATTGAAATGATTGTTTTAATATTTTAAATAAAATTTCCTTTAAAAGTGTTTATGCATGAACCAAATTAACTTGATGTAAACAATTTTATAGGTTTATATATTGTAAAATCATTTTAATCTTATGGTACATTAATTATGATTATTTTGTAGTGAAATTTTTTATTTCTTAACTAAATGTGGTACATTAGGTGGTTTAGATTTCATAAAATCAGGGTGGGGCCCAACAAAGCATTTTCACATTTGGAGAGCTGGGAAATGCTCTACCAAATCACTGCTCTTTTACCATATTTCCAACTATAATAATTACATCAGTTTTTTGACCCTGTATTTTCACTGAAAAATCCCTATACACTCCAAATAAATGACCGGCGGGTCAAGTGAGACCACATTGGATCAGGATCTACTTGACCCAACCCAGTCCAATTTGCGATTTGGGTTAGAATGATTGGACCCAACACTGCCTTACAGGCGAAAATCCTTGACCCAACCACTCGTGACGTATGATTAGTTTGGGCTTGGTCCCAATTCCTTTAAATTACCCAGCCGGCCCAGTCCTGTCCCAAAGATAACTACATAGACAGTAATTTCCAATTTCCCAGAGGCACCCGCGGCAGAGATCGTCGCGCATATAATATGGGTTGATTAGAAAAACAAAGCAGAGCTTTTAAGAAGGGCGGGAAATTTTCTTGTCGCATACCTGAGATTTCCTTTCACTACCTCAATAATATATGGGGTGTGTTTGACATTAAGTAAAAGTTGTCAACTTAAAACTTTTCACTCTCCACAATTACCATATTTTTTAATCATTTTTTTACATTTTTCTATACAACTACCATACTTTTCAATCATTTCAACACAACTAGCAATACAACTAACCTGTCTATTTAAACTTTATTTTATTTATTCACATCATTACCCATATCATATCACATCATTTGACAACTTCTATTCTCTACAACTTTTCATCAAAATTTTTATTTATTCACAAATACACTCATGGTATCAAACACAAGTCCATCCATCGATGCTCTCCCGACGGCAATTTCCGATCCGACCAGTCGCGTCTCAGTGCATAAAGTTTACATTCGCAATTTGGCATTGCCTGTAATCAATGCCCGGATGGTCCGCTGACCCTAAGGGTCTAAACCGGGTCGAGTTGACTACGGTTGAGGGTAAATATAATTCTAATTTATATTATAAAATCTTAATCCAATTTTATTTTTCACACCTTAATCCAATTCTATTTTAACTTTATAAAAATTGGTTTGGTTGAGATTAAAAATCGGATTAATAAGTATATAATATTTAAAATATTTTACTTAATTAAATATATTTTAAAATATAAATTTATATGAAAGAATAAAAATTAACCATTTCTATATAAATAGTTTCCTATTTGTGACTTATACAGTGATATAAGTACTAAATAATATTATTTCAAATCTATAATATCTAGTTAATTTCTATATATTATGTACTAATGTGAGACTATTTATTAATAATTTATTAAATTATATATTAACGTATAAAATCAGGTTGGGTTGAAATAATCCAACCCAAACTATCTCACTTTTGAAATCCGGTCGATTGAACAATATTTTTTTTCAAAATGCCTAATTAACCTTATTATAAATCGAGTTCAAGTTGAAATTAACCACATTTACACCCCTAGTTGACCCTGACCCCACGAAAACATTGGCCGGAAATGTGAGAAATATTGGCTTCAATAAAAGATTGAGTATTCCTCTCATCTTATAACGTTTACTTTTGATTCATTTACATACATTAGGCGATTTGATATTACAAATCACTATATGCATAGTTGTCACAATATGAACGAAATTACGTAACAACCTCGTCACATCGCCAGGAGGAAATTAATACTTCCACTGTTAAGGGGAGGGCGATTCCAAGTTTCCAACGGGTCGACGTATGCCAACCGCGCTGATGAGCGATGACGCTTTCCACGGCGTTACGGGCTCCGGAAGCTCTTACAACATTTACTTGTTCCTCAATAAAATACGCAAAAGGCGACTTCTCATCGTAGCACATTGTTGTTGTGGATGTATCATATTAGGATGAAGCGTCAATAATAAGATGGTTACAGGTTGGAGCATAAGGGCATGCAAGGAGATCACTCAGCTACGCAGGCAGTATGCATGTGGTTGTTGCAAGAAAGGGCCTGGCGCACGTGGCGAGGAAAGACAATGGGTGAACGCCTGCAAAAACAGCTGGTGGGGATATGTTCCATTCGTATGCTATGCTCGGCGATTCTCTATTTAATGACGGCTGGTTTAATTTTGTGACCTCGTTTTTGTCCGACTTTTCTTTTATTAAGAAATGAAATTTCTTGCCACGACCCATGGTACGAGAGTTGCCCCATCAAGCTGGGTAGCTTGGTTAAAATCTGGGCGTGAAGTTGTAATGTTTGTTTATCGTCAGCTGTAGGAGCGTCTACGGAGATGAAGCTTTGGTTAGATGATTGATAAGAGAAAAAAGCCAAATAATTTTTTGAGGTGTATGTAGTAGTAAATTTGTAGAATGTATCAAGAGCTTGAATGTAAGACTTTGAAATAATTGTAAATAAATATATCAAAAAAAGAAATCAAATTCCTTGCAAATCAAAGATGCGTGTGACCCCAATCTAATAAAGTTTCAAATGAACGTAATAAAATTACTTTATTTTATATCGTAGCTATTTCAACCTAAAAAACATGTGTATATAAATAATTCTATAATATATGAGTAGATTTAAGAATTTTTTATTATTTACACCTGTTATATATTTTTAATATGATATGGCCACCCAAAAATTTAATTGAAATAATTTTTAATACAAAGATAAAAAGAATATTAAACAATATTAGCTGATTATTTTTTATTTAATCATTAAATGGGCTTAAAATGAGATTGCACCATTAAAGTATTTCGAGTGTCAAATCGGCCCTCATAATTGTAGCAATTCAAAATGAAGAAAATTAATAGCCAAGATAAACCACTTCTCAGTTCTTGCTCGTCTTATGCGCTTTTAAAAGTAGATGTGCAACTTAAGTCAGGTCTAAGTAGGGTACCCGGGAGTCAACTGTTGGGTACCTTAAGATGGGTAAGGTATATATCTATTTATACATCTATAAGGTAAGATAAGTTCCAAGTAAAAACATATTCGATTCAATTAAAGTAAGATAAGTTTTAAGGTCCTAGTACCCAGAACCGACCCGAATTATTAATATAAATTTCATAAAATATCATTTATAGTAATAATATAAATATATTCTTTAAATATATAGAAACTTGTTTACTTTATCAATTATCTAGTAAATTTTTAATCAAGTTATAACTTTTAAAAATAAGGTAAGGATAGGATCGACTTCGAATCGGATCTACCCAACCCAAGTTGCATCCTTACTTAAAGAATGATTAATTGGTGAACTATTAAGATAGTTCGGCATCCCCAACATTAAGATAAAATAAAAGTGATCATGTTCGCTCAAGCTAAGTAAATATTTTACTTAGCTCACTTAAAAAAAATTCATTTATAATTTTTTTTCTTTTTTCTTCCTACACTTTTTATCTAAGTGTATTAAGTGTATTTAAAATATAAATCAAATTTTATTATTTTTGGATATGGATGTTTAAAAATCTAAAAAATACATATTCAAAAATAGTAAAATTTATTTTATATGTTAAATATACTTAGATAAATAAGTGTATGAAGAAAAAAACAAAAAAATTATAAATGAATTTTTTGAGTAGACTAAGTGAAATATCTGCTTAGTTTGGGCTACCAGGATCATTATCCTCTTTAAATTTTAAGTTTTTGATATTAAATGAAAATTCAATCCATTCATTGTATTTAACATATTTTGTTTATCTAGAAGACCAAGTTTTATCTTATCAAATATATATATGTGCCGCATTAGCTTAAAAATAAGTATATTTATGTGTAAATTGAGAAAAATATTTAGGTCAATTCATATGCGTATTAGAATGTAAAAATACTTATAAAATCATTTATTCACATAAAAATATAGTTTTAAAAGTTTAAATATTAAAAATATAGTTTTAAAATTAATATTTAATATTAAATTATCTATTGTGTTGATTTTACACATTTGCAGAGGAAGCTCATGCAAAGTGATAATAGACTCACGAAAGAGTTTTGAAGATATTACTAAATATAATAGATTGAGTGAATTTTTATCAGCCATTAAGATATTCAAAAAAAAATGTTTTATACAATGAGAGTTTCATAGAAGCATTTTTTGATAAAATAAATTACGCTAAGTTTATCAAAAAAATGATATTAAATAAAGCAATGAATTTAATCTTGATTTAATTATTGAATGAGGTAAGAGTGAAATGACATCATTAGAATATTGTCAAACTCCGTGAGGCCAGCTCTCATACCTAAATGTAGGAATTTAAAATGAAGGAAAAACAGCCAAGAGAAACCACTTTGGACCACCCTCTTTCACTCTTGTGAGTTGTCAAGGCAAGAAACACTTGTTGGAATTGGTGGCCGCCACTTGTTCAATTCGTCCCGGCCGATCCCCGTTAATTACCTTATAGCCCCATAAATCCAGCGATCAAGATCCCAACTTAGCCGGCCACTGATTCCAGCCATTTCAATGGGTGTTTGATTTGAGTTCGGTTTGATAACCCGGACAAACATCTGCTTTAATGCCATAGACGTATGTGATCTCTATGGTGTGGCAGTTTGAAAAACCTCTCCCAAGTCCCAATCAAAGCACAGCAGTTCACCATGCCAAGTGCCAACTAGCTATTGGTCTAGGTAACACTGAAAGTCTGTTTGGCCATGTGGTAATTCTCCATGAAAAATTGCCCTAAGCATAATAGTAGTTCTTCTCTAAACCCTGTACTTCAATAGAGTCGCGCATCAGCTCCAGTAAACCGCAACCCCAAACGGCCCTTAAAGCTGGTTTACTACCCTACGATCGAGTTTAGCACCGGCCTGCCCATCAGCCGCTCATTCACACGGGTTAATTACTCATCAGTACCCCATCAAAAAAGGCACGCCCTTACAAATTTTTTTTTAGAAAACTCCAGGCCACCAGCGAAAGCCGCTCGGGCAACACGATTCCCAACGGCATGAAAGTGACGAAGCGAATTTTTAATCCACCCCAGCTTTTTAATCTCTTACGTGTCCTCCCATTGGCCTTAATTAATTCAGTTTTAAGCTTGTTTTACTTTCACGTTAACAAAGTAGGCTATACTTCTTCATATGTTTAATTTTTATTTTTTTTTATTATTTTTTTTTTATCGGTTCTAGTAGTCTCTGGTACAGCTACCATGGGACAATTGAATTTGTGTGTGACGACATGTTTCGAAACACCATAGAATGAAAATATTCCTATGAACCTACATCTAAGGGAAAATTATAAAAACTCCCACATCATTGTCATCAAGAGAAAAATCATAAAACTCTCACTTCGAAAGGGATTATTTTGTAAAACTATCATACAAGGGAGAAGAGGTGACTAGGTGAGTTGAAGTCAGCACCACTTCGCTAAGAGGCAAAAGCTTCTGCCACCTGTAGGTCCTATACTAGTCGCAGGAGGTAACATTAGTGTTAAATTAGAATTTACTTTGTTACAACATCAACTAAATTTAATTGTGACCAATTTGTTGGGATGGCGAGGTTCTGAAATTGATGTCTCACCTAATACGGCCTTCCGAGAGCTCATACAACGGTCAATTATAATTTCTTTCGATCCAAGGATTGCAATGGCTTAAAACCTGACTTGTATTATTTTTAATATCGTGTGTCTGGCAACCGTGGGTCAAAAAGGCAGTGGAAAAAAGCAGAGGAAAATTTTTGGAAAAGAAAAAAGGCGATTAATGGGATATGCTAATAATTAGGATTAAATTAAATAAAGATGAAATAGATAAAGGTAACTGTTTGAACACATATAAAAAATTATTGTAAATATAAGTAATATAGAAAAAAGTAAAGTGCTTATGTAGTTAAAATGTAAATTCATATTAAATTTTGGGTGTATTTGGAAAATAATAAAATTTTATATGAAAAGTTTTTGAATTGGGAAAAAATTGATAGTTCTCGAAATTATTGTATAATTATATGTTAATTTCACCACATTAAGTATAAAAATATTAATTAAATACAGGTTTTATGTGAAAATTTGTGAAAATTATATTTTTCATAAAATCTTTAATTGCTATAAAATAAGTTATTTTGCACTATGTTTACAAATATAAAATTATGAAAATAATTACACATGCTAAAAAGACTAACTTAGAAATATGTATAACCTATCAATATAATCAGGACAAATTTATAGAGTTGTTAAATTAGGTAAATTATATATAATTATAAATATATTTTAAAACATAGGTAAAAGTAGACTTAAAAGAATTACATAAATAAAATAAATTCACAAGGGTCCAAAGTGAAAATTACGAAATATTTGCAGCTTGTTGAAATTATTTGGGTAATGTTTTAATTTTCAATTTTTTTATTGCATGTGTAGTTGTGTACGAGTGAGTGTGGACCGGCGGAGTACTAGTATGGTGCTCCATCACCCCAAATCAAGCCGCCGATCACGAAATTTGGGCAGCCATTGTTGACCACCGAGGACAGCAAGGAAATCGGCATCCAACCAGAAATTAAAATCGGCAGCCTCATCTATCAACAACCATCTTCTCGAATCCGGCCAACCAAACTCAAACAGCAATCCGGAATCCAAACACCGAAACTTCCATCTGGCCCTCTTTCTTTATCAATTCCGAGCAGGCCCCGCCCTCTGCAACGCAACCAATGACGAACTTAGCACCGCACCGCCCTGCAAAATCTGCAATTTCAGTAAGCATCGCCCCCTCCATTCATTGACCCTTCATCGGCCGCAGCAGGAAATCGACGATCGCATCCACCTGCAATTTAATCCGCAGCAGCAAGTTTAAGTTCAGCATCAACGAACAGAGATCTAGCCCCACATGACAGCTTGCAAAAATAGAAGAAAGCAGTGAAAGGTAAATGACAAGTGTAGGTAAGGGTGCAACGTGGTGCGGGCAGGACCGGGCATGAGTAGAACCTACTTTCCCCTATTTTAGAATATTTCTACCTTATTCTATCGTAGGTCGGATCAGTTCCAAGCCAACCCTATCCAATTTTTTAAAATACAAATAAGTTTGGTTTTCGATTCCAAATCGATTCCAAAATATTTCGCAATCTGTTATAGTTTGTTTCACGATGATAACTTATTACATGAAATTAACTACTAAGACAAAAATCACAACAAACGAATAATTCATTAAATAAAATTATCTATCCCAACATGAATCACTAAAAAATGAATAACTTGTTACATTCAATTAATTGTCTAGGTATGAATCATTGCAAAATGAATAATCTATCACACACAAATTGTTGCAATCATGAATTTGTACAAGTAACTTTAAACATACCAAAGACTAACCTCCATAGTCCACTAGCTGTTGATGGACACCTAAAAATAGAAGCTTCATCCACTTGTTTCAAGGCTTCAACAACACTAAGGAGAAATCGAATGAGAACATAGCTGTAGGAACTCAAAAGAGTGAAAGGCTTTGAGGAATCGAAAGGGAAAATGAGAATTGGGAAACAAAAAGGGAAAATGAGAGATTTATATCCCTCAATAGTTATAGTCATCAAAGACAGAGCAAAAAATGGCTGCTAGAAAAGCAAAGGGTATGAGAAATCAAAAGGGGGAATGAATAATGGGAAACCAAAAATAAAAAAGAGGAGATTAGGGATGAAATCCTTACAATATTGCCAGAGGTGGAGCACAAAGGTTGCAATGAATTGATGAGTTCAGAGGAATCATAGCGGATGGCACCGACGCTGGGGACTGGGCTCTAGGGTTTTCATGGTAAAGGAATCGCAACAGGAGGGGAGAAGAAAGCATCGCAGTGGAAGGGGAGAGGAGATTTGAGGCTTTCGACGAAGAGGAAATCAAAAGGGAAGAGGAGATATGAGGCTTTCGACGGAGAGGAAATAAAGGAGATATGAGGCTTTCGACGGAGAGGAAATAAAGGAGATCTGAGCCTCTAAGGTTCTCGATAGAGAGAAAATCGAAAAGGGAGAGGAGATTTGAGAGACTTCGGCGTCCAACTATGGGAGGGAAGATGAATCCAGCAATGCCGACTAGGGTTTCAACAGAGAAATCGTAGGGAGTGGGAAAGAGTGCCGCAACATCGAAGGAGAGGGAATATGAAATCGCATGGGTTAGGTTTTCGGAGTAAATATACAATAGAATATTAATATTATATAATATATATGAAATTCGGGTCGGTTCCGGGTACCCGGTTCTTGGAAACGACCCTACCCAAATTCATACGGGTATTTTAGATGGAGAACCGAACCGACCCAATGGGTAAAATTCATGGAACCAACCCTACCCTATTTAGGATGCCCAATAAGTCAACCCGCGGATACCCGGACCGAGTTGCACTATTAAGTGCAGGGAGGCAACTGAAGGCAATTTGCTAAGGTAGAGGCAGTGGGCAGTAATCCCACATCGGTTTTCCAACTCTCAAGAGAGGTGCCCCACACTCTAATCTACTCTTCACTTTGGATAATGTAATTTTAATTTCTTTTTTGCTTTGTAATTTGTTTTCGGTATTTTGTAGTTCTTAAATTTGCAATTTTAATTTTTAGATTAGATTTACTGCTTTATTGAATGTTTTATTTCTTGCTTTGTAATTTTAGATTAAATTTAATGCATTTTCATTTACTGCTTTTATAGTTTAATTTTATTTTTTGCAATCATTTAATTACTTTCCTAGTTTATATCTAATTTAAATTATTGTTAATTGCACTTTCTTGTTGCAAGTAAATTCTAAATAATTTTATAACGTCATCGCATCTTTGTGAATTTGACCCAACTTACCATTATTCTACGCTATCTTCCGCATAATGTTAGTTTTAATGTGTTTTGGTTAATTTAATTAAATTAGTAATCAGAATGCTCTTAATTACAAGCACTTTGTTCTCATAAAAATGATGTGATATGATATGAGTAACAATGAGGATTAAAGCCAATAAAATTAAAATAAATAAGTTAGTTTTGGGAATAGTTATGTGGAAATGATTGAAAACAAGAATACTTTATAGGAATATGAAAAAATAATTTAAAATTAAGATAATTACAGAGATTGAAAAATTTTAGTTGGAATTTTTTTTTTTCTTTGCCATACACCCCCTTTGTGAAAACCAAGATATATTTTTTTTTCGATACAAAACATCCCTATGGAACCAATCCTAGTGACTTGGTTGCTTTGAATTTTTTTTTTAAATGTTTATTTAATTTATAAATAAATTAATTTATGATATCTACATTATGTTAATTTTAGAAGTATGTCAATTAGCCACGAATCCAATTATCGCAATGATAAATTTTTGTGAGTCGCCCATTTACATCGCACGAACCTTCGTTAAAAAAAAGTGCATAATTTAAAGAAGTTTGCATACGTACTTATATAGGTTGGGTAAAATTATAGAAATATTTTTATTTCACAAAATTATAAATTATGTTATAACATTTGCACAAATTTGAAGGTTTATCCCTTCTAGTAGGGTTTTTTTTAACGATGAAAATGCCCCCATTGATGAAGATGACAAATAAATTTAATATTTTTCGATTGGTAAATATATTTAATATTTGAGACTGTTTATTGCATTGCAAATATTGTAAAGATCATTGTAAAAAAAACATTAATACTATGTAATAAATATTTTCATAGTAAAAATAAAATATTCATTTTCATTTATATTTGAACTAAATAAAGTTTACAAGAAAATACTTTAGAAAATAAAACTTAACTATTTTTCTCATTAAATAAATTAATTTTGAGCCTAGTTTAAAATTTTACACGACAATTATTTAAAAATTAATTTCCAATATTGTAATAGAAAATACCTTTGGGATGTTATTTATATTTTTAAATATTTTCACGTTAAATAGATTAATTTTGTTACAGCAAAATTTTTTTTAAAATCATGTTAAATTTCAAAAATTAATTTCATAATATTATAGTAGAAAATGCAAGAAAATACTTTAGATACAAAAAAAAATTCTAAAAATTATTCTATACATTAAATGGATTGATTTGTTTCCGTTAAAATTCGAAAAATTTCACGACTTTTAAAATTTATTTTCTAAATGGGTGTGACTTAGTCTGGAATTGACGTAAGATATCTCACACATTTTAAACTGAACCAACGAATCCAATCTGAATTGTCAACCCAATATCTGACATGAAATCCCGAGTTTGACCCATATTTTAAAAACTAAGTTGGAGTTAGGTTAACCTTATCCTGACCCATAATGTACATATATATGGCTGGGCAAAAGATTTCGGAATATATAGGAGAGATTAGGGGTGCAACTTGGGCCGGGTTCAGCCCGAACCCGGCCCGCCGAACCCGAAAAAATACAGTGTTGAAACTCTGAACTTTTCAACCTGAATTTGCATTTATATAAAGGGTCTGTTGGGCAATTTAGAAAAGTTGTCAAGTTAAAACTTTTCAATCTAAAACTTGTCACTTTTCATAATTATTATTTTTTAAATTATTTTTTACACATTTTTCTATACAACAACCCTATTTTTCAATCATTTCTACACAACTACCAATACAACTAACCTATTTATTTTAAATTTATTCTCTTTACTCCTCATCATTACCCCTACAACATCACATCATTTTCTACTAATTTGACAAGTTTTAAAAAACTTTTCATCAAAAGTTTTACAACTTCCCAAACACACCCAAAATATATAATTTATATAAAATATATAATTTATATTATAATGATAACATATTACTCATGGATGGATGATGGACAACAGGAGTACGACATGGCAGGCATGGACAGCTCATCGCCGAGACAATCTAACATCTTAAGTGATTTCAACAAAATACTTATTCCCAATTTACATTACGATACAGGGCCAACAGTTTTTTTTAAAAAAATTACTCTGCACGCCTTTTCTACTGAAGCCTTTTGACCAACGAAATCCTGTGATACTAAATATTAAATTTTTTTGAGATCTTTTTTTCCAACAGGAAAATTTATGAGAACTTTAAAATTATAGTTGTAAAATAAGCTTAAAACAATAGAGTAAAAAAATACAATTAATGATTAATAATACAATTTTATTTACAACGTTTACACATAATCCATATTCTACTTGAAACAAAGAGAATGCTCAAAACAAGTTTATTTCTTTCTACTCTTAAGCGGTATTTGAATTTTTCTTAATTTCATACAATAAATTGTTTTTAAAACTTTTTTATATTTTAGATTTGTGATAAAAAATTATATATAAGATGAGTAACAAAGACATATTAATAGAATATGTCAATCCGAAACTCAACCCGAGCCTGAATTTCAAAAATAGGGTTAAAGTTAAGGTTTACAAATAGGGTTAGGGTTAGGGTTGAAGTTTTACAAATAGGGTTAGAGTTAGGGTTGAGGTGAACCCGAGTTTCATGAGCCCAAGTTGCACCCCTAGGAGAGATGTTTGGAAAAATGAAAATTGTAGGAAATATGATATCTAATGGGAGTAGAAAATTGAATATTTTAAAATTTGTAAGATTAATATGAAATGATATGAGTAAAATTAGAATAAATAGGTTTGTTGAAAGATAATTGATAAGAAAAATAATTAAAATACAGAAACAAAAGTAAAAAATATAATAATTAGATAATTAATAAAGTGCTTTGAAATCCATGCACACCAATAATATAATAATTAGATAATTAATAAAATATTTTGAAATCCATACACTCCAATTTTCCCACCCACGTTTCCCACGCCCCTTACCGAACGTCCCCGTAGATTCGTGTCGAGCCAGTGTCGATCTGACCGGTTTGCATCCCTGACGACGGTTACCATTTACCAACCCATCTCGTGAGTCGCGACTAACCAAAGTATTTTATAGATAAGCGTCCAGCGAGACTCGTCATGAAGTTCCCCCACGCCAGCTTGTTATAATTAAATGACAGGGAATTCTGCAGTGGACGTAACATGTCGATTCTTTTAATGATTATTTTTTAGAACTTGGCACATGGTCAAATTTCCATTTTTATTTTTTTAGGAAATACTCGAATGGCTTAAACCAAGATGTTGGGGTCAACTTTATGATAAATTAGAATCCAACTTATCGCGTGGTTTAACATAGTTAATTTGTTAGTATAGTATCAAAAATCATTTTCATCAGATTTTAGGTGGACTGCGTCCGCTTAAAAATATGTATAATAAGATTAAATTAATAAAAACACCTAGATACATTCAAAAATACATTAGAATATATGATATCTTATGAAATTATTTCTCTATATAAAGGACGTTTAAAATAATTTGGATGTTTAATATATAACTTTGCAATTGATATATAAATCAAATAATTTTATTATATTAATTTTATAAGTTTTCTAGATGGAAATATGAACATCTTTTACTTAGACGGAACTTGATTTCTCTATTAAATAGATTATTCTAAATAGATTGAGTGCATTGGATTTGAGAAAACGAAATCAATCAATGGTTCCTGCGTTTTTAGCTGTATTCCTTTTTTACTAATTTGACTCGTGGTGCATTTTTTTTTTTTTTTTGGCTCTTCCAGCTTCTGCTCGTGCTTTTTTGCCCTTTCATCAATGCTGGTTTTTAAATCGGAAACCAAAACTAATTTACAAAGAGGAATGATCCTGTTCGTCCGGGTTAAGTAAGTGTCTTACTTAGCTCATCTCGAAATTCTATTTAAAATAACCTTCTTTGTTTTTTTTCTTTATACACTTGTTTATCTAAGTGTATTTAATATATAAATCAAGTTTTACTATTTTTTTATCTGTGTATATATTTTTTTAGATTTTTAAAAATAGAAATATTTTAAATACATATATACACATATATGTTTAAAAAATATCAACAAAATAGATAAACATATTCAAAAATGGTAAAACTTGGTCTGTATGTTAAATACACTTAGATAAACAAGTACACGAAGAAAAAAAAAGTTGTTGTAAATAAGTTTTTTAAGATAAACTAGGTGAGATATTTACTTAGTCGAGGCTAAATCGAAAACTCCTCATCTACAAATCTGTCAAGGTTTTGAGTGAGTCACTGTGACTGGTGAGGCCTGAGCAAAGCAGCCCAGGTGAAAGAAAGATTAATGAGTGGTCTTCGTGAGCATTCTCCTCTTCTTTTATGCATGACTTTCCACCTTAATCCTTGAAAATAGTAAATTTTTCACCCTTGCTTTTTCGTTGATAACGCCTACCAGGCATGCATTTTCTCCAACAAGTAACAAATCGTCATCAGTTGGCTCTAAGATTCCGTGTGTAGTTAAAATCAACGTCATTTCTAGGGTACTGTTGCTATTGTTAGCAATAAGCTGGATATATGCAACAGCCATCTACACAATTATATATTTTTTAATTATAGGTGTGTTTGGGAGATGATAATTTTTGATGAAAAATTTTTAATGTAAAAGTTTTTAAAATGAAAAATAATATAATATGACAAGGGTGATAAGAAGGAGTAAAAATAATAAAATCAAAATAAATAAGTTAGTTGTGCGGATAGATGTATAAAAATAATTAAAAAATAGTTGAGCAGGAAGATGTAAAGAAATAAATAAAAAGTGAGATAGTTATAAAGAATGAAAATTTTAAATTAAAAAATTTTGGTTGTACACAAATACATTTTATATGATAAACTTTGCATTATAAGAAGAAAACACTGCCATCAACCTGCAAAACCGGAATCTCACACACACCCTATGCAATATCACTCGGTCCTGTTCACATCTAGGCGATTATAATGGATAATAGTTTTGTTTGTTAATTGTTCCGGTCCGTGTTTTTTGGTTTTATGTCTTATTGTCAATGTCAGGGATCGGTCCAAGTCTTATTTGGTTTGTTCATTTTCAAAGATTAATTCAATAGTATAAGTTGTCTTTTTTGAATATATATATATATATATATATATATTTGATATTTTTAAACATCATAATTACGAAAATGCCATTACTTTTGAAATATTCAAAAAAATCTACAAATCTCCAAAAATGATAAAATTTGATATACATGTTGAATACACTCAGATTAACAATTGTATAAAAAAATTTCAAAAAAATAACGATAAAATAAAATTTTGCACCCAGGTGCACTAGATGAGGCCCCTTACTTAAAATTACTACAGGATATCCGTTTCATCAACTTTATTTGTTATTAACACTTAAAATCATTTTAATGACTAAAATTTTTTATGAGCAACATATAAGATAAGACTTTTTATGTGTTTATATTTACTTTGTAATTATACTAATTTAATGGCTATCATGTATAATAACACTTAAAATCATTTTAATGACCAAAATTTTTTATGAGCAACATATAATATAAGACTTTTAATGGGTTTATATTTACTTTATAACTATACTAATTTAATGGCTATCATGTATAATAACACTTAAAATCATTTCAATGACCAAAATTTTTTACGAGCAACACATAAGATAAGACTTTTAATGGGTTTATATTTACTTTATAACTATACTAATTTAATGGCTATCATGTATAATAACACTTAAAATCATTTCAATGACCAAAATTTTTTATGAGCAACACATAAGATAAGACTTTTAATGGGTTTATATTTACTTTATAACTACACTAATTTAATGGCTATCATGTATTATAACAATTAAAATCATTTTAATGACTAAAATTTTTTATGAGCAACACATAAGATAAGACTTTTAATGGGTTTATATTTACTTTATAACTATACTAATTTAATGGCCATCATATATATATTTTTAAATCAAATTTGTATATTTTTCATTGAATATAATATTTTAAATGTAATAGCTGTAATAAATTATGTAAAATGATACAAATGAGTCCGCATGAAGTCGTTATAAAAGAATGGGAATTTTCTTGGTCTATAAGATGTAAAAGTAAAACAACAAAAGTTACGCATTCTGAATCGAAAACTTGAAATCCGAAGTCGGAGCACATTCTAGATTGATGGAACCATTTAAGCCAGTCTGCCGCGTAAAAGCATAGGCCCGCATCGTCTCAAATCTAGAGGGGCGCAACACTTTTCACGGGTGCTGCATGCGCAAATACCTGTTTTTTTTAAAAAAAATTTTTACAACAGTATTAATCTATATGTATTTAATATGTGTATAAATTTTTACTATTTTTAAAGTATTTTAGATATTTATTTTTTATTTTTGAAAATTAGTGACTATTGATTTCTAAAAATCCGAAATAAATATCTAAAAATTTCCAAAAATGGTAAAAATTAATTCATACATTAAATTCACTTACATTAAATTCACTTAGGTTAACAAGTTCATGAAAAAATTTTGAAAAAAAATAAAAAAAAATAGATATATGCGCCCGGAGCATAGATCAGGGGCCCTTTCCATGGACGACATGTTTTACACCTCAGCCACAAACAGATCCACTGGCAAGAGATCAAGACCGTAAATCAGCAAAATCCAGATGTTGGAGTAGTCTCCTCATTCTCCAATCGTACGTGTAGGTTTTTTGCATTTTGGTCCATTTAACTTAGTGTATTTACTTTTTACCTCACGAGTTTCATATATTTGCTTCTTAAATTGTAAATTTGCCCTATTTGTATTTTAGTCTCTATCATTAAAACCTTGTCATTAACTAGATAGAGTTGATTCATGAGTTAAATAACCTTGCGATTAACTGCATATAATATATGAGTTGGCTTATGCTCCTAAGTCAACCCGAGAACATGAGAATAAGAGTCGACTTATGCTCATAAGTTGACTCATATATGCAGTTAACGGCAGAGTTTTAAGGGTAGAGATTAAAATACAAATAGGGCAAACTTATAAAGTCTAAAATGTAAATATGTGAAACTCATGGGCTAGAAAGCAAATACGCTAAGCTAAAGTGACTAAAATGCAAAAAAATCCTGAACGTACGTATTCCAAAAGGTCTCCTCATTCTCGCTGGCCTCTGCCCCCTGCCGCTTTTGACTACCAGAAGTCCAGAACCATCGCGGCCAGTCACATGCCGTCAGTCTTTTCCGTGACGTCCGCTCGACCCTATTGTCCGCGCTCTCGCTCAGCTATAAGAACGTGGATCTCTAGATTTTTTAATTTTCTTACAGAAGGAAAAATCGCCGTTAGAAGTAGGTTACTAGACAACCCAGCACGCAACCTACAGAAAGGGAAGAAGCAGGCTCCAGGTTTGTTGTTTTTCCTTTGAATTCGTTTATATCGAATCTCTGAAACTCCAAACGCCATCAATTCCATTGGAGATTCAGGTCAGTGCTGCGAATTCTAGTTGCATTGGAGGTTTTGTTTTGGTAGTGATGGCTTCCTCGAAGCCGTTCAGAAATCCCGATATGCGTGCTCGATGCTGGAAATTATCAAATAATATATATATATATATATATGCATTTAAAGAAAATTGTGTTGTTCAGAAATTCAGATAAGTCTCCTCCCGTCGCTTTTTGCTTTATAGGAAGTGCACGAGTCCCACCCTCCGGTTCCACGATCCATATCCTCCGCGGAAATTAAGCAGTGAGTAGCGACGGGAGGAGACTCAATTCATCGGATCTCCTGTGGGCAAAACCAAATCCAGATTCGATGTTTTTCGGTAGTTGTGTTTGACTTTCATTTGCCTTTTTCTCTTCCGATTTTTTCACCCGGTGGATCTGACGAAGAGAAATCAAAGAAAGAGAAAAAACTTATGGCTGAGATTCAACCGGTATCCGGGCGAAGATTGAGGGCCGAAATTCGGCAGAGATCTAGCAGGCGCTGTCAGTTCCTAATTTGAAGGAATGAAATTGCTATCGGGAAGTCTTTTAAATTGGGTATCATTTGTTTTTCGCATCGATATCATTGTTAGAGATGCATTTCTTTGATTTTATAATTTTGGACAACGGAAGCTAGTTCTAATCGTCGCTTGTAAAGCATATTTTGTGTCGAAAAATGTCGTAAAAAAATACTAAAATTTAGATTTTCAGCCATGTATGCTGAGGGTAATCATCATGAGCGCCATGCGTTGATCTGGAAATCATTCAGTAGGTTGATAACGATGCGGATATTGTTGCAGTTTTTTCTGCTTTACGAAAATGTTCGAAATCAAATGGAATATTTTCCACTTTTCATCATTCTAGCGGGACGCTAAAATTCACATTTGCTTTGTTCTCTGTGTTCTGCAGAGAGGCTGAGCTGATGACAAATATCAGAGGCAGAGGACGAATTTCTGGTTAATTTCAGGTCTGCAGCTCTCTTTCATCGCTTTATTATTTGCTTGGGATTAGGGGATTAGGACTGTCCTCATGTTCCTAGTCATCCCTTTTACGGTGCTTAGCTTTGATGCACCGGGGGCAAATATTTATTTTTATTTATTTAAATTTTTTATATAACTGTTAATCTAAGTGTATTTAAGATGTATATCGATTTTTATCATTTTTGAAGATTTTTCGATTTTTTTGAATTTTAAAAAATTAATGGCATTTTAGTAATTCTAAATTATTAAAAATATCACTGATTTTTAAAAATTTTAAAAAATCTTAAAATCTTCAAAATTAGTAAAAATTAATACATATGTTAAATACACTTAGATTAACAGTTGTTAAAGAATTTTCAAAACAAAAAAATAAATAATAGTTAAATATACCCGAGTGCATTGAATAATGTCCCTTCTTTAACACCAGCAGGCAACTGTATTAGCAAGCATTTCTTGCCATGACACAACATGATCAACAATTTGTGAACTTTTGTAATCCATTTGGGTCAGTAGGTTCCATATTATTAAATCGTTTGGTAAGATGTAAAGGAAATGGAACATAGTAGAATCCATTTATATATATGCATTAGAATGTGTCATTTATTACGTAATAATATTTTAAATGGGCCCATTTCTGTGGAACACTTTTTTATGTCTAGTTTGTATTTAGGAAGTGATAAAACTTTCAATGAAAATTTTGTGGGTAAAAGTTTTTTAATTGGAAGAAATGATGTAATATGATGAGCTATGATTTGTTGCACGCAGGTGCATTTAGGCTTGGTGCATCCGGGTGCATTTTACTCATTTTTATTTTTTTAAATACTTTTCATAAAAAGTGTTAATATAAGTATATTTACACGTGTATTAATTTTTATCATTTTTAGAGATTTTTGGATTTTTTTCGAATTTTTTAAAATTAATGTCATTTTTAGTAAATTACTAAAAAAATGTTGTTGATTTTTAAAAATTTTAAAAAAAATTTTAAATTTTTTTCAAAAATATCTAAAAATAGTAAAAATTGATATACATGTTAAATACATTTAAATTAATAGTTGTGTAAAATTTTTAAAAAAATAATAAATGAATATTTGCACTCGGGTGGGCATAACTATTTTTTTATTTTGCTTTTATATTTTTTCTCACAACTATCTTTCTATTTTTACTTGTTTCAATTTTTTGAAAAATATTTTTATAAACATGTTAATCTAGTTATATTTAATTTATAAATCAAGTTTTACCATTTTTGAATACGTATATATATTTATTTTGGATTTTTAAATACAGGAATATTTAAGTTATTTTCTTTCCAAAAAAACAAAAAAATATATTTTTTGACCGGTCTGAAATGACCGGTCGGTAATGATCATTCGGTAATTCTTTTCACATCTATTACATTCCCTATTTCTCATCCCTTTTCTCCTCTGCACAAACAGGCCTTATCCAAGCCTTGCCGTGGATGTGGTGATGCTAGATTGTGATCTGAATCAACTCATCCAAGCCGTGCAGTGAATGCGGTGAACGGAAAAGCTGTTATGCTTCTCCGCGAAGCAAGCAGCAAGAACTCGTGGCCTCCGCCCACACTGGTTGCCGTCAAAATGTAAAAAAGCTAGTGTCCATCTCGACAAACAGATATTTCTCGTTAGGCACAGACGACACGAAAAACGAGAGTCCTTTGACTGCCCTCCACCTGTCCCCAGATAAGGCCTAACCCACTGAGCCCGCCCCGCCACACCGGAATCTGGCTTAGTCACTTCCCGTACGGAATCGGAATCGTAACGCGAATCTGCGCCGTTATTGTTAGGTTCGTGGAATCTCGGCCGTCTGTGCTGGTGCAGTCTTCCGCTCGTCTTGAACAGGCCGCAGCAGCTGCCAGCCAGCCAGCCAGCGAGGGAAGAAGAAACATAGAGCAGAGTAGAGCAGAGGCAATGGATGGCGAGACGAACGACATCGAGGGCGAGGCGTACGACGCGAAGGATATCGAGAGGCATCTGTCGGAGAAGGAGAGCGCTGCCAGAGTACCTCTCCTCAGAAAGCGAGTGAACACTACCTCTCAGATTGCCATCGTCGGTGCCAATGTCTGCCCAATCGAGAGTTTAGACTACGAGTAAGTTTATCTACTGCTCTGTCTGACTGGTTTTATGATTATATGCACGGATTTTGTCTCCACAATCTTAGTATTTCTTCTTCCCTCCTTGGTAGGATTGTGGAGAACGAGCTTTTCAAGAATGACTGGAGATCGAGGAAGAAGGTTCAGATATTCGAATATGTTGTCCTGAAGTGGACTCTTGCACTTCTCATAGGCTTGAGCACAGGCGTCATCGGATTTTTCAACAACCTTGCAGTCGAGAACATTGCTGGATTCAAACTGCTGTTGACAACCAACCTCATGCTTAAGCGCAGGTGCAAAACTTCGGGACCTCACTTGCTTAATTTCTGGGATTTCAAAAAACAACTTAGCTCTGTCTTTTGGGAATTTTGGTCGGAATCTTGCACATTTGATCGTGCACAGTCAAGTAGCATTCGGATCTGATGCACATCCCTTCATGAATTTAGGATGCCAAATGTCCAGATCTGTAATTAAGTAACAAGTTTATGATCTTGGAATTAATGAAGTGGATTTTTGCTGATGCATTAACGATTGATTTTATATATTTCTGTGATGCTCTACTGCCTCAGTGAACTGTGATTTTCCTTGGCCATTGCTAGTGACCATACAGGGGTTGTGGTTCCAGTGCAGGTTCTACTTGGCATTTGTAGCTTATTCTGGTTGCAATATGGTCTTAGCAGCTGCAGCTGCAGCACTGTGTGCTTACATTGCTCCTGCCGCTGCTGGGTCTGGTATTCCGGAAGTGAAAGCATATCTGAATGGTGTGGATGCCCATTCCATTTTGGCTCCCAGCACTCTCTTTGTAAAGGTGAGACCAAATGTTATTTGTAGTTGTAGCAGGGAGATTTGGAGAAAGGTTCTTAAAGATTGATTTCACTATGAGAATTCATATACCTGCTATCTTTAACAATTTTCCTCTATGATTCTCCCTATAAAAGTTGTTGTCATACTTCATTTGCTTGAAAACCTTGGTGTGAGAATTTGCATCAGCAGAATCCAGCCATGCTTGCTGCTAGTTAATCAATTCAAGTCTCTGGTTTCCACATTATTTGAATGACTTGACTAAAATGTGCCAACAATGAATTTGAGTGTTCAAACCCTCTTGGATCAACTTGGCCATGAGCGAGTTAATTTCAGCTTGCCTATTTGGAGCATTGATTTATTATTCAAGTTGATTCAAGCCATACTTGTAGAAAATTTCCTAGTCTTCTTGGTAACTTTCTTTGAGCTTTGGTTGGAATGGAGAACAGAGTTTCTATTTTGCATGTACATGGTGAAAGTTAATAGTTAATAATTTTGTCAAAGAGCCCTGGAATTCAAATTCGAATTTGCCTTTAAATTGGTTTATTATCTTCTGGTTTGTTTGACTGCTTCTGTATAAAACTTTGGCAGATTTTTGGTTCCATCCTTGGAGTTTCTGCTGGATTTGTTGTGGGGAAGGAGGGGCCCATGGTTCACACGGGTGCATGCATTGCCTCATTACTTGGGCAGGGAGGATCCCGCAAGTATCATCTGACATGGACATGGCTGAGATATTTCAAAAATGACCGGGACCGTAGGGACCTGATCACTTGTGGTGCTGCAGCTGGTGTTGCTGCAGCTTTCCGGGCCCCAGTGGGTGGTGTCCTTTTTGCTCTTGAAGAAGCAGCTTCATGGTCTCTCTTTCTCTCTCTCTCTCATGATTTAAAATGACTATTTAAAAGCCGTAATAGGTCAATTTAATAGGAGTCCTGCTTTGTTGTAGCCAGTTTACCTTGAAATTTTTTTGTATAACCCCCATTCATTTTAGTCCACTTTAATGATAATGTGAAATTCACTCTGCCTAGCTCCCAGTTCATCTAAAATCTTTTACTTAGCTAGGAAACTAAGTTTCATCCAAATAAACATATGTGCACGGCCTCATCTAACAAAGCGTATAAAATGGATGTAATAAAATTGCTTGATTTATATGTAAATTTCAAAGTTCTAGTTTCAACCTCTAAAATTTTTAAGGTATCATTTCTATGTGGGTAAATGATTATGTGAAATATTATTACATTTTAATACATGTGGGTGGATTTAATCATTTTTCATAATTAACACACACACATATATATTTTAAAACAAATGTCGGCCAAGAACATTTTTGATTTGGGCGAAACTTTATCTTGTAGCTAAACAAATGGTGCAAAATGCAATGTACAGAGTGGATTTCACATCATCATCATCAAAGTGAGCTGAAATGGATGATGTTACATTACGTAAAAGCTGAATCAATTTAATAATATAAAAATAATTATTAATGCAATTTTAATTCAGAGTCTTTTGCGATAAAGCGAAACAGATCAAATATGATTTTATGAAGATAATTTAATTTCTTTTAAAAAAAAATCTAAATTTGCTTGTTATTTAGGGGATAGAAGGTCTTCCATGACATAAGGAGATGATTGACTATGATGAATGAACTTGGAATTATTCGAAAAGCGGGATGCATTTTTCATTGCAAAAAATTAAACACAAGAAGGTAGTATCTTTTTTTATATTGCAAAAAACGTCGAAGAAGGTAGAAATTATTGATCTCGTGTATCATTTTATGGCCTTTGGATGGACAAGTTCACTTATAATTCAGATGCTAGCAAACCAAACTGCAATTTGGTTGTCTTAAAAAAATCACAGTTTAAAGTTTTTTTAAGCATAGTAGGAAATTATGTGCTGATTATTGAGTCTACTTATCATTTCAATTTGTAGAAACCTCATATAAGTCCCCTTATTCATAAGCCTTTGTTTATGAAAATAACAATAGCAGCAGCAGCAGCAACAACGACAACAATAATGATTGGGAGTATCCAAGAGAGGTGTAAAACCCTGGTTTGCAAACCCAAAAGCGAAGTGAGGACCTGCAGAACTAATATCAGACCTTGAAACCTCAATGTCCAATTAGTTAACAGTGTTTTTGTATTTAAAACTAAAAATTGGGCCATCCTTTTTTGATCAGCTTTTTTTTATTATTAGCAAAATTGGGCAATCCTTGTTTTAGTGGATTTGTACACCTAATTGTTAATTTTGACTGCTCTCTCTTTTTTTCTTTTTCTTTTTTTTTTGATATTCTTTAGGTGGAGAAGTGCTCTATTATGGAGGACATTTTTCACTACAGCAGTAGTAGCTGTTGTTTTGAGAGCTCTAATGCTGTATTGCCGAAGTGGAAAATGTGGTCTATTTGGGCAAGGAGGTTTGATCATGTTTGATCTTAGCTCAGCAATGACCACTTACGGCACGGAAGATCTCCTGGCAATCATTGTCCTTGGCATCATAGGTGGCGTTTTTGGAGGCCTCTACAACTTTTTAATTGACAAAACACTCCGCAGTTACAGCATAATTAATGAGTAAGCTCCTTCAGACTGTATGCTGATTACAAGAAGTAGCCAATGACTGTAATGGTATTGCTGAGGGCCTATTTGGCTACAAGATTTGGAATATTTTGAATTTTCTGCTCTACTAATATATAAAAATCTTACTTTCCATCTCTTAATACATAACAGTCCTATTTTTCCACATCATTACTTATATTTTTCATATCCAAATATATGATGTGACATATTTCTACCACAAAACCTTTTGCATTCTCAAATTCCATTAGAGTACAACTGAACAGCCCCGATTCTGAATTTGAATTGTCAATGTGCTGTTGCTGTTGTCTCTGCTGCTAATGTTGGTGTGATTGCAGGAAAGGAGCTCCATTCAAAATCCTTCTCACTATCACCATCTCAATCCTCACTTCATGTTGCTCATATGGCTTGCCATGGCTTGCGAAATGTGCACCCTGCCCCATAGGCTTGAAGGAGCCATGCCCCACTATAAGCCGCTCTGGCAACTTCAAAAGCTTCCAGTGCCCAAGAGGCCAGTACAACGGCCTTGCATCCCTTTTTCTCAACACCAACGATGATGCCATCCGCAACCTTTTCAGCTCCCACACACAATCTGAGTTTCAAATGTCCAGCCTCTTCATCTTCTTTGTTGCTATATACTTCCTTGGAATCATAACATACGGCATTGCTGTTCCCTCTGGCCTTTTTATCCCAGTTATTCTTGCCGGTGCTTCCTATGGCCGCATTGTAGGGACATTGCTTGGACCTGTCTCTGATCTCGATGCAGGCATCTTTGCACTCCTTGGGGCTGCCTCTTTCCTTGGTGGAACCATGAGGATGACGGTTTCTGTCTGCATCATATTACTGGAGCTCACCAATGACCTTCTGATGCTTCCTCTGGTAATGCTGGTTCTCCTCATATCAAAAACCGTGGCAGACTGCTTCAACAAGGGAGTTTATGATCAAATTGTGGAGATGAAGGGGTTGCCTTACATGGAGGCCCATGCAGAGCCCTACATGAGGCACTTGGTTGCTGGGGACGTGGTTTCGGGCCCACTGGTGACCTTCTCTGGCATTGAGCAGGTGGGGAATATCTTACATGCATTGAAGATGACAGGACATAATGGGTTTCCTGTGATCGACGAGCCACCTCTCTCTGAGGCTTCTGAGTTGTGTGGGCTAGTACTGAGATCTCATTTGCTGGTGTTACTCAAGGGAAAGATGTTCACAAAGGAGAGAGTGCAGACCAGCCAAACAATCCTTCAAAGGTTTGGCGCGTTCGACTTTGCCAAGGCTGGGTCTGGGAAAGGGGTAAAATTGGAAGACCTGGATCTCGGCGAGGGGGAAATGGATATGTATGTGGATCTACATCCTATCACCAATACATCTCCATACACAGTGGTGGAGACCATGTCCCTTGCCAAGGCAGCAATGCTCTTTAGGGCACTTGGGCTCAGACATCTATGCGTGGTGCCCAAGACTCCAGGGGTAAGAGATCTTAACCTACTCGCATGCATGCATGCATATGGACGGTATGAGCACTTTGTTGAGGGAAGAGACTGAAGAGGAGCTGGAAGGCTTGCCCGCTCATTTGGTAAAATTTCTTGGTTTCCCAGGGTAAAATTCACACAATCCCAAGTTTGTGCTGGATGCTGTTCCATGTTGCCTGAGCAACCTAGACATAACTGCATGCTCATATTTTTGGCCTTGGATTTTGTCCTGAATCGTGATTTTCATCTCGCTTGCAGAGGCCACCGATTGTTGGGATTTTGACACGGCATGACTTCACATCCGAGCACGTCTTGGGACTTCGCTCTCATTTCAAGCCCCGTTCGTGAGTGCTGAGCTCATGTTTGTCGGATGCAATTTTCCTCTTTGCTCTTGAGAAATTAGGAACATTCGCGTTCCAACGATACGCGGCTGGAGATTGATGGACCTGGTGAAAGCCACAATCGTCTAGTTTTATGAAATCTGCTTCTCAGCCTTTCGATTCTCTTGCACTCGGTGGAAGCATTTAGGAAAGTTATTACAACATTGGGTTGTATATACATACGCGGGCTTTTAATAAGTGTGATTTGAACGTTAGACAGCCGTCATGAGTTGAAATTTATCAACCGTCATTATTTAAATTTATTTATTGTTAAACTTTCAGTTGAGTTTGTTTTTCCACTGAAAAGCGTTTGTGCCCTTCTAACTTTGTACTGTTGCATGTTCGAGTCGGTCAGATCAGACGTCCATGCTGTAGCTGGATGAAACCTTGTTAATGTTTGACAATGGATCTTTGAGATTTTCCAAAGTAAATAGACATGAGCTCAATTCTCCACTGATCCATGGCGCGTGATTGCTCGTGGGAATTATATTCTTACTGAAAATGCATTTTCTCAAAGGAATTCTCTCTCTTTCTCTAGCAAAGTTAAGAGTCCCAACCCATAGGAAGTACTTCCCTTGGGTAAAAAAAAGGAAGCTGGGCATTTTGGTAATTTTACAGCGAGAGTATAATAACTTAAAAACGTGAGTATGTTTGGTTTTTTGATAAAATTTGTATTATATATATACAAAATTTCAATCTATTCCATTCATTTGCTAGATGAAATATTAAAATATATGTGGACATAATTTCTCATCATTTGAAAATTTCTAAAAATTTTTTTGTACAAAAAATTATTTTTTAAAAAGATTTCATTATAATTAGTAAAGTTAGAAAATATAAATTTTATTAGAAGTTATTTCATATTATTTAAAGTTAATGTAATCATGGTACTCTAAAAAATAACAAGTTCTTTTATTTTTCTCGAATTTTTGAAAATTTATTAATATTTTATTATTTTCTGAATAAAATCGGATCTAACGGCATCTAACAGCATCTAACGGCATCTAACGGCATCTAACGGCATCTAACAGCATCTAATAGCATCTAACAACATCTAACAGCATCTAATTTTTAAAATTAATAAGTTAATCCTAATTTAACACCTGTAATATAATCCTAGGTCCCTTATAATGTCATTTAGACCATAAATTCAGAATTTGAAACTCATATTATATGATTTAATAAAATCATCATAATCTAACAGCGTCTAACAGCGTCTAACAGCATCTAACAGCGTCTAACAGCGTCTAACAGCATCTAACAGCATCTAACAGCATCTAATTTTTGAAATTAATAAGTTAATCATAATTTAACACCTGTAATATGATCCTAGGCCCCTTATAAGGTCATTTAGACCTTAATTTCTGAATTTGAAACCCAGTTAATATGATTTAAAGAAATCCAACTTAATCTAACAGCATCTAACGGCATCTAACGGAATCTAACAGCATCTAACGGAATCTAACAGCATCTAACGGCATCTAACAGCATCTAACATCATCTAACAACATCTAATTTTTGAAATTAATAAGTTAATCCTAATTAAACACCTGTAATATGATCCTAGACCCCTTATAAGGTCATTTAGATCTTAATTATGGAATTTGAAACCCAGTTAATATGATTTAAAGAAATCCAACTTAATCTAACAGCGTCTAACGGCATCTAACGGCATCTAACAGCATCTAACAGCATCTAACGGAATCTAACAGCATCTAACGCATCTAACAGCATCTAACGGCATCTAACGGAATCTAACAGCATCTAACAGCATCTAACAGCATCTAATTTTTGAAATTAATAAGTTAATCCTAATTTAACACCTGTAATATGATTTTAGGCCCCTTATAAGGTCATTTAGACCTTAATTACGGAATTTTAAACCCATATAATATGATTTAAAGAAATCCAACTTAATCTAACAGCGTCTAATGGCATCTAACAGCATCTAACGGCATCTAACGGCATCTAACAGCATCTAACAGCATCTAACAGCATCTAATTTTTCAAATTAATAAGTTAATCCTAATTTAACACCTGTAATATAATCCTAGGTCCCTTATAATGTCATTTAGACCATAAATTCAGAATTTGAAACTCATATTATATGATTTAATAAAATCATCATAATCTAACAGCGTCTAACAGCGTCTAACAGCATCTAACAACGTTTAACAGCGTCTAACAGCGTCTAACAGCATCTAACAGCGTCTAACAGCATCTAACAGCATCTAATTTTTGAAATTAATAAGTTAATCATAATTTAACACCTGTAATATGATCCTAGGCCCCTTATAAGGTCATTTAGACCTTAATTTCTGAATTTGAAACCCAGTTAATATGATTTAAAGAAATCCAACTTAGTCTAACAGCATCTAACGGCATCTAACGGCATCTAACGGCATCTAACAGCATCTAACGGAATCTAACAGCATCTAACCGCATCTAACGGCATCTAACGGCATCTAACAGCATCTAACGGAATCTAACAGCATCTAACCGCATCTAACAGGATCTAACCGCATCTAACAGCATCTAACAGCATCTAACCGCATCTAACATCATCTAACAGCATCTAACATCATCTAATTTTTGAAATTAATAAGTTAATCGTAATTTAACACCTTTAATATAATCTTAAGGCCCTTATAAGATCATATATGTCTTCAAAACCAAATTTGGAACCCAAATAAATATATTAAATTATAATTAAAAATATTAACTCCACTTGATTTAATGAAATAAAAATTTATATAAAGAAATAAAATAGTAATAAATATTATATATATTTTGGATGCCCGCAGGACACATGATTATTTTTGTAAAAAAAAATATTCATTTGTTAAGGCCCGTAGGACATTTATATATTTTAAAAAAATAATACATTTATTTTTGGAGGCCCGTGGAACACATTTATATTTTTATAAAATATTATATTGAATTTTGGACGCCCGTGGGACACGTATATATTTTTATAAAAATAAAATATTTATTTTTTGAGGCCCGTGGGACATTTATATATTTTATAAAAACAATACATTCATTTTTTATAAAACATTATATTCATTTTTGGACGCCCACGGGACACGTATATATTTTTATTAAAACAAAATACTCATTTTTTGAGGCTCGTGGGACATTTATACATTTTAAAAAAATAATATGTTCATTTTTGGACGACCGCGGGACACGTAGATATTTTTATAAAACATTATACTCATTTTTGGACGCCCACGGGACACGTATATATTTTTATAAAAACAAAATACTCATTTTTTGAGGCCCGTGGGACATTTATACATTTTAAAAAAATAATATGTTCATTTTTGGACGCCCACGGGACACGTATATATTTTTATAAAAACAAAATACTCATTTTTTGAGGCCCGTGGGACATTTATACATTTTAAAAAAATAATATGTTCATTTTTGGACGCGCGCGGGACACGTAGATATTTTTATAAAACATTATACTCATTTTTGGACGCCCACGGGACACGTATATATTTTTATAAAAACAAAATATTCATTTTTTTAGGCCCGTGGGACACATTTAAATTTTTATAAAATATTATATTCATTTTTGGACGCCCACGGGACACGTATATATTTTTATAAAAATAAAATATTCATTTTTTTAGGCCCGTGGGACATTTATATATTTTAAAAAAATAATATATTCATTTTTGGACGCCCGCGGGACACGTAGATATTTTTATAAAACATTATATTCATTTTTGGATGCCCGCGTACATATATATATTTTTATAAAAACAAAATATTCATTTTTTTAGGCCTGTGGGACACATTGAAATTTTTATAAAACATTATATTCATTTTTGGACGCCCACGGGACACGTATATATTTTTATAAAAACAAAATATTCATTTTTTGAGATCCGTGGGACATTTATATATTTTATAAAAACAATACATTCATTTTTTGAAGCCCGCTGGACAGATTTAAATTTTTATAAAACATTATATTAATTTTTGGACGCCCGCGGAGCACATATATATTTTTATAAAAATAAAATATTCATTTTTTGGGGCCCGTGGGACACATATATATTTTAAATTAACAAAACATTCATTTTTGGAGGTCCGTGGGACACATATATATTTTTATAAAACATTACATTCATTTTTAGACGCCCGCGGGACACATATATATTTTTATAAATCAAAATATTCATTTTTTGATGCCCGCGGGACATATAATTATTTTTATAAAAACAAAATATTCATTTTTTGAGGCTCGTGGGACATTTATATATTTTCAAAAGAATAATACATTCATTTTTGGAGGCCGCGGGACACATTATTATTTTTATAAAAATAAAATATTCATTTTTTGAGGCCCGCGGGACATTTATATATTTTAAAAAGCAAAACATTCATATTTGGAGGCCCGTGAGACACATATATATTTTTATAAAACATTATATTCATTTTTGGACGCCCGCGGGACACGTATATATTTTTATAAAAACAAAATATTCATTTTTTGAGGCCCGTGGGACATTTATATATTTTAAAAAGCAAAACATTCATATTCGGACGACCATGAGACACATATATATTTTTATAAAAATAAAATTTTCATTTTTGGACGCCCGCGGGATACATATATATTTTTATAAAAACAAAATAATCATTTTTTGAGGCGCATGGGACATTTATATATTTTAAAAAGCAAAACATTCATATTTGGACGACCATGGGACACATATTTTTATAAAAATAAAATTTTCATTTTTGGACGCCCGCGAGATACATATATATTTTTATAAAAACAAAATAATTATTTTTTGAGGCCCGTGGGACACATATATATTTTAAATTAACAAAACATTCATTTTTGGAGGCCCGCGGGACACATATATATTTTTAGAAAATAAAATATTCATTTTTGGACGCCCGCGGGACACGTATATATTTTTATAAAAACAAAATATTCATTTTTTGAGGCCCGTGGGACACATTTAAATTTTTATAAAACATTATATTCATTTTTGGACGCCCACATGACACGTATACATTTTTATAAAAATAAGATATTCATTTTTTGAGACCCGTGGGACATTTATATATTTTATAAAAATAATACATTCATTTTTTGAAGCCCGCGGGACACATTTAAATTTTTTTATAAAACATTATATTCATTTTTGGACGCCCACGGGACACGTACACATTTTTATAAAAATAAGATATTCATTTTTTGAGATCCGTGGGACATTTATATATTTTATAAAAATAATACATTCATTTTTTGAAGCCCACGGGACACGTATATATTTTTATAAAAACAAAATATTCATTTTTTGAGGCCCGTGTGACACATTTAAATTTTTATAAAACATTATATTCATTTTTGGACGCCCATGGGACACGTATATATTTTTATAAAAACAAAATAATCATTTTTTGAGGCCGGTGGGACATTTATATATTTTAAAATATAAATATTATAATTTTATTTATGTTCCTACAAAATGAAATTATGTAGATTATAATGTTTGGAGACCCATTTTAAATGGCTTAGAATAGTGGCATATGGAATGCAATATTTTGAAAAATTTGAATTTATCGTCGAATAGGATAAAACTATATAAAATGGAATAAAAATTAAATGGCCCAAATTTATTTTGAACTGGTTGCTAAAATACGGTCAAAATAGTCAAAAACAAATACTGCAGGTGCACCAACTATCCATGCATCGCCGGAATATGATTTATGGTGCTCCTTCGTCTTCACCCCAATACCGCATGGCCGCCCATGGAAGCTCATTAAATCCGATAGCCTATTCTACAATTTTATTAACTCCAGCAGCCCTATTTTGCCATTGCGGGTGAAATTGCTAATTGCGTCCAGTCAAACTTTCAACTAGCGGCTAAGAAATCCAAGCCACAACACCAATAGAACTCTATTTTCAGCCGCATTCACCATGGCAACTACGCACCCATCGTCCCTGGCTCGACGGCACAGCCTAGCAATCGTCGCTGCCCTAACACTAAAGACACCCCTCAGTGTCTGGAAAGGAATACGTAAGGGTTTTTAGGATGAAACTAAATTGGGGTTGTGGTCTTGTGGGGAGACAGAAAAAATGGCTGCCGCATATCGTTTTTAAATGCCAGAGGGGCTGGCTACATGTCATCGGAGATGAGAGGACAGCCACGAAGAGCCTACGCCCCATCCACTGCGCAGGAGAGAGAGAGAGAGAGGGATGCGTGTATGGCTCCTCCCAAATCGATACCTCCTCCCAAAATGTTCAGTACCGAAACCGCCCATAGCAATCCAAGCCGTCAATCGAAAATCGACGGTGGATGGCAAGCTTCCTGTAAGAAAATTTTGGGAAGCGCTTCCTATGGGTTGGGCCTCCAAAGTTAAATGCCATGCGCACAGGTTCCAAGGCCTGCCATTGGGCTAACCAAGTGGGTACGCTGACTTCGGCAAATTGACGACTTAACAGAGGTGTAAGTGGAACTGCATATACATAATCGATGTACGTGATACAAGAATTATAATTTTGTTGAATCACCAGCAAAAGTAATGTCATATATACAAAGTTACAACTCAGTCAGAAAGACAATGGCTGTCCTTATATTATTATGCCCTCCTTGAAGGGTCCAGAGTCTTGTAATAATTGCATAACTACCTTGACCTGCAAGTAATGAAGAGAAGTAACTAAGAACAAAAGCTGCCAAAGGAGCTAAAATGAAAAATGAAGCTTTTGGGAGCCTCGAAAAGCTCTGCTTCTGGTTCGAAGAATTATTTTTATGCGGAGAGGATAAAAAAAATATTTAAAAAAAAAAAAAAAAAAAAAACTGCGGGCATCACATGATTGGTTATCCTCATGCTAACTTCAATATAGAATGCCACTTCTAAATACCAAAGAACTAGAACTGAGATGGATGGAGTGCAGTCTGAAGTAAAATATCCAAGATATTTCATTACACATGATTATCACAACTGGTTCCATGAAAGAGTTTCAGCTTACTGCAGATTCAACTGGTCACATACTAAAGACAATGGATTAAATATACTACCAACATATTAGTTAATGAAATCCAGACATAAATTGCAAATAAAATTAAATAAATCCACTAATCATCTAATATCTGGTAATGGTCTACCTGATCAGCTTCGCTTACTAGAAATTCCTCAATGGCTTTTCTAAAACCACCATCTAGAATGTAATGGCAGCTGTATGTTGTTGCTGGACTATAACCTCTCTGAATTTTGTGCTCTCCCTGAGCTCCGGCCTCTACTTTTTCAAGGTTCAATTCAATAGCAGCTTCCATTGCCTGGAAGAAGGTTAAGACAGCTGCACGTTAGATTGTGATCATCCTTGTTTCAGAATTATAAATTTGCATATACTAACTGGCAGAAGCTTTTTGTTTCGTCTGGTAGTCAGAATATACTGTAATTATCATCTCTTGGATTGGCTATTTCCAGCACTTTCATCAATAAAAATTTAAAAAACAGAGCAGTCAACTAGAGTAAAACTTCATACATCCAATAAATCCACTAATCAGCAACCAACAAAAAGAAAACCCAGCTTCCTCACATTGGAAGAGAGTAGGAAGATCAATTTCTTGCTGATCAGTTCATCAGGAAGATAATGGTCTCCTGGCAGTCTAAGACAAAGAATGCACATGGCTGTAATTTTCTGATCCAGGTGGTTGAATTTGAGCACTCACTTCATTAATATCTCCCACCTGCATAGTTATATCTTTTACAAAGTATTCAGTTGGCTGAACGCTCCATGTTCATTATGCGCCATAATTACCATGAAAAACAAATGTGATACAGGCCACTGGAAGAACAATCGTTCTGGTTAAATGGTTCAAAGGAAAGGCCCCCAAATGTTAAAATGCATAACTGATTGAAAGTGAATAGTTTTGTTATGCAATTCTCTGAGAAAAGACGGCATTCAGCATTCAGTTCATACACACATCAGAGAAGATGACATGGGGTAAAAACCTGGTAATAGCAGGCTTCAAAATGCAAATTTGGATAATATGCTTGTGGGAGACAGCCCCATAAGCGTCCGTACAGAGTATCCCCGCCAATCAAATTAAGAGCTCCTGCAACAAGTTCACCGCCATCTTCAGCAACTACAAGCAGCACTCTATCACCCATCTTCGCTCCCATAGTGTGAAAGAAGTCCCTTGTCAAGAAAGCACTACCCCACCTACAAAATCAACCAGTTGCATGAGATTAGGTTACTATGAAGTAGAAGTGGAGACTACCCTAGAGATGAAAAAGAAGAACATTAAAACATCAGGCATCAATCCTGCAGCACAAAATTCTAAGACATTATATCATCTCTCACAAAAGCAGAGAATATCTAACTCATTTGTGTTGCACTTAGAGGAAAACTATTCCATTTTTTTAAAAACACCATCTGCACCCCTTTCAATTTAATGTGACTTCTAACCACGTAACAAGACTACCAATTATAATTGTTTTCCTCATGAACCAAAAAGGTGGAATCTAGAGAAGGAGAGGAAATGATATGATAGTACAGGAAATAACAACTGGAAACGAAGTAATAAGGATAAAAGACGAAATGGTTAGTTAGTGATGATTGAAAACATAAGTAAGAATTAGGAAACATAAGGCCACGAAGAAAAAAGGAGTAAATAAATGTTGCATCAATTTAAAAAGGCCAAAAAATGAGGATTCTATTTCCCTAGTCACCAAATACACTAAGTAGAACCACATATGAAAGGAACAAACAGACAAGTGGAACCGCTTGACTGCTGCTCCACAAAATGGAACAGCAGCCAACAAAACCTCACAAAAGAACTTCATGGTTGAGTCTGCCGTTTTCACAGCACAGATTCCACAAATGAAGCAGCATATGGAACAGTATCCAACAAAATCTAATAGACAACCTTTGTCCAGTTGGTTTGGAATATTTGAATGATAATCTATTTATAAAATGGAACCATTTGCTGAAAGGAGAGGGAGAAAAAAATTGATGAGAGATATGAGAACACCATGAAAAGGTACAAAAAAAATAATAATGAGAGATGCAAGAACAATATAAAGAAGTATGAAGAGAACACAGAACTTGTTATCCGTTGTGTTCCGATAGAACTTATAGAAGGAGTCCCAATGCTTTGCCTGCAACCATACAAAGGATGGCAATAAGACAACTATGCTTAAGAACTCACAGTATTACAAAAGAAAAGAAAGACTATTTTGTTCGTCTGGTCTAGATCTTGAGAACAACATTTCAGCAAAATATGGGCAAACCATTACAGGACATTATCATGCACGCTTGAACCAGTAGGAATGACACACAAACACATAAAAACACTTGCTTTCAGAGCAGCTACACGTTGCAGTAACCAGCCATGCTAAAAGCCAACTTGTAGCATGGAATTTATTAAAAGGTAAGAGTTCATTTTTCATAAGATGGACACCAGAGTTTGTAGAAACCCATGTGCACTAAGATGAGCAGAAACATGGCCAGCATTAAGATTGTTATCTTTGGGAATGATAAATAATTCAAGAAGAAACATGGTCCACATCAAGATTGTTACATTTGGAATAACAAAATGAGTTAAGAAAACAGATCAACCAACTCATATTTCAATCCTAAGCATCTTGATTCCTGACAATAAGATGTTAAGAAATAAAAAGTGAATATTTATCTTCCTTATTTATGCAAGCACAAGTCACCATTAGAAATCAACTAGCATGTTTTTCTTGATGCCTAAATATGGATCTCTAAAGAGACCACCTCAACAGAATTCGTAGTTAACAATATTAGCATCCATCATACAATACCACCGATCAATAATTCTAGACATGAATCGTGAGAAGTACAAATATAGATAAAGGAATTTCACTTCGCATTTTAGTGTAGTAAATATAGTTTCAATGAGTACCATATGTGGAGGTGAATGTACATAATACTCATTCTGGAGGTCATCGAAATTGCAATGGACGTGGATGCCAAAATTAAACATAAGGTGTCAGACAGACAAAACATGATCACACAACAGAAGTCAGAAAAGAAAGATCCCAAGTATGATTGTTGAAACATATCAATATTAATAAAGTGATATTTCTTGTATTCTAGAACACAAAATACCTTTATTTCATCTCCACGGAGGCGTTTCATTGTCAAATTTTGAGCTGAGATCTGCAAAAGCAAAGTTCATCCTGATGCATCACATCCTGATTAATTGCACAAAGTAAACTTCACTGACCTCTGAAAACTAGTCAAGAAAGTAGTTTCCAGAAAAGCTCCATTAATTTCATTGCCATGAAACATGAGAAGTAACTCTTGTCATGATAGAAAGAAGTTTAGAAGGGAAAAGAGGAAATGAGTAAATAAACTAGTTTCTCAAATTTTTGGAATAACCAAGATTGTCAACTTTCCAAATGTGCTTAAACTCAGATTCCATGCAAAAATCAATAAACAGAAACATTTTGTCAAATGATGCGGTTCAGGATCCTTCATAACCATGTTGGCACTTGGTTGTTTGTTCTTAGAAGGCTGTCAATTTCAACCTTCCATTTGGTGAACAGGAGATAACCAGCACAATAAATTAGATGCATTCTGCTTCAACTTTATTTTTAACTGGATGTTGTGCTAACAGTTCTGGTACATAATAAAACTTTTACAGCCTTGAAATACAAAGTTAGGGATAAAATGCAAAAAGAACATTCAAAATAGGAGGAAAGATACCCACTTGACAAGAACTTAGAATTGAAAATAATGAAGTCAAGCAAAGGTTCATTGCTACACATAACATTAAAAATGAGGAATCAAGCATTGCCATCTTGTCCATCCCAAAACTTAATTGCATCAACGGAAGCAGATTTCCCACATGTTCTATGGGCAAAACATTCATTTACACAAGTTCAAGGACCTTCAACAGCATTCCTTGTTCATTCCAAAACTTAATGAGAAATGATGTGCTCGATATTAACCAAAGCATGAAATTTTCAGACATCGGCAGACAGACATGAAAGCCTATTTAATAGTAAACAACACTCTGATCCTTTCTTGGTATGATGTGAATCAAACCATTTAAGAAGAATCACGGAAACCATTTTAATTCTCAAAGTTATTAGGGTTGAGTACCTTCTTTCTCTCTTGACGAATATTTTTCCTCTTGCTTTGCTTCATATCCATCAAGAATTCATCAAAACTGTGACACCAGATAAACAGGTTCTTAAGCTAATGAAATGGATATGCTTTGAATTTTTTATGGAACATGTGATATATAAATGTCAGCAGCCAGGAAAATATTTGAATGAAAAATGGATGCAGGTTTCACAGCATTTACAAATTACAATAGGATAGGAAAACACAAACCAAAAAATATATATTTGAATACCACCACTTTAATGTAGGAAGGCAGAATCCAGATTCTCCATGAAGAGAAAAAAGTAGGATTTTTGCAAAATACACCCTGTAATTATCTTGAGATTTTCAACAAAAAAAGGTAACAAAAAGACCCTCTATGTTGTTTTAGTTTATTTTTAGTTCTTCATGCTTATGATTTGCAGAAATTAAAACTTACAGAGTTTATTCTGCAAAATGCCAAAACTGGTGCCAAAATGCAATTATGCATACTTTCAGGGTCTATTTTGCAAAAGCCCCCCAGAAACCAACAGTAGAACTATCTTCAGAGCAATAGTTGCAGGTGGAGACAAACTTCCAATATTCTTTGTGAAACTACAACTGATACACATAAACCCAACATGTAAAGAGAAAATGCAAAGAATAAGTAATGTAGTCCATTGCTGAACATTTTGAGCTTCTTTCTCAATTCCATGACTCATATCGAGCACTTTCTCAATTCCATGACTCATATCGAGCACTTTCTTCAGTTTCAGGTAGTGCACTGATTTTCTAAATGTTTTTACAATTAGTCATATCTTATTTTGGCAGGTGCAAACTGCCTAGACCAGTAAGGCAAGAAAATCAAATAGATCTTAAGCACAGATGCAGGATAATGACATCTTATCTCATGCATTTGTGTCTCAAATTAGCCAAGAATAGGACATTATTCCCAACATACTATTTTTTGTCCAAAGATTAACTATGACAAGAAAGTCAATTCGCAATGTCAGGTGAAGAGAAATGGAAGTAACACTAAAAAGAAGTGCATCTATGTTTGTTTCTACTTCTGTAGCATGGTGATGTCCAAGCAGATTTCTTAACCAAACCTGAGAAAAGTAAGCCATTAAATGATGAAGGCATCTACATTGTGAAGTACAACCAAAAAGGTCCTTGTATTTTCTTTGAACTTCTTGATCATATAAATTTTACCAGAAGAAATAGCAATAGCATGAAAAATGCTACTACAGATATTTTGACTTAAAATTGGCAACTTCCTCATAATGTCTTGAACAAGGACACCACAGCAAGCAATTACGCATAATTTTCATGCATAATTTTCATGTAGGGACACCCCCGTGTTACAGCAACTAAAAAGTCTGATTCTGGTCTTACATCACATGACTTTGAAAGATGTATGGCAACAGTAAGAATAGCAGATTCAGATAAATGATGCCAGACACGTTTCATCTTCCTTTGTTCCCTGTGGTAACTGGAAGGAAAATAAAGAGAAAGAGGACTACAAGAACAGCATATCTTAAAAAGAAAATAATCAAATATCTGAGCAGCTATGTGTTTGATGCCTAACAGTTTGAAAGTGCATTTCGGAGTATACAAACAAATATATCATAGAATAAACTAAACATGCATTCCATTTAATGCCAAGCAACCACTATGCAAGAACTAACAGAAGGAACAGTGTGCTATTACTTCTTATAATTACGATTCTTCCAATGGTACTGCATTCCTATCCTCTGAAGAAATCCTCTTTCTTTCATTTTGTGCCACTCACTTTCAGAAGGAAAGGTCACATGCAACGACGAGACCTGGTACTGTATTGTGTGCACGGGTCAATTTCAATTAGACCACTCAGTCTGGAAAATGGGTGAAGAAGATAACAATAGTGGCAGGGACTACTGGGTATAAATAAATGCATAATGATTAAGGAATGCTAGGGGGAAAAAAGCTATTTTCATGCAGAATACAAATGTCAGGAGCATAATGTAGCATGCGGGAAATGATATAGGCATGAGATGAAATGCAGCATGGAAACTGACAGCAGATAGAAGTTTGCATGGTACGCATCGTTATGGGACTGTGTAAGAGACATAGCGATCTGGGTGTTGCCCTTTTTCATATAGTTTTCATTGGCATAGAATAAGTACAATTATTGTTCTCGAAAAAGCTAGATCAATTCTGAGTGGTACCTTAGCGGTCATTTCTTTCATTGCTGACACTAATCTTTCAAAGATTTGATCCTTACACCAAGTGTTACGAACTAATATCCTTTGGCCTGTTACTGGAGTGAAAGGAACACAACATTGCAACTTTGGGTAGTATTGAGAGCCATAGCTGTAGTATGCATCAGCCCAGGAGAAGTCAAAAACAAATTCTCCATACGAGTGGCTGCAATTTAATTTACTACAATATATTAGCTACAGCCAAATGGAAGAACTAAAAGGTAGAAAAAGTGGAAGATAACCATTTATACGAGAAAATTCAACAAAAGCAGAAAATGATATTGGAGATACTAAACCTTTTGAGGTAAAGTGGAACAACACCTAAGACAGTTTTGTATTCATCCTGAGCAATAAGATGCCTTGGCACCCATCCTGTTTCCTGATATTGTTTCAAATAAAGCATCAGGGGAAAAAAAACAAAAACAAAAACAGGAAAAAAAAAATGAAAAAATCCTCATGCTGATACATAATATAATAGACTATATGGAAGCATTACTTTCTCATAGCATACATGGAATCACCATCTAAGATTCTAAAGTGAAGATCATTCCCAAAGTTCTATGAGCTCATGAGATTATGATATGATTTATAATCCAAGTGATGAGAAATTTATTTCGGGCTGGATACTTGTGAAATTTCATACAATCTCATAAAGATTTCTGCAAACAAAATAGATCAACCAAGGATGACAAATTTTCTGCATGGGATAAATTATCAACCTGATGGTGCATCTCCTTGACGGAAAAAAAAAATACTACAGTATGGACAGTATAGCTCCTTCCAACAAATCAACTAGTCAAAACAAATTATTGAGCAGTGCATCACAGAGGTATCCCAAATCGTTTGACTTCAATCAATTTGGATGGAACATCACATCTAGTCTGAGGATCTACCATAAGATGCAAGAGAGTATTCAGTAAGCCCCTAAGACCAATCTCTGCTTAAAGCCTGCTACTGTGGTGCTTGAGTAACAAAATCTTAAAATCAGGATAACTTAGGGGCTAACAAGACACTTTTTCTTACGCATATGGAAATAATTAAGAGGTTATGCATGTATAATGACGATTAGAACTCAAGGTAGGGTCTCGCATTAAATATGAGAGAGGCAAGGAGAGAAATGACAGCTGCTTGGACAGAGAGAAACACCAAGCAACCAAAAAGGGGGATTCCTTGGACCAACCTCAGCTTGAGAGCATGTAAGGCCATCTTCTTCCATTACTGCATGTAAGAACTGCAAAATCAGGGTAATTGCCATTTCCATTTTGAATTTGGAAAGCTGCAACTTCTTTCGCATCTTTTAGTGGCAGCCCCCTTTTCCCCTAAGCCTGAACTCTAGTCTATTTAGCTGTTATTCATTTATATTAATTCATTATCTTCTACTGCATCATATAATTCCTTTCTTTTTTACCTCGTTTTTCCATATGTCTCTTTTTCCCACTTCTTTGCCTTGTTCTCAGCAGAACCAAAACAATTAGCTAAGCGGAGCAGTTTCAGGGGACAAAAAATGATTGAAATCCAAAATATATATATTAATGAAAGCTGGTATGAAACACAATGAGCTTTGCCGATGCATCATGTAGCGATTGGGAAGTTCAGAAGCAAGTTTCCATATAATTCTAAACAGGAATGAGCATTTGAATAAGTTCACTAACAAAGAAAAAGGGTTACAGAAAGGAATGTAAAATGTCAGGTTCGTGAATTCATCAACATAAACATGATTCATTGAAAATCAATCAAGCCATCCGGAATGCATGATCAAACAGCATTGATAACGTACAGTGAGGAAGCAAGAGAATCCATGGCTCGCAATACCTTACCTTAACAGCACAACCAGTTTCTTCTAAGCTCGAAAGAAAACCATGCGTAAGAAACGGATTCAATTTGTCAGGACCAGTTGCATCCGTAGCGCACGCATCCCACTCCTCCGATGCAACCTCCGAAATCGATGAGATAACCGACAGAGAGACTTTCTGAGGCTTTGCCTCGTTGGCTGAGAGTTCCTACGCACACAAGTGCAACTGGCATCAGTTAAACATATAAAACAAAAGATTTTCAAGAAATCACCTTGGAAACTGAATATCCAACAAGAATCACTGAAAAGAACACCTCCTGTCAAAGAAAATGTTTCCAGCGAAAGATCCATTTCGTGGGGCTCGACAGTTCTCTTCGGCCTCCAGAAAATTGCGTTGATTTTAGGCTTGGAAACTGAATTTTGGAAACTTGGGCTAAAATGAGAAGAGTTCCCCTGAAATCAATAAGAAAAAAAGACAAGCTTCCATGAATTTCATTAAAAGCAGGCGACGAAGAAAGAGTGATAAGGAATTACAGTGGAGAGAGAGAGAGAGTGGTGGGCGAAGCGATTACGAGAAAGCTAGGGGAGCGGCCGAGGAAGGGAGTTGGCCCGCTCATGGGGAGGCGTCGACCGGAGAAACAATAGACGGCAGCCATGGCCATTGGTCCAATGCGTGCAGCTCTGGGACGACTCCGAAGTGAAGCACTTCCGGCTGGTACGGAAATTTTCTGGCAACAGAGCCAAGCGTGAGATTACCGGTGTTCCCAGCAGTTTCGCGGCGATATCCTACTGGCTCACTGGCAAAATGGCTGTCCACGTGGCTTTCCAACTAATGAGTCGAGGATTAAAAAATCGTTCCTAGTTCCTTTTTACAGAGGGCTTGTCGCACGTGCACGCACAGCTTTGGGATGTAAATTGGATTAGTTTCAACCCCAACCTTACTGACCTAACCCGATTCCTAATAGAATTTGGTTATACATTTTGAAAAAAATTAATTATATAACTCAATTTAAACTAACTCAATTTTAAAAGTGGATTAATTTGAGTTGAATAATTGGCAACAAGACCCATGTCCCAACCCTATTTCGTATATTAGTGTAAATTTTAATAAATTATTAATAAATAGTCTTACATTATTATATAATATATAGAAATTAATTAATATTATTACTTTGAAATAAAATTATTTAACAATTATATCACTGTATAAGTCATAAATTGAAATGTATTCCTGTAAAAAGAAATAATTTTTATTCTTTCATATGAATTTATATTTTAAACTGAATTTAATTAAGCAAAATATTTTTAAATATTATATATTTATTAATTCGATTTCTAACTTAAACTGAACCGATTTCTATATGATTAAAATAAGGTTGAGTTAAGGTGTAAAAAAATAGAGTTGAAAGTATGGTTAGGTTAAGATTTTATAAGATAAGTTAAGATTGTATTTATCGTAACGCGAGTCAACCCGACCCAATTTATAACCTTATCCATAGCGGCTTACACACCTTTTAATGGGGTGTTTGTTAACTCTTAAAATTTTTAAGCTATATTTTAAATAAAACTTTTAGTATTAATGGTATATTTGATAAGTAAAAAAACCTTTAAATCTTTAATGCAAATTTTTTCAGTAAAATTTTTCCAAATTTAAGAAAATAGTAAGGAAATAGTTTGATATGATCTGTGTTATAAGAACACTAGCCGGTTCACCTGGTCCAACTGAGAACCAGTCGTATGACCAGCCTAATCCACTCCGGTTCCAATTTTCTCTGTCAAAAATCGTTGAGAACTGGTTTAACCAATTGGTTCAAAGTGGTTCAGATCGTCTGGTTTAATCGACTTGCTTCGGTATATGAAAAAACCCACCGCCTAAAGGCTACAATGGAAAATGACAATGATGGGAAAAACTCATTACCTTAAAAAAAAACTACAAGATTATGCAGATGGACTTCTATGCCTAATCTATCACGTAAGACTGTGCTATTGCAGATTGGTAGAAGCTCATCGCTTAGATTTCATGGGTTCTGGACGTGGGATCTACACATGGATGACTAGATTCTTGGCGACAAATGTCGGATCTAATGGACGATCGACGCTGCCGGATTACGGGTATAATGGAGGAGATGGGATGAGCATGGTTACTGGCTGTGATTAATTATATAGTGTCCTTTCGAACAAAAGCTTGCGTGAAAGTGAAGTATATTTCTTGATTTGGGGAAGATGCAACTCTGAATTCAGTGCTCTATTGATGCAGCAAAACTCGTGTACATGCGAGCCCTTTATGCAAGTCAAACTATTAAAAATATCCTATAATTTATTCAGAAATTTTAACAAAAATTTCCAAATCATTTAAATAAAAAACTTATAAAATATAATTATTAAATAATTTCAAATAAAACCTTTACTTAAATTTTTTTTTTTGTACTTAAAAGAGTAAATATATATCGCTTACTTAAATTCTTTTTATTTGATAATTTAACTAAGATTATTCTAATAATTTTTTGCCTTACTGCTGTGTAAATTTTAAAAGGTCGAATTAAAACAATAATAATCTTTAACGTTAAAAAAATATATGTTCTACAATTCAAAGATAAATGCATTGTTTTATGACTTTTAAAAAATTCTAATTATATTTCTAATTATTGAATCATCCTTAGATATAATCCTTTAAAATTTATCTTATTAATTTACAATGTATACCGGCCCAATCCAATTTTGAAAAACAATTGAACCAAAACTAGTTCCTTGACCAGTTTGTTAACTAACTTGGCTTTAACAACATTGGATATCATAGGATAATACTGAAAAGTAAAGATAACAAAATTAAAATAAATATATTAGATGTATTGGTAAATGTGTATAAGTAATTAAAAAGTATAGAAGTTATATAAGAAAAAATAAATAAATAATTTTAAAATAAGGTACTTGTAGAGAGTAAACAAAAAATTTAATATAAGAAGTTTTATGGTTACCCCTTAAAGCTTTTTAATCTATAATTATTTTATTATTTTCTTTTACTTTTTTTGCATAACTATTGTACTCTTTAATTATTTATATATAAAATCTAAGTGTATTTAACATATATATTAATTTTTAATATTTTTGGACATTTGTAGATACTTTTTTGGATTTTAAAAATTGATGAAAATTGGTACGTATGTTAAATATATATAGAGTAACAATCGCGTAATTTTTTTTTTTTAAAAAGAGTTAAATTGCGCATGCACCCAAGCTAAATGCACTCGAGTGCATTTAGGCATATCCCATTATCCATTGCATCATCATGAATACTTCTATGAAACACCTGTTTTATATAATTTTTTTTTATTTTTAACATTTAAATAGTTGATAAAAAAATTCACTCCATCTATTATATTTCGCATCACTTATATTATTATTAAAACCTTTTCATTTTTTTAATATCACAATACATGGGTATCATCTATAAACATATAAAATCAACACAATAAAATGATTTGATATTAAATATTAATTTGTAAGTAGTATTTTCAACATCCAAACTATCTAAAGTATCATTATTACGGGTGTGTTTGGTTGGAGGTAAAACTTTTAATGAAAAGTTTTGGAGGTAGAAGTTGTCAAATTGATAGAAAATGATGTGATATAATAAGGGTAATGATGAGGAGTAAATAAAATAAAGTTAAAATAGATAGGTTAGTTGTATGGGTAGTTGTGTAGAAATGATTGAAAAGTAGGGTAATTTGTATAGAAAAATGTGAAAAAATAATTAAAAAATAGAATAGTTATGGAGAGTGAAAAGTTTTTGGTCGAAAAGTTTTAGTTGACATATTTTAGCCCCAAACAAACACACCCTACATGAACAAATGATTCTATAAAATATTACTATATTTCAATACATATGTAAATGAATCTAAGTACTTTCCCTAATTTGTACATAAATATATCTATTTTTGAGTAAATATGACATATGCACGTATTAGGTTTGAATGAGACTTATCTCGTAACAAAAAATAATAATATTGAACACAACAAAGTAGTTTAACCATCAAAATTTTAAAGTTTGGGGGATTATATGAAAATATTTGTATGTAACTCGGTTACATGGAAGCGAGTTCGTCACCTCATAAACAATTTTCATTGGTTCCTCTAATCAAAATTGAAGAGATGACAATCACAAATTTTTTTTTTGCATTTTAAACCTTCCAACTTTATCTATTTGTATTTTAAACCTTAAATTTTGGTTGTTTGCATTTTAAACTTCAAAAACTTTGACTATTTTGCGTTTTAAACCTTCCGTCACAACACTATTAAATAACACGAGAAAAAAGTAATTCACATGCTCTTTTGTAGGCAATTTCTATATATACCCACGTAGCTTAACCAAAATTACATATATATTTCTTTAGTTTCATGAATTACATGTTACCCCTGCATAGTTTTGCAGAAATCATAAATAAGCCCCGGAAGCCCATTTTCCGTCAGCTATCATTAACGTATGGTCTAAAATCTTAAAAATGACAGAAATACCCCTATTTTCTCGTGCATCCATTAATCCTTCATGCCACGTATGTCAGTCTTAACCATTAATGTGATATTCTTCCTTTACGTACAGTGCTGGAAAGTCATGGAGTTTCTCCCCCGCCTGCTTCCATTTCACTCACCGCTCTTCCGCTCACCTTCTACGAATTTTATTAGCTTCTAGTCCAACGCCTTTCTTTCATCAAAGGTGCAAATTGGCACGAGTCGCCTTCTTGGGATGGTCACTACGCGAACCACTGGATACAGACATTCGAAAGACCCATTGGGAGAAACATCTGATGTTCTCTTTTTGTTTTGGCCGTTGGACGACCACTTTATGTGTTGTTGACTTAGAGCTCATGGCAAAATTTTCTCTTCAGATAGCAGTTGAATCAACTTCATCGACAGACCGAATGCTTGGCAGCAGGTGGATGCCTTCAAATGAACTTTCATTGTTAGCTGGTGAAAAGAACTTGCCTTCTGATGATCCAGGCGTGGCAACTGAAAATTGCAAGCCAGCTAGCTCATCTCCCTTTTCAACCAGTAGATGGGGAAAGAAAATTTTCATAGGTCGCTGTTGACAAAATAAGCTCATTATGTAAAATCAAGCAAGTTGGTGTGATTATGTAATTTGTATAAAGATAACTCATTATAAATAGTGGAATATCTGGTAACCCGAAAGCATGATTGAATAGGGCTTGCCATCGTGGAGTAGGGATCTTTCCGAACCACGTAAATCTCCTTGCTCTGTGTGTGTGAATGATAGTTTCCAACATGGTATCAGAGCATCAAGATGTAAAATCTGTGTAGCCGACTGCCATCTTTCTCTGAGCTATCATATTCGTGCATCATTTGTTGTCTTCCGCCGACAGGAGGCATCCAGCGACCGGATCGGCAGCCCCTTCCAGGCGTCCAGCGTTGCCACCGCCGTCAGCAGCCGAATCCGATCGGCAATTCGAAATTTTATTTTTCTACGGAGAAGAGCTATCTCACCAGGAATCCGATCCTCTTCGCCGGAAAATCACTCCCGCGTCATCTTCGAAGAAATCGAATCCTCAATCTCTTCCTCCGCCGAAGGCAATCAGCTATCCCTCCTCCCGCACTCTTGCCAGGACGTCCGGGTGCGACTCCAGCAGCGCCACCGCCCACAGCAGCGACGACGTCGACGCGTCCTGTTCTGCGAACAGGTAGCTCGCGATCTTGACGTCGCTCTTCTGTCAGCTGACATCTCGCTGAAACCAGCAGCTTCTGCATCTCTTTGGAGGTGTACTGCAAGTCCTGCATTCGCCTGTTGATTTTCGTCAGGCCGCTTGGGCTCTCCACCTATCAGATCCATCAGCAGCTTAAATTCTGTTTATCCTCATCAGCTAAGTATTTCTGGTCTTACATGGCTATTTCTTTGAGCAACAATGATACCAACATAAAGTTAACCACCACATTGTTAAATGAAAAAAATTATCTGTCATGGGCAAGAGCTGTTACAGTTGCTCTCGGTGGAAAATCCAAACTTGGGTATATTACTGGTAAAATTCCAACTTCAAAGCCCGAAGACTCTATTTTTGAAGAATGGTTGGCTATGGATAACTTAGTTATGACATGGTTATTCAATTCAATGGAACCACAAATATATGAGATTTTTGCTTATTCAGAAAATGCAAAAAGTTTGTGGAATTCTCTCAAAGAGGTGTATGGTCAAGAGAACAATGCATCCAGAATTTTTGAATTGCAACAAGAAATTGCTCGTGCAGAACAATATTCAGATCAATCTTTTGTTGACTATTTGGGTTTTTTAAAAAAGCGATGGGATGAACTGAGACAATATCGTCCTCCAGTTGACACCATAGACAATTTTTTAAACAGAGAAGAGCAAGACAGAACTTTTCAGTTACTGGCTGGCCTAAAACCAGACTATGAAGATCTTAAGAGACAAATATTAATGAGTTCATCACTTCCTTCCTTCTCCAATGTTTGTGTCATTATCCAAAGAGAAGAAACAAGAAGACGAGTAATGAAATCAGACAATAAAATTGGAACTGAAAGTCATGCTCTTACTCTTAAATCTAACATGAAAGGAACAACCTCATTTCGAGGAAGAGGACGAGGCAGAGGAAATCGCCCATATTGTGATCATTGTCACAAAGCTGGACATAGTAAAGACCGTTGTTGGGTCTTATATCCCTATTTAAGACCCTCTAAAGGAAAGGAGTCTGATAACCAAATAGCAGCCCAAGTCAGCGCCAATGTTCCTCCTTCTCAAGCTGCAATAGAGAGTCTAGCAAAACAACTTCAACTTCTTATCCAGCAGAATACTACAAACTCCTACGGCTCTTCCACATCATTTGCTCAGTCTCCTGGTATGGCTTTATTTCTTTCTTCTCATGAAAATGGTTGGGTAATAGATTCTGGTGCTACTGATCATATGAGTGGCAATATCAATTGTTTATCTAAAGTCCACTCTAAAGTAACAATGCCTCCAATCACAGTTGCCAATTGACAGACAGTTCCTATTCAAGGAGTTGGACAAACTCAATTACTTTCCAGCACATCTGAGGTTTTATATGTTCCATCGTTAACCTCTAATTTATTATCTGTCCGCAAGATTACTAATGACTTGAATTGCAATGTGTTTTTTTCTCCCAATTCGGTGATTTTTCAGGACAGGGCCACGGGGATGAAGATTGGTGAAGGAAAAATCAATCAAGGTCTATATGTCTTAGAGAAGTCACAAAAGGCATTTATTGGAAAGAAAGACGCTGATTCTTCATTACTATGGCATCGAAGATTAGGACACCCTTCTAATCAAATACTGCACAAATTTGATTCTTCTATTTCAGTTGATGAATGTGAAGCTTGTCATTTTTCTAAACAGCATAGACTGCCATTTCCAAAACATTCTAGTTTCTCAAATAAACTTTTTGACTTAGTTCATTCAGATGTTTGGGGACCCGCTCCAATAGACTCTCGTGAGGGTTACAAATACTTTGTTACATTCATTGATGATATGTCTCGTTCCACTTGGATCTATTTGTTGAAAGCCAAAACTGATGTCTTGCAGGTTTTTCAGAACTTTCATAATATGATTGTCACACAATTTGGTATTGCATTAAAAGTACTGCGCACTGACAATGGTACTGAATATGTCAATCATTCATTCTCATCTTATCTTACCTCTCATGGCATTATTCATCAAACTTCCTGTGTCGGGACTCCCCAACAAAATGGAATTGCTGAAAGAAAAAATAGACATATCCTAGAAACAACTAGAGCCTTGCTATTTCAGATGCATGTTCCAAAACAATACTGGTCTGATGCTGTCCTTACCAGTTGTTATCTTATCAATCGTCTACCAAGTCGCTTATTGAAGTTTCAAACACCTCTAGAAATTTTACGAGGCAGAAAACCTGATATTTGTCATCTCCGTGTCTTTGGTTGTCTCTGTTATGTACATGTTCAAAATCATAGTAAACTTGATTCTCGTGCCCATCGATGTGTCTTTCTTGGTTATTCCTCCACCAAAAAAGGATACAAATGTTATGCTCCAGATCTTCATCGGCAGTTTATCTCTAGAGATGTTTCCTTTATTGAGAGTCAACCTTTCTTTTCCCCCCAGGTTCAAAGTCAGGGGGAGCATATTCACAATGACTTTGTACCTAGGCCATTACCATTATCCTCGGCAGATCATGAAGAATCAGCTATGCGAGAAGACGAAACTTCTCCTCCTCCTCCTGAAGACCCCGTGGCCCTTCATGAAGATCTTGTGGCTCCTCCTCGTAGATCTTCCCGGATTTCAAGACCTCCTTCTAGACTACGAGATTTTTCTACCTACCATGCAGCAGCTTTTCCTATTCAAGATTATATATGCTATGATAATATCTCCACTAGCCATTCTGCCTTTTTAACGAGCATTGATTCTCACAATGAGCCGACAAGTTTTCATGAAGCTATTAGCCTACCACAGTGGAAAATTGCTATGGAAGACGAACTTAAAGCTCTCGATAAAAATCAAACATGGGAAATTGTTCAATTACCAGAAGAAAAAAAACTAGTAGGGTGCAAATGGGTATATAGAATTAAATACAGAGAAGATGGATCTATAGAAAGATATAAAGCCAGACTTGTTGCTAAAGGATTTACTCAAACATATGGTGTTGACTATAAGGATACATTTGCACCTGTTATTAGGATGAACACAGTCAGAGTTTTAATGTCTGTAGCTGTAAATTTTGGATGGTCATTATTCCAGATGGATGTCAAAAATGTTTTTTTGCAGGGAGATCTAGAAGAAGAAGTATATATGAAACTTCCGCCTGGACACAAGTTAGAAGAACGAAAGCATTTGGTATGTAAACTGAATAAAGCAATCTATGGTTTAAAACAGTCTCCCAGAGCATGGTACAGTAAACTCAATACTGCACTTACTAAGTTTGGTTTTGTCAAATGTATCTCAGATTCTTCAATGTTCGTCAAAAGGAATAATCTCAGAATGGTGGTTGTCTTGATTTATGTTGATGACATAATCATCACTGGAAATGACGATGCAGGAATTTCAGATCTAAAAAGGTATTTGAGTAAAACATTTGACATAAAGGATCTAGGTAAGCTGAAATATTTTCTAGGAATTGAAATTGCTTACTCTAAGAAGGGACTATTCTTGTGTCAAAGAAAATACACTCTAGACCTGTTGAAGGAAACTGGAAAATTAGGGGCAAAACCAGTTGATACTCCGATGGATTATACAGCCAAATTTATTAAAACAAGTGAGCCACTAGAGAATCCTGAGAGGTTTCAGAGGCTTGTAGGAAAATTAATATATCTTACTGTTACAAGACCAGATATTTCTTATGCAGTGAGCTTTATCAGTCAGTTTATGCACTCTCCTACTGTTGAGCATATGCAAATGGCAGATCACATTCTCAGATATTTGAAATCTTGTCCAGGTAAAGGAATATGGATGAAACCATATGATAATACTAATGTTTCTCCTCATGTGGAAATTATTGGATATACAGATGCAGATTGGGCAGGAAATCCAGAAGATAGAAAATCAACAACAGGATATTGCACTTTTGTTGGTGGAAATCTCGTGACATGGAAAAGTAAAAAACAAAATGTTGTGGCAAGATCAAGTGCTGAAGCAGAATATAGGGCTATGGCCTCTACCGCGAGCGAATTGATTTGGTTGAAATCTGTTTTACAGGAACTAGGCTTTCACACTCAAAAGCCGATAAAATTGTTTTGTGATAATCAAGCAGCCATACATATTGCTTCGAATCCAGTTTTTCATGAAAGAAACAAACTTATTGAAGTCGACTGTCATTATGTTCGAGACAAGGTTCAAACAAAGATTGTTGAAACTCCACATATTAGAAGTCATGATCAACTTGCAGACATATTTACAAAAGCATTGCCAAGAAGTCATTTCGAGAAACTACTGGAGAAAATGAATTTCACAGATATTTATTCACCAACTTGAGGGGGAGTGTTGACAAAATAAGCTCATTATGTAAAATCAAGCAAGTTGGTGTGATTATGTAATTTGTATAAAGATAACTCATTATAAATAGTGGAATCTCTGGTAACCCGAAAGCATGATTGAATAGGGCTTGCCATCGTGGAGTAGGGATCTTTCCGAACCACGTAAATCTCCTTGCTCTGTGTGTGTGAATGATAGTTTCCAATAGTCGCATACGAATTGAAGCAACTGCCATTGATTTGAGGTCGCATTTCAGTCAGTATGGCCATGTAATGGATGTATATCTTCCCAAGGTGATTGTCTTCTGAAGTGGTTGTCGTCCCATCAATCGTTCTCCTTAAACTCTTTTCTATAGCTACACTTCTTGGGTTGCTCAAATCACAATCAACTGTTTTGTTATGCTATAGGACAACATAAAAACATCACATAGAGGATTTGGTTTTATTACTTTTACAGATGAAACCTTAGCTGAATATGCTTCTCAGAAAAGCCACAAGATCTTAGGCCAAAAAGTTACCATTTTTTCTCCTTCTAATTCCTTATTAAGGATGCATTTGGGAAGTGATAAAACTTTTATTAAAAAGTTTTTGGTGTAAAAATTTTTGAAATGAGAGGGAATGATATGATATAGTAGGGGGTAATGATAAGACGTAAAGAGAATAAAATTAAAATAGATAGGTTAGGTATACAGTTAGTTGTGTATAAATGATTGAAAAGTATGGTAGTTGTATAGGAAGAAACGAAAAAATAATTAAAAAATAGAGTAGTTATTGAGAGTGAAAAGTTTTATTGTTTAACAAACATGCCTTGAAGATGATTATTTCAAGAAAAAATAAATGCTAGCTTCCTGGAGGTCACCTTTTTAGAGACCTAGCAGTTCCATGCCTAAGGTTCAACATTTGCAAATTGATCTGTTTCTTAATCCTGGATAGTTGTAAATATTGCAGATATTTCACTATCTTTCTGATGTACTTATATTAATGAAGAACTGCTATTTCAGCTTGAAACTTGTTTGAAACAAGGAAAGAAATTTAAACAAGTTGTTCTCCTATGCCTTTTTTTTCTTGAGCTGCTTCTATTGTGTTCACTCGCTCCCAGCCGAGATGATTCATTGCTCTCTCTCGAAAGAATATCTATATGACTGGAGACCAGCAAGAGATGATAGTGTACACAAATGAATGAGAAGTCCATCATTGATGCAATAATGTGTTTGTAGATTCTTGTCATTTTCAAAATCCCAGAGAAGAACTCAATTCTCTTTGTATGTGCGTTATAATGCATGGGCATCTTCTTTGTTTTTATATGAAGATGAATCGATTGTGTGGGTTATCAGAACACCATCTATGATTCCAATTCTAGCTGACACCAGTGCGATGTTTGGTGGGGCAGAAAGGCGTGCCCAACATCATAATGCATGCATGTATACTGAGGAAGTGCATTGATGTCTGCATCATTTCATGAATTCCTTCATTATGGCAAATATCCATTCCACCCAGACCCAATAACTCTGTAGCTCTAAAACAGAAATAGACCAAAGCACTGGATAAGTTGGGATGCATGCCATAGACATTTCCCAGGCATATCGCAAGAAACCCCAGTAATTTTGCATAAGCACTCCCACCTGGTCATTGAGCGTGCCAAATGAAGGCAAAGGGAAATCCTGAAACAAGTACATACGAAAATAAATTATGACAGTGTAAAATTTGAAATTTTAGTCTTGCTTTGCATTGTTTCTTGTTGTGATTGGCTCTGACTTAATGACTTGCTCTATTTAGAGTTGGATTTGTCAGGGAATTTTCCTTGATTTCACATGAATATTTCCGACATTGTGGATTTATCTATTTAATGAGAGTAGGAATAGGTCCATCATTATTGGATATGGTTCCTTACTAATGATGGTAAAAGGTTTCTTGGAATTCTGCTGGTTCTTCTATCCACTTGCTGCTTTTGCAGATCATATTGGATCGTGTTGCTCCTCGAGAAAATGAGGCTCAACCATGCTTTCTTCTTCAGCTATCACATGTGCCACGCCATGGGATGGTTCTCTTCCAAAATCACAGGATCTATCAAGTCAGCAATCTTATGATGCCAAGGTGAATAGATTAAAATGTGTTGTCATGCAACATGATTCTTTTTAATACGGACGCATAACATGTTTTGTTTGGTATTTCTAATGTTTGCTTCATTGCCGTGTGTGTCATTGCATCAAGTACTCAACAGTGTTACGTGCTCATTCCATCTTTATCAATAATTGGCAGAAGCTTAAACTACTGAGACTACTCATAATCTAAATGGTGTAATGGTGGGTGTTACAGAATGATGACAGATGGGAACTACAAAGTCCCTGCCAACTAGGAAAGGACAAAGATGTAAAAGGAGGGAAGAAAAGAAGAAGCAAGAAACCCCACCATGTTAGCAGGCTTTGCAAGTCTGTGATGTTACTTGCCTCTGGGATAAACTCACTTAATAAAATACTACATTAAGTGGTAAGAACTGAACTATGTTGAAAATGTTGGCAAGCTTACATGCAGTACTAATTGTATTCCCAATGAAGATCATCCCTAGAATCTCCTTCTGATCCTAGAAAAAATTATTTATTCTGCCCTTTAGACATGATTGAATCCGCTTTTGACTCTTATTCGGAAAAAATATATGTAGGTTTCATCTCCATCCATCAAAAGGAATTTCTGCACATATTTTATTCATCCTTCATATTATTAACTTTCGGTTGCAATATATTTTGCAGGATGTGCAGTCTAGTGGTGCTGATGGAATCCGACCACCCAGATCAGCCCTACGATACAAACCTTACTAGAAATCAATCACATAATTTATACTTTGTAGTGAATTCTTGTCGAACAGTGCAGAGCTCCAGAGAACCCAGTGCAAAAGCTGGAGGCCTTTGTTGGGGGTTATGAGAAGTGGCATCTGCTCAGTTAGAAGAAGTAGCTGATTTTACTATATGTATTTTTCATGGGGGAATCACTAGGTAAATAGTTATTTAGTTGAAATGATCTTTTCTATCATTCCATATTTTACCCTCAGCGAACGAATTTAATATGCCCATCTGTCGTAAGGCCATCAAGTAATCAGATGTCATATTTCTGGAGAGAACAATTCCTAATATAAAAAAATCCTTTGAATTGGTATAATTGTCAGCTAACTCATTTCTGGAGTAAGAGGAGATGATGAACTAGTCGATTGCGGGAACTGTGGAGCCAGTGGAAAGCTGTTCAAATATCTCTGACTGCAATTGAAAGGTTATTTCCTTTAAATGCCGTCGATTTATATAACTTACAGTTTCAATCTATTTAATTTTTCTCTATCCCATTTTGTGCAAGAATTAATAGACATGGAGCTGCTATGCACTGCTTAAGAGTGTGGGTAATTAATCTAAATAAAAAATAGAAAATAAAAGAATGTGGGGGAATTAGTAGAGGACAGATTTCTTCTTATATCCCATTTTCTTTCGATGATAGCATTGGTGGTCATCCTTATTGGCTTTTTGTATAATTTATTCCGGGGGGAAGAGAGAATTGACAGTAATGTCCGATTACGGAACTTGGATCCAGGAATTTGTTTGTAAACGGTCCAAGATAAATAAATAAAAAATTAATTTATAGCTTAAAAGAATTATAAAATAATGGATCCCGGCTGCATGTTCTTGCGAGCATTGAGTTCTAGTGCTCGCGCTCACAAAACCTTTTTTTTAAAATTTTTTGGAAAAATTATGCAGGCTCAAGTTTAAATTGTTTAGATATATCATTTTTTCATTTTTTTTGATTTTCCAATATTTATTTTTTGAACTTTTAAAACAAAAGGCACTGTTCATACACTAAAACAATGAGTCTAGTAAGCATGAACGCTGAAGGTGTGTTTGGTATAGTGAAAATGAAAATAGAGAATGTAGAATGTCAAAGGACAACATATTAAGTAACCGTCGTACTTTTTTCTTATATTTTTATTTTTATATTCTAATTATGTTTTTATTTTTATATATTTATCTCAACTTTACACTTGTCATATTTGTTTCCTGTTCTCATTCTTACATCACCAAATGGTCCCTAAAGCTCAGTGCCTATGGAGTATGCCATGATGCCGTCGGGAATCAGAATCAGTTAATCACTGGCTCCGACATACAAAGTGACCGGCCATTCTCGGCCGAGCATACGTTCTTGACCTGTTGTTTTGGCGTCAAGGATGACGGATAACGAGACACATGGCATGGTAAGAGACTCGAGAGTTTAATTAGTTATAGCGGGAATCCTCAATTCTCGTAACTTAGCTTTTCGATGGGAATGAAACACAAACACCGGATATGGTCCCGTGTCATCAAATCCCAGCAGTATGTAGGTGATCGATGAGTACATTTAAAATGAGATGGGTTCCAAATATGAAACTTCTATGTAATCACTCTTTTATGACTGGTAGAACAGTGCGGTCCAAACTCCCAAGTCCAAACAAATTATTTTTCAGAGGAAACAGACAAGTCACGCAGCACACTTATCCTGCCAAGCTAAATGCTAAGATAACACCAACTTCAGATGACTACGAGACTCCTTTTTACGTATTGCATCTGTTTATCTTGCATGTTTTTGCAGCTGACGTAAGAAAAACACAGCAAAATCCAACATGCACCCCTTTAGGAAGTTTTTTTTTTCGGAAATCGGAAGTGGAAGAAAAAATTTAGTACATTTTTTTTCCCCGAATGGACAGTACGATGATTAGGACTTAGAAGCAACTGAAATAGAGCGAAATAGGCATGATAGTTTTATAAAGAAATATTTTTTCACATTTTTTGCATGCAATTATATTTACTTTTCATTCACTTTTTCAATTCTTTACAACTTTTGCACATATTTTTCAGTGTGACTACCATATGTTTAATTAATTAATTATATTTTTCATAAAACTGCCCAATATGTTTAAACTTTACTACTAATCATTACTTTTGTTACTCTATCCATTTTTTAAAAAATTTCGCAAATTATTTGCCCATAGTTTTTTTGTTCCTAATTAACAAACACATTATATTGCCAATTTGCGTCTAGCTTCTTGGTGGGAATTTAAAATTTTTTTTTTTCCTAATATCGTGAGTCCAACAAAGATATCCTATGAGGAAAAATTTGAAAAAAATTTGATTCCATTTAATACAGTTTTTTGAATCTTGACATCAGAAAAATGGGAGTTTTCCATGCCCCGGTGCGTAAAAAAATTCCATTTTTTTAAAAATATCTTTGATGGGCTCACTGATATACGAAAAGCAAATTCAAAAAATTTAAAATTAAGATCAGACTCAGATCTGCCGATTGGATCTTTACATATGATGTACATGATATCGAATAGTTAAAAAAAAAATAGGTATTTCGTATAGTTTTGTAAAATGCTGCACCAGCAGGATTCGATTCCTAATCACGCATGCACCCGACCCGTGGTGGTGCCCACGTTGACAAGGCAGGCAGGGCTGCACCAGGATTTGCCGAGGCGAGGCGAGGCGAGGCGAACAGCTGCACTGCACTAGGAATTTATTAGCATTTCGGACCGCCCGCTTGACCAGCCAACTCGCGACAACTGGCAAGATGACATTAGTCAACAGCCCCTCAGGGCGCGGGAAAGCCCGGGCAATCATGAGAGAATCGCGGAAATCCGAAACCCTCCTCCGCGATCCAAACCCGTCCGCACCGGTGGTGATCACTCCCTCTCCCCTCCAAGGTCCGCCAGCCGTTCATTGCCTTATCGCCATTTCCAGTCGTAGTCGAAGATGGTCTTTAAAAAAAAAAAACAAAACAAAATATGCTGGTGGCTCGTTATAAATTGGCAATCCTGAACCGCATAGACTACTCAATTAAATTAACCCATAGATAGAAATCTGGGGTTGAGATTATAATAAAGTGGGCCCACAATGATAGGGAGTCTACCTTTCCCTGGGAATTCCTGAACCCGGCATCCAGGCTAAGAAAACGTGGTTTAGGGCATATTTTTTTTTTGGATAGTGGCGCGAATTGAAACTTGAAAGACAAACATATGGGAAATCTTGTCCCTCCATGTATTCCCGCCATTTTCCCATTCGAAAGGGAAGAAAAAGCCCACAAAACCCTCGCCCCTGCCCCGAGCTTGCCCGTCCCTGGTTTTCCTTACCTGCGCCGCGCTGGATTCTCGTAACTGAAAATGGGATCTGCTGCCGTCCTGGATCTGAATCCGGTTGCCGTTGAATCCAACGGCCAATCCGATTCTGGTAAGTCTTTGCTTGCTTCTCTAGGACTCGTGTTTGACTTCTCTCTCTTTTTTTTTTTTTCTCTCTCCCTTTTCTCCTTGAAAATTCTGGTGCGCCGTACGCACCCACGCACGCGAGTTTCTGCCATGTTTCTGTCATTTTCCTTTCCTCCCCCGTAAAAAAAAAAAAGATCAATAAAAGCAGCTCAGTGTCATGCAATTCGCTTGTTTCCTGTAAGAGCCCGATCTTGATTTACAAGAACGTGCTCAGGCTTCGATTGTTTGGTTCTCGGCATCTTCTCCCGTTGATTTCTAGTTCTTAGTTTCCGTCCTAGAGATTTTGCTGCAGGGAATTTCGCCCTTCTTGAATTTCTAGGGAAGTCCGATAGTCGTTTACGTTGAAGTAAGTTCGCAATCGTCTTCCTCATTCTCTATCCAGGATTTTTCTCCGTCTCATCGATGGACGGGATTTCTTTGTTTCTTCTCTGTCTTTCTAGGCTGCGCATATGGTTCCATGGCCTTTCTTTGTGAATCTTGCTTTTCTGCTGATGGCACTAAGGCTTCTAGCAAAGGACAATCATAATATTTTTGTCCATTTGATAATGCGTGCAGTAATACGGGGTTCTGCAAACAGGGGAAATGATGAATACTCTTGGATGGTGCAGCTCACTGTAGATGGACCAAGATCAATATGTCTGCAAGTCTTGGCTAATTCTAACTATTTGTCTTGAATCAGTAATCTTTCTCTGGTTGGCATCTTCTTTTTCTGTGTTTTTTTTGTTGGGATTAGGAAATTGTTACTGTGCTATAATCATGTCATGGCCTATATGGCTGGATCTCATAAAAAGAACGCTGTGTAAGGCAGACATCTGAAATGCATTAGTCTACTCTTTCTTGTGTTCTGTGTTTTTTCTTGTCAGCGTACTCTTGCTTGGTTTTTTTCCATTCCCTTTCTCTGATAATCTGGCATCATATATTCTCTTTCCTGATTTCCATAGACATTTCTTTCATTAGGAATGAAGAGCAAACACAAAGGAAAAAAGAAGCCTTCTGCAAAACCAAATACTTCCTCTGGTGGCCGGAAACTTGAAAGTGGGGAGACAGCAGCAACTGACTCTAGTGAAAAGAAGCGAAGACAGACATCAGCTGATGGAGAGCCCGTGGCTTCCCGGAAAAGGCCAAAGCGTGCTGCTGCATGTTCTGATTTCAAGGAGAAATCTATTCGTTTGATTGAGGAATCCCTTACCGCAGATGCCAAACATGGCTGCATGGTGGATCAAGAGATTGAAGCTATCAAGTTGACTAAGGGGCTTGATGAGGATGATCAGAAACCAGCAAGAAATCTTATGGATTTCATCCTTCATGATGAAAATGGAGATCCACAGCCCTTTGAAATGTCTGAAGTGATTGATGTGTATATTACTGCAATAATCATGCCCTCAGATGAAAAATCAGCAAAAGAGAAAGGGATTAGATGTGAAGGCTTTGGCCGGATTGAGTCATGGTCAATCTCTGGATTTGAAGATGGGTGCCCTGTTGTTATCTGGGTTTCCACTGAGCTTGCAGATTATGACTGTGTTAAGCCAGCAAGCAGCTATAAGAGGTATTTTGATAAATTCTTTGTAAAGGTGCACACTTGTCTTGAAGTTTTCAAAAAACTGTCGAAATCTTGTGGGGGAAATCCTGACTTGAGTCTTGATGAGTTGCTTGCTGGGGTTGTTCGGGCAATGAATGGAAGCAAAATATTTCCTAGCAATGTTTGTAATAAGGAATATGTTATCAAAATGGGGTCTTTTGTGTATAGTCAACTCAAAAGTTTAGATCAGAATTCTGAGAAAGACAATCAGCTTTTTACTGGATTGCCTGTTCTTGTTGCTCTCAATGATGAGTCTCAAAAGATGGGAGATTTTTTTAAGATAGCACCAAAAGGTTCAAATGAGAAGTTGAGGATTGAGGAGGGGGAGAAGTCAAATAAAGCCGGCTCATCTGGTGCCATAGTTGAGGAGGATGAAGACGAGAAGATGGCACGGCTGTTGCAGGAAGAGGAAGATTGGAAATTCTCGAAGAAAGCACGACATGCTTCAGTAACATCCTCAAATAAATTCTACATAAAAATCAATGAAGATGAAATTGCAAACGACTATCCTTTACCTGCATATTATAGAACCTCTGTTGAGGAGATGGATGAATATATTGTTTTTGACAATGACACTGATTTGTTTCCCGATGAACTTCCCAAACAGATGCTTCACAACTGGTCACTTTACAATTCAGATTCAAGGCTTATTTCTTTAGAGCTTCTCCCCATGAAACCATGTGCTGAAGTTGATGTAACAGTCTTTGGGTCAGGGGCAATGACAGCTGATGATGGAACTGGGTTTTGTATTGATTCTGATCCTGCTCAATCTTTGTCAAGTTCATCAGGAGTTGCAAATGTAGATGGTATACCAATCTATTTGAGTGCAATCAAGGAGTGGATGATTGAGTTTGGTCCATCAATGGTCTTCATTTCAATCCGAACGGACTTGGCCTGGTAATCTTTTGCTTCTTACATTAGCATAGAACTGTGTGCTTAATTTCTTGCACCTGAAAGAAAGGTTTGTATGTTTCCTAACTAAGTTAATTCAAATATTTTTTGTGATAATGTCTATTTTTTGGCTTATCATTCATGAATTGGCTACAATGTATTTCAAATTTCAGGTACAGGCTTGGGAAGCCATCAAAACAGTATGCTCCATGGCATGGACCAGTTTTGAAAACAGCTAGAGTTGCAGTTAGCATCATTACCTTGTTGAAGGAACAGAGCAGGGTATCAAAGCTTTCATTTGCAGATGTCATAAAAAAGTTGTCAGAATTCAAGAAGACCCATCTTGCTCATATTTCCTCAAATCCTGCTGCAGTTGAGAGATATGTTGTGGTGCACGGACAGATTATACTTCAGCTTTTTGCTGAATATCCAGATGAGATGATCCGGAAAAGTGCTTTTGCTAGTGGTCTTTCAGATAAGATGGTGGAGAGGCATCATACGAAATTGGTTATGAAGAAAAAGAAAGCATTGGTCAAGGAAAAAACAAACTTAAATCCCAGGGCTGGGATTACACCAATTGTGAGAAAGAAAGCAATGCAAGCAACTACAACAAGGCTGATCAATAGGATTTGGGGTGAGTACTACTCGAACTACTCGCCAGAACATTCAAATAACGGAAGTGTTGATGAATCTAAGGAGGAAGAATTAGACGATGAACAAGAAGAGAATGAGGAGGAAGTGGAAGAGGAGACTGTCTTGGTTCAAGAGAACATTGCAAAATTTGATTTATCTAATAAACAGCATAAGTCTAAGCCTGCCAAAGAGGACATAGGGTGGGATGGGGATTCAGTTGGCAAAACTCCTACTGGTGAGGTTCTATATAAAAGTGCAAAGGTTCACAGTAATGTAATTTCCGCAGGTGGAGCTGTGTTGGTTGAAGAAGGTGAGTCAGAAGAATCAGTTATGGTCTTTGTGGAGTATATGTTTGAAAGATCGAATGGCGAGAAAAGGGTTCATGGGAGAGTTCTACGGAGGGGATGCCAAACTGTTCTTGGAAACACTGCAAATGAAAGGGAGGTGTTCTTGACAAATGAGTGTATGGAAGTTGAATTAAGCGATATTAAAGAGACAGTGACAGTTCACATTAGATTGGTTCCTTGGGGACATGAACATAGGAAGCAGAATGCTATTGTGGATAAACTTGAACGGGTGAAAGCAGAGGAGAGAAAAAAGAAAGGTTTGCCTGTTGAATACTTCTGCAAAAGTCTGTATTGGCCGGAGAGGGGTGCTTTCTTTAGTCTTCATCTTGACAAAATGGGTCTTGGATCTGGGATTTGCCACTCTTGTAAAATCAAAGAAAGTCAGGTGGAAGAGTTTAAATTGGCCTCTTCAAAGGTCAGCTTTATATACAAAGGGACTGAATATTTTATTCACGACTTTGTGTATGTAAGCCCTCAGTATCTATCAGGTGAAGTAAGCGATGATATTGCCACGTTTAAGTCTGGTAGAAATGTGGGATTGAAGGCTTATGTTGTCTGCCAGTTGATGGAGATCAAAGTTCCCAAGGGATCTGATAAAGTTGATTCGAAGTCCACCAAAGCTAAGGTCAGGAGGTTTTACAGACCAGAGGATATATCAGCTGCAAAGGCATATGATTCTGATATCAGAGAGGTAACAGCTGATTGTGGTGAATGCTTTATAGTTAATTTTTCCTGAAGATTGCTTGTGCTTTGCATCATTGGGGATAGTTTAAGAAATACAATGATCCTCTGACTTTACAAGTTTCTTATATAAATTGATTTAGAGTTCTTTGCTTCCTGTTCTTAAGAATCAATATGGAAATGACAGGTATATTACAGCGAAGAAATGATTAATGTGCCTGTGGAGGTCATAGAAGGGAGGTGCGAGGTCCGAAAGAAGTATGATCTTCCATCTGTGGATGGACCTGCAGCTTATCAGCACATATTCTTTTGTGAATACATCTATGATCCTACGAAAGGATCCATTAAACAGGTCTGGATTCTGAGCTTCTGAACAAATGACTCCTGGTCACTGGTCAATTTGTCCTGGATATTGATGGGGTCTTCTCTTTGCCCTTTTTCCTGTTCTGTGTTTGTTTTTTTTTTAATATATATATATATATATATATATATATATATATATATATATATAAATTTTCGGTTTTCGGGATTTTGTTTTGTTTTATCTTTCTAAGAACTTTTGAGCAAGCTTGAGCTCAACAGGCCATTTTTATAGTTGTCCATGGCTGTAGTATTTTCGTCATAGGTTTCTGATACTCCATTTACAGCAAAATATTGAAAACATATATTCCAATTGGGCTGCTAATGTCTGCATGTGCTAGTGACTGAAGTTTTATTTAGAATATATACTTGAACAGTTATGGATAGTAACTGGTATCAACAATGTTGCAAAATGCATTGGTGGAAATGCTATTAACTCTTATTATTCAAAATATTAATCATCATAATACCAAATTATTTTTTTTAATAAAAAGTGGATCTACCACCAAACATCATTGGAAGAATAGATGGAAAATTGACAGTGTTGTCTAAAATCTTGCACATTATGCCGTGCCTACATGTGCTTTGTGAATGCATATATGGAATTCCTCCAAGAATTTCCATATTTTTTATTCCATGCCTTCTTTTTCTTGACACTATTATTTTTATATTTTTACTGTTTAACTGTAATAAAATTTCCCCTTCTTTTTATCCAAGAAGTTTATCTATTTTTTTTTTTCAGTTTTTTTTAAAGTCATTGATTATCTCATTGCATTATTTCCTCAGTTTTTCTGTGTTTTTGATTTCATGTTTTTTCGCATTTTTTCCATCATCCAAATTCCAAACAGAAGCAAAAAGATTGATTTTATTTACCATTCTGGTTATTCACTGTGACTTAATGTGACTTCGTCTAACAGTTGCCTGCTGGTGTCAAGTTGAAATCCAAATCAGGTCCTTCCTCATGGAAGGACAAAGGGAAGTTCAAGGAAGGTGAAATCGTTTCTGATCAACTAGAGAATCACCTGGCCACTCTAGATATCTTTGCTGGTTGTGGTGGCTTGTCTGAAGGACTACAACATTCTGGTAATTGCCTATCTGCTGGTTTTTATTTTTCAAATCCAATAGGTCTTGCAAATTTCTGGCCCAAACTCCTTGTAACACCTGATCATGAACTTGCAGGTGTTTCAGTTACCAAGTGGGCAATTGAATATGAACAACCAGCAGCAGAGGCATTCAGCCTCAATCATCCAGATGTTGTTATGTTTGTGGATAATTGCAACGTAGTATTGAGGTAATTGATTCAGTCTATCCTATTGTTTTGACCCTTAAGACTTAGATTGGTCTAGGTTACTGTTTAGACCCTTAAGATATCTGCTTCTTTGGATACAATAGCTTGTTTACATACGGAGGAACATGTTACTAATTTACTATGTATTAGGCTTGCTTGTTTGTCCCGTCCAATTTTGCATTTCTGCTTAAGATTGTCATTGTTATGCAATCATTTTCAATGTCAGGGCTGTCATGGAAAAATGTGGAGATGGAGATGATTGTCTTTCGACCTCTGAAGCTGCTGAGTTAGCAGCACAGTTTGATGAGGAAAAGATCAATAAACTGCCAGTCCCAGGTCAAGTGGATTTCATCAATGGAGGGCCTCCATGCCAGGTATTGTAATTCTCTCCATGGATCCTTGTTTTTTAATGACATATGTCTGAATCTTAATACTATGACGTTTTATTTACTAATCTTGATTTAAATATCCAGGGATTCTCTGGAATGAACAGGTTTAGCCAAAGTGCTTGGAGTAAGGTGCAATGTGAGATGATCTTGGCATTTTTGTCTTTTGCCGATTACTTCCGCCCAAAATTCTTTCTATTAGAGAATGTGAGGAATTTTATCTCTTTTAATAAAGGACAGACATTCCGTTTAACACTCACTTCTCTTCTTGAGATGGGCTACCAGGTAATCTCTTTTGCTTATGCTGGAGATCCTGTATCAAAACATTATTGACTAAAAGGGATATTCAAGTGCATACTTTTATCTTCTGTTGTTTAGGTGAGATTTGGTGTTCTAGATGCTGGAGCCTATGGTGTTTCTCAGTCTAGAAAACGGGCATTCATATGGGCAGCTTCTCCAGAGGAAACTCTTCCTGAGTGGCCAGAACCAATGTATGTCTTTGCTGGCCCGGAACTGAAAATCACATTGCAAGAAAACATGCAATATTCTGCTGTTAGAAGCACAGCTGGAGGGGCACCCTTCCGGGCAATAACTGTAAGAGATACCATTGGTGATCTTCCGTGTGTTGGAAATGGAGCATCTCAGATAGAAATGAAGGCAAGCTTTCTGAGGAACATCTGCTTCATTTATGCCAATGATTAGCTACGCTATTTTTTTTAACTGATAGTGATCCTAATTGCTCTTGCAAAGGTTTATTTTGTCCTTTGCAGTATGGAATGGATCCTGTTGCATGGTTCCAAAAGCAAATTCGAGGCAATGAATCAGTCTTGAGGGATCACATATCGAAGGAAATGAATGAATTGAACTACAAACGATGCCAACAAATTCCAAAGCGTCCAGGTGCTGATTGGCATGATCTACCAGATGAAAAGGTACTTCAATAAACTATATTACTTCTTGGACTTAAATATCTATACATTCTCTTACAACCAATATGGTGTTTCCACTAATATCGATATTCACCTCCAATCTTCACTCTTTCAACTGGATGAAAACTAGGCTTTCTATTAAGGTGTGTGATCCAATCTCCACAAAAATGCAGGTCACACTGTCCAATGGTCAAGTGGTTGATTTAATACCTTGGTGCTTGCCAAACACTGCCGAAAGGCACAATCAATGGAAGGGACTGTTTGGTAGGTTGGACTGGGAAGGGAACTTCCCTACTTCCATCACGGATCCTCAGCCCATGGGAAAGGTTGGCATGTGTTTTCACCCTGAGCAGGACAGGATACTGACAGTTCGAGAATGTGCACGGTCTCAGGTAAATCCATTAAGATTTCACTTTCCTGCAGAACCCTCCTTAAATGATGGTGAAGGAGAAGCTGAAACGACCTTTTGTCTGATATTCTGAGAATATATATGCATGCAGGGTTTCCGTGATAGCTATAAGCTTTCGGGCAATATTCAAAGCAAGCATAGACAAGTTGGGAATGCTGTACCTCCTCCTTTGGCATATGCCCTAGGAAGGAAACTCAAAGAGGCTGTGGACGCAAAGAGGAAGGAAACTCAATGAAGCGGTATATGCAAATGGGGCTCGATGCAGTCGATGCAAAGTGTCCCTTGGCTTTAACAGGACCAACTTCAACCATTTATCCAAATGATTGGTCCTTCGAATTTGTAAATGAGTCCGTCAGCCAATTTTTTTTTTAATTTATGTTTTACTTAAATCAATCGGTCCAATTGGCCATTTTGTTCATGTTGTTTAATTCAATTGGTCTCTCAGCCATATTTTCTAATTTTGTAAGGAGCATTAGAAATTCCAGTTGTGAAACACCTACTAGCATCTTGGGTGTTAAGCAGCAAGGGCTTGAAGAAATGTGTTAATCGAGTTGTGATTCATGCAGCAAACATCTAATACAACGTTTGACCTATAAATCTGGATCAATACGGCAGCGGTTCGTAAATTTGAAATTTGAAGGAGTCATTGCCCATGAGCAAGGTGAAAGTGTTTTTTTGGTGATGAAAAATACACTGAACACAGCCAAATGCACGGCCAAATAGGCTTTTGAGTAATGACTGTTGATTTTGGGCTGATTCTATACGATTTATCACAATTTTCCTAACGATTTCTGCATTTCCCCTGTGCATTTTGAATGTGCGATTTCAATCGTAGGATTTTTAACTAATGCATAAGAGACTCAAGAGAGGCGTAGGGCGGCTCTGCAATCGGTGACGTGGCAATTGGAGTAAATGCTTTGCAGAGGAGAAACGCCACGCTTGGAGAGAAATTGAACAACAAAATCCACAAAACGCTAGCTGCCATCGCGCGCCCAGAGAGAAATGCAACAGAGAAATTAGGTGCTGCGGAGCTGCTGCATGAGGTATTGAAGATATAGTCTCCTAACAAGTGTTAGGTCTCATTTTTTTTATTCTCTTGTTGATTTGGGGTCTCATTTTTTTAATCTTCTGATTGCAAGATTTTTTTTTTTTTTCTCGATTTCAAGTTACTTCAGAATTTCTGCTTTTCTCATCAGAATTCGGAAGAGCTCTTCCTACTTCAATGTCCAAAAATCGATTTTCACCCAATTGAATCCCCTTGTTTCATTGTGAATTTGTTGCATTCTTTTCCCACAGAACTTTTTTCGGTTCTAATGTGCGGATGAATTTTAGAAGCAAATGCGACACCTTCATTGCTCTAAAATGTTTCTTTTTATCCTTATATTTATTTTTTGAGATTTCAATTTCCTACCGGGAAGAACTGCAATCGTTTTTTGTAGCCCCACATTCACTTCCAGTTAATTCATCCATGCAGAACCCACCCAAATCATGAGATTCTTAGTCGGTATTTTTTTTTTTTTTTTTTGCCTTCTTTAGTGGTTGCATGGGTTTATAATTATCTGAATTCTTTTCTTGTACTTGTTTCAGACCTCAAATTTTGGCACATCCAGCAAAGAAGGGAAGTAGCGGAAAGTCAAGACGAGATAGAATCGAACATATTAACAGAAACACTTTGTAATTTTATACTACTGAGCTGGATTTTAGTTATTATGTCGAGCTACATTTCCATTTGAGCATTTTATAGATGAACCATCAATTTCAGAGGTGCTGGTGGTTAGGCAGAAAACACTAGAGATCTTATTTCTTAAATTGGTAATACATATGTTTCCTTTGTAATTTTCTGTTCCTTGACAGCATCTCTATATCCATCGTCATCGAAGACATGAAGAATTACTTTTAAAAATAAGAAAAACAAAAACTATCCAATCTACCGAACAAAATTTTATAACAAAGTGCATGTCATACTCCAAGCCATATCTTTGTAAACAGTAGATCATTTTAATATGTCTGTGAGCAATGAGCAATAAGTCCCCAACATCATGGAAATTGACAGCTAAGAGACAACCAGGTGCACCTCTGTGAGGAATCAGCTGTACATTGTGCAGTCCTGCTGGTCTATGTAAATGCAGAAGAATAAACATACTTTAGAAAAACTTCACAATGCACAATGAAATGAGGAACCGCACCCAGAAGACAAGCAAATTGACGTCGATTACATTTGAAATATCTCGATTCAGGTTGCTGGTTGTCGTTGCCATGATTTTTAACAACAGATCAATCTCTCTCTCCAAGCTTGGCAATTCTCTCCTCCGTAGAGCATTCTCCCGTAGCCATGTCACCGACAGCGGAGCCGCCCTACGCCTTTCTCTCTTGTGCGTTAATTAAAAATCCAACAGCTAAGGCCAAATTTGGAAACAGATGGGGGCACATTTTCCTAAGCCAATAATTCTCTCAATTAATAATTATATTTTCAAGTTTATCTTTGTTTTCCAAATTTTTTTTTTTTTTTATCAAATACCTCCCTCGAACCTATTCATTTCAACTTTATTCCTTTTATTTTTTTTTATCAATCACACAATTTTTAAAATAAAATATTCTATTGCTCCCTCCCTAGTTTAACCCCACAACCCCCACAGAATTTCAATTACCAATCGCACATTCATATGAATGGACGGAGCAGACGCAGAAATCATAAGTTAGGGAAAATACCATAAATCGTATAGAATCAGCCCTTAGACTTGAATCATAACGTAAACGATAAAATTGCAAGTAAATTTTGAAGTTTTGTGCAAGTGTTGGAAAAATACTGGCAATTTCACCAAAGGGAACTAGGGATCCGCCTGCAATATCTTGCAGTCTTGCTTACGCAAAGCAGCCACATATGAGAAAAGCCCTTAAATAACAATACATAAGCATGCGTAATATTGTTACAATGCACACAGGGTTTATCCAGCTCCCAAATCTCATTGGCGATTATATGTCATAATCCGGTAACGCAATAATAATAATACAGGAACATCAGAGAGCTGCTCCATCAGATTCAACTACGGCGAAACTTGGGTCTAACAGAAAAAACTCCAGGCCTTTCATCGTCGAAGCGGTATCTACAATGAACAAACGATGCCATATGAGTCATGCATATCGTTATAAATTATTCCAGTGAATCAATGGATCAGATAAATGCAAATAGTCACCCATTTTCGATAAGGAAGCTTCTTATTGCAGACGGAAGTGCAGCCTGCCCACGGCTATGATTACCACTACCTGGCGAATTTAGAGGAAATGAGGGGAATCATCATTCATTAAGCAGACATAAAAAATGTAAAAAAGATTGCTTCTCCAACTTTAAAATGACTCAATATAGTCCCAATGGAAGTATTTTCTACAGCCAACATACCTGTAATTACTTGTAATATTGCTTGTCTCGGCCTCGACAATACCAACTGTTTCATTGCCCCTTTCTCCATCTGTAAGTAACTAGAAGACTCGAAAGAAGTTGACTCTCCTATCCTCACATCAGGCTTAGCTAGGCTATCAGAAGAAAAAGAACGATTTATTGGCATCTGGGTCTCAATCCTTTGTAGATGTTTTTCAAGGGCAAGGACAGCCTCAGCTGCATGAAGGCCATGCAAATCCAATTTCCACATATCATTTCCCCCATTCCTAATGTGCAGGATTTCTTCAGCTGCTCTCTCATTCAGCTTTTCAGCAGCCAGCCACTCTTCACGTGCCTTGAGTGAGAGTTTTTGTGCGGTGAAGTGGTCGCCTCTGAGAAATGCATTACTTGCAGCCTGGGAATGGCGAGATGCTGACCTGTCAATAAAAAGGAAAGCTCCTCGTGAACATTGCTTTCTCTGGACCACTGTGTTTCGCAAGACTGATGTAAAAAGCCAGAAATTTTAGCTTCGAGAATCTACATGTTTCACAAAACACATTTCAAGACAGACCTCAACATGGGAATAATGTCTTTGACATCTATTCTTTTGTCGATCATGCCAAGAACAAATATTCACTAGAATTTAGACGTGGCGTCAGGGAACTCTTTGACTATTTGTTTCAGTAGAATAGCATGAAAAACCAACTGCTGAATCTTGAATTGTCCATTGATATCATATCGAGGTCCCACACATTGTGGGATCCAGGGAGGGGAAGCCAAGTAAACAGCCTTACTGCTGCATTATTACAAGGTTTCCATATACTTGTTGCCAAATTGTTCTACCCACTTCACAGATGTAACCAGTCTAATATGTGGGATATGAATGTTGAAATGGACTCTTCTGCATTGACATGGTGGGCAGAATACTTAAGTGGAGAGTTTACAATTTGCATCAGTTCATCCTTCCATCAATGTGCGAAGTTCAAGTTCCACAAGAATCTGGACTTGATTCCCTGCTGACATACTAACAGCTTTCTTTGAAGATTTTTGCACAAAAACTTAATTATAGAAAAGCTATGGGCAATAACAAAAAGATAAGCTTTCTGTTGACAAAAGAGATGCCTCCTTCCGCTTTATCTCATCTAGATAAGAATAGATAGTGATAAAACTCTAGTCATTTGATATTTACTTAATTGACCCATGTAATGTTTCCGTCACACCTAAAGGAACAGCCTATTGAGAATGACGCAGCAGTTAGCAACTTAGCATCGCAACTGTAATAGACCAATAGCGTAAACATACCTCATCATTCTTAAAGCATCTTTGCGGTGGCTTAAATAAACATCATCTTCTTGCCACTCGATCTCTATTGGGGTAGACAATAATAAGTCTGGAAACAGTTTCACATGTGCGGTGTTGGAAGGTGGACCTTCCAATGAGATCCCATCCTTTTCAATTTTGTGATCATCGTTATGGTTCTTGTGGGCACATACTGGTACTGGAAGGTTTGTCTTCGCCTTGTCAGAACCTGACGAAACCATGGTGCTCAAGAGGGCAGAAGCCTGGCCTTCATCATTATTTACAGCTGCCAAAATATCTCCAAGCAAGCCTTCATCAGCCCAACTATGCAGTTCTTTTAGCTTTTCAATAGTGGGTGTGATGCTGGATCCTTCGGCTCCTTGATTTCGAAGATTGCCGCCAGAATTGTTGCTCATAGTTTCATTTCTGGAGTTATTTCCGAGTGCTGGAAAGGATACAGAAGGCTGAAGGATTGAAGAGAATGAACCTTTTGACTGAATATTCTCTGTGGCCAGTTTCCCTGGTAGTGATGCAGATGTTACACCTGGCATGGGCGGGTAGAGATTAATATCATGATCTGGTTCAAAGCCTTGTTTTTGCTGTTGCTTGAGATCAAAAGCAGCCCAACCAGCACCACCCCTTGTTTGTGGCATTTTAGAACGTAGTCTTTTGGCCATAAGAGTCATCTTGGGGAGAGTCCCAGATGAGCATTATGCATTGTTCAAAACTAGTGAAAAGAATACAAGCTGTCTCTTGTATTATCCAGACACCACGGTGAGCGCCCTGACTTCTGTCACAAGTGTCTTGCAGTTTCCTCTTCAAAAGAACTGGTTCACCAAAGCGCAATGCAGTTTTATCAGCAAAACTAAGGAGAGAGGGGTCCTTTTCAATATTGTACAGTTGAAAAGGGCATCCATCCATGCACATTGACCCGCCCACCCCAAGCAGATTATTTGGATGCAATATTTGTGTTACTCCACAAACAAAACAAATCATGAACAGCAACCTCATCCACATCATCTCTGAGTTCAACTTTAAGGACCGAATCTTATGCATTAATTAGAGTTCATAAAGACCATCTGCAAATCAAATATTCAGGGGCATCTCTGAAGACAAAGTCTACAAGAAAACAAATGACTATGTTTTCATTTCCTTCCATCCATTGAAATTTTTATTATATTCAAAATTATTCTTCCGTGTAGGGCTGTCAATGGCCAAAACTAAAGAACAAACTCAGAAACTTGAACAGCTGAAGTTTGATCATTCCAACATTCAAACTGTTTAGGAAACCAGTGACAAGCACTTGTCTGCCATTGGCTCACTAATGTGGTTATGACCCTGACTTTGAATAATAATTGGGTCAGCACATTAACAGAGCCACCTACAGAGGAAAGCTGAATTACAACTAGGAGGATGCTAGCTACCAGTCTGCTGCACAATGAGTTTTACAAAATATATTAACTGTTTACCATTCGCATTAATTAAATAATGAATGCAGTTTGATGAACTTGCCCAGGCTGCACAGCAACAATATAACCAACAGGCCTTGACATAAAACAGGAAATCTTCATCCAAAGAAAGCCAAAAAGAGATACTTAGAAATAAAACTATATGAAGTCTTTCTCATACTCAAGCAAACATAGAATCCCAAACTTAAAATAAAAAATGAATTGTAGGATTAGGAAACCATTACATAAAAAGCAAGAATCTTAAATTTGGAATCACTTGAATCATGGACTGCTTCAATGCTTGAAGTTACTTACATTCAGAATTCCACTTATTAAATTCAAGATGATTTTTTTTTTTTCTTTTGATGCGGAAAACAGTTTTGGCAAGGTTGTCCCAGCTGAGGGCAAGACCTCTACCTATCCTGAAACCTTAACAGGCCTTTGCCTTACCATGAAGTAAAGACCACAACGCTTAAAGTCAGAAAGTTAAGGTCATAACCACATTAGCCAGCCCTTTTGTCCAATCACTTTTCTCTTGCATGCCTGAGAAAGAGGCCACGTGAGTTGCCTCCTTCTCCGTGCATAAGGCCACATGTTATTGCCTTGCTGACTTTGCATTGCCCAACTCCTCAGGCTCAACTGCTCTCCTAACACAGTTGTTAGCAGAGGGCGAGCCACGTCAATAAACTAAGTTGTCTGAAAGGTTACAGGCAACTATTGTTACAGTTACTGCCTCTCACATTAAAGCGCCTCAAACCACGAGCCAATCACGGGATGCACTGATTGAAAGGACACTGCCACTTGACTATTGTGCAGATTCAAGCTCCCTTCATCAATTATTCATAATAATTGAATCTATAGGGGACAAATGTTGCATAAAATAAGTCTTTACCGAGGCCGAGGCCTCTTACCTTTTCTCGATCCCTCAATAGGCATCTACTTTGTCATTGAGGCAAGGTTGTGATACTCAAAGTCAAAAAGTTTATACCAAAACCACATTGACTCATAATCTTTTTAACACGTGCTCATCTGCCTTCCTCTAACGTGCTCAAGAAAAAAAGTTATGTCGGTCATCTCCTCCACATATGAGATAATGTGGTATTACCTTGCTTAGTCTGTACTGCCCAACTTGTCAAACTCATCCTCTCTCATGATACAGTCGTTTGCAGAAGGTGAGTTACGCCAACAAATCGTTGTAATAAACTCTCAATTTATTGGCAAAAGTGACTAATCCATGATTGCATTAGCTCCTGCAGTGAGATCTTTATCAAGCCTTGCAATCAGGAAGATCACATCTGTCCAAGCAATGTGTGGGCGTGGTTCTACATTTTCCTTTCCGCTCAGCAAGGACAATCCCTACAATCTCTTCTTCGAGTATCAGCTAAAGACACTGTTGTACTCATTTTCTTCAATTAGTAGAATCACCTCTCCTCGTAGCTTTTCAAAAAGCCTTCTAAGCCACCAACTCCTTTTCCATATAAAATTCATTGTCCCCTTTGGTTTTACTTCTACTTCAGCTTCAGTCACAGTATGCCCATCCAGATTTTCCACCAGCTCAGCTGTAATGACACCTTCAATTTCATATATCCTGAAATCCGGTTTGCATCGAAACAAACGGCTTCATCTTCACATACATAGCTAATTTTAAATACATGATTTCAAATTCAACAGATCATGAATCCAAGCTCCAATTGACAGCGTGAAATCTGAAGATTGCAGTCCACTTCGGGGTTTTAAAGGGTCGAATTTGAAAAATGAGATACTAGTAAAAAAAAATTTTCTTTTTTAAAATAATCTTCCCCCCACTCAGAAGAGAAAAACAAAGATTAGGAAAAGATAGAAAAATACCAGTTGACGAGAAGGAAAGTACTCATCATCCGGAAAATCTAATCCTAAGCTCTCGAAACCAGGGCGTTGACTGAGACGACAAATCCGACGGCCAGCAGAGGCGAAACAATGAGACAGAGGTTTGGCTGGAGAAGATAGACGGATGACATGATCCGGACATGGAATCCATACACGCAGACAGAAATCCTGTTTTTTCCGACGGAAGAGCGAGAAGGAAGGCCCGGTTGAGGGTAATCTCTGCAGAGCAGCAGAAAAAGGCAGAGGGCGTGACCGATGAGGGTATCTGAGGAAAAACCCTGCAATTCCGATTTCCGGGGCTGACTAAATTTCCGTACTCCTGCGCGATTGCTTCGCACGTGTTCCCCCTCAAAAGAATCGTAGATCGCAGCCGCTGACGGGTGGCGGCTACCTGAGTTCATCAAGGGGCCCACTGTTTCTGATCACTTTCTCGGGATCCACGCCGTGAAAATTGTTCAGCCGTTGGAAGGCTCTGATTCTCTTTAGCGGCGCAGATGCGTTTTGCTCGCAGATGCGTGGAGTTGAGGGAAATTTGCAATATAAACTTTATAACTATGTATATTGTCATTTTGAATTCCGAAGTTTGTGCATTAATATTTTAAATCTTGATAAATTTTAATATTCTCATGTTAAACATTTACCCCTAATAGTGAATCATAATTTTATAAATTATATTTAAAAAAACTCAAATACATGTATAATATTGTGATATTGTGCATAGTGAAGTAGCGATTGTTTCTTTAAAAGTCAATAAGGTTAAGGGTTTGTTTGGCAACGCCCAAAACTCGTGTTTTTTTTTTTTTTGAAAAGTTTTCATGTCAGGGATTGTATGCAAAAACTTGTCGTTTCGGGCTGTCCGCCCAAACTATTACAGCAACAGGCCGTCCTTGGGAACGACAATGAGGGAGAAAGACGCAGCATATGTGCGCATATACCATGAGATTTTCGGTCCATCAGCTCGGCGGTCAAAAGCATGAACCGTTGCGGGAGCATTTAAAGCTCTGGGCATAATATTGCGTCTGAGATGAAGGGGACGCGTCATTTGTTCCTGATGCAACGGGTTTTGACTATTTAAAAATAGTCACTCGAGTTTTCGGCGTTGCCAAACACGCCCTAAATGGAAAGCAACATGTAGCACACATAGTGCGATGTGGTGCAGCCTTTTCAAGTTTTGAATGACAAACGATTGAAAAAAATCTCGATAGTCGACAACCTTTTTTTTCGGATTCGGTTATCTAGGCCATCCATCGACATATCTAACCTATTGAATGGAAATGTGGCACAAAACCCTCTACTTTGGCAATCACGATAAGCTATTGTGAAATCCATGAAGAGCAACAATCACTTTCAATTCACTCCATTCATTCAAGTTCAAATCTTTGCTTGTCAATCCCTCCTCCCTCCAATCATGTCAACTTAATCTCAACCTTTGTAGCTTCACTGACATCGCTTGCAATGCCAATGACTTCGTCACCGAAATCTACCTCACCAAGTAACATTTGTCATACCCATTGTCCCTTGATTCCCTCTGCACCCTCCAGAAGCTCAAGCTCGGATCCAATTCATTTGCCAAGAACATTGATCATCTTTCCATTTGCACTTAACTCATCCAAATTGATTTCTCTGCCAATCATCTAATAGACCTCGTGCTTGACCTAACTTCGCTCTTTAAATTGCTACACTTGAACCTCTCCAACAACCAATTCACTAACCCATTCCCGTTTGATTCAATAAAAGCCTCATCAATTTGCTTTCTCTTTATACGAATGCCAACCCATTTAATAGAAGTTTTTTCTTAATGGAAGTGCTGAATTTTAAGAAGCTCCAATGGCTTTATTTGTCCAATTACGATCATGAAGGGGAGATCCAACGACTATCAGAGACCTCATGGATCTCGGGAACTTGGAGCTATCACAAAACTAGTTCACAGGACCAATACTGCCAGAGATTAGGAAGTCAACAAGCTTTGGTAGCTAGAGCTCGATAGCTAGCACGCTCTTACTCGGACTCCTGGAAGATTTCAATTTCATTGATGTTAATGAGAACTTATTCAAGGGGACCATGTTGCTAGATATGTGCAACAAGGGGAGATGACCGCTGATGCTCGACAATAGGTTTTTCGGCGAATTTCTGACCACTTACTCCAACTGTGCCTCCTCTTCTTACATTCGCATCAATGACAACCAGCTTATTAGGGAGTTTCCACTAAACATTTAGGGGCTACTGTTGATGAACACGATTAATCTCTAGAACAACCAATTTGAAGGTTCGATTTCATCGAGCATACAAAAAGTGGAAAGCCTTAAGTCCAATGTCATCGCACTCAGCCCATTGCTCTCCATAGCACTTGAATAATGAACATTTTTATCATCATGTACGGTTTGACGAAGTTTTGTGACGTCATGAGAGGTGTGTGTTCAATATGCAAAAGTCAAAACTTGGCAAAAATGTTAATATGAAAACTTAGAAATCTAAAATGTCAATATGCATAGTTTGAGAATTTATAATGTAAATTTCCCTCGCGAAGGGAGTCCTTGTTTACCCTTGGAATCTGATGGCTAACCAACGCGACTCCGGATCCGAAACGACCGGAGAGTAACTTCGTCGTGCTGTAATGACGAGAATGCCCTTTTATGTCGGCGCGCGGCGGCTATTTTATAAAGGGATGGTTGCGATCCGGGGGTCAATGAGAAGGGCAATCCAAAAGGTTCAGCCGTTCAGGTAGTAAATCGAGGGTTTTCGCAGGAGCCTGTTGCTCCATCTCGGGGCGGATTTTTCCGTGTGAGGACGATTTCTATTTCTTCTTCGTTAATCCTCGGGAATCATGACGGGGAATCGAGATTGCACGGTTTATATAGGTTAGTTTTGAATTTTCTTTTTTCCGTTTGATTTCTTTGAATAACAGCCCGTGACTGTATGTAGCCTATATAGGTGAGTACAAACGTTAGATTGGAGAGGTTAAGGGGCTTTTATGCATTTTATTCGATTATTTTGCTTTCTTTTTGGTTGTCATGACGATGGACGTGGTTGGCAATTCGAAATTGCAGTTACTAATAGTTTTTTGCCCAAAACACACACACACTCTCAGGTACTGATGTTATTCGCCACCTAGGGTGTGTTTGGGAATAGATAAAACTTTTGATGAATAGTTTTGGAGAATAAAAGTTGTCAAATGATGTGATATGATAGGGGTAATAATGAGGATTAAAGAAGATAAAGTTAAAATAGATAGGTTAGTTGTGTGGGTAGTTGTGTATAAATGATTGAAAAGTAGGGTAGTTGTATAGGAAAATGTAAAAAAGTAATTAAAAAATATAGTATTTGCGGAGAGTGAAAAGTTTTAGATTGAAAAGTTTTAATTTGACATTTTCTTTGTATTGAAAAGTATGGTAGTTTTAACTTGACATTTTAGATTGAAAAGTTTTAACTTGACATTTTCTTATGTTTCCCTTCATTCTCCATAATACGATGTCTTCATGGATTAGTTCTTTCCCCCCCCCCTTCTTGGTGATGTAAATCATGACTATTCCGTGTATGGATGTCGAAATTATCGTTCTCTGGATATTTGTGTTATAGAGTTTGTTTGATGATGCGAGAATGATTGAGATGCGGGATTGAATAGTTTTTTTTTTTTTTTTTATAATTTCGTTTTGCAACTGTTATTATACTTTTGAAATTTAGCTATGTTCTTTTGTAGCTGTCGTTCCTTTTTCTATTGCTGCTATGTTAGTTGGTGCCTATCTGCGTTCTTACCTTAGATCTCAGCTTGGGTCTACTCCAGTTTTTTCTTGATGAATGCCTTAATTTTTATCCTCTCTGTAATTGATTTCGTATGAGTATAACATTTTCATCTTTTTTTTTTTTTTTTTTCTTTTTTCTATTTTGGTTGTTGAGTCTCTTCTTTTTTACTTGTTTTCACTTGGATGTTTTAAACATTTTTTTAGGACATTCTGCAGTCACCTTTGTTTTGTTGTTGATTGATATTGTTTCAATGTGTTTTCTGAATAGCGCAAGATTTCCCAAGAATATTCTGGGTCCTTTTAGTTTTCTGTCAATTATTGTAGTGAAATCTTATGTGTTTGTCTTCTTTGCATTGATCATTACCTATATTATTATTATTTTGATAAAATTACCTATATTATTTGGTTTAGAAGGTTTTTACAGTTGCTTCACAGTCTAGTTTTCAGGCTGTGCTAGTTTTTTGGCTTTAAACTTCTACGTGTGTTTTTATTACTGGAAGCAGTTGAACACCTACTCGTTTCTCTTCTCTGAATTTCAGGGGGATCAGATAATAATTAATGAGTTAGAATATGCTGATTGTAGAGATTTTGTTTGAGTTTCGATCTTTTCAAGTACAGCAACTGAATGGCTTGCCCAGAATTTTAGGACATTGCTCGTAAATTGCTCCAAATAGCCACAGTACTCAACTACTATTGTTTCCTTCAGTTTATTTCTCTCTAGATATATATATATATATATATATATATATATATATCTATCTATACACATATTTACTTCTAGGGTATGCATACCGACTCAAAAGTAAAATATTTACATCCAATCTACCGACTTTGGAATTGTTTGTATCTATGCCAATGCTTTTAGTCTCCATCATAATGGTGGGAACTTTCAAAATTGATTTTTATATAAAATTAATTTCAAATATTCCTTACATCAATTTTGTTTTATTGATTTTGCAAATGCACATCATAATTATTGTTAAAAATTAATTTCATAATATAAATATGATGGAAAGTAACAATGTTGGCATAGAGATGCAAAACATTTTAAAAATAATTGGTATCGATGGTATCGATACAACAAGTTTGAAATCATTTACATGGATGCAAACATTTTGTAATGACGATTTAGTGTCATAAGTCTGTTGTATCTGTTTGGTTTCACTTCTTTTCTTCTCAGGCTGATGCCGTCTGATGCCACTGTGGTTTTACCTAATATGCTTGTTTTATTCTTTATCTTTTGCTTGTTAGGTTGGGTTATCATTCTTGTTTAGTTGTGGGAATCAACATTGGCTCCACCAATGCTTCTACCACACTCGATTCTAATTGGCTATGTATTTTCTCATAGGTAACTTGGATGAAAGGGTGAATGATAGAGTTCTGTATGAGATACTCATACAAGCAGGACGTGTAATAGACTTGTATATACCTTGCGATAAGGAAACCAACCGCCAAAAGGGTTTTGCATTTGCAGAATATGAAAATGAAGAGAGTGCACACTATGCTGTGAGGCTTTTCAATGGCCTTGTTACCCTCTATAATAGAACATTGAAATTTGCGGTGCGTCTTCATATGCTAATCTATCCTCTCTCTCTCTCTCTATATATATATATATATCCCTCCTTCCCCCTCTCCTTCTTCCACTCACCCACCCACACACACAAACAGACACTTGTATATAAGCAGGCTTCTAGGTATCCTAGGAATCAGGTGATGTAGCTTAAACTAATGTCATTAATCAGTTGAATTTTTTAACTTTTTCCTTCCTTTTTAAAAAACAAGGGTTATGGACGTTATTGAACATAACCTCTAGTTGCCTACTTACCATTCACTGTTTCCATCACTTTTGGACTTCTAAACAGATTTCTGGGCAATATAAGCCCCCTCAAAGCTCTGGTAGTGCGATGCCTCTTGCCTCAGATGCTCTTCCTAAACCCAAGTCACAGCCCAAGAAAATTGAAAACAGCGAAATTACCCAACAACCAGATCAGTTGTTGACACCATGCAGGATTTCGGCTTATTCAGCATCACCTTCTTCAAGGTTTCCAGAACACCCTTATTCAGTTTCTCCTTATTACTCTCGAGGTGATATATATTTTCTTTTCTTGAAGACCTGTCCTCCCATTAGTGAGTGCTTGCTTAGTTACTTATTCTTGTCTTTGTGATTTATTTTTATATACAGCTTCACCACCTGGATTGGTAGGTAATGGGTATGGATTTCATCTCAAGGGCAACAGCTTTGATTACGATAAGTGTATTTCTCGGTCAGCGTTGGATAATCATGGCTGCTTTGATGCTCATTTGAGCCAACCAGTGTCTAATTCTAGACATTCAGTATCTTACTCTTTTGATGGTATCCGTAGTAAGGCTTATCCGGGTCACAGGATGTATAATTCAGGCCGTTCTGGGATTAATTCAAACTCAGGAATTTATAGTTCTAGCTACTCTGAGTTTTATTCTAGCCGACCAATGTACAATTCTAGGGAACCAATTCCCTATGCCTCTTAATAGCAACTTCTCTAAGTTGCCCTGGGCTTGGAATTGGGTGTAGCTTTAGTTTATCTGATTGGCCTACATGTTTGTTCATGTGAAATCATTAGATTAGCAATTGTTCTCTTTAGATATGATTGGCTTAAGCAGGTATTTTAATATTCGCTATGGGTTCTCTTTGTTGTGACTTTAGCAAGTAGTATTTGATTCTGTCTAGGGCCTGCTTTATTGCATTTCAAATCATGTAAACATGTGGTAATGGAATTATAGTTTTTCTTTCAGTTTGATTATGGGCCAGTGGTTGTATTCATTAATGTCGCACTGTTAATTCTACAATGTCTAATTATGACCAGAGGATAACTGATAGGCTCTACTTTTTTCTTCTTTTCACACTCCTTTATTATTTATTTTAGTGATGCGGTGTGGAGAACACGTTTAATTCTTCCACAACCTTATTAATTCTTCCAATCATAGTTTGACGTTTTATCTATCGTTGATGTCTGTAGAGTTGTAAACGATCTTGTATGAGCTAGGACTTTTGTAGCCTTAGGCCTAACTAAGATTGATCTTTGAGCCAAAATTATTTACGTATGATATAGATGCTATTGACATTTAATCATATATCAAATGTATCTATAAAAATAAGGCAACTTTAGTTTTTTTCAATATTCAACCAGTTGCATGGGATGATATAATTCAAAACATAAATCATGTTTGTTTTAAGAAGCTAAAACCATTTGATTTTTTCCATAAACTTGTTAATATAGATGTATTTTACAGATAAATCAAGTTTTATCATTTTTGGATGTGGTTGAAAATGGCTAAAATACTATTATCTTTAAAAACCTCAAAAAATATGTGTATAATAAAAAATGGTGAAACTTGGTTTGTATATTAAATATACTTAGATAAACAAGTATATTAAAAAAAAAATAAAAAAATTTTAAATGGATTTCTTGAGGTGCTTGGGGTGACAGGACCATTTCTCATTTATCTTAGATTTCAAAGATCACCTACATTGGAAAACTATATGCTTTTAAAAAAAACTTTTAAACCTTTTGACAATGAATATACCCAATGTAAGTTATTTTTGAGCTAAAAAAAAATGCATTGATAGATATTATTAATGGTTGCCATTTAACAATTTTGTTTTGAATAAAAAGGTTGATATTATTCATAACCCTTACTCTAATTACTAAGATTGACAACTTAGAAATCACAGAATAAAACATTGGAAATCAATTTGTGTTTTTGTAATTTGTAAAATGTATTCTAGAAATTTTGATGTAGTTGCAATGTTTTTGCTGATTACAAGTGTATATGTTGGAAGTATACCTATATTCATAGTTACAATTAAAATATTAAGGGTGTGTTTGAGAAGTGATAAAACTTTTAGATGAAAAATTTTTAGGGTAAAAGTTGTTAAATTGACAGAAAATGATATGATATGATAAGAATAATGATGATGAGTGAAAATGCTAAAGTTAAAATAGATGTGTTAGTTGTGTGGGTAGTTGTGTAAAAATGATTAAAAAATATGATAGTTGTTTTGGAAGATGTGAAGAAATGATTAAAAAATAGGATACCTATGGAGAGTGAAAAGTTTTAAATTGAAAAATTTTATATTAACATTTTTTTTCTTCATTGTCAAACATACCGTAAGTATTATTTGCAAGTGCCCCTTTATATTCGACCAATTTAGCAGTATGGGGTTGTCACGAGCTGTGCATGCTTGAGCTTGAGCTTGGATTGATGATTCAAAGGTCTTATACTCTGGGTTGAAGAATGGCTTGCAGTATAATTTTATAAAGTCCAGTCAAAATTATGGAACTTAAGTCTTGTGGGCTACAATCAAACTTATTTTTGGTTCCTCCACGCATAATGCAAATCTATATATTTTAATAAAATTTTGTTGTTAATCCTGGTTGTTTGCGATCTGCATGGGATAAAGATTCAGGAATCCCCGTCAACTAATTGAATGCATCCACTCCTTTCTGTTGAGTGATGTAAGGACTTTATTACCAGAAATAATCCATACTCCTTGCAAACAACCATCAGTTTAGGGCTCGTTTCAAATCATATACGATTTTTGGATTGAATCTGTATTTGAGATCAGAATGAAATGATTTGTATTGAGAATGAATTAAGTTGTATTAGAAATTAAAAAACATGTTTGTGAATTAAGAAATTGTCTTGGGAATGGTGATATAGATTCAATTCCAGAATCTTATATGATTTGGAACATATCCTCAGTTGTTCATTTATCGTACTTTACATTTGCTAACTATAACGTATTTCTCTGCATTTATTGTATCTTTGTCCATCACTGCCATCTTCCAAGTAGGGGTGAAAATAGGGTCAGGTCGACCCATGATCGGCCATGTTGTTTCGATTTTATAGAGAGTTGGGTAAAGATTTTGACCCGGCGGGGTGGGGTGGGGAGGATTAGGATTTTGCACGTGTTTCACTCCTAAGAGGCAGGGTGGGTTGAGCATGTCCCAGCTTGCAACATGTAAATTATTTTTATAAATTATATGATTTATTTATGTAAATGTTGTTCTATTGGATAAATATGTTTAACTTTACGATTTATTAATGTGAATATGATTTATATTAATGAATGTTTAACTTTATAATTTGTTTATATGGATAAATTTTTATTTCTTACTTGCATATATGTTGATACTTATTAATGATACTTATTAATGAAATAAAATATATAATTTATGTTGTTTATATCTTACAAGAATAAATACTATTATTTTGCAATTTAGTAGTTTTAATTGCAATTCAAAATTTACATCAATGTCTTTTTTAAGGTTGATACACATTTATCAAGGTTAAGTTATAAACAAAATTATTAAAAAATGTTATGACAATTGTCAAATACATTTCTAGATAAACAGTCGTATAAAAAAATTTGAAAATAAAATTGGTGAAATGTAGCCGGGTTCATCTAGGTTGAATGCACCCCGATGAATTTAGTCATGTCTGATTTTTATTTGCAAAACCTGTGTAGCCCTTGAGCAGGTTTTGCTACAGTTGGCTCCCAAAGAATGGAACACCATTCCTGAACTGATGGTGGGCAGGGACTCAGGAATTACTGTTTTGCCATTGCTCGGTGAGAGAGTGAACTCTGTATTCTGCTTGCTTTGGCTGGCTACGTTGAACTTGCAAAGTTGTCTAGGTGTAGAAGACTTTTAAGTCAGGCTTCGATGCAAATGTGCTTGATTTCGAATCTTTTAGCAATCTTATTCTATTGTTTGAAACCCTTCATGCTTATTAAATTAGCGCGCCCTATGATTGTGGTGGTCGAGTCTTGACATGAAGTGTTATTGATTTATTTTGCTTGTCTTGTTGCTGCATTTAATCGTCATGGATAAGGTTGGGCTCGATGATGTTTTTGTGAAGTGTCGAGTTTAACATTTCGAGTGTCCTGACTTTGGATAAGTCTCTTTTAAGCAAAGATAGCATTGGTTTTCATTTTAAAAAAAAAAACTTTTAGGGCTTATGTGTTGTTGTTGATGATGGGTAGTGACTGCTGCGTCTTTGTTTATATACTTATATTTACTTTTAGCATTATTGCATCATTTTAGTATACTACTAAATGCCCACTCATTATGCTGACTCGATAACTACTAATTTTAGAGCATGCTAATTACTATCTTATGTTATATTTTTAATTTAGACTAATTACATGTGCATTCATATGCTTCATGCATATTTAAGCCCTCGGATAGAAAAAATTGGGAGTCCCTGTGCTCCTGTGCTCCGAAATTGAGGTGGTCTTTCCAGATTGCACCTCTATTCAAGATTGGTGGCTACGAGAGTCTAATGCTTTGGTTAGGGTGTGTTTTAAACCATACCAGATTTTTGGATTGAATCTGTATCTGAGGTGAAAACATAATGATGTGTATTGAAAATGGGTAAAGTTGTATTAGAAATTGAAAAAATCGTCTTGGAAATGATAATACAGATTTAATTTAAGAATCTTGTATGGTTTGAAACACGCCCTTAATTGTGAGGGGTGTTATTTGGTTTTGAAAACCACAGTCATGAAATAAATTGCAAGAACAAGTGCCTCTGAAAAAAATAATAAAGGGATTTTTGCAAATATGTTTACAAGGTTTGATTAATATCGCTTTTACATTTCTAAGTTTGTCAAATTTATAAATTTACTCATAAAGTTTGCATAAAATTGTAATTATGTTCTTTCCATTAGGATTAAAATGATGATAATGCTTTTTAAGTATTTGCATATTTGCAAAAAAAAAAAAAAATCTAAAATAATAATACATACAAAAAATAAAAAATAGCAAATATATCTATAGTGTTTGGATAAAATTGTAAATTTATCACTTGGATTAAAGGGGATTATTGTTGTTTTACGTAAAAAGTCTTAACAATATTTTGGTAAGCTTAGGGATAGAAATGTAATATTGGTCAAACTATATAGGTATATTTATAAAAAATTTAATAATAAAAGTTCAGCATAACCTTCCAGCATCTTTTAATTTTTTTTTTTTTTTCCAAGTAGTCTTATTTACAATGTCGTGTTAATCAACTAGTAACATTTGAAGGGGGACAAGTTTTTCAAACAAGAGTTGATTATCAAAAAAAAAAAAAAAAAACAATGTCGTGTTAATCAACTAGAAACATTTAACGGGGGACAAGTTTTTCATACAAGAGGTGATTATAAGAAAAAAGAACAATGTCGTGTTAATCAACTAGAAACATTTAAAGGGGGACAAGTTTTTCAAACAAGAGGTGATTATCGGGAAAAAAAGAAAAAAAACGAGAGGCTGCTTCAACCTGACATTTGGGGTGTGTTTGTTTAGGGCAAAAAAGTGTCAACTAAAATTTTTCAATCTAAAATTTTTCACTCTCCATAATTACTCTATTTTTTAATTATTTTTTCACATTTTTCTATACAAACTACCCTACTTTTCAATCATTTCTACACAACTACCAATACAATTAACCTATCTATTTTAACTTTATTCTCTTTACTCCTCATTATTATTCCTATTATATCACATCACTTTCTATTAATTTGATAACTTCTTCTTCAGAAACTTTTCATCAAAAGTTTTATCTCCAACCAAACACACTCTTGATATTACAAATTAAGTACTTTCACAGCCCTTGCAGTGGAGCGATATTTTATAAATTTATAAATACCTCAACATTTAGGGAAGACAACTATAAATAATTTCATTATCAAGAAGACAAATGGTTATATAGCTGCACTCGCCAGGAATTAACTTAATTCTGTTTGACAATAATGCTAACGTACTTGACCATTGGGGCAAGAGCCCATTGGCTGCTCAGCATCTTTTGAATGCCTTCGGAGTCAGATTGACCAGAGATATCACTATCAGTTGGTAAATTACAATATTTGATCAGAAAACAGTAAATTAACTAGACAACTCATTAACGTGTCTTCGCAGATTTTTGTCCCCACATGAAAGATGCATGATGTTGCTCAGTCCCTTCGAGCTTGGAACATGTACTTAATTTTTTCCCCTTGTCAAATCAAAAAAAGAAAACAAAAAAAAAAAAAAAATTCCCCCCACTGTGGCTGCTGGGTGCTGGATTTCCAGAATGTTGCGTCGAACAAGATATTGAGATCATCCTGCCCAGTGAAGATGGCGCTTCAATTATACATGGACAAAAGGAGCTGGGGTGCGGGGGGGATAGAAGAAAGTTTTCATCACGGGACTAATGCGACAAGGAGCATGATTATAAATATTATGATGTATTTGAAGTTAAAATATAATATTCATTTATTTCATTTTATTTTTATTTGGTTTTCTTTATAAATATGTTTTTCTAATTGTATTTAATCCATAAATCAAGTTTTGTCATTTTATATATTTTTACATATTTATGTTTTAAAAAATTACCAATTTGAAGGGCATTCTTCATTTTTCACTCAAAAAACTTGATTTAAAAAATAATTTTTAAATGACAAAATTTTGTATATAGATTGAATATACTTAGAAAAATATATTTATGAAGAAAAATTAAAAAATATAATTAATTATAACAATAAATAAATGTTGTATTTTAGTTTAAACTATATTATGATGTATATAATTAAGTTCCATGCAATAATCTTTTGTAGGAGAGTGATCCTGTTAGCCCGGGCTAAGTAAATGCTCTACTTAGCCCAGACTAAGTAAATGCTCTACTTAGCCCATTTTAAAAAATCTATTTACAATAATTTTTTTTACTTTTTTTTTCGTGCACTTGTTTATCTAAGTGTGTTTAACATATAGAACAAGTTTTACCATTTTTGAATATGTTTATCTATTTTTTTGAGATTTTTAAATATCTATGTGTATATATGTATTTAAAATACCTTTATTTTTAAAAATCTAAAAAAAATATATACACATATCCAAAAATAGTAAAACTTGATTTATATATTAAATACACTTGGATAAACAAGTGTATGAGGAAAAAAATAAAAAAAAGTTGTTGTAAATAGAATTTTTGAGGTGGGCTAAGTGAGACATTTACTTAGTCCGGGCTAATATGATCACTTCTCCCTTTTGTATATATATACATGTGCGTGTAGTTTTATAGAAGTGCAGTAATAAAGAGTTGTTGGATGTTTGGCCCTCTAATTTAAGTGTGTTGTGGGGAATATTTTTTGAGCTTACTCTAAAATATAAAAGTTCTTTTAAACATTTATAATTAGTAAAAGGTGCAAAAATATTTTCAAAGTTGAATAATTTTTAATAAGAGAAATATTTGTTGTGTAATAATACGGTTATTATTAACGTAGATTGTATTAATGTGGGATAAGTAATGGCCTATTTAACCTATGCTTGTAAAATTTATTTGTTAATTTTTTTACTTTTTTCTATCAACTTGTTATGTATAAATGATTAAGCTAATGGGTTTGATGTAGATATTTGATTTGGATAAGACTTGATCTCTTAATTAAATAAATAATAATAAATACAATGAATGATTAGACTTTGTATTAATTATCAATATACTAAAAATGGAAAAGGAACAAGAAATCACTCTCATTCTTATCTGCCCATTTTCTACGTATAAGCCCAAAAGGTTTTACCTTTATTATACTACCCCTTGTTCAAATTTTTGTTATAGTAATTAAGAACCAACTATTTAATATTAAATTATTTTATTACGTTGATTTTACATGTTTATAGATGAAACCTATATACAGTGATATTAGACAAATAATTTTTTTTATATAATAATATAAATGATAGTAAATATAATGGATGAAATGAATTTTCAATCAGCTATCTAGATACTCAAAATGGAGGAAGGTTATATATAATAGAGGTTTCATAGAAATATTATCATATATATATATATAGAGAGAGAGAGAAAAAAAACCTTTTCTGTGCATTTGCTTATGCCATAATTAATAATACATTTGGTCTAAATGGGTCACACATGTACTTAAATGTAGTGATACTTTATATAATTATTTATCCATATGTAAATTTTATAACAAATGATTTACATGTTGAAAAAATAACTTTAAAGTTGTTATTTACATCAACCTATTTTATTATATTGAATTTGTACCATTGTCAGTTGAGGTCCATACACATATCTAATTGAGATGAAAAGTGGTATGATAATACAATATATAATTCTGAATATAATGGGTGGAGTAGATTATAATTTCGTAATCATGTAGAGCTCATTTTGAGGTAATTGCACCGTAATTTTGATGCAGTGAAGTTGCACCTGTATATTTCTTATACATATTGATGGGGAGCCACTCTTGTAAAAATTTTTTGTGCCATTTATGGTAGGAGTGTAACTTATGTCCACTAATATTTGGTTCAAATGCACTAAAACTCTAACCTTAGTTATATATATTTGGTTTGGGTTGACTTTAACTTAGGTTCATATGTGTTTTGGGCTTGATTTTGAGTTGAGAATTTGGGTTGAATTTCAAGTTTGTGGTTGAGTTGTTTATTATTTTATTTTTAAAATATAACTAGTTTATATTTTTAAATAATGCAACATATTATCAAAATTAGTAAATCAAGGGTGTGTTTGGCAATTGATAGAAAATGTCAAGTTAAAATTTTTCAATCTAAAACTTTTCACTTTCCACAATTATCATATTTTTTAATCATTTTTCACATTTTCCTATACAACTACCTTGCTTTTCAATCATTTTTACACAACTATCCACACAACTAACCTATCTATTTTAACTTTATCCTCTTTACTACTCATCATTACCCCTATAATATCATATCATTTGACAACTTTTATTGTCGAAAACTTTTCATCAAAAGTTTTATTCATTACCAAACAAACTCCAAAAATAGTATATTTTTGAAGTATATAATAACTTTGATTTATAAAACAATCTAGATAATAATTATTTATTAAAAACAATTTTTTTTAATACATTAAATTTTAATAAATAAAATTTAAAATTATTAATTTATGTCTTGTAAAAGTAAACGACTTATCATACATCTAACATTTTTTAAAATATAAATAATATTATTATAATTTTGACTTCATCTTTAACGAAACTATTTAAAATAATGAAAAGATAAAGAAAATTATTGCATCAGTTTTTCAAGATTATTAAAAATAAATATTTTTAATGGTTAATATACATATTAATTCAAAATATATTTAAGTGTATATTAAACCTAGAAAAATGTATATATATGATTACATGAATGAGAGAATATATTGAAAAATATATGAAATTAATTCGGATTAGATTTGGCACTAAGTTAAAATTCAAGCTCAATTCTATGCTCTCTGGTGCATATACTCATTTTTTTGCAATTTTTTTTTGCAAATTTTTTCGTGAAACCGTTAATTTAAGTGTATTTAACATGTGTATCAATTTGTAACATTTTAAAAGATTTTTAAATTTTTTTTAGATTTTTAAAAAACAGTGACATTTTAGTAATTTAAACAGTTGTGTAAAATTTTTTTAAAAAATAAAAAATGGGTGTATACACTTGAGAGCAGTGAGACTCAATGCTTTCGGGAGCTTGTGACGGTTCTACATTAAAATTTTTTTAGGTCAGGTTTAGTTTACCTTAGGCGCAGGTTGAAACCGAGTTTTTTAAGGTTAGGTTAACCTGACCGAAAACTACACTCATATAATATTTATTTCTAAAAGTATGCATGTTTTTTTCAATTTTGCCAAAAATGCTTTCTTGGTTACATGGTTGTAGTTAAAATGTGAAAAGGTAAAAACGATGAGTCCCGTTTCAAATTTCTTGTGTTAGTTTTACTCATTTAAAATATACAGATGTGCAAGCTCAGCGCATGAAAAATGCAAGATTTTTTATTTTGAAATTTAAAAAATGTTTACAAATTAAAAACCATATTTAATTTTAGGGGTATTCACATTTTTAGTCACCTCTCATATGCATATTTGCTTTTAAATCTACAAGTTTTCATGTAGTTGTTTTCTAGACATTATAAATATACCTTTATTGCATTTTAAACAGGACATGCCGCTAAACAAAGGAAAATCTATTAGTAGTTACTATATAAATTTTTTAATGACAATATTATCCTTAAAACGAGTTGACTAAACTTATCAATAGCAAAATTGTACTGTTTGCGAGTTGAAATCGACTTGTTTTATGAGTTGACTCAATTTATTGCCCTTTCTATGTGCATGAGTGGAATCACGAACATGAGTTGACTTGCTTAAGTCATATCAGCATTTTAGACTTCTTGTGTACAAATAATAGCTGTTAATTCCGTATTTTGATGGTAGAATGTAAAATGCAAAGAGGGCAAATTTACATGCTTTAAAAAATAAATACATAAAATGCAAGAATTAAAAAAAATACAAATAGGGAATGTTTCTTTAAAAAAAAATTTCAAACAAAAAACTTTCTAGTTTAAAACTCTTCACTCTTCATAATTACTCTATTTTTAATTTTTAATAATTTTTTATATATTTGTGTACAACTACATAAATTTTAATTATTTTTACACAATTATCTATACAACCAAATTATTTATTTAATTTTATCATTTTTGCTTTTATGACTCCTTTTCTATATAATCTATTTTATTTTTTAATATCTTGATGATTGATAGAAAATTCACAACATCTATTATATTTAGTGCCATTTATAATATCATGAAAATATTTTCATTTGTCTAATATAATTGTATATGAGCTCTATTGAAAATCAACCTAATAAAATAATTTAATGTTAAATATCAATTTTATCTTTTCAACATCTAAACAATTTAAAATATCATTTATACATAGATAAGTAATTTTATAAGATATTATTATATTCTTATACATGTGTAAATAGATATAAATATCTTTTATAATTTACATTTAAATATATGTTTTTCAACAAATATGATTTATAAATATATTTGATGGAGATGAAATTTGGTCACTTAGATAAATAAATAATATTAAATACAATAAATAGATTAAATCTTTCATTAAAAATTAAAATTTTAAAAATTAAGAAAATTACATAACTGTGCTATGCTTTTATGTAAGTTAGATAATGCACAGGCGGAGTCATAACTTTATTATCTTTCCTTCCGATTATTATCCTTATTATATTCATCATTATTGTTGTCATATCACATCGATTTTTTTTCGATGCAAAATACGCTAAAAACCATAATTTGGGCAATGAAAAGTCCGAGAAACCAACATACGAACTCTATTCGAGCTTATTCGCAAGCGACCGTGTGGTTCGCCTCTTCGATTCCACTCAACCAGAATGCATAGAATCAGGAATTGTTAGTCTTTCTCCTGGTAGACTACAGCCTTGTTGAATTCCGTTTCTGTCGATTTTCCCAGGCGGGTCGCGAAACTCAAGTACGATTTTCAGAGGGCGGTAACCAAAATTCTTGTTCTCTGGCTCGAAAATGGCTGATCCTATAACCGAGGAAGCTGATTCCACGCACTGTGTAAAAGGGATAGATGCATCTCTAAAAGCAGCCCTAGTTAGGAAGGAGAAGAGGAGATGCGCGAAGAAGGAGAAGAGGAAGCAGAAGAGGAGGGAGAGTGCATTGAAGGAGATGGAGGAGGAAGAAGCGCGGTTGAACGACCCGGAAGAGCAGCAGAGGTTGAAGCTGGCGGAGCAGGAAGAGATGGAGAGGATGGAGAGGGACAGGAAGGAATTCGAGGAGCGTGAGAGGCTGTGGCTTGAGGCGGCTGCTGCTCGGGAGGCTGAGGAAGAAGCGCAGAGGAAGCTTGTTGAGGAATCGCAGAAAAACCAGGTGAATTTCTTTGCTCATTTTTGTTCTTTCTTTTGCTCGCATTAAGCTTTTGTACCGGTGCAATTTCTGTTTCTTTTCCCATAGTTTGGATGAGGGTCACAATCTGTGGATGGCAGATGAGTAACTTGGGACTCTAATTACTGAGGAATTGGAATGACAGTGTAATCGATGCAAGTGAATCATTTGTTCGTGAATGTTTTATTTTAATTTCCTTCCGTACTGTGAAGGAAAAAAGTTTACTGCATACTTCAAGCCTTTCTTGCCATGTTGGTTCTTCGGGTGTAAATTTGGTATCCCAGCGGCAACCTTCAATTTTCATCTGATCGTACTGATTTTCTCAGGAGCAAAATGAGGAGTTGGCAGAAGATGATTACTGGGAGTATGCGGATGAAGGACCCGCTGAAATCATCTGGCAGGGAAATGACATAATTGTTAAGAAGAAAAGGGTTAAGGTTGCAAGGAAAAATGTTAATCAAGAGCAAGGTGAAGAGGTATATTTTAATATAGATCCCTTGGATGGCTAATAGTCAGAGTAGATTTGTCCGTTATTACTTATTAGCATGTTTTGTAATGCAAGAAGGCTCTAAACATTTAAACGCATTATACCAGGATGATGACCAACCTACATCGAATCCTCTTCCTCCACAGTCGGTTGCCTTTGCTGCTTACAAGAGTTCTGCAACTGTCTCCACACAAGAGGTGTTTGCAAGTGTTGCTCAGCAAACCCCAAATTTTGGGACCGAGCAAGTAAATTCAAATCCTTTCCAGTTCAGATTCTCTTAATATAAAATTTAAAATCAGTTCGAGTAATTATTTCATCTAATGGAAACTGACATTCTTTGTTATTTTGCTTCCGGTAGGACAAAGCTCATTGTCCTTTCCACATAAAAACTGGTGCTTGTCGTTTTGGTTCTCATTGCAGCAGGGTTCATTTTCACCCTGATAAATCCTGCACGTTGCTGCTTAAGAACATGTACAATGGCCCAGGCATTGCCTGGGAGCAAGATGAGGGGCTCGAGGTCCGTAAGATACTGTTTTCTTGTGGCTGATGCTGTATCCTGATGATCGCTGTTTCATGTGTTCTCAATACAACACAACTGTGCTGATATCTTTATTCTACGTGTCTTATGATTTTATTCTTCCTAGCATGAAAGAGTCATTGTCTAATTTAATTTCATCAGAAATTAGTCTAAAAGCTCAATTCAAAGAATTTCCATGCCTCGGACTTGGATATTGATGGACGTCAAACTTTTTAGTTTGGGAAAAAATGAAATAAATTTGAAAGAGTTTCCATGCCCTTGGACTTGGATATTGAACATCAAAACTTCTTTTTCGATCTGGACAAAAAGAAAAAGAAATAATTTGTAAGGAATGTGTCAAAAGGGTAAAAGAATTGCACGCCTTTCCCATCTATATCCTACGATGCATTTGTAATTCTTGGTGTGCTTTTCTTTGGCCTTTATCTTAATTATTTCCTCACCTTTCTTTACTGGTGCCTGCATTTCTGAATGCTATTGCAAGCATCTATTGTTTTTTTGATGGTGACGCAGGTGGACATTGACTTCAGTGTAATATGTTGAAGTGTATGTTTATATTCTGTTTTGTGATATAGCGCATTTATGAATATTAGCTCCTTAACAGTTTGTAGTTATTCGACCATTTTTTTTATGGTGTCCTGTTGGAGGGGTTCTGCTGGTCATGGTTATTACTTCAATTGTCTTGATTCACAGGTGATGTGCTATGTATTCTTAGTTGTAACTGTGCTATTTTGTCCAGTGTAACTGCAAACCTGTATATATGCATACGCAGGAAACTATCATCTACTGGATTTCTGAAATTAATATGCGGCCATATAGGGGATAGCTAGGTAGATACAATTTTGGATGCATTGGATAAGCAAGGGGTTTACAATAAAGCTGTTGCAAGTGAATGGAAATATTCGAAGTATTGTTGTTTTGTTGGATTTACAAATTAACGAGTACAAATTGGCACGTTTCCATGAGCCCTATGACATGGAACTAATTTGTGTGGTCCTTTTCAACCAGATTGTCAGCTTTTGTAAACATTGGAAAAATGTGCTGCTGGAACTATGAGCAAGATTGCATAAGATGTAGTGATCTACGCCTATCAAATCACGTATGTTGACATTCAAGTGGTTCACCTACCCCTTCATTCCTTCTGAAGGAATCATTAGAAATAGAACAAATTGGAATAATTTTTTGTTGGTGTTTCTTGATCAGTCATGCTTGTCTAAGCTTTCTGACATCACTGGATGGCCATCTACTCTAATTTTGCGACCTTGGCTTTTTTAACTGCTGATTTTTAACTTGTTATAGTAACTTGGAGGAGATGCTGTTACTATTAGTAATTGCACTGTATCAGTTGCCTGGCTGAAATTCCTCATAATTCAGTCCATACATTTGCAAAATTGTAGGTTGCATCTATCCTAATTTCATGACCATGACTTTTTTAACTGTTGGCAATAGCTTGTTATAGGAACTTGGAGGAGACAATACTATCAGTAGTAATTGCATTGTATCACTTGCCCAAATTAATTTCTTTATCATCTAGAACGCCATGTGGACTGTTCCTATGATGGATTTCCAGGGTTGTTGTACTGTGCAGTGAATGACTGCATACCCTGAAGATAATAGAATCCCACTGCATCTGGAGAATTGGACCACTAAGTTGTATTGTTTTTAACTAGCTTTAATAGTGTTTGAGTCAGATTGCCCTGAAGTATCCCTCATCTTTTCTTTTCACATGAAATCTGTTCCTGCCAAGTAGTTTTCCTAGGTTAACCAAAGGTTTTCATTTTAACAGTGAAAGTTAGTTGTCTGATTGGCTGAACTCTGAAGGGTAGTGTGTGAATGGATAAACAATGTCTTGATTTTTTGTTAAAATTTTGCTACCAGCTGTTTAAATTTAATCAGGATGGTATTGCTATACTTTTATCCATTTTCAATCAGCATTATGTGTCCAACAAAGAGAGGCTGATTATCTGGCTTGATGGTGTAAGCAATTGTCATAGACGATGACTCATTGTTTATGCTGTTGTTGGCTGATGTGTTCTTCATGGTTCATTCTTCTTTCAGCATACGGATGAAGAAATTGAATGCTACTATGAAGAGTTCTATGAGGATGTACACACAGAGTTTTTGAAGTATGGTGAAATAGTTAATTTCAAGGTACCCAGTGTTGCCATTTTTATTTTTTTTGTTGTGAAATTTTTTATTGCTTGTGACAATGATTGCTATCTTTGAGCAGCCTTTTAAAAAAATTGGCAACTCAATTTGATCCACGTTCGGGTTAAAACAGGGACAATATTCTGAGTTGGACTTACGTGGCTCGTTCTCATTGAGTATCTTAATCAAAATTTGATAGAAGAATATTGAAAAAGCTCCAGCAATTCTCAAAAATTTGGATTAACAATTTTTTTTCTTGTCCTTTTTGCCCTCTTGGAATAATGTTTTTAGATTTTCCAAGCTTTGTTCTTATCTCTGAGCTTATTCAATCCCGGGTCGTAACTTATTGAGATGTAGATGGGTACACCACAGACCTATGTTTACTGTTTCTCTCTCTGCTTCTGAAGACATGCAATATCCAGTACCTTGATTACTACTTTAAATCTCTGAAGTGTTTATTATGTTTGTCTTCAGGTTTGTAGGAATGGGTCATTCCATTTGCGAGGAAATGTTTATGTGCACTATAAGGCATTAGAATCAGCAGTGCTTGCACATGCTTCTCTAAATGGACGTTATTTTGCTGGCAAACAGGTGATTTATTTCTTCTCTTTCAAGCTCTTTGTGCTTTTTTCAGGAGCATCTGTTGTCTGTATCATTCTGTATTTCTATATTCTAATAGCCAAATCTGTATTTTCTGTACTGCGCTCTTCATGCCATTTTCATGAGCATACATTATCTGTTCTGTATTCTATATTCTAATAGCCAAATCTGTATTTTCTGTATTCTTGCTCTTCATGCCATTTTCATGATCATACGTTATCTGTATTATTCTGTATTGCTATATACTAATTGCGATTTATCTTTGTTATCTGAATTAATGGGTGCTGGTAGTCTCCATCTTTGTCTTTTGTTTCCATCACTTCCCCTTCTGGGCCTTCCATTTAGCTAACATTGTCAGGTTAATTAATCTGCTCATGCCTATATTGTTGTTGTACCTACACAGTTATGCATACGTGTGCATATGTCAGATAAAATGTACGAAGGGAAAGGATCATCGTGAATGTTAGCTTCTCAGTCCGAAGCCTGTATTTGCAATTATCAACAATTTATGCCTTGTGTTTCCCAAGCTGTTTCTGGAACTTCCTGGATGAATATTGATCTGATGTTTCCTTCGTCTCTTGTGGTGTTTTGCATGATGACAGCTAACATGCGAGTTTGTTGGAGTCACCAGATGGAAGGTTGCTATATGTGGGGAGTACATGAAGTCAAGACTGAAGGTAAAGCTATGATCTTTGACATGCTGTGTCATTCTTTCAAAGAAATTCTTGTTCAGTTTTTTTGTTTGAGGAGTGATTCTATTAGCCCGGGCTAAGTAAATGACCCACTTAGCCCACCTCAAAAAACCTATTTAAAACAACTTTTTTTTGTTTTTTTCTTCATACACTTGTTTATCTAAGTGTATTTAACATATAGACCAAGTTTTACCATTTTTGGAAATATGCATATATTTTTTTTAGATTTTTGAAAATAAGGGTATTTTAAATGCATATATACACATAGATGTTTGAAAATCTCAAAAAAATAGATAAACATATTCAAAAATGGTAAAACTTGGTCTATATGTTAAATACACTTAGATAAACAAGTACATGAAAAAAAAAGTAAAAAAAAGTTGTTTTAAATAGGTTTTTTGAGGTGGGCTAAGTGGGCCATTTACTTAGCCCGGGCTAATAGAATCACTCCTCTTTTTGTTTTTGTTTTTGTTTATTTACTTCTTTTGGTGGGGGTGTTGGTGTACTAATGTACATTTGTAGTTTTTGCTTGTACATGTGACTATCGAGTTCCAATCAAACTAAAAGAAAAATTTTATAGGACTGCGATTAGACCTGCTGTGCTTTATGGGGCAGAATGTTGGGCAGTTAAATAACAACATATACAAAAAACGAGCGTAGCAGAAATGAGAATGTTAAGGTGGATGAGTGGTAAAACAAGAAAAGATAAAATTAGGAATGAAATAATTCGAGAAAACTTAAAAGTGAGACCAATTTGTGATAAAATGAGAGAAAATAGATTAAGATGGTTTGGTCATGTTAAAAGGAGGCCTGAAGTAGCACCGGTTAGGAGAATAAAGTCTATCCAAGTAGAAGGTGGTAGGAGAATGAGAGGAAGACATAAAAAAAACATGGATGAAAGTAATTAAACAAGATTTAAAAATATTACAAATTACAGAAAATTTAGTCTTAAATCGCCAAGAATGGCGCAACAGAATCCATGCAGCCGACCCCACCTAAGTGGGAAATGGCTTATGATGATGATGATGACATGTGCTGGAGGTTGTTTTGTGTGATATTTTGACACTAAGTAAACAGTAATCTAATATGAAGCTTTGTCTTTTCCAGTTGCCTTATTCAATGTGGATTTTTTTTCGCAGACATGTTCCCGTGGAAGTGCGTGCAATTTCATTCATTGCTTCCGCAATCCTGGGGGTGATTATGAATGGGCTGATTGGGATAATCCACCTCCTAAATACTGGGTGAAAAAGATGGAAGCCTTGTTTGGTCCTTCTAAAGAAATGGAATCTGAGAGGCATACAGAACTGGAAGACCAGGAGCAGTCAAGGCACACCAGCAGGAAGAGAACAGATAGGTATATTTGCTACCATACTTTAGGAAGTGCCTTGGTTACCCACAACTTCCATACTGCTTCCAAGTAAAAAATTGTCTGGAAAAAAAGCCCTTGCAACAAAGACAATTTTCGATGCTGATTTTTTGTATAGAAAAAATTGTTTATTCTTTTTTTCTTTCTTTTATGCTGGACTATTCTAGATATTGGATTTAAAAATTCTTTGTTGATTCAGGGATAGACTGTTTAAAAAAAAACATTGTATGGTTTTGAAAGTAGATGCTATCTATTTTGTAGTTGTGTGTAATTATCAATGCATTTTTTGATGTTTCAGACCTGAATTTATTATCAAATACAGTTCATACTGTGCCCAAATCTGCTGTGTCAAACTCTTAGTTCTCAGTCATTATGTTTGCCAAAAATAAAACATCACTCGAAAAAATATTTCAGTTCTCCCATGTATCCTATTTCAACTGTATTTGAATGTCACGATTTTCACCATACAGTTTGTATCTGATGATTGGTCTATCGTATCACTCTCTTCTTTGCTTTGGGTACAAAATTTTTTTGTTAGATAATACTGAATAAGATTCTGAGGATGGTTTTAGAAAGACATCTATAAGGGTTGCCCATGCTGCTGTGTGCCTTCTCCTGATCCCTCTTGCATTTTGTACCTGCAGCACTCTTTCTGCTTCTCATCTTATTCTTTAAATGACGTGGCAGGTACCATCACAGAAGATCAAGATCTGGTGAGGATTCCTGGAATTCTGGTGGAGGTTATTCTGATGAAAACAGTGGCCGTAAGCGCAGTAGTATGTCAAGTGGGATGCGGCAGTCTAGGGGGAAGAGAAGGAAAAGAAGCTTAAATGTCAAGGATGAACAATCTGAAGGGAAATCTGAAACTGACTGTGTGAAACAGAGAAGTCATCGTTTTAGCACCTGCAGAGCATACAGTGATGATAACAGAGACCATCCTTCTAGTCATCCAAAGGCACAGGTGAATAGCAAGAAGGGCTTGTGTTCTCCCATCGGCGGTGATCATTCTGAAGATGAGTGCAATTCCGATGATTATCCACCTCAGAAGAAGCACCGAACTTGTGATCATGAATCTGGGGGAGAGAATCATTGTGCAAACCAAAAACAATACAGAGGTCAGTATAGGGATTGCTCTGGTGGATGGGAAAAAGAGACACAGCCCTCTTATGAAAATAAGAAGATAGATGAGAGAGATGATAACAGCCACCATGAAAGGTACCAAGACAAAGACAGGTCCTTCGATGGCAGCTCTGATAGTGACTATTCTGGTACAAACAATGACCATTGTGATGGTCATTTGAGCAGCAGGTTAGGATTGACTGTCAGGGGAAGGGAAACGGATTTTGAGAAAGTTGAACAGGAATGGAAGTCTGAAAAGCTGGAGGTGTATGGTGGCAAACATAAATCCCATAAATCTCCTGGCAATAACCATCAAAGTGATTATACTGGTGAAAGCAAAGATTGGCGCCATAGGTGCTTGAGGAAGGGAGATGGAGGTAGTAATTGGAAAAAGGCTCCAAGTTTCCTTGATGAGCGCAAAAAATCTGAAGAGAAGGATGAATCTTGTTATCGTGATAGATATAGCAGTAGTTACAGGTCCCATGATTGGGATTTGGAAAGAGACTGCTCTGATGCTACTGAATCTAGGCATCACAGTCATTCCAAAGGTAGAGTCAAAAGTACCAGGCAGTGGAAAAGGAAGATGGCTTCTCCATCTGGGAGTGTACAATGTGAAGAAAGGCGTAGTTGGAACCATGATACTGGTGGTTCTCTTCGTCATGAGTTTGATGATAGGTACCATCCAGAGAGTCCTGGAGTGCAATGATTCCTAGATCACAAGGGGCAGCGGTTTCCATGTGCTGCTGCTATCAGAGTGTGCTACCTGGTCTAGGGAATCTGCTGGTGGCTAGATTGAGATTAATGAGGAAGCACGGAAGGGCGTTATGGAATTGTTTATGTTGGGGGGTAAAAAAGAGGAATAGGCTGGCAAGGGCATGTGGAGAATATGGTTCTATAAATAATTGGGATTGGGGAAGATGCTTTCAAATGAAAGACGCTGACCATCGAGAAATGGATTGAAAAGTTTGGCGTTCTAGAGGAAATGTGATCATAGCACGATTAATTGGCAGGGGTTTTACTTGATTTCGGTTGCTCTATGCCCATTGTCGTTATGTGCTTCTGAACGAGATCGCAGGCCTTTTGCAATGCTTTTAGGCTCTTAAACAAGGATGCGTGTGGATTCACTTGCTCTGTAGTTTTGTACAGTCACACTATCTAGTTGCAATCTCTGCCTTTTTAAACCTATTCTTTTATCCATGTTTTACCCAACCTCCAATTCCGGCAACAAACGGCGTTAAAAATTTGGAGTTGTAGGAGGGAAGGCATTGTTTTCTTTTGGGAAGTGGATATCGGCGTCGTTTATTTTTATTTGGTTACACGGTCTGGCTGCAATCTCCTTTTTCTCTGTTGCTAGGAGTAATTTCCGACCGCTGTAATCGTTCACTATCATTCCTTCGAATGTCACTCTAAAAAGATATTCGAGAACTCCCTGGCTGCTTTAAGGTGGCTCTATTCGATCGGTTCTGCATTTGGTGCTTGATTCTCGATGCAGGTGTAATATCTTCCGAAAATGCGTGAACGGATTTATGTGCATTTTTGTACAAATTCCAACATTTTTCAACGAAAGCATCTTGTTATTATAAGATCGGATTGGTTGGCTGGAAAGGAAAGAAAATTTTGGCAACAATTCTATCGTCTTATCACAAAGGCTCTTGGAGCTACACCGATGAACTTAGAGGCAAACACCAATATCTTATTTTGGATTTCTGATTGGGAAACCACTTAGCGGCTACGTGTGGTAAAGGAAGGCGAGGAGTGGAGCAGCAGGCGCCGATGAGACAGAAAGAGAGGAGGAGCAGGCAACCGTCCTAGCATCTTCGAAAGGACACCGGCCATTGGCCACGGCAGGAGGAATGAGGTTCTTATCTTTTAATGCCATTGGCCTCGGAAAAAGTACCCTATGTTCCCCAACTTGTCTTTAAGACAGACGAACACTTTTGTGTTTATTTATTTTCATCTCTATATTCTTGGTGAGCATGATCATTAAATTTTGTGTTCAAAATAAGGTACATCGTTGAAATGAAACAACAAACTACTTCAAATATCCGATCGCCGCTAGTTGCAATTTTACTCGTGAATGCTCATTACTCACCACCAGCGGCTGTGGATTTTGTTCATTGTAGAAGAGCCAGAAGCACCGTGCCGTGCATGCATTTGTATGGCAACCATCGCTCAAGGCAAGAATGTAAAGAAATTATTCTTATATATATATATGTATATATATTTCTGGCATGGGCTCATTCGCTAATGGCCTATAGGTGATTCCGTCTCAAATATCCAATGACAAGTGGCACGGAGATAATGGGTGCTGGGAGTAGTGGTGGCAATTGAAGAAAAGTACTCGATCGAAGAGGAAGTGGATATTCTCTGAGACATCCGTGCCTTAATTTTGTCTTCCCCCCGTCACAGTGCATGTAAACATCTAACAAATCAAATTCATACACCCTCTTCCAGCAATTCGCTATCCACGTTATGACTTACGAGGTCTGCTACTGTAGAGATAAACCACTATAGTTCACAAACACAAATTGTATAGGTTTTATTAACTAACAAGAACAACATGATCTTGTGTCTCACGAATATAATTAACATTCTTAAATTTTCATAGATAATTCCGAATGATACGGTCTATTGTACAAACGATCCCCGAGCATCCCTTTTCATGAATGAAAAATTAGACGTGAGTGTAATTAATTTTTTTTTACTAATTCCACCAAAAAAATCTTTTTACTTAATTCAGCGGTGCAAGGCATGGCATGCATAATCATACACTTAATTTGCACCTTTTAGCCAGTATGGGCATAGCCTAGACGTTCGGGTTTCGAACCTAGTTTTGGGATTTTGTGTTTCATTTCACGAAAAATGCCTTTGGTAGATGCAGTGTTAGTTATATTGTTAGATTGATACTCCTTGAGTAAGAATTGAGTGAAAAAAGAGCATTTGTAATGACTTGGTTGTAAATCTATAAGAAATAATAATAATAAAAAATTTCACCTTCTATGTTATTTTGACACGGAAGGCGATATGCAGGAGATGGAAACCAATTGGACTAGTGTGCACCGGCCAAAGGATGGCAGCACACACGCGTGTTGCGTGTGATATGCTTGTAATTGATGTGACATATTCTTTCTTCAGCTTTCTTTATTTCGCCTGGATTCCTCTATCTACACGTATTTCTCATTTTTAAAAACAAGGAATAGCTTTGGACAAACCTGATGCTATACATGGGAGCATCTGAGAGGATAGGCGTTGGACAAAAGATTAGACGAAGGGGGACTGTTGCGTATGGAGAAATAATAAATTTTATTTCAAAAATGAAAAAAAGAATAATGAAAATGGAAAAAAGTAAAATTATTATGTATTTAAAAACAGAAGATTTCACTGAAATTGAGAATTATTATTATTTATTTATTTTGAAAGTGGAAAATAACATTGCATTCTAATGTCATTCCATTCAATTGGATGACGAGAACGTACGGGTATTGAAATGAAGGCGTAAGCTGATCTTCGTTACCGCATGCATGCCTATTAGAGCTGGGAATAGAGAAATCTGGGAAAATGTTATTGATTAAGGTAAATAGATACCGTCTGAATGGTGGGCTTAACTGATATGATAGTGTATTCTTTGTTGATTGCTTCTTACCCTTAAATTAATGCACTCTACAATGATTAAAGTGCTGATATGACAGTACTGGACTGGGGGGCTGGCTCCACCGTTTTTCAAATATGTTTCTTTCAGTTCAACAGTGCTGAGTGCCAGTCAAATGAAAGCTTTGTAGGTTCTGCTGCAGATGCAAACAAATAGAAGCACAGCAACAATAAATATTCTAAAAGGTTTCAAAGTATTAAGTTATTTGGTTTTGTGACCTATTAAAACTTTTACTAATTAATATGAAAGTTTATGAAAATGTTTAGTTTTAAAATTAATTCATTAAGATATTAAATCGAGAGATTTCCTTAAAATTTTCTTTTGGATAAGTTCCCTTTTCTAATATGGGTGAAGGAATTCCTTTAAAGGAAAATGGTTCTGCACATGATAATGTTAGTGTACAAAGTTTAATGCGAATTATCCGTCTTGAGTCACACTTGTGCATATCTTTAAATCTAATTCATTTATAGGAATGACTTTTTTTTTTTTGAGAATATTTATAGGAATGACTTAATTGGTTAGTAAGGTACATGAAGCATATTGTTTTTTTATTTAAATTTTTTCTCAAATCTAGATCATTTATAACTTTTATTTTCATGTTTATTTGCTTGCAATGTCATTTAATTAGAAACTCATGTTTGTAAAAATTTAACTTCTTTTAAGAATATATAATTAAAATTTTTTATTGTTATTTATACAACTCATATGAGAGTACTTTTTTTAATCTTGCTCAATTGATTCTTACCCCAAATACTATGAGATTATGCTCATATACAACTGGGAGACACAAGTTCTCCTCAATAAGTGACAGAAGAACACTATCCCTCTTAGCTTGAACTCGCGATAACTACGGCAAGGCTAGGTTGCCATCCAACTAAGCTACGCCCCTAGTGGAAAACATATAATTAATTATTGGAATTTGATAATAATAATAATAATAGCTATATATTAGTGTATATAAGTATGTAATCAAAATAGTTGTTGGCATCATCAATAAATAAATATATGTAGATAAAATTAATAAATATTTTAGATTTGGAAAATTATTTTAAATTAAAAAAATATGATCCAGCCCAGTCGCATTGAATAATTCCCCTTTAACCAAACATTCTAACAAACTATCTTTACTACCACATTCATTTCGCTTTTTTTGGTTAATTTCAGAAAAAAACATGGACCTTGAAAAAATATCAAAAAATTTATCTAACTCCAAACTCGTCATATATACAAGTAAGCATTGGGTGTGCTTTAATTTGTAAGCTAAAACTAAACTAAAAAAATATTTGGTAGGTACCGATGTATTATATATACAATTGGATGCCATAAGGATACGGTTAACTAGATAAGAAAAACTGTCTGGATGGAATTAGATGACATAAATAACGAACAGGCTGTCCACACAATGAAATATATAATTTTTTTAATAACAACGAAATATATAACTGTTTGATAATTAATTAGACGGGCGTTTTGCCCCTTGAGCAGAAAATTAAGGAGCTACGGGCTGAGCGACGATGATGATACTTAGTACTTTTTTTTTTTTTTGATTGGAATATATTTACACACATCTCAACACATATTACATTGAAGGCTTTGAGACATTCTAACAAATCTGGAAACACTGCTCCACTAAATAATCAGGAAGACACAGCTTTCAACAACCAAAACGGGAGACCCACTGCTCCCACGACCATACAGACGGGAGACCACAGCTCCCACACATTTCTGGCCGAAATGGGTTTCGAACCCACGACCCACAGGCAGCCCCGATTCTTCGGCAGCTGCGCTGACCAACCGAGCACGACTCGTTTGGTGATGATACTTAGTACTTACGCTTGCTTTCAACGTTGTATGAGTGGTCATACAATACAACTGTTTTGAATCATTTTTTCCCGAATTGTGAGTGGCCCGCTAACCAATTCAATCAATTGAAATCTAACCGTCGGTGCATCATGTTACTATATATATATGCTAGTAGCTGGCCTCTTGCTCTTTAAATTTCATGGCATGGAATTAATATCGGAAGGGGGGTCCCGTGCATGCAGAGCGTGGTGAGTGGCTAGATTAACCAGCTAGCTCGGTGGCTCAGCTGCACGCGCGGCTCGTGTGCATGATAGCATGTGTTATCTTGTTATGGTTGCTCCACTGAGCTCCACGTTGCATCACCTTCTTTCTGTCTTTTGCTCCGTCCGCATGAAATGCCAGCCTATATATAAGCTAACTGAAAATAACACCATCGAGTTCTCGAAAGCAAATTACAAATTACCCATCTTAATTTCTCTGATTTTGACAATACATTTGCCATCATAATGAAATAATGCTAAGGTATGCTCCATTTGGGAGAAAAAAAAAAAAAAAAGATTACCTACAAACTAAGCTAAAAGAACTATACACGTACTCTGGGTGCCTTAGAATATAGGCGGAGATGATGCGAATAAAGAAGAAAGAATCAAAATAATTAGCGGAGGAAAAGATAGAGAATAATATATTCTCATAGAGAGGAGCGATTAAAAACTAATGCGAATAAATTTTTCTTTGTAAAAAAAATGATATATGTCTAAAATAGAACTGTGAAAATTTAAGATTATCAATTATGTAATTAAAATGCTGAATTAAATTGCTAGAACATGACTAGCATGATGGGCAAGAGTTTTATCTTAAGTGTGGGAGGTCTGAGCAAATATACGCATTAGAAGCTTAAATTGAATTATATACATAAGTCGAGTTGTAAAATATAAGAATAAAAAGTGCTGAATTAAATTCAAAAGACTGCTAAAAGTGGAAATATGGTGACGGATATTTTATGGTTTATTAAAATTCTGACAATCCTAATTACTTATGGTATGTGTGCATGAAATTCCAGCTCTGTGTTGGTAAATATCTTTTAAAACTTATCATCAATAATAATAATTGACATAAAAAAAATAATAATAACAATTGGTGGGTCCCAAAAGAAGCTTGAGCTGCATGCTAGCTGCATCCTATAATCTACAGGCACGCACAAAGGTACTGTACGCCAACCATCCAAAGGGATAAAAGGGGACGGATTGTAACCTGTAGCTATCGGACTCTCTGTCTCTCTCTCTCTCTCTCTCTCTCACATGTGTGCCATGGCAACAGGTGGGAGAGCGTGCGGACGAGAAAGCATCAAAGCGCGACGCGCGTGCGGCCAGGCCAACCCAACTCGAGCAGCAGCTATAAAAGGAGGCCCTCACAGCCTTGTCATCTCGGTTTCAAACTTCGAAGCGTCCAAACTCCAAACCACTCCCTCTCCCTCGCTCTCTCCCAGTCTCCCTCTTCGTTCCTCTCTTATTTTCACTTTCTTTTCTTCATTCAAGCCTTTCTCTTTGAATTCAACAGACAAATATTCCTTTCCGTTAAACAAGAGAGGAAACGGGTAGGCAGGTGGAAACTATGGCTGGAAATGAGTGGCTTAATGGATATTTGGAGGCAATTCTGGATGCGGGAGGAAGCAGTAGTACTGGTAACAAGCCCAAAGGCAGAAAACCATCGACAATTTTGGAGGAAAGTGGAGGGGCTGGGGTTTCCAAGGAAGAACCGTTTTACAAGTTCAACCCCACCAAGTACTTCGTAGAAGAAGTTGTCAACAGCTTCGACGAATCTGATCTCTATAGAACCTGGGTAAAGGTATATAAACCCGGCCCCCTCTCTCACTTTTTTCATATTTATTATACCAGCTCAGCTGACAAGTGACCACTTGGGATGATGCGTGCCTGATGCCTCGTTGCTGAGAAATAAGGCTCCGTTTGGCCGCTTGAGAGAGAACATAAGCGATATTTTAACAGGGCTTATTTTATTTTATTTTATTTTTAATGAAAACAGGGCTTTTAAATTTCTTGTTTACATGTGAAAGCGTCGTAAACAAAATCCCATGCATGAAATAGCCATGAAAATTAGAAAGGACTGGGTGGTGGTAAACGAAGCGTAAATCCAAAATTCCGTTCTCTGAATTATGTGATTTTTTATGACCAGTTTAGTTAAGAATGGTCACTGCTCCTGTGTTCTTCAATAAGTCAGTTAACGATAAATACATCTTCTGCCCTGTTATGATGGTGTAAGTATAAGTACATAAATTAATATCGAATGAAACCTTCACCTTTTTTGTTAATTACTGGATTTTTTTTTCATTATTAACAACTCTACTCTTCCCACTTAATCATCCACATTTCTTGAAGCGAAAAATAGAGAGAGGAGTGACGAAATGCAATAAAAAGATATGATTATGAGTAAAATAAATATATGGTATAAAATAACTGCGAAAATATGTGATAATGTTAAGAAAAAGTAAAATAATTATTAATTAGATAATTGAAAGGCCAAATTACATAAAAAGGTGTTTAAAAATATACACAAAAGATGTACAATTTTTTTCCCTTCTATTCTTTGATATCAAAGACACTTTTAGCGTTTTCCATCAAAGAAAAAAAAAAGACACTTTTAGTGTTAAATAAAAGAAATACACTTTTAGTGATCAATCTCTTTCATTTCGGAATGGATGGTGGGATTTGTCTATTTATTCTCAATAAGATCAAAACTGAGAAGTAAGTTTAAAAATTTTAAAAATATAAGCATGACTAGTCTTTTTCGAAAGGATTAATATTGAATTCTTCCCAATATGAAGTTTAGAACTGAATTTAGGACTAATATTGATGTCGTAGAGATGCCATTTTAGTTTTAGAGTCATCCAAGTCTAGGCTTCTAGCCTTGGACAAATGATTGCAAAATTACAAAAAGGTCCCTGTTTCTTTGACCTTCTGAACATGGTCCCGGGCAAGAGAAAAAGTAGGATCCCGTCCTTTTCCAAAACATCATTTTGCGCTGGGGGTCGAAAAATCCCAACCATCTGCTTTGTGGGTCACACCAGCTTAGATTCCTCTGATTTAAAAATTCTCTGTTCCTGCGCTTGAGACTGCATGGACGGCCAACGTCAAGAGACTGACTGTTGGGTGTCAGTAGCGCCCGGCCCATAACTGTCCGGGCAGGCTAGCCATAGGACCAACAGATAGCACGCAGTCCACGCGTTGGCGACCGATTCCATCGTGCAGAAGGGCTTGAATACGGGCCTTGTGCGTCGAGGTTGGCCGCGAATAATGTAAGACCATCCCCCTAAGCCGACACAATTATAATTAAATCATCTATGGCGTTGGATCGTTACAACTCCATAATTATACTTGAGATTCTTCCGAAGAAAATAATGAGTCGATTATACACTGGTAATTTTATGTGGTGTCTGTCACTTGAAATATTGACCTCGCAATGTTCCGGGCTAGCTAGGTTTAATTATATTAAGTGTGAATTACTAGTTAATTATTATTTTATTGGAATTACCTAGTCTATCTATTTTATGAATCGCGTTTTCTGTATATACAATGTCCCACTTTATTAATAAATGACTTTGCTTTATTACCCTGATGCTGGAGTGGGGGAAAGAATCGAAGGGATGGGCGTCTCATTAATTAATTAAAATTTGGAAAGCCTTTTGTTTGTTTGTTTGATTGAGTTCGTTCATTTAATAAAGTCGGTTTAATTATCCTACATGTATATTTCTCTGCCGATTCCGGGCGGACTTGGTTTAAATTAACTTATTTAACTTTATTGATCATGTAACCACGCACAGGTGATAGCGACAAGGAATACTCGGGAACGCAATAATAGGCTTGAGAATATGTGCTGGAGAATTTGGCATCTTGCTCGGAAAAAGAAACAGGTTGGTTTTTTATATCTTATCTAAAACAGCAGCTTCATTTACTTGATCCATCTGTACCCTAATTAAATTAGCCAGGTTTTGGTTTACTCCAATAGTAGCCATCTCTGTGATCACTCATCAGCAACACGGATGTCATCATAGGAGAGAAAGATAAAGAAGAAAAAAGATTAAAAATAAAATAATAACGTATTTGGGAAGTGATAAAATTTTTGAAAAAAGAATTTTTGATGTAAAAGTTTTTGAAATAAGAGAAAACGATATGATACAATAGGAGTAATGATAATGATTAAAAAAATAAAGTTAAAAGAGCTTGATTACACACATTATGATGTATTTTAGACTAAAATATAACATTCATTTATTTTTATAATTAGTTATATTTTTTTGATTATTCCCTCATAAACATGTTTTACTAAGTATATTCAAATTATATGCAAAGTTTTGCCATTTTACAATAACTTTATATATTTATTTTTGATTTTTTAAATTAAGTTTTTTAACGGGTGAAAAATGAATCAAGTGCCCTTGAATTTGGTATTTTTTAAAAAAACAAATATGTAAAAGTATTATAAAATGACAAAACTTGATTTATGGATTAAATATAATTAGAACAATATATTTATGAAAAAATAAAATAAAAATAAGATAAAATAACAAATATTGTATTTTAGCTTAAAATATATCACAGTGTATGCAGTCATGCTCCAAGTTAAAATAGATATATTAGTTATATGAGTAGTCATGTACAAATGATTAAAAGTAAAGTAATTGTATAAGAAAATGTGAATAAATGATTAAAAATAGGATAATTGCGGAGAGTAAAAATTTTAAATTAAAAAATTTTGATTTGAAAAATTTTAAATATAGCCAAACACATCCTAAAGGCTTACTTCTCCTAATATCGCTTGTTTGAGTAAACTTCGCACAGATGTGGTCTTTAAATATGGATTGTAAGATTAATGCTTCGGGGTTATTTGCAAAAATAACCTCATAAGCTTGCCTATTTATGATTTTAACTTCTCATTTACAAATATAACTCTCTAACTTTTGATGCGGTAAAGAATAATCTTATGAGTGTGTAATCTCTCATATATTTGTTGTCCACTTAACTGCCATTCTCAAATTTTAATTAAACTTATTAGGTTATTTTTTCACTGCATTAAAAGTCAGAGAGTTATATCTGTGAATATTGATACTACAAGTTAAAAACGTAAATATACAAACTTACAAGATTATGTTTGCAAATAACCCAATATTATAGTATAAAATTGATAGATAATTAATCAAATAGACTTGTCGGATTGTGGAATTAATTAAAGTGGTGATGGATGGTGATGAATTAACTAGATTGAGTGGGATGATTCACGGCGTCTTACAAAGAGGAGACTGGAGCGGGAACAAGGACGGAATGATGCGGCTGACGACCTATCCGAGTTATCAGAGGGAGAGAAGGAAAAGGGGGAAGCAGGCCAAGCAGAAGCAGTCATCAAGGACAAGATGTCCCGAATCAGTTCCGACGTTCACGTATGGTCTGATGAGGACAAGTCCAAGCGCCTCTACATCGTCCTGATCAGGTACATACCTATAGGCTCTAACCAGCCAAATGACCATATACTAATAGATAATATATATATATATATATATATAAAAGACATATTCAATAGATAATATATGAGACATATTCAATAGACAATATATACATATATACATATATATCAACAACAAATGAGCCATCCATTAATTTACTAATCGCGAATAAGTGAAATGGCCTGCAGTAATTCACGGCATATATCAAAAATTTGGCAGTCAGAGCAAAATTCCCGCTGAATATAATTGGAATGGTAAATGCAACTATATGTTGAGTTCTTTTAGCTCAAGTACTTCATATTTCTTGCCTAGCTTGCATGGCTTGGTACGTGGAGAAAACATGGAACTGGGAAGGGACTCCGACACTGGTGGACAGGTAAATCCTAGAAATCGAATGTCTTGCTTCCCAATACAGGCACACGGCTGATCTGAGCTAATTCATAATATATAATTTGGCAACCCAGCTTCAAAAGGGAACAAGAGAACCTTGTGCTTTGACTACCCCAATGACATTGGTCCGTTTATGGTTTTGCTGCTTTTGTGGCATTTGGACAGGTGAAGTATGTGGTGGAGCTGGCCAGAGCTCTGGCAGCAACTAAAGGCATTTATCGGGTCGACCTCTTGACACGACAGATCTCGTCCCCGGAAGTGGATTGGAGCTACGGCGAGCCCATTGAGATGTTAACAAGACCATCTGACGCAGACAACCAAATCGATGGTGACAGCCGTGGAGCTTACATCATCAGACTTCCTTGCGGACCACGTGATAAGTAGGCCCCCTTGCAATGGGTCACTGGTATTTGCTCGTTAGGCCATCATCTGGCTCTGTTTTGAATTCAATACCTGGTGTCTGAGCAGGTACATCCACAAGGAGCTGCTGTGGCCCTACATTCCGGAGTTTGTAGACCGTGCCCTGTCACACATTGTCGACATGGCACGGGCCCTTGGCGATCAGGTGGATGGTGGGAAGCCCACGTGGCCTTATGTGATCCATGGCCACTACGCTGATGCAAGCGAGGTCGCTGCTCGCCTTTCCGGCGCTCTCAACGTGCCGATGGTGATGACTGGCCACTCGCTGGGACGCAACAAGTTCGAGCAGCTGCTGAAGCAGGGCAGGGTGTCGAAGGAGGACATAAATTCCACTTACAAGATCATGAGGAGAATCGAGGCGGAGGAGCTGGGGCTGGACGCGGCTGAGATGGTGGTGACCAGCACTAGGCAGGAGATAGAAGAGCAGTGGGGCTTGTACGATGGCTTTGATCTGAAGCTGGAGAGAAAGCTGCGCGTTAGGAGGAGGAGGGGAGTGAGCTGCTTCGGCAGATACATGCCCAGAATGGTGGTACGTAGTATTGAATTCCGTTCAACGAAAATCAGTGATGAATTGGATTCATGGGTGCCTTCTTTTTAATAGGTCATACCCCCGGGGATGGATTTTAGCTACGTTACAGCACCGGATGCGTTGGATGCTGATGGTGATCTATCTGCCTTGATAGGAACCGACAGAACTCAGAGTCCAAGAAATCTACCCCCGATATGGTCTGAGGTAAAAAGAAAATGGCTCACTTCTCTTTCTCTCGCTCTATGAGATTGGAGAAAACTCACTTCCGTGTTGAATGGCATTGACAGATAATGAGATTTTTCACAAATCCCCACAAGCCGATGATCCTGGCACTGTCTCGCCCTGACCCCAAAAAAAATGTCACAACATTGCTCAAAGCCTTTGGCGAGTGTCGACCCCTCCGCGAATTAGCGAACATGGTAATAAATAACTGCATTTGGGGGCTTATAATTTTGAATTTTTGTGTTTGAACAGGATTCTAATGCCAATGATCTTTGCAATGGCAGACTCTGATTCTCGGAAACAGAGATGATATAGAAGAGATGTCGGGCGGTAGTTCAGCAGTTCTTACGACGGTTCTAAAGCTCATAGACAGGTATGACCTTTATGGTCAGGTGGCATATCCCAAACATCACAAGCAATCCGATGTGCCCCAAATCTACCGTCTTGCTGCCAAGACCAAGGTCATTACTCTTCTTTTCACAGCCACAAAAATCTTCCTATTCACCTATTTTAGTAAAATCACCTAATCTTTCTAGTTTCTTTTCAGGGAGTTTTTATCAATCCGGCTCTGGTTGAACCCTTCGGTCTCACCCTCATTGAGGTATGTATCTAACACACTAATTTTGAGCCGAGTGTTTAGTGTTTACTTCCTAATTAGTAAGAAGTTATATTTGTTGATGTTATTATTATTATTATTATTATTATATATTTCCAGTGTAGTAGTGCGTTCACCATTTGTTATCTGTGGCAGGCGGCGGCCTACGGTCTACCTGTTGTTGCAACAAAAAATGGTGGGCCAGTGGATATAATCAAGGTCTGCTGTTTTAGCCATACATGCATTCACATAAAAGTAAAACTTTAAAGGACTCGGCTTCTCAGAAACTTCGTTTCTACGAGATTTTCTTCATTTTTAATATTTTAAGGGAGGTGAAAAATCTACTTTATGTATTATATTTAGGGTATGCACGGCAACACCTAAAACTTTTCATTTAAAACTTTTCAATCATTTCTATACAATTATCTATATAATTAATCTATTTATTTTTAACTTTGTTCTCTTTAGTCACCATTATTATCTCTATCATATCACTTTATTCTCTGTCAATTTAACAATTTTTATACAAAAAATTTTCCATCCAAATTTTTTATCACTTCTAAAACACGCCCTCAGAGTTATTTATATTATCATAGAAACCTTTTTATTTGTTTAGTATTAATGTATATGAGTCTCATCTATAAATTTATAAAATTAACTAGATAAAATATTTTAATACTAAATATTAAATTTTAAGTATTATTTTTAATATATAAAATATCGTTACTATGTGGATAAATGGTTTTGTAAAATATTATTGCATTCTAACACATATGTGAATGGATCTAAGTATATTTTCTAATTTATACATAAATATATATTTTATGCTTATATAAAATCCCATTCCTAAATAACGCCCTTTTTAATATTTTGATAATTAATAAAAAAATTCATTCTATCTATTGTATTTAACATTATTTATATTATCATGTAAATTCTTTCATTTGATTAATATCATCGTGCAAGGGTTCCATTCGCAAATTTATGAAATCATCGTAATAAAAGGATTTAGTGTTAAATATCAATTTTAAAGTGGTGTTTTCAACATTTAAGACATCTCAAATATCACTACTATGTGAAAAAATAATTCTATAAATTGTTATTATATTCTAATATATATATATGAATAGATCTAATTATTTTTCTTAATTTATGTATAAATATATCTATTTTGAGCAAATATGGCTCATACATATATTTAATTTGGATGAAACTTAATTTTCTACCTAAAAATATTAAATATAATAAATAGATTGTATTTCACATCAATTATTGACATCTTAAAAATATTAGGTTACAAAGAAGTCTTTTATTGTAACCCGTTACATAAAAGTGAAACCCTTTTGCCTTTCAGCAAGCATTGGCCATGCAAATATTTGATTTGGATGAAATTTAATTTTCATCAATAAATAAAATAAAATTTACGTCAATTATCAACGTCTTAAAAATAAGAAAAATCGCTTCAAACAGAACATAGAAGCGAGGCCCAGTTGATAGTTACAGTTAAATTTCACGTTGCAGGCACTAAATAACGGGGTCTTGATCGACCCACACGACCAAAAGGCCATCTCTGACGCGCTTCTCAAGCTGGTGGCGGACAAAGGCCTCTGGCTCGATTGTCGAAAGCAGGGCCTCAAAAACATCCACCGCTTCTCCTGGCCCGAGCACTGCCGCAACTACCTCTCCCACGTGCAGCACTGCCGCGGCCGCCACCCCACGGCCTGCCTCGACATAGCCCCACCCGCCGAAGAGCCAATGAGCGACTCCCTTCGGGACGTCGAAGACCTCTCCATCCCCTTCTCCATCGACGCCGACGTCAAGAGCAACGGCGAGCTCGACAGCGCCGCCCGACAGAAGGCTGTCCTCGACGCGCTGGCACGCCGACGGCAACGCCCCGAGCACTTCGAGGAAGTAAACGGAGGAGGGGTCGAGTACGGCCCCGGCCGGCGCCAGAGGCTGTTCGTGATCGCCGCAGACTGCTACGACGCCGACGGGAATATCGCCGCCGAAGAGCTGAGGGCCGTTTTCGAGAAGGTGATGGAAGCCGGTCGGCCAAGCGGGGATGGACGGACTGGAGTCGTTCTGTCAACGGGGTCCACGTTGGCGGAAGCACTGGAAGCATTGAAATCGTGCCACGTGGCAGTGGACGATCTGGACGCGTTGATATGCGGGAGCGGCAGCGAGGTGTACTATCCATGGCGAGATCTGGTGGCCGACGTGGACTACGGGGCCCACGTGGAGTACAGGTGGCCAGGAGAGAGCGTGCGGTCGGTGATAGAGAGGCTGGCGAAGCCGGACGACGGAGATGAAGATGACGTGGTGGTAGAAGACGAGGCCTGCACTTCCCGTTGCTATGCTTATTCGGTGAAACCCCAGGCCAAGGTGAATAATTGACGAGTACCAAAACCTGAGAAGGGTTTTTCTTTCAGAAGAAATTAAAAAAGACCGCGGTGTGATTTTTGGGTTCGTGTTTGGCAGGTTAGAAGAATCGAAGATGTACGCCAAAGGCTGCGGATGCGGGGCTTCAGGTGCAATCTGGTGTACACACGTGCGGGCACACGTTTGATTGTGCTGCCCCTGTTTGCATCTCGAGCGCAGGCCGTGAGGTTAGATGGTCCGACTGCTTAGCATGATTTTTCAAGAAAAAATTGTTTGAAATGTTCTTACGGATATTTTTGGGTGGCTTTGCATGCCTTTTCAGGTATCTGTGCATCCGCTGGGGCATTGATCTTTCGCATATGGTTAGGATCGTGGGTGACAAGGGTGACACTGATCATGAGGACATGCTGGTGGGCCTATCAAAAACGGTAGTCATCAAGGGTGTTGCTTGCGGAAGCGATGGGCTTTTAAGGGGTGAAGATAGCTATAAGAAGGAAGACTCGGTGCCGACCGAAAATCCGAACATGGTACTCGTGGAAGAAGGCTTCGCAAGCCATGATATAACTGCAGCATTAGAGAGTCTTGGCATGAAATAACGGTGCATACCAGCAGTTGGGTATGTTGCATCCGATGCTGGCATGGGAACCTTTAAAAAAGGGCAAAAATAAAAAATAAAAAATTTCGTTGCTAGATGAGAGGTAGACATGTAGATTTTTCTACTGTTCTACCTTGGATGAGTTGAGTGAGAGGCTGTAGCTGTAAATTGGGTTGGAAATCCCAGACTCAATCCACACCGTTCCGAAAATAAGGTGGACAAGGTCCAGTTCAACTCATTCATGTACCAGTTTAATCGTTGATTATAATAAAAATTTCCAATTCTAAATTTTCGACTCGAGCTCAATTTAAGTTTCTTAAAATTTAATTAAGATCTTAAAAGTATAATTAATATTAGAAATATTTGCAGATGGCCCCCCAAGTTTTCTAAAATTTGGAATTTATACGCTATGAGTTTTCATTTTTAAAATAATCTCCCTTTTTTCGAAAAGCCCCTTATTTTCTAAGGGTGCAACTCAGCTATGGTACTCAGCTATGGTACTCACAGGTCGACTCATTGGATACTTTAAAAATCCGTAGAGTAAGTTTTTATTTTCTTGCCTATAAGATAGGGTAGGTTTCAAATAAAAAAATACTCAATGTAATTAATGTCGAGTAAGTCCTGAGCTCGGGTATCCGGAACCAACTTAAATTATTAATATATATATATTCAATATCTTTTTATAAAATGTATTATAAGATATAAATTTTTTTAAAATATAAAAACTTGTCTAATTTATCTATTATTTAGTATATCTAATAAATACATTTAAAATTATATTATTATTATATTGATTATAAGTTTTTGAGTAAAATTTACATTAGGACTATAATTTTCAAATATAATACGAAGACTAATGTAAAGAACTGATTTGAAAACAAAATTGGAATTGAACCGTTCTTAAAAAATAGGATAAGGTATACCTAGAACCAATACGACTCAAAATGGTATAGGGTGGAAGTTTGTGAAATTAGGTAAGGATAAGTTTGGCCTTGAATTAAACTCGGTGCAACTATACTATTTTATTACTTATTACAAACAACTTAAAATTTTAGACTTTGGATATGTTGGTTTAGATAAAAAATAAACAATCAAAACTTTTTAATACAAAACTTTTCACTCTTTATAATATCTTATTTTTAAATTATTTTTTTACATTTTTCTATACAGTTACCATACATTTCAATCATTTTTGTACAACTAACAATACAACTAACTTATTTATTTTAATTTTATTCTTTTTAATTTTCATCATTACATATATTATATTACATCATTTTTTTCTATTTCAAAAACTTTTCGTTTAGAAATTTTATCACTGTCTAAACACACTCTTTATTTGTAAAAGACTTTCATAATTAGTTCCTGAATTTTGAAATTCCTAATTAAAATTGTTTTTACATGTATTGCGACTTTATCACTTGGGAGGCACATATGAATAAAAATTTGAAAAATATAAAAATAAAAACGGGATTTGGTAGCTGGACATAAACAGAGCAAATAATCTGTTCCCTATGTTAATTGTGGATATATTTGGGATAAACCCTTTAAGATTTACTTAATTACGTATGTTGAATAAAATGTAAATGTGTTATGGGGTGTTTTGAAGAAAGGATCAAATATGGGGTATATTTTAAAATTAAAAGTGATGGGTATAAGGAAGTGTTCAGTGAGACGGAAAAAAATTGAAAACTTACTGTGTAAAGAAGTTTTAAAAAATGAGAGAATAAGATAATTATAGAGGGTAATTGTATAAAAAATATGTGGAAATGATTGATGAAGAAGATAATTATATAGAAGAATATGCAAAAATGATGGTAAAGTAAGATGGTTATATATAAAAATGTGGAAAAGTTTGATAGAATTTTTTTTTTCTATCTTACCAAACGTACGGTTGCAAAATTAAAAAAGTTTAGGTCTCATTTGCAAATATCTTTTTAAAAAATAAAATCGAATTAAAATATTTACCAATAGTTTACGGTTGCCTGGGCACTTTAGTTTCAAGTTTGCCCAACCATGCTAAACCATGCTATGCGGCAAGCGTTTTAGGGTGTGTTTGTTATTAAGGAAAAGTTGTCAAGTTAAAAATTTTTAATCTAAAATTTTTTACTCTCCACAACTATCATATTTTTTAATTATTTCTTCACATTTTTCTATATAACTACCTTATTTTTCAATCATTTCTACACAACTATCAATCCAACTAACCTATCTATTTCAACTTTATCTTATTTATTCCTCATCATTATCCCTATCACATCACATCATTTGACAACTTCTATTTTTTACAATTTTTCATCAAAAATTTTATCCATTTCCAAACACAACTTCTGATTGTTTCAGACTCGAGGGAATTCCAGCAAAACCACTTGGCGGTAACGACCATACAAGACGCGCCGGAGAACGGGAGAGGAAAGAGATGGCTATTCCGAAACAGGGTAGGAGACAAGCGCGCTACTCGCAGTGGTTGTCGAAGCAGTTCCTCAGATTCTCTTCGAAGAAGGGTTTTCTGCGAACGATTTTGATATTGGGATTGCTAGCTCTTGTCCCTCCCGTCTTTTTCCATTTCCGATTGAGGCGCATTCACCAGGTTTCCTTCGCTCCCTTCTTCTCCATGCCTTCTAAAACCATTTTTGTGTTTCTCCTCGCCTCTTCTCTTCTCCTTATCTGTTTCAGATAATTTGTCTTTGCCGTCCTTTTGTCGTTTTCTTTTCTCCCCTTTCATCCTTTCAGTCACATTTGGGTCTTATGGTCGTTTTCGTTGCAGACTCACGCTGATGTTCCATGGCTGATATTGGCCTTGCTCCCATTTTTCTTCATATTTCATTATTTGTTCTTGCAGATGCGATTACGGAAGTGTGGGTGGTTGGATGCTCCTCCTCTTGTGTGTGCACATGGAGGCGATTCAAGCAAGTCGGTTCCCAACACGGTACGCTTGCAATGTTTTCACGGAGGACTACTGCTCTTGTGAATTTATTTGCGTTGGATGGGGTTGTGATTATTATGGCCATTTTCTCCTTGTGATGTCAAAAAATGAGGAAACGACTTGCTACTCACCTGCAACCTCTGGCTCTCTTATGCATGCCAATCCAATGGAAAACAAGAGGCTTTCTAGTGGATAGACTCCAGTTCTGTAATGCATCACAGCGCCAACTTTCCTAATTTGCTAATTTCAAAGCGTTGATGTCTAAATGCGCGATTTTTCATTATAAATGTTAATTTTACAATGGAATCCAGAAATTATTGGACTGGTGTTTCTTCAACATAACGAGTAAAATGAAGATTTGACAAAGCAGAGCCTTCTTTTTGATAAAATTACGATTCTCAATTACTTTTAACAAGAACAAGGGAGAATGAATAGCATTAAATACATTGGGGGGATGATTATTTGTGACTGGTTTGCAAACCCCCTTTATTTATTTTTATTTTTATTTTTTTTTATAAAACTATTAACCTGGGTATATTCATATACAGAGTTTTGATATTTTTGAAGATGTGTAAATTTTTTTTGGAATTTTAAACATGGGGTATTTTCGTTATCTTCAAAGGTTAAAATGACTAAAATACCTGTGTTTAAAATTCCAAAAAATATATATGTACACATCTCCAGAAAAGGTAAAACTTGTTATATTGATTAAATATACCCAGGTTAACGGTTTTATAACGTAACAACAGAAAATGATCAGCCCGCAACATGTTGTTGATGAAAGCATCTGTTTCCTGATAATTGATATATGTTCAAGCATGTTTCAACTTTCAACTTGATACATACAGTACGTTCATGCTTGTAGACAGATGGCAAGGCCCACGCATCTTGGAAGTTATTTGTAATTCTATTACTGCAACTTACACCTAGTACCTTGTAATACCTCCAGATCACTGGCCAAGTTTTAACATGAGCATGCAGACCTGTCATCAACTCATAGTCAGACACACTACAAGCATCATGAAGCACAATGGCCAATCTTTTTATGATCTAGTGGACATGCTCATTTAAAAATTGAAATTTTGATTTTTCTGTAGATCATGAACTAATTAATAAATATCAATTACATGAACATTTAATGGCAAGCTTTTTTTGCTAACAAATTCAGCTACTCCCGTAAATACATTTATGCAGAATTCTGTATTCATGAAAACAAGTGAGGTTGGTGTGCGGGATCTTGTAATTCATGAATTACATATTCCCAGCAGCCTTAGCCATTTAAGACGTGAAAGATTGGCAGTGCCGGGTCAGGTTTAGGTGCAGTGCACCTTTTACCCTTTGATTGACCTTTCACTGGTGTAAAGCTGCATTTAGTAGCAACTGACTATCATAATTCTTTCAATGGTTTGCAGATGGAGGCATACCACACTGCCATTCTTTCTCAAGTGGACTGCATTGAGGTTGATGTCTCTCGCTCCTTGGATGGTGTTCTCTTTGCTCTCCATGACAGGTTTATCCCATGTCCTATCTGGCTTTTTGGTGAATTGTTTGCTCCATTTGAGAAATCGAATTTTCTGCGTGTTTTCAGAACATGGTTTGGAAGTTTTTTGAAAATATTTTGGATCCACAAAGCTACTTGGCTGATTTCCAACTCAACTACAAGTTTCAAATATTATCCACACAAGGTTACCAGAGATTCAGTTCTTAGTGAAGTTAATTTCGTGAATTTTTATCTTTTTTCATAACGAAGGTTTGATGAAGCCTGATGCATTAGTCTTAACATGATCAAACCTAAATTGTAATACAAACATGCTTTATGGTGTCTAATAATGGCAGTTTATGAAATATTTATGCATAATATGCATGTAGGCAAAATGAGGATACAAAGATGGTTGCATAATGAAAGTCGAAATCAAATAATTCAAAACAATGTGAAGTAAACTAAATAGGTGATAAGATCAGGAAAGTGGTCGTTGGCGGTTTATCATGTGCACTGGAAATTATAACTGTGTCAATTAGGAACACTAAGTTTATCAACACAGGCAGTCATGCAGGAGAATTAGAAAAAGACTAAAAATAATGTGGCTAGAGATCATTGAAAAAATATAAAATTACACAATGCTGATGAAGGGCAGAGACGAAAAACAGACCCAAATGCCAAATGGTGTGATAAGATTCATGTGCTTAAACTTATGTTTAAAAAAAGGTAAATAAAATAAATGATATAAATAATCAGATGATGCTGATCACCACAATCAAAATCTGTAAAGAGTAAATACCTCTGGTCTCTTTATCGTCTTTTGCCTTTGGCATTACTTCTTAACATTGGTTCAGCAGATATGACTCTCACATGACGCAGGCAGGGATCTGCAGTGGAGATCTGGCAATGCCACAGCAAAAGTTGGGTATTTCAGTATGAATGAGGTGAGGATTGAAACAGACCTGAATGAAAGGATTATCTTTTCCTCCTTATTTTGTTCTATACTTATATTCTATTGAGCAAATGTTAACCCCCCCCAACCAAAAAAAAAAAAACCACCAAAACCCTCTTTTGGCTCTTGCATGCGATAATGTGCAGTCCTTACTATCAAGGACTACGAATGTCTCAGGTCATGTAAAATCACCGCACCACTACAAATGGAAGTTTTAACATACATTCATCACAGGTGGTTGCTCAAAATAAATATCAATTTCATTTCGCGAACTCACCATCATCATTGTGTAGAATGTACTCCTGTTTTGTGGCACATATAGAAACAGTAAGGTAAATTTTAATTCAAGGGAGCAGAAGATGTCATAGAAATTGCAATCGTAATTTCAGCTTTGAAGTTAATGGTGTCTATATTATGTTGATGTTATTTTTTTTTTTCCATTTTGTGCTACTAAATTTACAAAAGCAGTCCTCAGTAACTTTTTTTTTTTTTTTTGGAGAGGGTCTCAGCTACTGTTACATGTCATCGAAGGGAATGACTTTTAGTTTTTGGTTGTAGATAGAAGAATTGGATGCAAGCATGACACGAGAGTTTCACAACCAAAAGGTCCCAACTGTTGAAGCTGCATTGATGGTACTTCTTCTACCAATTTTCCCATTAGGTTCATAGCTTTCAATTTTTGTGTTATACACAAACAGTAACTCCTCAAATGCATTATTACAATAGTAGCTGATACACTTCTTAGTCACTCTGATATTTAGGTCTTGTGGACATCCTGATTATAAATGTAAGATCCTTTGTGGATAATACACTTGAAGATAATGACACACTGATATTCCTAATGGATTGCAGTTAATATCAAAATCAGTGAAGCAGGTGATTCTGGATGCAAAAGTTGGGCCTCCTTCATACGAAAAAGGACTAGCGGCAGACATACTTTCTGCTGTAAGTAGTTCCTACTTTCTAAATTTCCATTTCCTTGGTTTCTTATTATTCATTGTTCTGAATATGCACATGATGGTTGATGGATTGGCTTTGCAAACAAAAAACAAAAAAAGAACAAAAAACACGCTGAAAAACAAACCTAAGCAATGTAGCGACTTAATAGCTGATTGACTTTTTGTTTTGTCGAGGCAACTGTTTTCTTCCCTCTTTTAATGTCATGGTAGGCAATTTACTTTTATGTATAATTGTTGAACAGCTTATGGTAATTTCAATAGTGTCACTGATGAAACTATGTTGCCGTCCACTGGCATATAGATACCATGACTTGTCATAAGATTTGTATGTCTTCGACAATATCACAAAATATTGATGATACCACCATTATCTCAATAATCCGCGCTGAGGTTACCTACGTGTCAAGAACTATTGGCAATAATACCACCATTCTATTACTAGTGAAACTAGCGTATAAAAATGTTGCAAACATATGAAAAATAAAAATAATTTGATCTTGTGTGTTGACATATGATATTTATTTCTTCAATATCTTAATGGCAAAATAACATCACTTTCCTACCTATTTCTGTTTGATGAGACTCAATCTGTGCATAGCAACTCATTTTGTATCTTCTTTAGCTAACTGAGTCCCCACATTCTTGGAATCAATTACTTTCTGAGTGCTGTCAATCTCTAAACATTTACACTTAAGGTGCTTTCCAATTAATGCTGGTTGAAATTTGCTGTGTTCTATGGCAGGTTGAGAAGACACGATGCAGGAATTGTCTTATATGGGCAAAAAGTGACATTTTAGCAAGGGATATAATTAGACTGTCACAAGATGTTACAGTAATCTCAAATTCTCTTTACTTTCGTTGTGATTTGTTTCTTATTTGTACTTTTTTCTTTGATAAATAAGAGCATTTAGATAAGAAGACCCAAAGGGCTTGGAACCTGATTTGGGTATGAAATATACTTTCTGAGAAAGACACATTGAAAAGAAGATGCCTATAACCTGCTAGTCTATTCCTCATCAGGGATACTGCCTATTCTCCAAGTGCACACTGGATTTCTTTTGAAGTACAGTGAAATTATCTTAGGGTCATAGCATGTAGCATCAATCCAAATCGTTACCCATGTACGAGCTCCATCAGTCCTTAATTCCCTTGCATGGCAGTGGTGGTAGCACCTTCTGGATTTTTCTGGATCGGATTGATGAAATATATTGTCTACTTTGGCCTCTGCTTGCTAACAAAAGAGAGATTGCACAAATAGCTACGCATTTCTCATATTGGGACATATGATTTCTTCCAGGTAGGTTACATTGTTATGACAGATCGTTCCACGGGTGCTCGAAGTAATTTGATGAGAATGAGAGGTGCTGGGGTGATTGGTGTCCACTACCCTTTAATTGATGCGAGACTTGTGAAAATGTCACATAGGTATGTGCTTCATTTGACATCCGAAAGTTGGTTCTTTTCCCTTTTTTCTGAAAGGCCAGTGTTCATTGCTCAACGGACATGTACCATATACATAACAAGTAATGAGAATCATTCGGCCCAGCAGATAAGCTAGTCCACTCATCCAAAGAGGTATCTCACTTGAATCGGGCTGCCAGGTCTGTTTTAATCCATCTATTTATCTGCACATCGTACACGGTTAGTGAACTTGTTGTCCAACAATTTGGTAGTATGGCCTGTGTTTGGCAGCTGTATGCAATAAATGATCTCATGGGGTAAATATGTTAACCGCTGTGGGTTTCATCACCAAAAGCAGCCGCACAGATACCCTTCTTACATCATTATGTTTTAGCAGGAGGGGCAAGAAAGTATATGCTTGGACGGTTGACGATGAAGATTCTATGAGGAACTTGCTGTTTGAACAAGTGGATGCAATGGTTACGAACCAACCTTCTCGCCTCCAAAAGCTGATGGATACAATCAAAACAGAATGCATTGAGGAAGGCTTTAACCTGTAGTGACAACATCTCCCTGCAATTCCAGGGGGTAATTCTCAATTCTTCGATTACAAATTTGTAACCGATGGTACAAAATTGATGATCTGGTTCCAACCTGTCGGAAGTTCTCCGTTTTTGTTGGTTACAACGTAGAATCTTCTTGTTTTATCCATCCAATGTTCACATTGGTGCAAGTGCTAGGACTCTTCTTCTACGAATGATTATTTTAAGCAAGAAACAAGCAGAGTTGGTCGTCTTTCTATGATTTATACGAAGAGAAGCGATGCTACCGGTCCGAGCTAAGTAAATATCTCGCTTAGTCTATCTAAAAAAACTTGTTTAAAACACTTATTTTGTTTTTTTTCTTTATATATTTGTTTATCTAAGTATATTTAACATATAAATTAAATTTTATCATTTTTGGATGTATATATTTATTTCGATATTTTTAAATATCTATCTATATATATGTATTTAAAATACTTTCATGTTTAAAAATCTAAAAAAAGTATATACACATATTCAAAAATGGTAAAATTTGATTTATATGTTAAATATACCTAGATAAACAAGCGAACGAAGAAAAAAATAAAAACATAATATTTTTTAAATGAGATAAGCAGGACATTTGGTTTGCCCGGGTTAATAGGATCCTTCTTTCTGTATAAATGGTGTAAAGACAAAATTTACGTTGAGTCTACGATAATCAACAATTAATCAACTGAACTAGTTATTAGCATTATTAAATTTTCGTGTTTTCCATCATGTTCTTTGGCACTGCTAATCGGTGGCCCACCAAGTGAATTATCTATCCGATACCAGAATGGCCAGCAACGCCCTTGGGAATACATTCCCGTGGGCAGGCAGGCACACCATCAAAAATCAAAATCCGCTCTGGCCATCAGTTCCTCAGGGTTGGATAAAGACACAAGTCACGAAAAAAGAAAAATCAGTTGTTCTTCGGGCAATTGGACGGCGCAGATTCATACGGATGAACAAAAAACATGATTGAAGTTGAGTGGTTTGGATTGGCTAGCTGGGGATGGAGATTATCTGAAGTGGCGAAAAGGTGGCGGTCCCAGCGCCTGAGACTGCCTGCCTTTGTTTTGTCCCGAGTCCAAACTGCGAGCGTCTCCGCAATTGCGAGAAACCTCCCTCGCTTGCTCTGGGTACTTTGGGATCCCGTCCTCTCTGTCTCACAGCAATGCATCAAACCCTTTGGGCTCTTTGTTTGCCACCAGTTAACGGATTACTTTTCGTAGAAGGCAGAGGCAAGAAAAGGGAAGAAGAAAAGGCAGTGCCCGGTGCCCCTTCTTCTGTCTGGCTTGCTTTCTGTTGGGTCGTTTTCTTTTCTGGTTAAAAGCCAGCGGAACCGTAGCTGATGAGGATTTACGAGGCCAGTATTCTAATTTCCGTACGTTTTTATTGTGTCCTCTAGCAATTCAATTGTTTTCTGCCTTCCTTTGAAATCTGTGTTCATTGGCAGTTTCTTTCAAAAGTATATATCATCCCTTGAATGTTGCGGGAAATATTGTAAGATATATTCTCTCTCCCTTGGCTGAATTTCTCCCTGGAAGCTGATGGATTTCTTGTCGTTTGTTGGTTTCTATCTTTCTTCAGATGTCTCTCCGAATTTTTCTTCTGGGTCTTGATTCTCTTGAAGGTTACTTCTCTTCGGTCGAAAGAAAATTTTCTGTTCAGCCATGTTTTTCAGAACATTGGCTATGATATCTAGTAATTTATGGAAATTTCAGATTCTTCCCGATTTCCATTTCCTCTCTTTAGTGACTTTTCTTCTCAGTAACCTTGAAGTTATTGGGTGACCCATATTCAGTTATTTGATCTAACACCACTGACATGTGCTAAAATTCTTCTCTACGAATTCAAATCTCCAGTTTGGTTGAAATTTAATGATTTTTTGTTGATCTCATTCAGTACAATGTTCATCTACTTACCAGATTTTCTTAATCTTCATTTCAAAATAAGATTATTTTAGAGAGTTTTTAGCATCCCAAAATTCTCTTGAGTGGCACATTTGGTATTGATCGGTGTGGGAATATGGAAACTGAAGAGTGGGTTTCGTTTGCAAGATTCAGAAATACCACGGGATCTCTCTCTCTCTCTCTCTCTCTCTCTCTCTCTCATATAGATATTAGAGACGAATAGAAGAGCTTCGTAATTTAAAATGTACTGTTTTCATTTTTCTGATTTTTTCGCAGAATCTCAGGCCGTTGAAGAAATACTGATTCCATGCGAAAGTAAGGGGAGGGGCCGAAATAGAGGTTAGTATGGACCATGGCTGGCCTGCCGTTCTGTTCTTCCGCCCATTAGAATACGGCTCCGTAATCGAATAAACCGAATTTCCATAATATCCTCAGCTACTGAAATTTGGGTTGGTTTCTATTGCCGGTGTATTTTTGTAGACCTTGTGATCTATATCGACTGCCCACCGACACCAGTTTATCCAAGTCATGGAAAAAGCAGCAGCAGCAGCAACTCAAGGATCAGTGCCCCTGACTACATTCGTCCAGGCGGACACAAGCACTTTCCGAGAGCTCGTCCAGAAGCTAACCGGCGCAACCGACGCAGAAGACTTTCGAACCACCCCGTCCACCTCTGCTGACGCTGTCGAAGCCTCCGTACAGCAGACCACGACGGCACCCATCCCAAAACCCATGGGCGTCAAGAGGCCCACCTTCAAACTCCATGAGAGAAGGCAGTGCTCAAAACCCAAATTGGAGATCGTCAAACCGAGTCTGCAGCAGTTGAAAGCAGGCCAGCTGCTGCCTCCGTCACCCTCTCCACCTACTACTTCTTTCCAAGAAGCGGGTGCCCGCTTCTCTTCCTCCTTGCCATCAACGCCTGCCTACATCACAAGCCCATTGCAGAGCCCTTCTACGAGTTTCTCGAACCTCTCGATACTGGAGGATTCTTCGGGGTTGAAGTTGAACAGTGAAGAAGAGGAGCGAGCAATTAAAGAAAGGCGGTTTTATCTGCATCCATCGCCACGAAGCAGAGCTGGTGGAGGAGGAGGAGACACCAAACCGGAGTTACTGCCGCTCTTCCCACTCACTTCCCCCACCAACCATCCCTGAATTATTATCATCTTATGATTATCATTGTTGTTAATTTTTTCAACTTCAAAGGGAAGTTGTTCTTGCGCAGAGGCAAGGTCTTGATCTCTTGATTGAAGACGATGATTTTTTGTGGGGGGAGGATGTGGTTGGACGAATATTGAAGGCCCACCCAAAGATTGGTTAGTTTGGTATGCATTTGTGGGATTTGAATGTGGATTTTGGTTGGATAAAGTGTAATTGCTGGTAGGATGCGGAAACAAGGTAATAACAGGTGAAAAGTCCCCCTTGACTTTTTTTATCCGGATATGTCATTATCATTTTATTTATATATATAATTTTTGGTACGCGGAACTGCACCATAATTAACGGTGCATTTGGTCCAAAATAGGCGTCATATGTACTTAAATAATGGTGCATTTGGCCCAAAATAGGCGCATATGTACTTAAATATGTTGATACTTTATATAATTATTTATCCATATATAAATTTTATATAAAATATTTTATATATTGAAAAAATAATTTTAAAGTTGTTATTTACGTTAAATTATTTTGTTACATTAAATTTGTACCGTTTTCAGCTGGAGTCTATACACATATTCAATTGAAATGAAAATTAATATGGAAATAGAATACATAATTCTAAATATAATAAGTGTAATAGATTATAATTTTATGATCATGTAGGGCTCGTTTTAAGATAACTGCACCATATTATGGTGTAGTGAAATTGTACCTAAATATTTTTCACATATATATATAGACATACACGTATAAGAGCCGTTATGGTGCAACACATTTTTTGGCCTTACACATATTAAAATATAATGAAATTTTATACGATTATTTATCAATATATAAATTTTATAGCAAATAGTTTAATGTTGTAAAAATTACTTTAAAGTTATTATTTATAATAAAATATTTTATTACATTGAATTTGCTTCATTTTGAGATGGGATTCAAACACATATTCGATTGGGATGATAATTGATATAATAATAGAATATATTATTCTAAATACAATAGGTGGAGTAGATTTTAATTTGATCATTACGTGGAACCCATTTGAGCTTCGTTGCACCGGAAATTCAGGTGTGGTGAAGCTGCACACTTAAACAGCCAGGTGGAACGTGAAGAACTCTGCCGAACCCCATCCTTCTCGAAGAAAAAGTATTCGGTAAGGTGAGAGTAGAATATTTTATTTGGGTAGTTACTTTGGAATGAAGAGCAGAACATTTACCATTTTAGATCATATTTTATATTGTAGCTTATATAAAATAAAACAAAATAGGTGGATAACATTTCAAACGATTAGTTGACGAATGGTGGACGAATATGCGTGGATGAGAAATGAGGCCTGGATGCGGGTGCAGCAAGTGGACGGCGTCGCTGTCATCCATGACGGGATTGCACGCGGAGCTATTATTAACTCCGTGACGGCGGATACGTTGCCTGGGTTCGAGCCCTTTCCTCCGGCTTACTCTGGACAAAACCTGTACCAACTACCAAGACGCTGATCCTTCCCATCCCACATCCGTCGGAAGAGAAGAAAATGAAGTCTTTTCTTTGATGATAAATGGCACTTACTTTCTCTTCAATTTTTATTTATTTATTTTTTTTTAAAAAAAACAAACAACACAAGAGAAATACAACATAAACTGTTTATGTTGTAGAAGAGGCAAGCTTCTCTGTTTACCTCTAACTGAGACTCCTTATTTGTTTTTCTCAATCGATGTAGGATGGGGAGGAATACTAATGTCTTCAGAGTGTTGGGGTATGAGAGAAGGCTGATAAAGAAGGTGCTCGCCCCCTCCTCAAAACACAACAAAGATTTCGGGGTTTTAATCTAGGTCACTTTTAGCGAGGTTAAAAAATATAGGACTATTAGTTTAGATTAAAGGTGTGTTTGTTCAGCTATATAACTTTTCATCCAAAATTTTTTAATTTAAAATTTTTTATTCTATACAACTACCATATTTTTAAAATTATTTCTTCATATATAAAAACTCTCATACTTTTTAATTATTTCGACAGTATTATTTATACAATTAACCTATTTATATATATATTTAGAAAATGATAATATGCAAAAATGTTGAAAAATATAGTAGTCATATAGAAAAATGTAATGAAATAATTAAATTTTATCCACTTAATTTTTAGTATATCATACCTTATCTATCATCTATTGGTTGATTTCAATTTCGCTTCTAAGTCAGTCACTTCAATATTCAAAAATAATACTAAAAGAAAATAAAAATAAAGTACATTGCGTAGAGTCATTTACATTTCACAGTCATAGACAGGTAGGCGTAACATTCAAAGTTTGAAGTTCAAACTATTGCTGTTGTTTACAAGATACATTAACCATTAACCAAAGCTATGTACCTAAATCAGATATTTACAGTGATAAACAAATCATTAAAAATATTACTGGAGCCTGGACATACATACAAAATCGACACGAGGCGCAAAAAGAAATCGTGAAATTTAGGGGTCACTTCTCACATGCACACGGCACACCACAATTGTACAGTTGCATGTATATATAAATATAAGAATATGATCCAGTGTGCAGTCGCATGCACTATGGGCTCCACATGATCATGAATGAGAAATCTACCCCATCCATTGTATTTAAAATTGTCCACTTTATTAGCATACAAATTTTCATCGAAATCCAACATGTGTGTGATCCCCATTTTAAAATGATGCAAAATCAACATAATAAAATAGTTTAATATAAATATCAAGTTTAAAGTAGTATTTTCAACATCTAAACTGTCTAAAGTATGATTTTTATATGGATAAATGATTGCATAAAGTTTATTATAATCTAATGTGTGTGGGATCCATTTTACAGTGGAATGCACTGTATTACGATGCAGTCCTTAATCGGTCCCATATATATACACATATATATATAGAGAGAGAGAGCTGTTCCGGTGCAGTGACGCTGCACCGGAACAACGGTACAGTGGCCCAAAAATGGGGCCCACATGATCATGAAATCGTGATCTACTCCATCCATTGTATTTAGAATATTGTATTCTACTACCATACCAATTTTCATCTCAATTAGATACGTATAATATTGTAGATTTGGTTGGAGCATTGTGAGTTCTGATTGATCCTTCTCCTTCTTTAATGTTTATTTTTTCTATTTTTGAGCTTTCAGGTGTCTTAAGAATTTTTAACTTTTCATTTATTCTGTTAATGAATTCGCTATTTTTCTTTATTTCTTTTAATTGTGTTTTAGGAATTTCATGTGGGATAAATAGTAGTTTATCTGTTTGTTCCTTCTTTAGTTTAGAAATGACAGGTGGTATTATCTTGTCCTCTATTAGAGTTTGAATTTTATCTAACCTATTTTGTTAATATAGTTTTTTAACATCATTTCCGTTAGTAGGTGTTTCAATATCTGTTCTAACTTTGTATGGAGAATATATATATATATATTAATTTTATTATGATTTCGATTTTTGGAGGACTCTCAAATCAAAATTAGTCAAAGATATTGAACTCCACCTAACTCCGCTCCTAACAAAAATTCCAAACAAATCTAAATATGTCACAAAATCAAATGCATCAATACCCATTTGTTATATTGAACATGATTTCCAAACTTTCAAAGACTCCACTCAATTAGTCAAAACGCTATTTTCTCCAACTCATCATGATAAAACCATGTATTACTACAAGACCCAGAAGTTTCATGAACTCATCCTTGTTGATACCCAATCTATACAAGTCAAACATTATCCCGACAAGGATGATCCAACAGAAATTACCCACTCAAGCATTCAAATTTTGAAGGTTTTGATGCCGTCAGATTTTGAATCAATAAAAAAATTAAAGAAACTTTTAATTACTTTTAACCCTCAAACATACACATACTGGGACTATCAACTAGCCTGGTATAAAGCCTTTTGGTACAAAAACAAATCAAGAAATCATTCCTAGATGTTTTATTTCAAACGAAATACAAACTATACTTTCTCTTTTGGTTTGCGCAATGGTGGGACCATTTTGGATTAATTCTTGAAATATTTCCACTGTTAGTAAATCAAGATTTCCAAACCTTTTGTAAACATGCTCATCTTTCAAATTATGAAAACCGCTTTCCTCAAAATTAAATTTTTGTTCAAAATTTTCTCTAGCTTGGATTTGTCAATGGGAGTATGCTTTTCTTGAAAATTCAAACCCCAACCATCTTCCGTTGGAAGAATTTTTAAGGTAAAATGGTGGGACCCTTTTACATACACCCATGTTGAGCCTCAATAGGTCCTTGAATGGATCAACAAACAGTAACTTCAGGCTCCAAAAACTCCATCTAAATAAGAATTGCAGTTCTTGTCTCAAAAGTCTGTAGTCCAATCCAAACTCGCAGCAGCATCAAACCCAAGAAGATATTGTCAAACTCCTTTAAGAAATACAAACGCAGCTCAGCCCGCAGTCGTCTGTACAGCCGATCGTCAAACTTAAAGAAGACCAAGAGTCTACCACCGAGTAAAATGAAGCCGACCAGGTAGACCAGAATGAAGATGTGTGGGGACTCACTGAGTCCCAATATCAGCTACATTTCTATACTTAAAAAAAAACCCAGTCACAAACCGTTGTCTTCAACTCTCATTCAAATGTTTTCTCCTGCCATTTTTCGTCTTCGCTTGCATGACAACATCGTGACATCACCAGTTCCGCCCATGCAAGAAGACAAAACATCATTCAAAAGTCAAGTACTCGTTAGGAATCCACACAAGCTTTTCAGAACTGCCGCTCCAACAGTGTTCGTCAGGAATCCAAGCAGGCTTTTTCAAAATTGTCACTCCAACAGTGCTCGTCGGGAATCTCTGGCAGGAATCTAGCAGGTCTAGCACAACAGCCAGTAGTGGTTGTCATTTCAAGCCATCAGAGGTCAATCAGAAACATCTCTAAATGACTATAAAGAAGGAGCTGAAGAGAAATGAAGGCATCAAAAAATTTCCAAAGCCTTCTCCCTGCTAAGGAAAGCCTCAAGCAATTGCCAAAGCCCTCTCTTTTTTCTTTCTCTCTCTCTCTCAACCTGTAACCACTCTTACTCTGTAAACCTCTTCAAAACATATGTTGTAAGGCGAACTCAAAGCTCTGTTGAATTTTTTCTAAGATTTTGTTGAAAGGAATTTCATAAGGTTTTTATTTGAACATATTTTTTATTTTTAATAAATATTTTCTCTGTTGTTCTGGATCAGTTATTTGGTCCGCAAAATCTAATAATTCTTCCTGATCTTGGGTTATCATGTTTAATTCATATGAGTTATCAGTGTCAGATTCTAGTCTATCCATCTCCCTTTCAGATTCAGTAATTTCTTCATTTTCTGAGTTGTCAGAATTTAACATTAGTTTTTCTAATTGTTCTTTTAGGGATTTTGTTAGATTTAGTTGGTCTATTTCTAGTTCATTAATTTTTTTTAGCACGCATTTATTAACAAAGTGCCCTACTTTTTCACATTTTCAGCAAATAGGCGAGTCTTTCAAAAATCTTTTCTTTTTATGGGACTTAAAAGGTTTTGCCTTATATGTTTTGTAATTCCTTTTCTTGTACCGTCGTTTAGAAGTTCTTTCTTTATTTCCTTTGTATGGTTTTTTATATTTTTCGAATATTCTTTTTTTCTTATATTTCCGTGAACAATTTTCATTACAACTTTTTTTTATTTTTCCCATTCCAAATTGTTCGCAAAAATTTTCTAATTGTTGTTTTGTTTTTATTTTTCCCATTTTTCATTTGCTTTTTGTTTAAGTTCATTTCAGTACGCTAATCCTATGTCATTTGCTACTGATATTATGTCCTCCATAAGTTAATTTTTTATAAGGAATAGTCCAATTATTATATATATATAGGTCTTCATATATATTACCTACCACTTAGGTACTTATACGGTATATTCTGAGTACTCATTTTATTTACCCAATTCTCAACTTATTTGAGAGGACGGGTATTGTTTTCTATCATACCCATTAGTCATATGTAAAGTTTCCTACTCTGACATGTCCAAACTAGTATTGGGTCAATGAGTATCTACTCAAGTTGCACTCGTCAATGTCGCATGCCGTGAGAATTAGTGATAAAACTTGTGACAAAAAAGGAGAGATGTTCAGTGTTTGAATCCTCTTGAGGTGGAGTGTTATATATACACTTCCCTCCATGCATGAGGGTTAAACTATTCAGTCTCCCCATGGTGTGAGGATTACGCTGTTAGGTGGGAGCCTATTGGTCTCCTAAATTAAGAGATGAAATATAGTGTTTTTATATTAGAAATTTTTTAGAATATCTCAGATGATTATTATATTAGTTAAGACGATTGTAAAATTTATCAATAAAAAAAAGTTGCACCCATCAATATGAGCAAGTACAATTAAAAATTATTGTAGGTAACAAGGTGCTCATTTTCATGTACTATAATATTGTTTAAGGCATGATTCATCGTGAGATGGACATTGATATTCTTTGGCCATTACCACTTAATAAACCTTTAATATTAGTGAAAAGTTCTTAATGAATAAACTCATAGTTTTTCTATATCTAGTTTAATTTTTTCTTGGATAATTCCTTCCACATCCATAACAATTGCACCTAATTCCTAATACACCCACAACGTTTCATAAATTTCTTTGATACCGATAATATTTTACCCTAAATTTCTCTCGTACTCATGCTGTCAATACAATTGTTATCTACCCCATTAAAAAGACAATTTTGCCCATTTAAAATTTTTTAATTGAATAATTCAAGCCTTAACACGATTCAATTGATGATAGTAGATCATTAATACAAGATATTAAATAATTTAAAAGTCATATTAAGGTTGAATTATTTTAATTAGAAAAAAATTTTAAAAGGGTAAAATCGTCTTTTCAATGAGATAGATAATGGTGGTTTTAACAACGTGGGTATAATAGAAATTCAGAGTAAAATATTATAAGTATTAAAGGAATTTATATAATGTTGCGGGTATATCAGAAATAAGGTGCAATTGCCATGAATATAAAACAAATTATCCCTTTCTTATAACTAAATATGCAATGATAAATTTAATAAGTGTTTTTTTATTTTTACTAGAGTTTTATAGTATACGTTAATAAAAGGTTGGAAAGATATCCATGTCTTTACTTATATACATTATTATTTATTTCATTATTTTAATTGAAAAAATTGTGCACAGTCATTATAAAAAGGTCACATTATAGAAAAATCAAAAATTTATTTAATAATGTTTTAAATGGGATCTGCTTTTATGTAACCAGATCACATATAAATGATTTCATATAATCCACTCTATTTTTTAGTTGTTGACAATTGATGCAAAATTCAATACATTCATGTTAAAATTAAGTTTTTTCTAAATCAAATATATACTTGAGCCACATTTGCTCAAAAATATATATATTCACGTGTAAAGTAGGGCAAATGCTTATATCAATTTACATATGTTTTAGAATATAATAATATTTGTGATTCAAAAAAAAGAATGTAACAATATTTTGCATAATCATTTATCTAGATATTTTGGATGGTTTAAATATTGAAAATACATTTTTAATATTGATATTTAGTATTGGATCATTTTATTATATTGATTTATACATTTATAGCTAAGGCTCATATATGTACAGTAATACTAAATAAATAAAAGAAATTCAAAATAATATAAATGATGTTAAACATAATAAATAGAAGTAGAATTTTCATCAACTATCAAGATATTAAAAATAAATAGAGTTACATAAAAGAGAAATTTCATAAAAGCGGGGCTCATTTTAAATTACTTAAAAATTAAATTATTATTTCATCTATGTAAAGTAATACTTAAAAGAAATAAATATTTATCTACTGTTTCGTAAAAGTTAAACTCTATTAAAATTTTCCTTATAGTTTCAACAGAAATCTAAAGGAGTGGCGATTTAGATTTTTATTATATATTGCTTAAGTGGTTTTATTATGTGGGACATGAGATTTGAGAAAGAAGGTTTTGTTCCTCCGGCTGACATGCGGGCACGACGACTTTGTTTCGCGGCCGGCGGTCTTTGATATCATGGCATGACAACAAAGTTCTCAGAAAAAGAAAGAAAGAAAAATTAAAATATGAAACATCATTATCACGCTGAAAAATCAAATCCATGGTAGGCCGCTTGTCACTCTGCCTTGAGTTTTAGTCTATGCAGTGTACATGCACGCACGCTGACACGGATTGCAAGAGTTTGGGGACTATCGTATAGCTGCAATTCCTAATACAAGATAGCACACTAGCGAGATGAGGCAGGACAATTGATAAACTATGGGGAAGTTTGGTAATGTATAAAACTGTGGAATTGTGAGAAATGGTGGGAAATAAAAAGAGAATATTTTGGTAAATGTGTAATTGATAAAAAAATAATAGGGGTATAGTTGGAATAAATAGATTTGATGTATGTAGTTGGCAGGAAAAATGATTGGAATATAAGGGTAAAAGTAGAAAAAATAGTGTGATTGACGAAACAATGATTGACCTTAGGAAACCAAATTCCATAGGAAAATCATAGTTTCCCCACTCACATGTTACCAAACGCCCCCTATCTTGATCCACGTTCTACTCGCCGGGCGCACCCATGGGCCATTACGCTGGACCTGGACCGCCTTCAATGCCAAATCTTATGCTATGTGCTCCACCTGTATACACGCTCCGAATATCATTATTGGAGTTTTTTTTTACTTACTATATATTTACATTATATCTCAACTTGTATTCCAATTTAACTCTGTGATAATTTTCACAAATTCTCAAAGAAAGATCATAAGCGCTCAAATGCTAACAAAGAAATCACAAGCTCCTAAATATTAATAAAGAGATAAAACTTTCAAATCACTTAAATATTTTTTCGATTAATATATATATATACACTATGACTTTAGATATTACAATCAAACACATTTAACTTTTATACAATATAGAGATTTTATATGAACACATCCGCATTACGAAGGACAGTAAAGCCTCCACTAACACAGGAAAACAATAATATTCACATTTACAGTAAGACTTTTTTTTTTTTGATGAAAACATTTACAGTAAGACTTGAGACTTGAACTAATAACCTGAGCACACATGAGGCCGTGGTCAGTGGCCAAACCACCAGCATAATAAAGAGATAAAACTCACAAACCAACTGCACCCAAATTTGATTCCAACCTAGGAACTCTAGCAACATAAGCACTGACAGGTGGTTTCGGTGTCAGAGTTTTATTCCAATGGTAAATCTCGTGAGACTGAGACAGCAGTGTTCTCCCTCATCCCAATTATTCTCCTTCATTTTTTTTTTTTACACGTATGTTTAACCGCATGAAATCCTCCTCTTATTTTTATTATTACATTTTTTTTCGGCACTGATCCATGCAGTTAACTACAGGGAAGCCAGGTGGTCAACATCTGGGATAGCCCCGTGATTTTTAAATTTTTTTTACAATTTTGGGGGCCCTACAGTGCATTGGAAATGTTCCGTTTTTGTTTTTAAAACTTTAAAAAAAATCTTATTTAAATATGTCTAGAAAATTTTATATCGACTATCTAGGTGAGACTCATGATTTTTTTTCTTAAAGAAAAATGGGGCTGATCTGAGCGGTTTAACTTTGGCATGGGTCAATGGCTTTTTTCTACTAGTATAGTAACTACTGAAGGACTTAGCCTAAGTTTGATCCCGGTTGAAGTAGATTTTAGTATTACATTTTCAGGAGAGTCTCTCTCTCTCTCTCTCTGCATACATTATTAACTTTACAACGCTTTTGTCTTTTTTTTTTTAGAATTAAATAAGAAAGACCAAAGTAGCCAAACTCCAGTACCACACCACTGTTTCCTTCAATAGAGGGGATGGGGAGTTGGACCCTGAGGGATATCATTTAAAAATTGTTAATCTTTATATAAAAAGTTCGAAATACAACTAGGCAGGTTACTGGTGCTTCTTGAAGCAAATTCTACAAATTCATGAGCCAATGAGTTCCCGGTTTTAAGAACATGAAAGAAAAAACAAGATATAAAGGTGGGAATAAATAAATAACATTGGAAAAAAAATACTTGTAATGATCTAAAAAAGATTTTAAATGTGAGTTTAGGAGGTGATAAAATTTAACGCAAATAATTTTTAGTGTAAAAGTTTTTGAATTTTAAAAAATTGATAAATATAATATGATTAATTATGAGGACTAAAGAGTATAAGTTAAAATAGATAAGTAAGTTATATAAGTAGTTGTATAGAAATAATTGAAAAGTAAAGCAACTGTACAGAAAAATATGAAAAATAATTGAAAAATAAAATAACTGCTAAAGGAAAAAAAATTTATATTAAAGACATATTCATCTATAACAAAAAATTTTAAACTAAGACTTTTCAAGTAAAAAATTTTCACTCTCTTCTACCATCCTTTTTTTCAATCATTTCTTCCTATTTTATTATACAACTAATCTATTTTTTTTATCATTTTTATGCAACTACTTATCAAATTAACCTATCTATTTTAACTTAATTTTTTTTTTACTTTTTATCATTACCCTTATCATATCACATGATTTTCTTCCGATTTAAAACAGTTTATAAAAAAAAATACATCAAGTTTGATCACTTACGAAATAGACTAAAAAAAAATAAAAAATAAAAATTGACGCACGGTCGGCATTGCGTATACGTCTGATACGTTACTCCTGACTTCGCTGCTTCAGCCGTTATCGGTAGGTTGTGTATGTTTTTGATTCCGATCCCAGAGCAGGAGAAAGCAAGGTAAAGGTCCGTGTGAAATGGCGATGATGGGCCGCTGGCTTTGAACTCTCTCCCTCTCCCTCTCCCTCTCCCTCTCTGGCGTCTATTAATGCCCTCTAATTTCATGAGGTTTTTGTGGATTCAGCTCCTCCCTCTCCTTCTCCCTCTCTTCCTAGTCTGCTGCAAAAGGGGGAAATGATTCATTGCCGAATACTTGCTTTCCAAGATTTCTGATTTCTTTTCGGTGAGACAAGATGGCGGGAATAGGGTTCATGTCATGGATCAATCGGAAGATCGTCGACCCCCTCATGCAAATACTCCGAAAGTGAGCTTCCGTTCCATTTTCTTCCTCACTATTTCCCCATCTTTCCCAATACAATATAATTTTTATTTTGTGAAAATTTGGGATTTCCTTTTTCAAAAAAATTTATTTTTTATGTTTTTGCATGGAGATTGCTTAGATTGTTTTCTTGAATGATTGAATTATTCCTAGCAGGAAAATAAAGATTGATCGTTTTTAGATACTTTGAAGAAATTCGCACTTCCATTTCAAAGTTTCGTCTTTTATGCAATATGAAAAGTTTTTTTTTTCTTCCCCTCATAAGATTTATACATATGCTTTTTCAGTCTTCTTTTCGTGATATTATTTTCCTTTTTTCACACTCTCTGTCGTAGGGGATTGGAACCAAAGCTGCTGGCATTTTCGGGTGCTCTTGGCATGACTTTGGGTCTATTCCCAGTCTGTGGTATGAGATCCTGATTCACAATTCTTCTTTAATCTTCTATTGGAATTACAGAATACATTATTATCATCTCTGGTTGTTCTTCCTTGCTTTTTTTTTTTTTTTTTTTTTTTGTAGATTGTAGTACAGATGCTGCAATCTCTTCTTATCTGCAGCTTCTGTTACATAATGTGAAGGAATTACTATTATCTATGACTTTCTTTTTAACAAACGAAAGCTAATGATCAAAGAATATAGCCTGAGATGGTTTATTTGCCGTCTTAAATGTCATTAAGCAAGCCTTCTTCATGGCCAGCTCAATTGCTAGAGTAGAGTGACCTCAATGTATGGCAGATGGTTAATTTGCCAATATAGTATTTAAAAGCAGCCCAATTGGCTGGAGAAAGCATAAAATGTTAATTTTGGCTGCAGCCCGTGATGTTTATGATTAACTTATATGTGCGAGTCATGGTTAGTCACATCAAATATATTCTTAATTGTCAATTATTGGAATGGTACTTCATCAAAAAAAAAAAATTTATTGGAATAGTACCGGTGTTGAACCTGCATATAATGCTTTATATAGAATGCATTCAGCCCCACGAATTACAATCATATTGCGTAACAAGCTGTTTCATTCACCATCTGAGAGTGCAGAGTGGTCTTTATATGATTTGATATATACCCATAGGTTGAAGTTTTAGATGCTAATCAACTGTTGAACTCGCATTCCATGATTACTTGAAATATTCTCTGCCTGAATGTTTAGTGCATTGTTGACATGTAGTTTCAGATAATTTGACTTGCCTATGCAGCATTTCTCTCTCCATTCTAGGATTGGCCACTTCAATTACATGCTTAGTATGGTCTTATTCATTAGTTGTATTAACTCGAGGGTGCACCCTATGTGAGTCTTATGTCACAAACAGCCGGAAGTAAAGTCATCCCATTCCCATCGCAGGTTTTACTCCTAAAATCTTCAGAGCAGGATTACTGAAAGAAATGTGTTGAATGTAATTGCAAGAAACGACGTGTTTCATGTTTCTATCCCCTGTTTTGATTTTCAATCTCTGTTTAGTGCATCAAAAATTTGCAGCAAAACATGTCTAATAATGGCCCTTATCTTGCCATCTATTGCACCTCACTTGCCAGTTACATGATTGTATTGGTGGGTAGAGTGCCTCGAGCATGCTATAATTCATTCCACTCAATCCATGCATAGATGATGAACAGCACCACTGGGAAGATATAAGGAGTTTACAGAACATAATAGGCTAACAAATCTCAATGTCCAGGGCAAAACTAGGGATAAGCAGGATTGTGATATACAATTTTTTGAAAAAAAAAAAAATCCAGAATACGCACGATTTTAGTCAAGTAACTTTTGCAGAATAGAATCTTATTTCCAATTTCTTTTCCAATTTTAATCAAAGCTAATATTTTGGGCTATCCACAAAAAAATTTGGCTTGTATTTTGTTCTTGTGCAATTGTACTTGTTTTATTTCAGTTTATCATCTAATAGGAGCAATATGGACCTATATTAGTTTCCAGTTCCTGGAGGAAATTCTATTTTTTTGTCTGGATTTTCTTTCTTTGCTATTTTAGTATTTTAGTTTTCATAATTGCATCAAATGAATTCTCTATAAGTTCAGCTCTCAGCAAGGTTTGGTTAAGACAAATATTTCGTCCTCAACATTGAGAACTTGTTTCATGAATAGCTATTTTGTCCACACAATTCTGTCGGCTTGGAAGAAAAACAAAGATGAAGGGATAAAGCAGCCTGAAAACCCCAGAAATTTGCAGTAAACATTTACAAGATTTCTCATGGGGCCTCTAGGCTATTAGCGTTTCACTTGTTCCCCTGCTTAATGAGAGATCCAAGCAGTATTAAAGTTGCATCGAGCTGATGCATCGAAAAAATAATCCATCTGGCTATCTTTGAAAAGTCCATGCAGATTGATTCTTTAGGCCTCAAATTGACTTTTGACTCATTTGTGACAAACCACAAAGCTAGTATTATACCTTAACAGAACCCATGCAACAAAACTTCTTACTTTTCTGCAGTTGCCTTATTACTCATTTTTGTGTTCTATCTCAAAGCAGCCACATCGTTGGGTTCACTCATGTGATACAAATTTAAGGGCAGACATGAGTTATTCATTCTTAAATAATAATAATATTAGAATTAAAGGGCATGCGAGATTTGCTAAGAATACTATTAGAATGATTCACAGAGGGAGATTTGGGGTAAATAACGTGTCCTTTTTTTTTTTTTTTTTCTATGTTTGGCATGCTGAAAGGTGTTCTCCAAATATGTGCATAAACAAATGAAATACATGAGGCATTCAAGTCACACACCCTTTGCTGTTTTGATTTTTAGTTCCTGACTCACAGCACCCATGAAAATTCTGATTTGAGCTAATGTGGTCGTGACAGGAGTCACTGTACTTCTATGTGGTCTGGCCATTGGATTACTTGGAGATCGTTGCCATGCACCTACTGTGATGCTCACAAACTTCGTTGCAACTCCAATTGAGCTCAGGTGAGGTGGCATCTTCCATTCTGTTAACTATTTTGCCATTTTTTCTGTTTCAGTTAGCCATTTTTGACTTAATGCATGAGACTTCACTAATTAGCTTGCTGGCAAGATTGACTAATGGAGTAAAATCCCAAATTCCTTGTTGCTGCCAACTTTAGTGAACTATGCAAACACTTGAAGTGGTTGAATACCTGGATGATTTTTTCCCCTTTTTGGCTAGCCATTTTATCCATTTGACAGGTGCCATAAACGTATTATCTTTTGTTATCTCACTAAAAAGACTATAAAACAGATTACCTTTCTGGCAGAGCAAAACTAGGTCAAATCAATGATCTCGTTGGATCAATTTCCAATGGATGGCTAAAAGGAACTAATTGGAGTAGTGGACTGTAGAATGGAAAAATACAATCACTCGTAGAACAAACAAATACAATTGAACGCCTTTTCAGGGTTTATATGGAGCTCTTTCTTTATAATATGTATGATTCCCTTATTTAAATCATTTAATTTTTAATATTTGCTATATCTTACTGAAAATTATGTTTCTGAAGCTTATGCATGGGAACGTAGGAAAAGGACAAGCTAGAGTTAATTTGATCAGAGGATTACGGTGTATGTATGTTGGCATGCTTCAAATTAAATAGTTGAGCATCACTTGTATTATTCATATAAAACTCCTAATGCCTATGATCTGATTTTGCCATGTTACGAGGTGTAGGGTAGAATTTTCTGTTTGTCAAATGGGCATTTCACGTTAAGGTTGTCATTTTGGAAGATGTTAACCTATCAGATAATCTCATAGCAAAATTGTTTTTTTCTTGCTTGAATTTTTAAGATTTTATCCTAGATGGTTCCAATAGCTGTGGAATGTTGTGATGTTTAGCTTGACTTTGGTATTGTGTACTCTTGGGCGGCTTCTGTTAGTTATTTAATGGTGTTTCAGTATAGCAATGTCCAACTGAGTTGGCTTTTGACTTGAAAGAGTCAGTTCTCTCTCCAGTTGATTCCCTTACCCCACCTTCCACACCCCCCCCCCCCCCCCCCCCCCCCCCCCCCTCTCCTTCTTTCGAATCTTTAATTGCCATGACGTTGCAAACAGTAAGTCAAGAATCATTGTGGGAAATTTACCCACTTTTTTTCAATTGCTAAGTTCGTATGTTGTTCTTGTGTTCTGATCTTATTGCATGTACTTGACAGCCTGGTGGTGCCTTTCTTGCGATTTGGTGAGGCCATATCTGGTGGAGAGCATTTCCCACTAAACACTGATGCAATGAAGAAGGTGGTAACAGGCCAGGCTTCACAAGAAGTCCTTCTCAGCATCTTCCATGCCGTATGTCTCTTATTACTTTCCCTCTAAGGCAATGCTTGTCTTGATTTAGCTGTTTTTAGCTTAGTCATGTGTCTAATGAACTGTTCTGCCTTATCTAATAACTAATGATTAGGTTTTTCTTAACCTGGTAAAAAGTTTAATCATGGGAGTTGGGACTTGTGGTATAGAAACATCTGGACTGTAGGCTTTATGTGAATATTAACACCACATGCACTGAGAGAAGAAATTAAAATAGAGCCCATCCTGTGATCAGGTCTATCCAGATCAAACTGTCTTCTCTGCTGAAGGGTGGACCTCCTTGCATCAATGCTCGTATTAAACTGCTACTTGTTCATCTCGTTATTATTATTGCATTATGATGTTTGCATAATTGCATTAGATGAAGAATCTAATCTGTTGAACCTCTGTAAACGAAGTTGCTAGGATGGCTTGTTTCAGCACCTTTGATTCTGGGTGCATTGTATGTGGTCTTCCTTCCATGCTTTAAGCTCCTGATCTGCAAGTTCAGCCCACACCCATTAAGCCCTAGGAAGCCACTCCATACCCATTCCGAAATCAAGCTCAAGGTGAGAGATGTCTAAGGCATGCCCCCGTCATGGAAGATCTGGCCGTTCGATGCTAACAGAATGCCTTTTGTATTGTACATACTAATACTTCATTCGGTGTTGTACATATACTCCAGGGTTCAAAACCCTCAGTATTGAAGATGGAGGGGGGGTTGTCTTGTTCCCCACTTTGTAAGTTGTTTTACAGAAATCATGGAAGTTGCAATGAAACCTTTGCATTATCCAAGCAATTATCCTGATGTGAGGTCTGATGCTGTCCTCTGCTGATCCAAGTATTGATCCATCATACATCATAGGGTAACTATTCAATACTTATCGTCAGCATAGAGCCTCTATGTGTACCATTAGTTCTTTAATATTTATATATATATATATATATTAAATCTATGTCATTTACTATGTTTAACACATCTTGTTTTTATCATGCTGCTAAAAATAATTTTCATTAGAAACTTATATCTTGTGAAAAGGGCTTCTTTTTTTTTTTTTTATCACATTACATTATATGGAGCCATTTGCCTCCCTCCAAACTTGAAGCCGCACGATGTGAGACAATCAGGTTAATGGTTATGCCCTGCTTTACTGAAAAAGAGTATTTTTTTAGGGTGAAAATATAATTACTAAATTTTTTCAGAAATGTGTAGTATAAGTATAGTATATAAAAGTTTGTAACACAGAATTTTTGAAATTATAACTAAATACACATGGATAAACATGTGTATTTATTGTATAATTCAATGTGGTGCTCTGCTGCTTACTAAAAAATTTTTGTAAGATACGCCTATGATTATTGTATAATTCTTGAAATATCCATCTCTTTCTTTAAAAAGATATATTACTACATTTTTAAAACCATTTCAGCTGTTTATATTTTACGCCAACTAAATGTCGGCATTTGGATTGATGACAGCGTTAGCATAATCCTTAGCAAAACACGAGTACTTTGTGAATTACTGCGTAGCCGTAGCTAGTAAGACCCAAAAATTGATGGGCGGATATGCCCAGATTAAGCCCGTAAGCAGACCAATTGACATAGTTCTCGTCTCTGTGTGTTAGATTGGTGCCTATCTAACAAACTTGTTTAACCTATCTAACACGTTTAATCCGTCGACTCATTTACAACCTGTTAAAAAGGATATGTATATTTCTTAAATTCTAAATCCATTTTCCTCATTTTATCTTCCCTGCTACTATACCGTGGAGTTGTCGTTGTTATCCTTGATGTATGATTGCCACTAGTAAGATTCCTCTTCCTTCTCTGCCTCTCTCTCCTTTCTCTAATCATCTCCTTCACCATCTCTCCTTGTTTTCATCTTTCTCTCTCCTCTCTCCTCCCTTCCATCTCTGGCTTTTAAGGATGCAACTCAGGTCAAGCTGTACCGAGTTTATGTGAACTCAAACCCTAACTCTAATATTAAAATCCGAGTTCGAGTCGGGTTCGGACAAGGTTAGCATTGGTTTGGGTTTGAAATTCAGGTTATATCAAACCAATAGAAGTTGAAATTAGCAATAGAAATAATAAATTTTTTAAACATTATTGCATTAGAACGTAATACGTTTACACATAACAATCAATGTAATTTTATAAAAATAATCATGATAACAAAAATAAATTAGATTACATAAAATCACTATTTAAAGTTTATTAAAAGTGAGACTTATATAATTGTAGTTAATTAGTGGATATGTAATAAATTTAATAGTTGGTATATTTATAATTATTTACAAATAAATTAATGTAGATATAATATATTCAATTTTTATGGACAAATGTATATAAAATTTAGGTTTTAGAATAAATATTTTACAATTTAACTAGGTTATGATTGTATAGAATAACTTTTATCACAATTACAGTTGAAATACTTAATGCATAAATAAATATAATTATTTTAATAAATTAGGAAAAATATTAGGTTCGGATCGAGTCGGGTTTTAGTACCAAGTTGATGCAAACCGGATATTGGTTTCAGATTTTCCTAAGTCGTGCTAAAACGGGGTTTAATTTGAAAAAAATAAAACGCAAACTTGGTTCTGAAACCAGGTCAGGTCGGCGAGTTCAAACCAACCTGGTACCAAATTGCACCCTTACTCCCTATCAATCTCTAATTGTTTTCATCTTCATCTCTATTAGTGTTTCCTCTCTCTTTGTTTGTGTTAGCGCGTTATATATGCACCCCTCTCTTAATAAAAAAAATCTAATTATAACATATGTCTCGCCAGTGTAGATTGATTCACCATGATAATTACAAACAATACAAATTTATCTTAAAATCAACTTAGTTTTGACTTATTTGCAATATATATACAACCCGTCGGCCCATTTATTAACTAAGTTGTAAATGAGTTAGGGCTAAGATTTTCTAAATGTGTTAAAAAATAGATTAGGATTAGGATTAGACTTTACCTCATCCATAGAATTATAGATATTTTTATAATACTGAACATCTTTAACAGAAATATAAAAAATAAGAATTTTTTATTTTAAGCCACTTTATGCTACCGAATTTCTTTAACTTAGATCTACAGAATATTTTATTTTAATCCACCTTACTGGATTAAATCTGACACTTAGCATATATTCATGGTCTTAGGATCTTGTTACGAAGAAACTTGATTTTCTCTTATTAATTCGCTCCTTCCACCCATTTTAACTAGTTTGTGGTCAGGCTAAATGAAGTTACTGCGGCCCATGCGCATTTTGTCTTATCTTGCTCAACAATTTTTATCGCAAATAATAAGAGGACTTGCCCCTAATATAAACGGGAGACACAAGCTCCTCCTTCCGGTTCGAACCCAAATCTCACAAAGGTCAGAATATCATCTAGCTGAGCTTGCTCCTAGTAGAAAACAAATAATTGGATTTAACTCGACCCTAAATCCTAAGGCGCCAATGCCATTATAATCCGTCGGTTGATTGATTGTTTTAAATGTTAATCTTCAAATATTCCTAAATTACCCATGTCGAAAAAACCATGAATTTTCTCTCAATTTCCTTTTGTTCTATGATTGATACAAACATTTTTTTTTTCTCTCATATATTTGGTGAATGAGAAAAAAAAATGGGAGCATGCAGTGCTTGTCTTGATAGGCGTAATTGGTGAGAAGATGCTGTTTCTAACATCTTTCTAAAATTTTGGGATGTGACGGGTTAAATTAACTACACTACTGCCTGCACTTTTAGTGGAAACTTTTGCCATTATTAGGTATTTTTGACCAACCAAAGGCTGCATTCAGCCAAACAAGCCTGTCTCTTGCAATAGAAGCTGCTTTTAATTAGAGATTTCAAATTTTGGGCCATTTAATTAGGGGTTTCAAATCGTGCCGCGCTTAATTAGGGATTTCAAATGCTGAAGGCAAGGAATGACAAGAAAGTCCATTTATTCAGGGTAACTTCAAATCTTGCGGCACCATCTATTTTCCCTGCACAATTCATATGCCTGCAAATGACAAGACCGCCGTAAACGCAAGAAGGCAAATCCAAAGATGAAATCGCCGGAATAGGGAGACAAACAGGAAGACGGATGGTCGTTCATTCGAATTAATAAATGAGGGATAATTGCGATTTTAGGGCCTGATAACAGAGGTGACGATGGAATCGATTTTTATCAGCGATTTTAGGGTCTGGCAGCACAATTTGAATCCTGCAATTTTACCCACGTACTTCGTACTAGAAACAAGGTGGCCCACTCGTTAGCGGAGAAGGCATGCTGTAATGGTGTTTCTGAAACTGTTTGGTGGTCTAACCCACCCCGTTGTATCGAAGCCTCTGTCTGCAAAGATACTTTTCCTATAAATGAATTGCCAGGTGATTTCCATCCACTTTCCATCGCCTCCCCTGCCGGTGATTAGTGTTTGGATATCGACCTCCTTACCATCAAGAAAAGTGCAAATACGCCCACTAAGTTTTAAAATATTCATTTATATCCACTGTATATGCCCTTAATATTATACATACTCAAAATCTAACATTATGTTAGTTAAATAGGAAATAAAGTTAGGGTGTGTTTGGGAATGAATAAAACTTTTGGTGAAAAGTTTTGAAAAATAAAAGTTGTCAAATGATGTGATATGATAGGGGTAATGATGAGGAGTAAAGAGGATAAAGTTAAAATAGATAGGTTAGTTGTATAAGATAGATATTTCCGAATGACCAAATTCCCTCGAATCAAACATCCCTTTGTTCTGCAACAACTCATCATCAATCCCAGTTCATGTCAGCTACGAAATCATGACTTCCCATCTAATTCCGCAAGCTAAAATATCAAAGCAGAAATTCAAATCCTCCCATCTCCTAGTTAGCAGGTGCTGCACGTGTGGTCTACCAAATCCACCCATTGATCAAGAGGACCCAAATTCAATTTTAAGGCATGCTTGAGTAAGGAAAGATGGAGACGCCCATTGCCGGAGTTAAAGGAGGTTCATCGAAGCTGTTTTACAGACAGTTTTAACAGGTGTAATAGAGGTTTACGGAGTCGATTGCTAAAGTTGAAGGGGATAAACAGTATAGAAAGTTGGTCGGTAAAAGATCTAGTTCTCTGGCTTGCCAATGTCGAGGAAGGATGTGCCATGGAGCTAGCTAATCGGCTACATTTTTATTTTGCAAGGCTCAAGCACCTGATTTGTTAAGGGAGTCGTGTTTTTTTTTTTTTTTTTTCCTCTTTTATGGAAACAAGGGAGATCGCCCAATCGGAATTAGGGGTGCTCGTCTCTACTGATTTTAATGGTAGAAAGTGCCAGTGTCGGATTTGAAGAAGGGGAACATCGCTTGATTTTTCTGATGAGGTTGGAGAAATTTTGCTGCGTCATGGTTGTATACTAAAGTGAGTATTTGAAAGATCAAAATTAACTCCAAACACATATCAACATAGTCAATTTCATCTACAAATGATGTGCTGATTTTTTTTTCTTTCCAGAATTGCTACGATTTTTTATCGCCTCTAAAGCAGGTTGCTAGTCATCCGCAATTGTTTTGACAATTAGATAAGTAGATCCATAGCTGTTGTGGCTTGTGAGGACTGAGGAAGTGATCGCCAATATGATCCTCATTATTGCCGCTGACGCAGTTGTAACAAACCTATTTTTGTGCAAGAAGAGTGCTGGTGATAGCATTGCACAGAAGAGGTGATGCTAGAGTTGTATAACCAGAGTCGAACGAGAGCTCGTTGGCTAAGTCGTCAATAAGGTATTCTCAGAATCAAATCTGAAATGGGAAACATGAGATGGTGACGAAAGGAAGGATGTTGATGAGATTTCATATATATATAAAAAAATAAAAATAAAAAAACATCAATTTGGTCGATGCATAACGCCTAGCATGCTATCAAACATATTTAAATACCAAAGGGTTTTATCCGTGACAACAAATCCATCGGCCTAGAACCGTACATAATCCAAAGAGTACCTTTGTTGCTACACAAGTGCTTGGCCGGTTTATATTGGATTCGAGTGGATCTACAAATGCCAGCTTTAATGGAGTTTGCAGGGCGCTGAGTTACTAATTGCTAGCTACCATGCTAGGTCAATTTTAGGGCATGCTTGAACAAGGAAAGATGAAGACAAGCCATTACTAGAGTTAATGGAGGTTCATTTAAGTTGTTTTTCAAACAATTTTGATGGACGCAGTGGAAGTTTGTGTAGTAGGTTGCCAAAGTTGAAGAGGATGATTGGTATAGCAAGTTAGTCAACGTCGGAGAAAAATGAATGGTAGAAGAAGACTAGGATAAACTTCAAAAGCAAGTCCTAAGTCGCAAGGATAATCCTGTCATTTCCACTCAAGATTAACAACTATCATACCGACTGTCACAATATTGGGTATATATGATACTAAGGGTAGACATATTGGGTATATATGAAAGATTTCAAACTTAGTAGATATCTTTGACAAGTCCATTTGGCAAACAAAGCTTCTAAGTAAAGTCCTCCTTTTTGGCTGGTGATTATACAAAGATGTCCTACCAACTAAGCAGAACTTGACAAACAAGGGCATTTTGGTTGATCCTTCTTGTCTATTTTGCAGGAAAGAAGCGGAGGACTCAAACCACACCACATCCTCACGACGTGTGAATGGACTCAGGTGATTTGTAGGAGGGCCGCAAGAATCATCGCACCATGGGTCGCGGTACAAGATATTTTGAAACTCTCTCCCAAGCCAACAAAAATGAAGATCTTGCACTTTCCATCCTTTATTATTGGCGAGTGTGGTACATGAGGAATATGCTTAAGGAGGAGGGTGTCCAACCGGTGTTTTCTCATACTCTTGAATGGTGTGTGGATTTTCTTGATCAGCATAGGAGGGCAAAATTCCTTATTGATGTTACTATGGTTGATAGGCCGTTAGTGGCAAGATGGACCAAACTGCCTGACGAAGCTTTCAAGATGAATATGGATGGCCGAAAACATATTGATAAACAGTACATGGGGTTTACAGCCGTCATTTGAGATTCTCGAGGCTTCTTCATAGCCGCAAAAGGTTGGAGACGAAGTGGTGCAATGGGGCCTTTGCTCATGAAGGTCATCGTCTTTCTTTTGGGAGTCAAATGGGCATTACAGCTCAATTTGAGGCATGTACAAATGGAATCTTATTCCCTTCTCCTTATCAATTTTTTAATGAATGATTACCTCATCCTCTCCCCAATAGGAAATGTTATTGGAGAGATGAAATCTCTTCTCTCTTCCACTTGTAACATTTCATTCCATCAAGTTTCACGACAATGAAATGTTGTCACACATTCCTTAGCGGATTTTGTTTCTTGGTCTTTTTTGAAAAATCATGTATGATGGGGTAATTCACCACAAGTTATAATAGAAAAAATCTGTACAAATAGTTTTTTGACAATATAATACTTGGATCTCTCCATCCTACTCCCCTTATATGATCAAAGGGAGTTTGGATAGAGCCCTTCCTTTTATCAAAAAAAGGCAAAAGTTGTGGGCATATTTGAAATTTACCTACGTAAAAATGGAAAAAAACAAAAAATCACCCTTCCTGGACCATAGTCACCACCTCCCTATATCATTAATGTTGTTAAAACTTGGTCGGATCAACCGGTTTGACCTTCAACGGGCACCCTGAGCGATCTAATCCTAGCAATTCTAAGTGGCTATCTTCTAATCGATGTGAAACAATTTGACCACCGGTCAAATCGGCTTGGGCTAGCAGCATATAAAAAAACCCTAGCTCTTTCATTCCATCCCCTTTTTTCCAGTTGTCCCGTGTCTGCCACTTAAGCTCCCGCCTTTTTTTTGTCTTACGACCATTTCTTGCTTTCCTAATTGCCTTCACTCTCAACAGCTACCGTAACAGATCCTCTACCCTCAAGCTACTATAACATATCCCCTCCTCTCCCTAGCTTGCTAATTTTTCACTTTTTTCAACTCCAATTCTCGTTGTCCTAAAGCTGTAGCCCTAAGTTCGCATTTTATTTTTTCTTATCAGGAGGATTTTACTGTTTTTTTTTTATTTATTTTTTTATGGTTGGAGCCCGGCGCTCTACAGCTAGCTGGAGACCATCTCTCAACAGCCCACAGGATTCGATACCCGGTTCTTGAGGCAAGTTGCCCTGGTGTGAAACCGACTACCTGCCCTAAGACAGGTTCACATGAGGATTGTACTGTTTTATTGCTATTTTTTTCTATATTACAAATCAGAGTCCTCGTAGAGATTTTGTTAAGCTTGTCTAGATGTGTTGGTGCAATGAAACCCCTGCAATTTCTTAATGTACTTTCTGATTTCAGGCCACCGCTGAAAAATGTCATTGCTAAAAATGTTGCTTGTATTGCTAAAAGTTGTCATTACTAAAAAAATATCATTGCTGAAAAACGTAATCGTTGCCGAAAACCTCAATGCTAAAAAAATGTTGCCATTGCTAAAAAAAATGTTTTCGACATTGGTTTATTGAAATTATTTGATTGTGCCATTGCTAAAAAATAAATAATAAATGCTACGTTTCGTTAAAGAAATTGTATATTCAATGGCTAGTTAACTTATGAATCTATTATATATTTTAAGGTAATTTGCATATATACTTATATATTTGACATTGATTGTAGATATACCCACCTAGTTTCACGAATTGTATATTATCCTCACATAGTTTCACCAAAATTGATATTACCCCCACACCATTACCTGCCGTTAATATCTGATGTTATATTTTGAAAAGCGACGAAAATGCCCTCATTAGTATACATAATTTCATGAGGTAATATGCAATTTTGGTGAAACTATGTGGGGGTGATATATAATTCGTGAAACTACGAAAGAGGGCATTTTCATCAATTTTCAAAATATAACGTTAGATATTAACAGCGTGAGGGTAATATGTAATTTTGGTGAAACTATGTAGGGATAATATGCAATTTGTAAAACTACGTAGGTATATCTGCAATTAGCGTCAACTTATATGGGTATATATGCAAATTACCCTATATTTTATATAAGATGCTAAAACACTTGTTCAATTCCGTTCTTAGAAACGGCCGGGGGTTGAACCGTTTGAATGAGAACTAGTGCATTGACCGGTTCGTCGACGGGTTCGGTTCTGAGTCCTCTGACAACATTGATTATCATTGTTGAGGAAAATCCCAAGCCCATTAACTGCCAAATAGCAGTTGTCCCCGTCTTAGAAACCACTAATGAAATCGAACTCTTCCCACTGCTTCTTCATCGCACACATCGGCAGCCATTGTTGTTCCTATCCAGCGCTGGCAGATCCAAAATCGACCGTCTCCTGTCACGGATTTCTTCGAGCAGCATCCGTTTGAGCCACCGGCAGTGCACAAATCAACACCAAACTCCGGTGAATCCAGTATCTTCCCCTCTGTCCATCGAATCTGAGGAGGAAGCTGGCAATAATTTCTTGGGATTCATGGCCAAAAACTTCTTCTCGTCGAGGCTCGACAGACGACTTATGGATTTTATTTAAGTGAACAGAGATGAAGCCAACGATTATTTGAGATTGGGTCCAAGCGCGAACACGGCTGCCTCTTCATAGCATGATAGCATCTATTACTCGAAGCTCAACAGCCGGATTTTGCTGCCAATAAGGTGAAAAAATCTTCAGTGCAATGGGTTTTTGTTGCGGATTCCATACTTCACCGACCAGTAGGGTATTGTCTTGCTCGTAGTCTGCAATGATTTGTCGGATCTTGGGATCACATCTGTGAGGGACTGGATTTGACTGTTGCTGTGTGGATGGCAATCTCGCCGCAAAGATGGATGCGGGATCTTATTGATGGATCGACACCGATGGGTGGAGTTATTGGATTTAAGATGGAATTGGATGAGGGTTTTGATGGTTTAGCACGGAAAAACAGGGATGACTACTGATTTTTAATCTGGGTTTTGTGGCGGGAATATCGACACCACTAGAGCCGCAACTACCCATCTCATCCAAGATTTCAAATCTTTATCAGCGGCAAACAAGCAGCATTCATCGGAGCTGCCATTATTTTTCATCCGCTAGCAGAGCCATCCGCATTCTCCATGACATCGGCGAATGGCAGCGATAATTCCATCACTGTCTTAAGTCCGATCAACTATGGTCGCTACCTTCTCCTCTAGATCCTGGGTACATTTGCCCTTCTAAGTCGTGGAACAAGGACGACAAAATCACTCAATTTGAAGGGAAATATGAGGGTAAATTTATCTTTTCCGTGAGTAGATACAACTCTACAATGTCGTTGACGATGCGGGCATTTTAAGAACTCAGGTTGCCGCCGGGCTGAACAGGGCTACAACTTGGGCGGGTTAATCTCAAACTTGGCCCACCAAACTCAAATTCCGATAGTGTTAAAAGTTAAAACTTGCATTTTTACAATTGAAAAATCTGAACTCTAGTAACTTGACCTGTAAATATGATATGGTTAGAATCCAACTGAATGCGAACTCCAAAAACCCAAGCCTGATTTTTTATTTTTTATTTTTATCAAATATGTTAATATATAATATCTAAATAATATTTCTTTATATTTTGTGTATTTTATATTATTTATATTTATATCTGAATATGTTTGATATATTATAATTATATTATAAATAAAATATATTATTTTCATTTATATTTTTTAACTCTTATCATTAACTTTCGCGTCCACTAATTTTCTTCCTTTATCGTGTTTTTGATAATAAATTTTCTTCTAAAATATTCTTTGTACCGCTATATATTTTCATAATTTGTAGTTTAATTATACATTATTATATTTACTCACACGATTTGTTATTATTATATATTATATGAAATTTTAAATTTATCACTTCTAAATATAATGCGACTAGCGTAGGTGGCTGAAAACTCTCTCCTTAGGCATAATATAAGTTCAGATATGATATAAAATATACACTAATAAAAAAATATAAATTCATCAATTTAAATTTAACCCAAACCTGTTTTTCAAAACTAGAACTGAGATTTAAATTTTACAAATGAAATCAGATTAACATTTTATAAATAAAATTAAAATTAAAATCAAAGTAAACCCGAACTTCTTGAGCCCGAATTACACCCCAACTGATGGGCCGCATCCTCTCATTGTTAGTTTGAAAGTATTTATTATTGTCCTTCCTAAAAATGAAAATATTTATAAAATCTCTCTCCATAAAAAGGGTTGTAAAAATGCTTAATTTGTAGCATCATATTTCACACCGCATATAAAATCATACAAAAAGAGAATTTAAGATTAAATGTTATAAATATAAGAAGAATTAATGAAATTATATATGTATATGAGGAATTAGAGACAACCGATGTGGATATGGAAAAAAATTTCCACCGAAGAAACCACCAAAAATTTATAAATACATTTTTTAGGGGACAACATTTGAAGATGGGAACAAAAGCTGCAAAACCAGGCAGGCATATTTAACTGTTAGAGACAAATAATAATACACTTACAAAGTCAATCCATGGGCAAAAGAGCACAAGGACGATTACATCACTACCGCAGGCAGCACAACACAAATCAACCTTTCTCATTTGATCCCACACGGCCGTCGGCGGCTTTAACCACTGCCACGTGTCACGTCCACCATGTCCAATTTACACAACCGCTACGAGATAACAGCATTAAAAAAAAAACCAACAGCAACGAAAAAAATGAAGGGAAATAAAAAGCGAAAAAGAGCCCACAAGGCACAGACCCCCTCCTTTTAAGGGCAGGGCTCATGTGTCACTGGAAGTAAACCCATTTCTAATGAACGCGGACTGGAAGACATCGGACCCAACCAATCACCCCACAGCAGCAGCAGCTGTCCATTTCTCAAGGGCCTCTAATAACACACTATCAGCAGCCGCATCTCAGCATCCGTTGGTAACAGAGATCTGATCTTCAGTAGCACCAGTGCCAACGTCATCCACAGAAGTTGGCTTCCCATGCCTGGCTTCCACGCCCACGGGCATCCTCACCTTTGGAGTAAGATTCTTCGCTTCCTCGTTTGTGTAGATGAAGATCTTCCTCACCATGCTACAGAACTCACTGCACAATTGACCCATGGTCAGGAAATTACTCATGCTTGAATCCCACGAGAAAGAAAAATGGCCAAGACTTGCCCAGAATGCATGAGGAAGAAAGAAACCGAACCCCATCACCCAGCATTGCCAATATTTCTACAAAATCCCAAAAAGATGATAACAAAATTTCTGAATGAAAAACCAATCATTCCGGTTCACTCAATCCTTTTCAATAAAAGCAATGAGCAAATTAGGGATGGCTTTGGTGCTACCGATGTAGAAGTATATTCATCAGTAAAAGCAAAAGGGAGCAAGGACTTTACTGCCATGGGTCATCGCCGACCATCATCATGTCGTCCTCATCATCAGTGTAGACAACCTGCCATTTCTTTGTTGGCCCACAGAGCTCGCCTTCAATGCCAAACATATCTTCAAGCTTCCTGAGCAGGTCATCATAATGATCAAACCTTGTTAGGTCCACAGCCCTACCAACTGCATTCCCTTGCATGTGAACCTGAATATAGAGGCGCAAACGGTTATCATTGGAAATAGAAGTAACATGTTGCTTCTGGCTCAACAACAGAATTGATATTGTTCATCTAGAAATGTCAAAATTATCTTCAGAGGGAGACTGGTATTGCCCTGGCCTCATAATGCATTGAATCACCTTTTTTTGTCATCTCAATGATGCAAAATGTTAGAACATAAGTCCTGATTTATTGACATCAAATCATAAAAACATTAAAAAACACATTTTAACAGTTTGTGCATCATTTTATTTTTCAAACATAGAGCCAAAATTTCCATGAGAATGCTACAGAACATAAATAGCAAAGAATTATTGTTTTATTATGCTGCTTTCCTCTCCTCGTTTTATTAGAGAGAGAGGAGGTAGGCAGTTAGGATCAGTACCTTAGTGCAACTCCGAGTTTGCCTGCTTTGTGTCTCCTGAGGCGACCTTAAACATGATTTTTCAAGATCGCTACTGACTGCAGGAAGATCTGAGCGATTTGTATTTGATGGCTGAGATTGCCGATCAGAATCTGCATCCATGGATGGAACCAATGGATCCTCTTCAACTATGCCAGAAACAGTAGCAGCCGCAGAGGTTTCATCCATATTAGAGTTACCAACAAGCTGAATCCCAAACAATCGGTAACCACCATTACTTTCTGGTCGCTTTTCACCAGATTCTCTGCTAGGACCAACCATATATACATCAGACTGAGGTTCTCCATGGCTCACTGAATACATTGTGTGGCTAGACATTGTGGTTGGAGCGCCGCTTCCAGTGAAACCAAAAGCTGCTTTTGACATAGAGGAGAAATGGGCAGTGGAATTTGGTGATGAGTACAGCTCCCGCCCTCGATGAAGACCAGAATATGTCACGGTAGATGCAGCATTATCTGGAGATGATTTCCAAAGGCCTACATGGGTGAAAGAAGATTGCATCATGATTTCCATTAATTCACACATTGGCTAAAATTCTAATCATACCAGATAACAGAATTTGAACATGTATCTATTTTCATTGTGATCTTCTATGCAGGTAAATTGAAAAGTAAATCAATCAGACAACTGCACGCTGTCACTAGGAGTACAATGTAATGCATGTTACTATCTTCCATGGAAGAGGTTACAAATGCGTACAAAACAGGAGTAGGCTTTTTCATTGTGCCATGAAATCTTTGATGCACATTTTAGCAAGAAAGAATTTCCCATTCTTACCTGCCAACATTTGTGGAAATTTTGAAAATGCAACAACATTGTAAGAATATTTGGAGAGAGAGAGAGAGAATTTGGATCATTCTTATCCAACATCCGATTTTCTTTTATACACCATATTCTTCTTTTTCAACCAAACTTTGCCTGATTTTTCTGTCACAAGCCAAATATTTGAGCACATGGAAATCTGCAGAATGTTGAACTTCAATTCTGCATATAAAATTTCTGTATACAAAATGGGACTGTCAAGAAGAGAGAAGAGATTATCAGAAGTACAAAATAGTGCCATACCAAATACAGGGAGGTCTGTTGATGCTGATGGTAAAACTAATGGCCGTGCCCGCTTGTGCCTTGGTGCAGGTTGGCTGGTCAAAGGGGTTGCAGCCACAAGGGGCTCCAATTCCCATGGCGAAACTCGTTCAGGACGGGGAATTGATGAAGGTTCATCCCATTGAACCTGAACAATCATTTTAGCAATAGTCAAAACCAAGTAGCATTCCAAATGAGAATCGCTTAGTCAAGCTGATGTGCTTTTTGGCAAGAAAATTTGTTACCTTTAAGGATCTCCATTCAGAGTCTGCCCAACGTGATGACAGATTTTCTCCAACACCAACAATTGTTCCACTAAACCTGACGATTCATCACAAACCGACCAAAAGAAAAGGGAAAGAAATACTGTTATGTGTGCTTTCTTGATCTCTTGAAACCTCAAAGCCACAGAAATAGTGACATCAATTTCATTACCTTCTCTCAGGAGCTTCCTCACCCTCAAATCTCATTTTAAACCTCATGCCAACAGAAAGCTTGCTCTTCTTAGCCTCCAGATACTTGTTAACACTTATGATAAACTCAGATTGACTCGTCCTGTAAAGCAAATTATGTTAACATGGTTTGTTAAATATCCAAATGCAAATTCAAAAAACTAAAACAGTGACAAAGTTAGCATCAGGGGTGAAAATCCTCCAAACCTTGGCTTATAAAACACAGAAAAGAGGGTGCCAGTGGAGATGGCATGGGATGCAGTTGCAAGGACCCCAAGATGCATGCTGTGACTTGAGATGACAGATGATGGCATATTGCTTAACTGTCTCATTACCCGCCTAACCCCTACACGCAGCTCCCCATTTTCACCTCTGCCAGAAAAGATCATGATGCAACTCATAAATCAAGCACATGCGAAAAAACTAGATGAAATCATAGCTGCATAATTTGTGAGACTTGCCTTAAGAAGATAAATGCATCACCAGCTGCCAGCCTCTTGGAACTTACAAACACGCTCCAGCCAGTTGTCAGCAAGTGTCTCTTGGGTTGTCCTATGTTCACAAAATGTTCAATTTTTATACAGATGATAGGAACATGGCAGATAATAGAATACTTAGATTTTCAGTATCAGAGGATTAAACAGGACAAGAATGAGATAAAAGCATAGAGCAATATTCCTGGCTCAAGCAGACTTCACATAGGCTGGTCATCAACCAACATTGCATACACTTCTTGCTGCACAATAGAATGCTCCATGGTATTGAATTGGAAGTGCAAAGCATAGTATTCACGTGCCTCCAAAAAATCCAACTGAAACATGCGGAGGAACTCAACTGACAATGACTAGCACAATCAGCAGGAAAGAGTTCCTTCAAGCATATCCCCATTCTCCAAGCACCCCAATGTTGCACAAGAGCAAGAATCAGGTGATCCATTCATTAGACATCTTGTAATATGTGCAAGGAAAGTATAAGCTACATGATTATAACAAATGCAAGCTAGATCAGCAGGCCACCAGATTAAAAGGATAACCTCGTTTTCGAGCGGGCATATATCACAATAGTTCATATAACAAAAGTGAACTTCTTCACTTCCTATATACACTAGTACAATGGCCCATAAAAATTCAAAGGCAATCTACCATGAACAGCATGGTTGACAAATTCAAAGTCTTCCAAGTGCAATAATGGATAATATCCATCTCTAAGTGAAATGAGTGTCCCATTTAAAAGCAAAGCAAAACCACAACATGTACTGCTGTCTCTATCATGCTAAGAACATGAAATTGAAGATACAATAAATCCTTCCATGACACACTAAATGGCCAGACATGAACCTCGAAAAATGTGCCGAAAATGCCATTCATTTCCATGCAAATCTGTTGCAACCAACTCCTGCCAAGGGGGATGTTGGGACATGTCCTATACCAAAAATATTCAAAGAGAGAATAATCAACATCATCCAAGCAGATTGTGAAATTGTACATTAAAATTAAGTATATTGAGAGCTCACCAATGGTGGAAGGCATTCATCTGCATGTCTCCTAAGAACAGAAAATCCTCCATGGGTGCTGGTGTCAGATGCAGTAAGGGTCTTACAAAAGGAATGAACTGTGCAACGTGCAGGTTCTGGAAGTGGAGGATCTGGGCTGTTAAGCTCGCTTTGCTGATCCACAATGCAAGAAAAAAAAAAAAAAAAAAAGGGAAATCATTCAATAAAAATTAGTAGGAGGGAAAACAGTGTGTGTTTGGAAATAGTAAAACTTTCGATGAAAAATTTTTGATGTAAAAGTTTTTGAATTGATAGAAAATGATGTCATATGATAGAGGTAATGATGAGGAATAAAGAGAATCAAATTAAAATAGATAGGTTAGTTGTATATGTAGTTGTGTAGAAATGATTGAAAAGCATGGTAATTATATGGGAAGATGTAAAAAAATAATTAAAAATAGGGTAATTGGAGAGATTAAAAAAATTTTGTTGGACAAGGTTTTTTGTTTGCCAAACACTCCCATAGTCAAAAACAATTTTGAAAGAACAATAAAATAATGCTCAAAGGAAAACAAGAAAATGGAAAGAAAATATATTACAATTCAGTTAAATACAACATAGCCAATGCAACATAGACGCAGATGGCCCAGGAATTTACTGAACTGCCATCAATGCTAATGCAAATAGCATCTAATAGATCGTATATTCTAAATGGAAATACGGAAGCATGCACACAGCACAATGCGACATGGATCCATGCCAAATGCAATATTTTCCTCTAATAAAAGGTGTTTTCAACCTGAAGTGTTGGAATCATAGTTCAGAACAAAAATAAACAAAGTTTGTGAAAATAAATTTCAGAAGGGTAACATACATCTGCTTCAGGCAAAAGAGTAACCTGCGCATAGACTTCATCTGTTTCAGGTTCAGCCTACCCTTCAAGAAGATGTCACATTAATAAACCAAAACTATAAACCATGCAAGAATTCATATGGTACAAGCCAAGAGGGTAAAGGGAGCATAAAGAAACCTTTTTTAAAAAATAAAATGACACCATTCTATAGCTGAAATAAACATTAGCCAGAGAATATTACCCGAAGATGAACATTCATTACAGTACAAAGGATTTTTGACGGTAAATTAAACAGCGGCATCTGTTGGTCCTGGCCCTGAAGAGTGGAAGCCTCTAGCTACAAGAACAAATCAGAAATGAGAGGATAACAACAAAAAAAAGTTAAGATTTTTCCAATCAGGAAATTATCTGCATTTTATCAACTTAATTATTATTTAGCACTACCAAGTAGTGATATTTCACAGTAACTGAACATGTAGATGGACAGATCAGATATATTTTCATTTACAGAACAAAAATGTGGTCAAGTGTGGACAAAAGGATTAAGAACATCATGGCCACAACCCCATCCGCTATCTCGGTGTCACACGGCTGTCTTTGCAGTCTACTTACACTCTAATGCATATGTCAGTGTCTGCCAAACATAGGCTTCGTAGAAAAATCCTTAACCATATTGTGGAACAAAAGCATTACGGACATCATGTGGCATACGATATGAAATATAGGAGACAGTAGTCAAAATCCCTTTCAGCCACTAATTCTCTTCATCACAAAATATAGTCAATCTAAACTATGAGATTGACAGAGATCCCGTTAACACCACCCATATTCCCAAGATGGAGAAGCAAGGGAATACACAACAAATTTTGAGCAAGCTTCAATGCATGCATCTGCTACACAAGTAGACAAATATACAACTTAGAAATGAGTAGGAATCCAAATGGTTTCAGAGTCATAGCCCACATCCCAACTATAACAAGCACTCATCCCAGGCAAATGGAAAGAGACATAAACCTTACTCTTCGTATTTAAGAGAGTTCAAGTTCAGCAGTATACTACTTGCATCTCCATGTTAAAAGGAGGGGAACTTGAAATATAACATCATTTAACAGCACTCATAGGCAAAGATAAGTTTCTTAATCTTAGATCCTGTTAGACTTTGGAGAGAAACCTCTCAAGGTTAGTTAGATCCTTAGTTTTCAAGGCTGGCGCCTCCATAAATTATTTAATATGAGAATGAAAGACACATCTAGACACTAAAAAAATGAAATAAAATGTAAAGAAAGAACAACTAACGGAATTCCTGTTTCCATTCAGATCATAAAATCAGTAAAGAACATGCATAATCAGACACCTTTAGATAAGTGATATTCGAAAAGCATTTATCAGGCCACAAGCTACAAGAATACTTTGCACGCTATCAATTTTAAATTCCACATATCAACTGCACGAACGCTGACAACAACATGACTCAAACATCCAAAAGAAGTGTCTATGAATTTTATTCAAGAAATGAAAGCGAAGAACGATGCAGTGAACAAAGGAGACTATTCTCATCACAGGTGTGTTTATTCAAGAAAAAAAATGCACAACAATGCAGGGAACCAAACAAGAGTAGCCTCATCACAGCACCTGTTCCATGTGACCCTGTGGAAAGTAATAAACTCGTTCTCCTTGGCGCGGTACTGTAACCAAAGGCCCAGCACATGCATGCCAGAGTTCCTTGTACAACATATCTGCAGAGGGCCCTGAGAAGAGCAACAAGACCAAGCATCAAATCCCAGAAATGCAACCCCAGAACATCTGGAATGGGTTGGGACAACACAATTTCCAACGATTCAAAACAAAATTTCACACCATGATACGGGTACGTAGCATGCAGTACCAAGATACTCTTACTACACATTCAAACATTAGCCTGACCGACGAACTCAAAAGGAAAACAGGAGACCCCCAACGTCATATCTTGGACGAGGAAAGGATGTGGTGCAAGAATTACACCGAATGACCAAATGGGATGAAATAAGAAGGTTCGAGTAAGAGAGAGAGAGAGTACCAAGCGTCAGGGGAATGGACTAGATATCTACCGTACAATCAATTGTAGCAATATCAAAATATCAATTGACTCAGCACAACCTCCCATTTCTATTGGCATTTTTGAATTTTGAGAATAGAATCGGGATCCACTCCCTGAAGGAGGAAGTGGGGGGAACTCGGATGGCGCCCAGCGTATCATCAATTGTCAGGCGCTACGAAAATGGCGGAAGGGCTATGATGAAAAGCTGTAGAAACAGGGGCACAACTACAGTCCCTATTTCCTCAAAATCAGCTTAAGAAAGCAGTAAAGAACTAGCGCTGAGATGCTCCATGCAAATTCAGGAGGGCGTGGACGAAAAAATTTTATGAAAATAACAATAATAATAATAATAATCGTACCTGCAGAGGGATGAGCTGAAGCCGCATGCGACATAAAATCCCAACAGCAAAAACGCAAGGTGATCGACCTAAAGCAGCTGTGACATCAAACGTGATTTGACAAGCAAGATCAACACTTCAACGCTATCCCATTCCTGTCTCTCTCCAGAGGAAAAGAGGGAAGGTCCAGTCCAAACTCCAAAAAGGATCACCAAATACACAAATGAATAGGTTTTCTTCAGGGAACTGACCTTCCAGTTTCGCTGCCCACTTAGACCCACTTCCGATATCCAATCGAAAAACCGAACAATAACCCCTAATTAAGCAAAATAGAAGAAGCCCTAGCAATGCACCTGCCTACAAATGCCAAAACACGCAGAGGCCCGTGATCTGCAACGCAAAGCCCTTCACTCTCCCGCTGCACCAAGCTTCAATCAAGAAATTAATCGGTCTCAGTCGCTGCACGCCTACGAAACGGAAAAAGAGCTCCCTCCTTTAGCCAAAAATAAGGCAGAGATCTGGCAAAAAGAATCCCAATCGGTACGGCATCATAGAAAAGAGAGCGATCTCCTAGCAATCCTCACCCTCCATAATATATCTCAGCTCCGATTCACGCGCACGATTCGAACAGCAACGATAGCCTGCTGCTGTACGGCCCGGTAAGAAGACAGAGATAGCACCTGATTCACCCCGGCAGTACGAAAATGCAGAAGCGATCTCCACCGTCCGATACTCAGGACTCCAATTTCCAGCCGCGACACTCTTCCGTCCGGCAGCAGCAGATTACCGTGCTCCCACTGAGAAGTTTCTCCACAAAGCACGGGTCCGATGCTCCGCCAGCGGGATTTTTTTTCTCGGCCGACGACAGATATGGAGGAGCAGCAGGCGAGCGTACTTCGATCGACGCGATTGCAACGAGAAGGCCCGCTGTAAGTGTTCGATCTTTATCCGCTGTCTCGAGTCTGTGATGCGTCGTTTTCAGCCCTCCCGCACGGAGACCGAAGCCCTCTTTCCGCTGGTTTCGTTGGTCGCTCACACGCGCGTTTTCTAGGTTTTTTATTCTGGCGATCGAGGCACCGCAACGCGCATCCCCGTCTCAGCAACTCGCTAATGCGTGCGTGCCCCTCAAATTCCTACAGCTCTAAGACCTGGACTTCTATCAATCAAGAAAGAAAAAAAAAAAAAAAAAGACCTGGACTTCGGTTGTATGCTCCCGGGAGCGCAGCATGCTCCCTGGGCATACTCCTATTTTTTTATTTTTAAAAAAAAAAAAATTTCATAAACTTGTTAGGCCAAGTGTATTTAATCTTTGGGTAAATTTTTACCATTTTTAGAGTAATTTAGATATTTATTTTTAATTTTTGAAAATCAGTGGCATTTTAGATAATTTTAAATTACTTAAAATGTCACTGATTTTCAAAAATAAAAAATAAATATCTAAAATACTCAAAAAATAATAAAAATTTATGCACATGTTAAATACACATAGATTAACAGTTTTATAAAAAAAAATTCAAAAAAAAATTAAAAAAATGAGTATAAGCTCCCGGGAGCAGGCGATTAGGCTCCAAATACATTTGGGCTAACAAGTTTATAAAAAAAATTTCAAACAAAATAAAAAAAGATAGGTATATGCGCCGGGAGCATGCAGCGCTGAAAGAATCTCGGCTCGGTAGTTGGTCCGTTCATAAATGCCTCTCTGTCTGGCAACGTGTAAAATGGTGGGATAATGGAAAATAATGAGAAATAAAAAAGAGGATATTTTGATAAATATATGATTGACAGAAAATGATAGATGTATAGTTGAAATAAATAGGTTTGTTGTATGTAGTTGGTAGAGAAAATAATTTGAATATAGGGGTAAAAGTGAAAAAAATAATGTAATTAATGAAGTAATAATTGATCTTGAAAAACTAAATCGCATGAAAAAATCATGATTCTCGTACTCATACGTTAGTACTGTCCGACCAACGCCTAAACTGCCTTTTTGCTCTGAGACCCGGGTTGAGCATTTATAAATTATTATTGTCAGCAAATTCAAATGATAATAACAAGACAAAATTAATCTCTAATCTAGCTTTGAATCTGGATCATAAATAGGTATCTTGGTGCACCTAGTGTGCCGGAATTTTTAACCAGGCCGTACGAAGTATGTGTGTACCATTCATAATTTGAACGGTTGGACGGGATGATTTTCAGTGGCTGTCTTTTGGGAATTTCGACAGTGGAGTAAATGCGTCAGCGAATGAAAGAAACGTGGGCTACGGCCAATTCTAACTAGCTGCTGTCGGCAATCGGCATGGCCATCGGGCAATGCATGGCACTGTCTTCGCTCGTCCCTGGTGGACAAAGCCTTCGGAGAAGAGGTTAAATCTCTTCCCGAGACGTGAGGAGGTAGATGGTCCATATGTTCTATTACTGTAGGTTTTTTCTCAAGAAAAAAAAAAAAAAGGGCCCCTGGCCGAGTGCGTGCATGCATTTCAGGAGTCTTGTGTATCGAGTCAAAACACGAGACGAGGAAATCAATTCTCGAGGAATTGAAATATTCAATTGTGTCCGATAAATAATGATCTGCGAAGCGGGCAACTTTGAACCGTCGAAAATTTGTACGCAGCCATCGCGACTTACCGTCCGGCGCGGGTCATGACTCATGACTGGTGAGGTTGAGGTGCACCGCACCGGGTCGTAGATCGAGGCGAACGAGCACGTGACGGTGTTACGTGTTTTTTGCATCGTGGCGTCATGAGTTGGTGGTCCTGGCAATGCTGGTGCAGCCAAAAATTTCAGCCTTTGCCCGCGGCCCATGCAACTTCTCATGTTGCATTGCATGCCACCAATTTGTACCCGAGATTTTTTACTCTCAAGCATGTGCTCTTTATTTTTTCTTAAAATTTAGGAGTTGTGAACCCGAAAATTGCTAAACACTTAAAATCCGTAAACCGATTTATCTTTCACTCCGAGCGTGGCCAAGCAGAGTCATAGTTGCTGACATTAACAAATTTCTATGAATCTCTTAAAAATTAGAAGATAGAATCCTGCTCATTCTAATCAGTTTTACCCTTCTCAAGCTTCATTTAAGGGATATTCGTACGTGCACGTACACTTTTTATGTGTATTTATATTTTGACTATTGTTTTTATAATTTTTATGAAAATTTGATGATTTCGTCAAAATATTCTAAAATAAAAATTTGATGTTTAAAAAGTCTGATCATTTGTATTTTCCAGGGAAGGGGTGAGTAATCATAAAGTTAAACAATTTTCTTTAATGGAAGGTTTGAAATTTGCATTTGCGTAAACTAATTATTTTATTTTGGTTGATGATTTGTTTGGTCATGTTGTTCGAAGCAGGAAGCACGGGATCTAATTTGCTTTTAGTGAGCATTTGGCAATTTTTATTTTGCTGAAAATTTTTAACTTAAATGCATGAAAAGACAAATAATATGTGCAACAAACAAGCTTGGAACTCTGTAGATTACAAACTAGTTTGACGCGAGCAAATTAAGAATGTTGGAGTCCGAGCTTCAATATTTGAAGTTGGATAAAGGCACGTCACTTATCAACACTCTTCTAGAGTAGTTCTCCATCAGCTGCATAATTATCCAATGTGAGTGACATGATTAAATAAAAAAAAAAAACTTGAAATATAAAGGCATGTTCCACGCAATACAAGACTATTGGATTAAATCTGCATCACCGTTTTCAAAACAACTTATTAATTCTTAAGACAATTATTTCAATTTGCAATACAATTTTACTCATTTCCAATACAAATTTACTTATTCTCAATACGTATCATTATATTCTCATCCTAAGTATAAATTCGATACAAAAGTCTTGTATGGTTTGGAACACTCCCTAAGTCTTTTAAAAAGATATGCATCCGTAAAGCTTTTTACTTGTGGTTTCTAGATTCTTTGAAGCCTGAACAAGGATTTATTTGGTCCAGCAATACATCAGGCCACCGATACTTTCCAAAAGTGTACTTATGTTTAGTTGAAATACTTTAACTATTGCTTTGTATTTGTCATTTTTAGCATTTTTTAAAGCTTCGGTAAGAGTTTGTTTCGTCGTGCAATACATTAATTCGCTGGAGCAGTGGAGCTTTCTAAAATTGTGCACATGTTTGGTTGAAGTACTAAATCCCAAAAGGCCAGCATCTATTGAAATAGTAAAGTATTTAGAAAATTTCCACACTTGTAAGAAGCTAATTTTTGATATTGTGTTGGGATTTTACTATTTATAAATACCAGGCCATGACTTTAAGATTCATCTGACGTGCATCTATTTTGTATTACTTAATGAAAGCACAGCTTGTTTGCAAGAAATCTGATTAATTAGTCTTTTATGCAAAAGTACGTTTGGCTTGATGTAAAAATTAAAATTTTTATGAGAAAAGATTGTGCAAATAAATTTGGACTAAAATAATGATGTAATATGATAAAGGTATGATATGATAAAGGTAATAAACGTGAGCAGAGATAATATGGTTAATATAAACAGAAAAAAGTATTAAAAATTGTTATAATGTAAAGATAATAATTAAAATCAGATAAATAGATAAAGATGTCATGTAATGAGGAAGGTTTTTTATTGACCTTTTTTCAATTTATATTCAGTTTTTGTTATGGCAAACTTATCTTAAAATATTATGGGACTGCTTGGAAAATGATAAATGTTTTGAGAGAAAAGTTTTTTTGTATAAAAGTTTTTAAAGTACGAGAAAATAATATGATATAATAGGGTGATGATTAAAAATATGATAGTTGTATAACAAATTATGAAGAAATAATTGAAAAACATGATAGTTATATAAAAAATATGATAAAGTTACTGAAAAGTATAGTAATTATGAAAAAGTAAAATTTTTGGATGTAAAATTTTTAGGGATGTTTGTTAATTGATTCTCATGGTTTCCCATAATTTTGAATGAGATTCTCTCTCCTACAAAATATCCCATAAATAATTAAACTATTCAACAACCTTTTTTTTATGACATTACAGTATCTCAAGTGGTAGTACAATCAAGCTCTGAGATATTCTAACAATTGTCTAACTAAAAATCTAATATTTGTAACAATAAATCCTAAACTACTCACTTAGTGAAGGCTCCTACAGAAAATTTAGGGAGACTATACGCGACTACTAAATTCTTCTGAAAATATGTCTCCCAAACTTCAAACCAAGAACACCAACTCACTGGGCAAAGTTCTTGATCACTGAGGCAACACCTCAGTGACACAACCTTATTTTTTTTAATATTACCACTATGCTCAAATTGCTCATTACAACCATCTTATTTATTAAAAATTTACTCTTATCATTTTATATTATTCACGCAAATTTTCAAATATTTTTCATTCTCACTTTTTGTCTCGTTTCAAATTTCCACCAAAATTTACATACCCAAATGTCACACTTGTGTTGCCATTGAGATATAGTCAACTTGAAGGATCATTGGTAGCGATGCCAAATGGCTCAATTTTTGAACTTGTCAAGTATTAGTGTGTACCATGTCTCCCTATAATATGAGTATTTTCGGTTGTCTCCCACGAATGTAAAGGTATTTATAAGATGTCACTTTAGGGTGAAGGTTGTGAAAATGATCTGATTTGTAATATTAGATGTTACAATGTTTATAATATCAATAAAAAATCACAATTGTCTAAAATATTCAAACACACTCTATGAGGATATTTGAATTAGAATTGTTGATAACTTGGATGAAATAATGCTGGGATGAAAATGAGATGAGAATTTCAGATAACAATGTATTTAGAATGGAAAATGAACATTGGGATTGTAAAAAATTGTATTTGAAACAAAAAAATAAATTATTATTTCATGAGAATGAAAAAATGTGAATAAGAAAAAAGATATTTTATTTGCGAACCATCTAATCTTAACTATGAACAAAGGCAACCAAACGGGGGCAAGCGCAAAGGCTATCGTTAACGATTATGATCAACTCGTTAACCCGTTTATCCAACCTGTTAATAATCGAGTTTCGGTTAAAACTTTTGAATAAATTGATTATGATTCGCTGACCTGTTCAACTGTTTAAATAAATAAATAAATTGTGATTAAGATTTTATAATCTATTAGCTCGTTTTAACTCGTTTAGTAATCTCTTTAACTCATATAACTTGTTTAACTCATTCAACCTATTTAATTCATTTTAACCTATTAAAGTTATATATGTATATGTAAACCTCTTTGTTATTTTCTTCCGCTAAGTCTTCCTTTTACCATCTAATTTTTATTTTTCCACCGCTACCTAGTTCCATTTTTCTCGTTATGGCCTATTTTTATTTTTCCTTTGCTGAAAATACTATATTGCTGCTCCTGCGAGATCATTGTCTGTCCGAGTTTAGACATTCAGGTTGTCTTACTATATAACTCATTAATAACCCGCCAACTCGTTTATTAAATAATTAAATTAAAATTGATATATTTTAAATAAATTAAAATTAGAAATAGAATTCAATCCCATCCATTAACACCCTAGAGGCCAGTGACCTTTTAAGCCAATCACAGGATTGTGAGCTCTGCTGTTGCCACACACTCTAATGGGACATTTGGTTATGGGTGTGTTTGTTTAGGGCAAAAAAGTGTCAACTAAAACTTTTTAATTTAAAACTTTTCACTCTCCATAATTATTCTATTTTTTAATTATTTTTTCACATTTTTCTATACAAACTACCCTACTTTTTAATCATTTCTACACAACTACCCATACAACTAACCTATCTATTTTAACTTTATTCTCTTTACTCCTAATCATTACTCCTATTATATCACATCACTTTCTATTAATTTGACAATTTCTACTTCAAAAACTTTTCATCAAAAGTTTTACCTCCAACCAAACACACCCTATGTGTAAAATTGTAGGAAATGAAAAAAAGAATTTTTTAATAAATGTGTGATTGATAAGAAATGATAGTGTATAGTTTGAATAAATAGATTTGTTGTATGTAGTTGGTAGAAAAAATGATTGTATTGTAGTGGTAAAAGTGAAAAAAAAAAATAGTTTGATTGATAGAGTAATAATTGGTACTGAAAAACTAAATAACATGAAAAAATTATGGTTCCCACACGGAGATGTTACCAAACGTCCCCTAACCCTCCCGGTAAGGAACAGGTGCCCATTGTTCCCCAAGGACATGGGCGCACAGTCAAAATCCGAGAAAAAAGTGAATTGGAAGGAAGTAACAGCGGGCGCGGATCCACCCACCCAATAGCAAAGCTGTCCAACTGAAGGGGAGCAAGCCAAGCCAGCATTGCGTGGCGATCACCTTGTGGCTCTAGCAGCTGCTGCTGCACGTACGAGCACAGTCATAGTGCGATCTAGCTTGATGCCGTCATTGTTGATTGTGCTCCGCACGAGGAGTGAGCTCGAGTCGAGGAGAGAAGTGGCCCAACTACTGCCGCAGCCTGCAACAGCACCACCGAAATGACTGGACTCACGACCTCCCCCGTCTCAGCCTTGCTCACATGCTCAATCGATCACGCTGCCCTCAGCTTTGACCTCCTTTCCTCTTGCACATGCTCTTTGTCAGACTTCCTCCTGCAACCATCCCACCAATGCAACGTATTCATTCATTCTTTCCTAAAAAGCAGCCAAAACCCAAGAGCCAAAAAAAAGATGCTCTCTGGTACTCCTCATTCACCTTAATTCCCGTCATTTTCCTGCCTTACTAATTTCAATTCGTTCACTCATATGCTTGGAAAGTCCACATTTCATTCATCCATTTGCTTAATCTTGTGTACATTATTAGTGATATGTAGGACGCACCCTTCAAAGATGCTTCGTGCATGCATTCACTTAATGAGGGCTATTAAGGGTTCCTCCAAATGCATGGCTAGCCTGCCTAGATCGGCGGCAGAAAGAAAACGAGTCCTGAGGATCCCCCGAGAGAAGGGATAACAACGTTGATGGGGCCGACCAAAGAGGGGCGATGCACGGCTTACCGCAGCTTGCAAGTTGCAACACTCATCAAAGCTGGAACAACCCAACGGCCCACGTCTGGTGCATCCCCCTTGCTCTCTTTTGCAAATGCAATTACCCTGCATTTCCACGCCTCCTCGGCCGCCCAAGCCTCTTCAACAAGGCATCTTTGTCAATCGCTATCCAAGCATCTACTTCTATCTAGGACATGATCTCATCAAAAGATATTTATTAGGCATCATAATGAATTTAAACTTATCTTAACGATATAGATTTGTAAATAGATATCTATTTTCTATCATCCGTCAGAGAATGTCAATTAATAATACTCCTACTGAGGAGCATAGAAAGCACTGGCTCCTTAGCTACGCCCAAATGCCCATTGCGAAAGGGCAGCGAGGGCAGTTCACCTTTATGACTCCTGACTCGGAGCAGAGCCATCTTCTTCTGACAAACGTTATCCTGCCCGTCACGAATAATAAAAAATTAATAATATAAAACTAAAAAATACGTGGCAGAACAAGGATACTTCGAGTAGGGTAAAGTGCAGTACATCCCACACTTTCACAAATGTCTCCGGACTCGTTTCCCAACTGATCAAACCCGTCGATATGAATATCCATTATTTTTACTATTTGATCAATGAATCCGATCGATAAAATATACAGTAATTATCTGTCAAAAAAATCTCAGATTTAGGTTGAGATAAACAGTCCGGATCAAGATTTATTATAGTCCATTGTTCTCGATCGACGGTTAGAGAGCTTTGATGAAGGCATGACCAAATCAAAACCGTGAGCAGAGGTTTTATCAAAATTAAAGGTGGAATTGTCATTCCCGATAACAGAAAATAGCGCATTTGGGTATTTTTTATTTTAAATTTCTTGCCAGGATATCACTGGCCCGCTTTTCTGCCTGCTCGGAAGCAGACAGATAACAAGACCCATTCCGAGGATATTAAAGAAAGGAAATACGATAATCATGCTTTATTGGAACCTTTTTAATTGTTTTATATTTTTGATTGCATCCCGGACGGACGGACGGACGGACTCACTCGAATTGGATTTGGACGTTGAAACAATGGGAGTCGACAGACGCCGTTGCTGGCGTCCGTGCACCCTACTCATTGTCTGCAACGTCAGTCCTGCTGCTGCAGCAGCAGCATCGATGGCACTTGTCGAGTTGCGAAATGATCTAAACCGTTCACGTGATGCAGTCAGATGCAGGCAACATTTAGGCTAGGTGTCAGAGAAGGAGGCATCTGTGTGTATTCAGCATTTTCGGTGGCTTTGCCTTCCTTTGTAAAAATAATTAAAGGCGAGCGTTGTCATTAGAGCTTGATCAAGATTCGTTGCTTGTTTGCTAATGTGAAACCCGATGATGGAATCTCAACGCATGAGCTGGGTATCCTCGGTTCGAATGGCAGCAACCGTGACGCTGGGTATCTTCAGTTTCAGTGACAGCAACCGCAGGTACGGCAAAGCAGCAATAGTGGTAGAAAATATTGTTAAAAAATAGAATATTGGTAGGTATTTGTAGCACGTTGCAGGGAATTACACGAATGTCTGAAGACTTGTGTTGTGTTTAGTTGGGGGTAAAATTTTTAATGAAAAGTTTTTTAGGTATAAGTTGTCAATTGATAGAAAATGTTGTGATATAATAGAGGTAATGATAATAATTAAAGAGAATAAAGTTAAAATAAATAGGTTAATTTTATGGATAGTTGTGTAGAAATGATTGAAAAGTTGGGTAGTTAGTATAAAAAAATGTGAAAAAATTAGAAAATAAAATAATTATAGAAAGTGAAATGTTTTGGATTGAAAAATTTTCGTTTACATTCTTTTGTCCCAAACAAACAGACTCTTGATTGTGGAAGTTGATTTCGTGCACAAATACTCATTTTTTAATTATTTTTTAACCCAATTCTGTGCACCCAGGTGCATTGAGTCTCTGTGCACCTGAGTATATTATACCTAATTTCTTTATTTTTTTAAAAAAAATTTACACAACCGTTAAGCTAAGTGTATTTATCGTACGTACCAATTTTAACCTTTTTGGGGACTTTTAGATTTTTTTTGGATTTTTTAAAATTAGTGACATTGTATTTTCGTAATTTTAAATTACTAAAAATGTCACTACTTTTAAAAATTTTAAAAAATTTTAAAAATCTCCAAAAAGGTAAAAATTGATATACATGTTAAATACACTTAGATTAATAATTTTATGAACAAATTTTCAAAAAAATAAAAATAAATCGGTCTATGCACCCGGGAGCATAGAATCAAGTTCCTATTTTTTTTGAATTTTTTTTTACAAGATTGTTAATCTAAGTGTATTTAACATGTGTATTAATTTTTACCATTTTTAAAAAAATTTAGATATTTATTTTTGATTTTTTTAAAATCAGTGGCATGTTAGTAATTTAAAATTACTGAAAATTTCATTGATTTTAAAAAATAAAAAATAAAAATCTATAAATCTCAAAAAATGATAAAAATTGATACACGTGTTAAAAACATTTAGATTAACAATCTCGTGAAAAAATTTTCAAAAAAAATATGTTAAGTGCACTAAGGGTGCATGAAATCAGTTTCCCTTAACTGTAATACTAAAAATTAAGATAATTATGATATATGAATACACATAAAAAATAAAAAAATAAAAACTCTTGAGCTCATTCAAATTCAACATCTTTTCCTACAAGCCGCAAGGTTATATCCCCGCAGGCTGCTCAACTCACACATTAGTATTCGGCAGTACCCTTCATTTTGTGGTATTTGCAAAACAGACCATATAGGGTGTGTTAATTTGTAATTTCCTTCAAAATTTAATCCCACGACGTTTTCCATCATTGCATTTGAAACTGAAACCACTATGGCTCCATTAAGTTACGGATGTCTTGTCAATAATATCCTAAAATTTAAATGGCTTATTTTACCAATACCTAAATGATGACGTACACGGTTCAATCTTGCAAATACAGCTTCACTGATTCTGCTTTCAAATTTCTTCTAATAATGCCTGCTTGGTATTTCTCCAAAAAAAAAAAAAAAAGCCCGCTTGGTGAGTTGAGAATAGAGATGGGCAATGGAGAATGTAAAAAGTCTACACTATTAATGACATAATTACCTTATTTTTGTTTTTATTTTTGCATTTTAATTATTTTCTCATGTTCTTTCCTACAACTACACTACCTGTTTATATTTTACTATTACTTTCGTTCCATCTCCCAAATTGTTCTTTGACCTCCTAGTCACGGGATAACCAAGAGGCAAGAGTAATTCGTCAACTGTAAGGCAAATATGAAATTAGTCTAAAAAGGAGTATAATTATATACATGATGATGTATTTTAAGTTAAAATATAATATTTATTTATTTTATTTTTACCTTTGTTTGATTTTGTCTTCATAAATATATTTTTCTAATTATATTTATTTTATATATCAAGTTTTTCTATTTTATAATACTTTTACATATTTATTTTTTATTTTTGAAAATCAAGTTTTTAAGGGGCGACAAATGTCTTAAATGCCACTAAAATTGATATTTTAAAATAAAAATAAATATATAAAAGTTTTTAAAATGGCAAAACTTAATGTATAGATTAAATATATTCATGAAAACATATTTATGAAGAAAAAATCAAACAAAAGTAAAAGTAAAATAAAATAAACGAATGTTTTGTTTTAGCCTAAATACATCATGGTGTATATAATCATGCTTTGCCAAAAAATGGTGTGAGTGAAGAGGGAGTACCAATAGGATAGTTTAATAAGAAGAGCCCATGGAGGCCTACAACAGTGAAATTGAACAAATTAAGAATAATGACATGAGACTAATGATCCAAGGAGGTCGCACCTCTCTAGTTGGCTAAAAATGGAAGTTTGTGGATAAATCTTATTTTTCATTGTGAGGTGTTTGTTAATATAAAAAAAATTAATTTAAAATTTTTCAGTTTCCATAACTATTATATTTTTAAATTATTTTTTTACTTTTTCCTATACAATTATCGTACTTTTTAAATCATTTATACATAATTATACATATATCTAACTTATATATTTTAACTTTATTTTCTTTATTCCTCGTCATTGTCTTTTTCATATCACATCATTTTCTCATGTCTCAAAAACTTTTCATTAAAGGTTTTATTACTTTCCAATCATACTTTAAAAGTTTAATCAAATACAATACACAACCATATGAATTGGTGTCACTTTAAGCTTTTTACAAGGCAATGATTAAACACATACCGCCATGTGCATCCCTCGTTTTGTTTTAAAAGAAAAACTTCTTCACAAAACCTGTGTTGTTTGTTTTGCTTAATATCGTCCATTTTATAAAGTTATTAAAAAAATCATTTCCATGGGAAAGTTATATTTTGTCAAAAAATTAACATCTTTTGAGAATAAATACATAGTTATTATTTTTCTAATGTATAGCATACAAAAGTTTTTAATACACGTAATTTTCTGAAGTTATAATCAAATGCATATGAATAAACCTAATAAATGGCTTAGATTTGGGAGAATATTTTTAAATTAAAGAAGGTATTGGTTGTATTGAATCATTACCCTTTTTACATGCGATCGTATATTTTCAACAATATCGAATATGATCGCGTACCGTTGTGATTTTTTCCAACTATGATTACAGTTATCAAAATTTTTAATAATAATGTTAATTAATAGCATATTTACTGTAAAAACTATGAAATTCGAGAACAGAAAATCCCACTTTGATAGACCGTTGCAGCAATACCGTGAGTTCTGGTTTATCAAGAGGCCCACTAAAGCATCTGATTCCCTTGGTTTTTTTTTTCTTGATAATAATCGTCTCTCTCTTTTTTTTTCCGACGGAATTTGTTTGTAATTGGATGGATATTAATAAACACCGTATGACTTTAGAACGTTGGTAACCGGGAAAAGAGGGCGATGTATGACTTTGGAACGTTGGTAATCGGGAAAAGAGTTGGCTGGGGTGGAAGGCCGATCATATGCGCCCGCGCTACATGCTCCCGGGTGCATACACCTATTTTTTAATTTTTTTTGAATTTTTTTTTACAATATTGTTAATTTATGTGTATAAATTTTTACCATTTTGGGAGTATTATCTAAAATACTCCAAAAATGGCAAAAATTTATAAAGATATTAAATATACTTATATTAACAGTTTTATAAAAAAAATTAAAAAAAATTAAAAAAAATGAGTGCATGAGCCCGGGAGCATATGATCGGCGTCCGGCAGGGGTGGGGGTTGTGTGTGTGTGTGTTGGGGTTTGGGAGTCCGATACACTTTATCCAACATATCTTTTAACATGATCTGATTTTTTCATCTTCCAACTATCGTAAAATTTTGGTGTTGTTTGGTAAGGGAGATGTTTAGTACTGTGTAAAATTGTGGGATCGTAGAAAATAGATGAAAATAAAAAAGTGAATATTTTGAGAAATATGCGATTGATAGGAAATGATAGAGGTATAGTTGGAATAAATAGATTTATTGGAGAATAATTGTAAAGAAAAATAATTAAAATAATTAAAATAGAGAGTTAAAATTGGAAAATTAATATAATGGGAAGAGTGCAGCCATAGTGCCATACCCGTCGGCGCTGTTTTCCCTTGTTTTCCCCCACTTTCCCATACTCATCCGTTATCAAACAACACCATAGAAATCGTGGGCAAAGGTAAGATTGTGTTTTCCAATGCCAATGCTTGCTTCATCAATTATACTATTTTTTTCCTTTTACTCTTACGTTTGAATCATTTTCCTTACCAACTACCTTTAATAAACCTATTTTTTTCAATTATACCCAATTCATTTCATATCAATTACACATTTTTCAAAATATTTCATTTCCCACAATCCTACAATTTTACACATCACCAAACATCACCTTTCTTTTATTATTTCTATATTTTAAATTTTTTTACATTTTTATACAACTATCTTATATAATTTATTTTTACTTTGTTTACTCAATCATTGCCGTGTTATAACACATTATACTTTCATATTTTCAAAATTTTTCCAATTTAATTATCACCCATTTATCCTTATTTGTTTTATTTCTTTTGTCTAATTTATAGAAGATACCATGGTTTGGAAAAAAAAAAATACCATGGTATGATTGGTATCCCAGCTGCATGCATCTTACATCATCCCTCTAATTTCCTTGTTATTTTCGACTGCATTTGGGAAGAAGGAAAAGTAAAAGAAAAAAATGTCAGTATAAATTTTTTGAAATAGACAGAGTAATAATACAACGTTATAAGGGTAATGATTTTTTTATGTAAATGAAAACCATCGTTTCCAAAGCAGAAGAAGAAAGTTGAAATTTACATAATAGGTGTAAAAAAAGTGAAGAAATAAGGGATTGTTCACACCTAGGATAGTCTAAGATGAGATGATTCAGCAATGAAATCTTTTATTTCTCAAAGTACCTTATCTAATCTCAATATGCTTTTATCTAATTATAATACACCTTTACCATTCTCAATATATTTCCTTCCCAAAATTCTCTACTCATCTTCATTTCATCTAAGTTCATAATAGCCCTTAAAAGAGTGGGAAATTTTTTTTTCTTCCCGCACTCCCCACCCTCCCCCACACATAGACACGTTCTCTTTCACTAACTCAAGAATCCTGAGTACAGGGGTGCAACTTAGGTTAATAAAACTCGAGCTCACCTCAACTTTGACCCTAATCCTATTTATAAAATAATAACCTTAACCTAACATTATTTGTAAAATCTAAATCATACCATTGTTTCTAAAAATTGAATTTAGGTTGAAATTCTTGTTGATGAATTTATATTTTACTTAAGAGTGATAAGTTTAGAATTTTATATGAATACATAATAATAACAAATTATGCAAGTAAACATAATATTATCTAGTAGACTTTTAAAAAATATAACAATATAAAGAATATCTATAAAAAAAATTAATATTAAAAACAAGATAAAAGAAGAAAATTGATGGAGTAAAGATAAATTATAAAATAAAAGATAAATATAAATGAAAAGACTTTATTTATAGTATAATTACAATATGCCAAATATATATTCAAATATAAATATAAGTAATATAAAATATAAAAAATATTATCTAAATATTATGTACATAATATATTTTATAATACTAACAAATAAAAACCGGGCTCGTGTTTTTCGGTCATATGTACAAATTGGGTTCTTTGGATTTGAGTTGTAAAAAACCAAATTCTATTACTATTTGAAATCGGGTTGGGGCTGGGGCTCAGTCATACTAAAGTTACACCCCTACCCGAGTATGAATATTAAGGATTCATTATGGAGTCCCAATCGAATGCTTTCGGTTGCATTAAAACTTTGGTGTAACTAGGGACAAAGATTATGTTTTATTTTATAAAAAAATTGTATAAGATTGTTAATATAAATATATTTAATTTATAAAACAAATTTTATCATTTTAAACAAGTGTATGTATTTTTTATTTTTAAATTATTAAAATGCCCCTTTTTAAAATAAAATATATACACATTTTTAAAAATAGTAGAAATTAATACATAAGTTAAATACGCTTAGGTTAACAATTTTACAAAAAAATATTAAAAAATTAAAAATGATTTTTGCATCCAATTATACTAAAGTTTAAAACTTTAAATGCAATCGGTTGTGTTAAATAAGGACTCTTGAATTGAAGAATGACTCCAATTTCTACCCGTTTCGTGGTCAACGGATGTGCCTGTGATGTGGTTCTTTCTTTTGTGAGACCGAACACGCCTTTAAGTGGATGGGCTTGAATTTCCATACTCAAATGCGACTTTCAAGTCCACGAGGGAGAAAGCTAGACGAATGACATTTGGAAGGAGCATGAATGGAATGGGAATTAATAACAATGCGAGAAGGTCACTGGCATGGGGAGCAAAGGTGTCCCCAAAGACGGAAAAAAATCAGCCACCTCGGCAAGCAAAGTCAACGTTCCAAAATAAGACTACTGATTTGACAGCCCTTGCCCCTCCAAATCGTTCAACAGAAATTGGAAACCGTGTCGTGTTTTCCACCACTACTTTTATTATGGCATCTGATCGTTTCAGACTTCTCTTGAATTCGGTGATTTCAAACCCATCAAAAAAAAAATCAAAAAAAAAAAAAAAAAAAAACCCATCAAAAAATATATTTTTATTATTTTTTTAAAATTTTTTTATAAACACATTAACTAGTTATATTTAATCTATAAATTAAGTTTTATCATTTTTAGATATGTATATATATTTATTTTGAATTTTTAAATATAAGAGTATTTAAAAATTCAAAATAAATATATACACATATCTAAAAATAGTAAAATTAAGTTTAAAGATTAAATATAACTAAATTAATATATTTATAAAAGAATTTTATAAAATATATGTATTTGTGATTTCGGACGGGTCTAAGAAGATCATAACTCTTTTTTTTATTAGTATATTTACAACGTGACACCTTAATATTATAATTAGACACCTTCACAACCCTCACTATTTAATATTATAATTAAATATATTCACAACTTTCACCCCGATTTTTTTTACAAATACCTCCACATTGTGAGAGGACATCAACGAATACTTCCATACGTTAAAAGGACAACCAAGCAATGATATTTCAGGTTCGAACCAGCGACCTGCCTAAAATAAGGCAATGACATTGACCATGACGCCACAGTGTCATGGCTCCACCTGTATTTTGGATGTTTCCAGAGGTTGATAAAACTGTTGATAAGTTTTTTGTTTGTATGAAAATTTTTTGAAATGTGAGAAAATAACGTGATATTATACAGATGATGATGATAAGAAGTAAAAAAAAAAAAAATTAAAATAAATATGATAGATATATAGATAATTGAGTAAAAATAATTGAAAAGTAAGGTAATTGTGTAGAAAGTAGTGAATAAATAATTTTTTTTTAAAAAAGATAGTTATATAGAAAGAAGTGAATAAATAATTAAAAAAATACGGTAGTCGTGGAGACTAAAAGTATTTTAGGTAAATAAACACCCAATTTACTTGTGAATAATAATATCGCTGATAAAATTAATTTCGTCATTCAACGACAAAATAATAAAGTAAAATGTAATATTTAATATTTCTTATTTTTGATTTTCAACAATAATATTATCGATAAAATAATTATTGGCATCCAATGATAAAACGGTAAACTGAAAAACGATATTTAATATTTTCATTATTTTTTATATTATTCAAGGATTTTATCTAAGATAAAATCAATTTTATGGAGATAAAATTGCTTAACAATTGGAATTATCTTGAGAAAGAAGTAAAGCATATTGCCACCGCAAAACAATTTTATCCTACACGCTACGAAACAAAAACAAAAAGTTCCATTTTCTATGTATTTTGTATCAACACGAATTTAATATTTTTTTAAAAGATATGTTGTACAGTTGTAATTTTAAAAAAAGTAATCAGTTAGTAGAATTTTTTGTGACGTTCAATCTTTATAATTTCTTAGTGAATGAAATATAACAATTTCAGTAAGTAGGAGTTTTAAATTAAACTTAACACGATGTGAGTTGACTAAAATAATTTTGAGTGATGTCTATTAATTCATCAATATACATACCTATACATTATTCGAACTTTTTTCATGCATTTTTTTTGGGCCAATGATCATTTGCAGCCTAGTATGTTTCCTTTTTTTTTTTTTATATGCGTGCTTCACTTATACTTTCCTTACTGTAAAATTTGGTAATTCGTGTATCTATGCACATTTTAGTCATTTTAAAATATAGAAGAAAGTACTAAATAAAATTAATAAATTGCCAAATTTCATAGAGAACAAGGTATAGCTGCATAGGTAGGTAGAGCTCATATATGGATAAAAAAAAAAAAAAAAAAAAAAAGAAGGTTTGGGGCAAACACTACCTCGTATTTATACGTAATTTTCTTGGCTATGTATTATATTTCATTTATGTCTTTTGGGCCCGTTTCTTTGTAATTTGGTTATATATTATATAGAAGGGGTTTTATGTAATCCTTTCAAATTTTAATATTTTGCTGCTTGATGAAAAATCGTCATTCATTATATTTAACATGATTTGTTTAATTACAAGATTAAGTTTCATCCAAATCAAATACGCACATAGGCTACATTTGCTAAAAATGTATATATTCATATATAAATTAGGAAAAACGCTTAAATCCATTCATATCTTTATTACATTATAATACTTTTTAAAATCATTTATCTATATAATAGTGATGTTTTAGTTAATTTAGATATTGAAAATACTACTTAAATTTGATATTTAGTATTAAATTATTTTATTACGTTGATTTTACACACTAATAAATGGAGTCCATACACAGTAATACTAAACAAGCGAAAGAATTTTCATGATAATATAAATTATGTTAAATACAATAGATAAAATGAAATTTTCTATACAAAAATATAAGGCCGGTTGATTATTAAAAAGGAATTTTATATACAAATATAAGGCCGGTTGATCATTTCAAACCGGTCCAAATATATATATTTTTTGAAATTTTTTTATAAACATGTAAGTCTAGTTATATTCAATGTTGTCAGAACCGAACCGGTGATTGAACCGGTAAAGGAACTGGTCTGGTTCGAACCGGTTCGAACCGGTGACGTCAGCATGACATATTTATGACATCATAAATATTAAATTTTTTTAAATTTTAAATAAATATATTGATAAACTTATGTTTTTATAAATCCTAAATATATATGTTGGATTTTAAGGACCACAATATAAGAACAAAACATGCAGGAAAAAATTAACAGCGAGTTTTAAAAAATTAAGTATATTAACCGACCTAAAAGACTTAAACCTTTTAGTAAAAAACTAAAAATCAGTCTTAAATTGAGTTTTGAGTTGAAATTCAGATTAACACTTTACATTTATCCTCTCAACAAATATTTACAATTTATTTTTGATCACTTTATAATTATTAACTTCAAATTCATTACAAAAAAATATAAAATGATAAATTTTCTTCTTAAATAAAAAAAATCAAAAGCGCTTAGTTAAAAAAAAAAACTCATTGAGACATTCTTGCAACAAGTAGAACAGTAGACTCTATAGATTTTATAAACTTAAATCATCAAAATGAATTTATCCTATATTTTAACTATACAGAGTTACAGACTACTAAACATGTTAAAATTTATTAAATGAAGATTAAAGCATTGAAAATTTGAAATAATGAAATGTGAATATGCTGCGTTGCAGTTTCGCTGCTGATCGGAGAGACGGCGACCGGAGCAAGCAGAGGCAGAGATGGCGGGCGACAGTGCGTGCCTGACGAGTCGACGACGACGGAGACGATGGCACGGGCGAGGCAGCGACAGCGCTGCGAACGTGAACGGTGACGAACGGACGAAGACGATGGCACGGGCGAGGCAGAAACAGCGCAGCAGCGCTGCGGATGCGAACGGCGACGAAGACGATGGCACGGACGCGAACGACGACGAAGACGGCACTGATGAGGCGCTTGGATGGCTGCGAGTGCAGCGGACGGCGACGAGGAAGAAAGAGGGCGTCGGCTAGGGTTTCCAGCAAGGGGAAGAAATCGAGGATTCGCCGATTCGAGCGTCGGCTGATCGATCGATTCGATCCTTCCGTCCATTTTTTTTAAATATATATATTTATTATTTGTTTATGCTACGACCGGTCGAATCCGGTTGAACCGGTCACTACGGTTCGACCGCCGGTTCACCGGTTTGGGCGGTTTTCTGCTTTTGAACCGAACCGTAGTGATTCGAACCGGACTTGGGACCGGTTCCCGGTCGGACCTGTCAGACCGCCCGGTCCGGTTTTAATAACATTGGTTATATTTAATCTATAAATCAAGTTTTACAATTTTCAAATATATGTATATATTTATTTTGAATTTTTAAAAACAGGAATATTTAAGTCATTTCAAATAAACATAACTAAATCTACGTGTTTATAAAAAAATTACAAGAAAAATAGAAAATATATATATTTGGACCAATCTGAAATCCAGTGATTTCAGACCGGTCTGAGAAAATCACAACTCTTAATTAAGATGCCAATCATCCCGGTGTACTTATCTAACTTACCTGTAAAGTGGATTGAATAACATAGAAATAACATATTTAGAATTAAAGTTTTTAACATTATGCCGCAGTCGAACTAGGAGATCCACTATATCCTTACGGACCAAAAAAACAAGTAGTTCCACCCTTCACAAGGACAAGGGGAAAAAAAAAAAAAAAGGAAAAACGAGAAAAAAAAAAAAAAAAAAAAAACATGTAGTTGCACAAACCTCTCGGATAGAGCAGCATCTGATCCTCCGTCAAGAGAAGGCCTTGAGGAAACCAAGTTGGGCTTGGGAGGGACATGAGGCGTGGGTAACGGAGAGACGAATGCCACTATGACACAACTTCGTAAGGGTCTACTGGGGATGCCTTACAAGAATAATTCGTTATTTGATTGGGAGGGACGTAAGGTGTGGGTAACGGAAAGACGAATGCCACTACGACACAACGTCGTAAGGGTCTACTGGGGCTGCACAACAAGAATAATTCGTTATTTGATTGGGTAACCAGAGGACAGTTCAGATGAATAGGCCTGGCACTTCGCCATCAGATGTGTCAGTCTAGAATCAAATTCCTTCTCAAACTCCAACTCTTCCTCCAAATATCTCCGCCTCAATTTTGTCATCTTGTCCTCATGAATCTTTATCAGCTTCTCTCTTTCTGCTTCAAACTCTTCAACTTCCTTTGTTTGGCTATCAATGAATCTTGCAATCTCTTCAAGCCTACACAAAACGAAAGGAGATAATATCCATAACAAGCAACAAGGTTTATACAATAACAAATATACTACCAAGAAGAATGAACAGGCCCATAGATCACCCATACCAAAACGATGATGCTGCATTGTCTTCTTGCGGTTCTGTTGGAAATTAATGATCATAAGCCTTATCAGATAAGGCTAGACTTGTCACATTTGAAATGTGTCAATCGGGGCACTGCACAGTGGTTTCACATTAGTGGGGTGCGTGCATGTAGTCCTGGCTTCCAAGTCTGGAGGGTAGCAAATGACTCCATATAATGTAATAAAAAAATTTATAAAAAAAACACTGAATGAAATGATATTAGAACAACACATACTCAGTTCAATAACAAAAAAAACATGTGGAGGTAGCCTAGCCAAACAGAGAGCTGAAACAATTTCAAGTGGTCAAAGTGATAACCAGCAGAGTATACAATGGGCTACTGCAACAATTATTATGCCTGCCCACTGCTAGTGTTTGTTGAGAAGTATATGATGGATGGTAGGGGGAAAAACTAATGTGAAAAAAAGGAAATGTTCTAGCTTGCAGGAGAATTGAATATAAGAACTATTTTATTTACTATGAACAGATGCAACAGATGAGGGCTTCCTATGAAACCACAGGAACCGTTGAGGCATGTTTGATGATTAGACAAGCTTGGATTGGCAATTTCAAGCCCATACTTACATTATTTTTTCTTGTATCCACAAGAATTGAATTTAAGAGGGGTAATATATCAAATTGATCAAACACTTCCATTTGAACATTCAGCAAACATCTCTTCAGTCCAAAATCCCTATTTCTCCAAAATTTTCACTTTCTTTGTCCATGCAACACTCTAGAATCATGAAACAAATTACTCATTCAAGAAGCAACAGCCTCAAGAAGCAAAATTTCTAATTTAAAAAGCCAAAACAAATTTTCTACATTCGCCTTTCATTTGTTTGTTTTGAGATAAAAAGGGGGAAAGCTCCTTACCATAGAAGGGAGGAAGAAGCTTTTTTTTTTTTTTAAATCTTTAGACTAATGTGATGTATAAGTACTATTAACAGGCTTCGCTTCTATGAAATCTCTCTTCCATATAACCTTATTCATTTTTACTATCTTGATGGTCAATAATAAAAAAATCCAATCCAATTTGTTTAATATCATTGTACATGAATTCCATTTATAAATGTGCGAAATCAACGTAATAAAATAATTTAATACTAAAAATTAATTTTAAGTAGTAGTTTTAATTAAGGATGCAACTTCGGTAGGGTAACCATGGTACTCACCGACCTGACCCTAAATTAGGTAGAGTATGGTAGAAAATTTTACCTATAAGTACGGATAGGGTAAAAATAATTACCCAACCCCCTAAAGAGGGTAAGCATAAGGTAGGCATGTTGGGTACCTAGAATTGACCTGGATGGATACTCACATGGGTACCCTGATATATGAATAATTATAAATATGTGCATATAAATAAATATATAATAGTTTTTATCTGCCCATTCACCAATAAATATTGTTGGTTTAATTTCATTTTTTTAATAAATTGTATAGGGTTTGTATTTGTGATGGTGGATGATTATAACATGAAAAGCGGATGATGATATAAATGTGATTATTAATGTAAATAATGCGGCTATAAAGAATGTGAAAACAGATATAAACAACAAAATAAAACTAATTGTAAACTGTAAAATCTAAAATATAACTGAGTATCATTTATATTATTTGAAACAACATGAAAAATATTTCTTTTACATGTCCTCATTGGTTATTGTAGGAATCGATTGAGAACTGGAATTGAAACCAACCATATGGGTAATGAGTAAGGTACGGTATAGTAGGGACTTAAGAAAGGCTTTTTGGAAATAAGGTATTTAGGATAAAAAACTACCCAAACTAAACCGACCCAAGTTGCACCCCTATTTTTAATATCTAAATCATCAAAATATTACCATTATGTGGATAAATGATGTTATAAAGTATTATACTATTATTACATTTTAGTACATACGCGAATTAAGATTGGAAATTGAGGTAGGTCGAGATGACTCAAGAGTGTCCAACTCTTAACTGTACTTTTTAAAAATTTTATTTGACCCTTATTTTTATATACGTTGAAACAAGGTTAATTTGACCTTTACTTTTTTTAAGAGGTCTCAGGACAAACTTCAAGTTGGGTAAAAAAACGTGGGTTAAGTAGCATACTTTTGAGAATTTATCAACTTGTCAAGTATAAAAACAAATCTATGTTAAATTTAAATATTATATGCCTCAACCTATTACTAATTAATTAAAGTAAAACATTATTATTTACATAAAACGTGAAATTTTATTCAACTTTATAAGAATGAGTTAATGAAATATTATATGTGCAGATCATATGGGTCAGATGTGGTATATGTAGGTTAGACCTTGGCCGGCCCGCCACTTCAAAAAATTATATTTTCTTGACCCGACCCACTGGGTAAATAAATCAGCTCTGCCTTGGTGTAAAATAAGATCGAGGCGGAATGGGTCATGAGTTAACTTGCCCCTGATTTCCACTCCTAATGTGAATGAATCTAAGCATTTTTCCTAATTAAAACATGAATATATCTATTTATGAGCAAATATATCTCATGCAGATTTAATTTGAATAAAATTTGATCTCTTTACTAAAGAAATGATGCCAAATACAATAAATAGATTAAATTTTGTATCAATCATTAATATCTTAAAAATAGAGAGTTACATGAAATCATTTCTATATAACTTGGTTATATAGAAGCAAAACCCTATTATTAACTATTCATAATTACTCTATTATCCTTCGTATAAAAGCCTATATATATTTCATCTTTCTTCATTTCGAAGCTAATATTTTAGAGTCGCCATCGACTCTCTTGAATATTCCATACAAATATCTTGACCTTGAGGAACTCTCTCTCTCTCTCTCTCTCTCTCTCTCTCTAGAATAATCTAAAACATTTCACTTACTATTCTGTATATTAACATGTTATAAAATATCTCACCTAACCAAGAAGGATCTAGATATTTGCAATCGACTTTCGTTGCTTATGAAAGGAGCATTGAGCTACCATTTGCGTATGCAAGTGACGTGAGCATGCTAGTGCAATCAAGTAGTGAGTGAAAGGTAAGGTAGTGAGCCTGTGAGAGGTGTATGCTAAGTTGTGAGAAATGAGTGAGTGGTGTAAAATAAATTAGCATGAGTTGTCAATTAGAGTAGGGGAAGTTTGCATGAAGTGAGTAATGAGTGTAAATATAATGAGCTTATGAGAGGTAGGATCTAGATGTCAAAGTAAGAGTGTGGGTCCTTGTAAAAGTTATATTCTACAAATATTTTAATATTAGATCTTCCTTTGTTCAAGAATACCCAAGTTATATTCTACAAATATTGTAATATTAGATCTTCGTTTGTTCAAGAATACCATACCTACACTACTAACCTCCTCGCTCAAACCTTCTAAGAATGATATGAGAAATGCCTCAGATGTTGAATGATAATTGATATTAGAGACACGATCTTCTTAGACCGGTCTGAAATCACCAATCCAAAAATGTATTGTTTTATTTTTAAATTTTTTTTAGAATATATACGCATCCAAAAATAGTAAAACTTAGTTTATAGATTAAATATAATTACATTAAAATGTTTATAAAAAAACAAAAAAAATACATTTTTGGACCTGTCTGAGAAGATAACGCCTCTTGACATCAACTTGAAGCTCAATCGAGACTTGGAGTCAGGCTGCATGCTACTTCACTTGCACATTAATACAATTTTTTCAGTACAGGTTCAAAGCATTTACATGGCCCAGATCATACATCCATCAGTAATCTACTCTGGTAGAAATTGCGTATGGTGGTCAAGAAATTAGAAATTGGGTATTACGATCATATATCCAACAAGTAGGCCCATAATGTTGGTAGTTGGCCCATAAATTGGGGATTGGTCATAGGTAGGTTGATGCATCGTAACAACTGAAAAGCCAGCACTTGACATTTTCTGGCCCAAGTACTCCAATGCTTTGTCAAAACTCAAAACTTGAACTTTAAAAAAAAAAAAAAAAAAAAAGGATTCCAGGATTTCTGACCCAAATACACCAATGTTCCATCAAAACTCGAATTTTTTTTTTTTTTTTTAAAAAAAAGGTAGGTGGGTGCAAAATAGATGCAGTTTATTGGTCAAACTACGTCAGTGACCACTTAGTATACCTGAGATTGCCCTCTGCTCTGCCTGCCAAACTGATGGACTGGTGAGCTCTTTCTCTATCTTTCTGGAGCAGACTCTCAAATGTTTTTTTTTCCCTTCTCTTCTGGACCTTTATGGACTGCATCCATTTTCTCCTTGAAGAAAAGCTCCATGTTGTCCATCTTCAAAGGGAAATAGAAAATTTCAGCAAAATGGAGATGATAATCAATCAAATGTGATAGCATATCATGGTCACCACAAAGGGCCTGTCAGGGTTATATGAAGGGATGGAATGAGATATGAATGAGATGCATCACTATGGTCCCATTCCCTGGAAAAGAAAATTTCATTTTTAATACAATCTCTCATTGTTCAATACATAACAATCTTACTTTTCTCCTTTTCAATAGTACTTTTTCGATTCTCAATCTAATATCTCAATTTTCAATACAAAAACTCATCTAATCTTTTCATCCCATTAATAACTCATTCAATCCCTTCCTATACTCCTAAATACCTCCTAAGAAAATTCACTAATCAAATCAAGGTGATCTCAAATATCTTGACTTCAACTAAAGAGCTGCATATAATAATTCATACGAAAGAATACCTTTTCCTCATTTGGCTAAAATATAAATCTAGGTACACACCAAATATATGCACAGAACATAAGTCGTCAATGGAATATAATATATATTTTCTTTAAAAAAGTGATAATCTAATCATACATTCAAAAAGAAGTGTGAATAAAATTAATGATTAATGAGAAATTTTTTTTTAAAAAAGAGATATAATCTTCACAAAATGCTAGTGAACACTAGTGGAAGACTCTCTTAGAAAATCTCAAAAACACCGATAACAATCCATATTAGTCTTCACGGGACTATTATTTCACTTTAACCAGAAAAAAGATTAAAAATAAATAAATAAATAAATAAAGACTCATTTAGAACTGATATTAAATATTGACACCTGCCTCCAACTTGTGCCCACCTAGTCAATTAGAAATTTAACCATGATAAGATTTTGAACTAGGAAAGTGCAGCATTGCAAAACTAAGGCAATCAATCAAACAAATAAATTATCAAGTTTTGAGTAATGCTTACAACACAGACAGGCATACTCAACACACAAAGCGGCAAAAATACCTCTTCCTTGTTTTCTTCATAATTTGCCTTGGACCTCTGCCTCACTATCTCATTCTCCAAGTCTGCAATTCAGAGTTTCTCACATATCACTCCATAGTGTTTGCAAATGCCTTTTGTTTAGATCAGCAGGCCACCAGATTAAAAGGATAACCTCATTTTCAAGTGGGAATCTATCACAATAGTTCATATAACAATAGTGCACTTCTTGACTTCCTATCCATACTAGTACAATGGCCCATAAAAATTCAAAGGCAATCTACCATGAACAACATGGTTGACAAGTTCAAAGTCTTCAAGTGCAATAATGGAGATTATCCATCTCTAAGTGAAATGAGTGTCCCATTTGAAAGCAAAGCAAAACCACAACCAGTACTGCTGTCTCTATCATGTTAAGGACATGAAATTGAAGATACAATAAATCCTTCTGCAATGCATGAAATGGCCAGGCATGAACCTCAAAAAATGTGCCGAAAACGCCATTCACTTCCATGCAAATCTGTTGCAACCAACTCTTGCCAAGGGGGATGTTTGGGCATGTCCTATACCAAAAATATTTAAAGAGAGAATAAATAACATCATCCAAGCAGATTGTGAAAATAGCACATTAACGTTAAGTGTATTGAGAGCTCACCAATGGTGGAAGGCATTCATCTGCATGTCTCCTAAGAACAGAGTAATCCGTTTCAGGTTCAGCCTACCCTTCAAGAAGATGTCACATTATAATTCATATGGTACAGGGCAAGAGGGTAAAGGGAGCATAAAGAAACCTTTTCTTAAAGTAAAAATGACACCATTCTTAGCTGAAATAAACATTGGCCAGAGAATATTACCCGAAGATGAACATTCATTACAGTACAAAGGATTTTCAATGGTAAATTAAACAGCGGCATCTGTTGGTCCTGGCCCTGATGAGTGGAAGCCTCTAGCTACAAGAATGAATCAGAAACGAGAGGACAACAAGAAAAACAAGTTAAGATTTTTCCAATCAGGAAATTGTCTGCACTTTATCAAGTTAATTATTATTTAGCACTAGCCATCCAAAAGCGCACTTCTTCCCCATACCAACACACAGCATCACAAGTAGGCTTGGCCTTCCATGGAAGGAAGATAAGGAACTACCGCTTGGCGAATTCCTCTGATCCATCATCAGAATCCAAATCCCACCAATGCCTAACACAGTCCTCACCCGCTACACTCTCCTCCTCATCAAAATCAGAACTTCCAAAAGCATCAATATCGTTTTTACCAACCATCACGCGATCATCTGAATCACTATCGATCCTTTCAGCCTCTGGCTTGTACGTCCATTCAAGCCTCTTCAAGATATCCCGATCCTTCCAACGCCCAGAGACTGTCACGCCCTCCTTCCTCGCTTTCCCTGCCAACACATCCCTCCACGAGAATCCCGCATCAGCGCATCTCTTCAGCTCCCCACCAACATTGTCTCCCACCACAACCGTCCTCAAACACCTCAACCTCGCCTCCTTCAAAACACCCACGAAATCGGAATCGTCCGACACAAGAACGAAGCAATCAGCCTGCCTCCGATCCATCATCTCCACCAAATGATTCCTCAACGCGATGTCCGTCGCCTGCGGTTTATCCGCCACCGTCCGCACCCAAAACCCTGCCCTCTTCAGCTCATCCGCCAGACCATAGCCCACCTTCGGAGTCAACACTCCGTGCGCAGCGTTCTTGTATTTCTCCATCTTCCTCGCGTACTTAGCCACCAGCTGCACCCGCCGGCTCCCCTTCGCCGACTCCAGCTGCCGCAGCCGCTTCGCCTGCTCCCGCTCGTGTAGCTGCTTGAAGTGGTTGACGAGCTTGAGGTTGGTGTGGAATCTCCGCCCGCAGACGCGGCACAGACACTCTTCCAAGGGTTTGATCAGGCCCTTGGCTTCCAAGCGGTCCAACGCCTTGCGTTCTTGCCGCTGCTCTTGGACGACAGGCGGAACGTAGCGAAAGGCGTGTGGATTCGCGTAGGCGACGGTGTAGCGAACGGCGCCGAAGGAGGAAGCGGCGAGCTTGAGGCGGACGGCGGCATCATAGGGAGGGAAGGAATTGGGTGGTTTGTTGTCCAAATCCCAGAAAATGGCTACTTTGGTTTGAGCGGCGGATTGAAATAATCTGAAATTGAAGAAGAAAGAGCTGCGATGTTTGGGAAAGCCAAACATTGGCCGGGAATTTGTTAAGCAAGACCAGCGTTTCATCCCACCCTATTTATTTCAAGCCTCCGCCACATGCATTGCGGGCAGCGAGCACGACGGATTTTGGTCTGGAGAAGGAATGGCCTGCATTTTTTTCGCATCGGTTTGCATGTTTATTTTTTGGGTTGAGCTCTTCAAAGCCGATCGAATTCTTGTTATATCTCAGCTCCGATTCACGCGCACGATTCCAACAGCAAAGAGCACCTGCTGCTGTACGGCCCGGTAAGAAGACAGAGATAGCACCTGATTCTCAGCCCGGCAGTACGAAAATGCAGAAGCGATCTCCACCGTCCGATACGCAGGACTCCAATTTCCAACGGCGACGCTCTTCCGTCCGGCAGCAGCAGATTCAGTGCTCCCACTGAGAAGTTTCTCAACAAAGCACGGATCCGATGCTCTGCCAGCGGGATTTTTTTTCTCGGCCAACGATAGATATGGAGAAGCAGCAGACGAGCGTCCGTCGATCGATGCGATTGCAACGAGAAGGCCTGTTGGAAGTGTTCGATCTTTAGCCGCTGTCTCGCGTCTGTGATGCGTCGTTTTCAGCCCTCCCCGCACGGAGACGGAAGCCTCTTTCCGCTGGTTTCGTTGGTCTCACACTCGCGCCTTTTCTAGGATTTTAATTCTTTGCGATCGAGGCTCCGCAACGCGCATCCTCGCCTCAGCAACTCGCCATTGCGTGCGTGCCCCCTACAATTCCTACAGCTCTAAACCTTCCTTTCCCCGTGGCCCATCATCGGTCACGTTTTTAACGTGCATGCGAAACAACGAATTTTATTTTTCAAATCCAATCGTTACTCTATCAATACATTATTTTTCTTACTTTTACTTTTTCTACATACAATATATCTATTTAATCTAATTATACTTCTACTATTTTCTATCAATCATACATTTTTCAAAATATTTTTTTTTTCCTATCATTTTTCACAGTTCCATAATTTTAAGCATTAGCAAACGTTCTCCTACGCTTGTCCGTCTCGTAAATGCCATCCTTTTTATCTTCTACATAGCCGCAATGATCTTGATAGTACTGTCCGACCAACGCCTAAACTGCCTTCTTGTTCTGATACCGGGGTTGAGCATTTATAAATTATTATCATCAGAAAATTCAAATGATAATAACGAGACAAAATTAATCTCTAATCCGGCTTTGAATCTGGATCATAAATAGGTATGTCCCAGCGTGCCGGAATTTTCCACGGACGCACGAAGTATGTGTGTACCGGTCATAATTCGAACGGTTGGACGGGATGATTTCTAGTGGCTGTCTTTTGGGATGTCTACCTTGGAGTAAAAGCGTCAGCGAATGAAAGAGATAAGTTGGAGTCAATCGCAAATGGCAACTGGGAACTGGCAAGGCATGCTGCATGCATGATGCATGAGCTTTGTTTCCATCCAAGTAGCCCGCCTGCCCACGGTCCACAATTTCGATACATGTTTAAAGTTTTGTTGATGTGTAAAAGCCTGTCATTATCTATTCTTTTTTAAAATAAAAAAAAATTCTGATAACTCTGATTTCCCATCACATGACTTAAAATCGAGACCTTGGTTAAAAGAAAACTAAGGTCCTTACCACTGAGCGTTGGTCCTATGATCATTATCCATCGTAAATGTCGATCATAGTCCCTACGTACCATCTATCTATCCAATTCAAGCTTCTTTTCAAATTCAAAACCATGTTATTTCCCACGTTTCGAATTAAATTGGCCGATGTAGAAAAATAAATGAAATTTTTTTCGATCAAATTGAAAATTTTATTCAACACGAGAATGATTTCTTATTTTAGATATATAATATATCTGTTTTCCAAATTTCTGCAAAAATGGATTGATTATTAAAAAAATGAACTTTATATACAAATAGTTCAGATGCCAACGTCCCCGTGTATTTGTTTAACTTACCTGCAAAGTTGATCGATTAAGATTTTCTTTATAACATAGAAATAAAAATAATAGAATTAAAGTTTTTGACATTATTCCGCAGTCGAACTAGGAGATCCAATATATGCTTACGGACCCAAAAAACATGTAGTTCCACCCTTCACAAGGAAAAGAAAGAAAGAAAAAAAACTAGTAGTTCCACAAACCTGTATCTGATCCTCCCTGGCCTCAAGCAAAGGCCTTGTGCAAACCAAGCTGGGCTTGGGGGAGACACGAGGCGCGGGTAACGGACAGACGAATGCCACCATGACACAACGTCGTCAGGGTCTACCGGGGATACATTACAAGGATCATTCGTTATTTGATTGGGAAAAAAATTCCACAAACAAATTAGGATTTTGGATAGCTAACTCAACTCCCTGCATAACAGTCGAGAATGTAGATAGAAAATTGTAATTGACTCGTGAGCAATCAAATGATCTATAATTCAGCAAGGATATAAATCCATTTCATGGAGATAAAAATGCGAATTGCACACAAAATTAACCAAACTATATATTTGAAATGAAAACTTCCGAACTCAGGCTCAGTGTTTTTTTCTTAAATCAAAGAGATATATGTTCAATTCCTACAGTGAGTGTCAAAAAATGTAGTCGACCTTTTTCAATTTTCTTTTCTTCTCGGTGTAATGAGGGCTTCAAGAACCGGAGGACAGTTCAGATGAATGGGCCTGGCACTTCGCCATCAGCTGTGTCAGCCTAGAATCAACTTCCTCCAAATATCTCCGCCTCAGTTCTGTCATCTTGTCCTCATGAATCTTTATCAGCTTCTCTCTTTCCGCTTCAAATTCTTCAACTCCCTTTGTTTGACTATCAATGAATCTTGCAATCTCTTCAAGCCTACAGAAACAGAAGGAGATAATATGCATAACAAGCAACAAGTTATATAATAACAAATATACTACCAAGAATGAGGAGGCCCATAGACCACCCATTTATACCAAAACGATGATGCTACCTTGTCTTATATATTGCGGCTCCTTTGGAAATTAATGATCATGAGCTTTATCAGATAAGGCTAAACATGTCGCATTTGAAATGCGTCAACCAGGGCACTGCCCAGTGGTTTCACATAAGAGAGGTGCATCATGCATGCATGTTGTCCCGGCTTCAATTCAATAACAAAAAAGGCAACATGTGAAGGAGGTAGCCCTAGCCAAACAGAAAGCTGAAACAATTTCAAGCGGTCAAAGTGATAATCAGCAGGGCATGCAATGGGCTACTGCAACAATTATTATGCCTGCCCACTGCTAGTGTTTGTTGAGAAGTATATGATGAATGGTAGAGGGAAAAACTAATGCGAAAAAAAGGAAATGTCCTAGCTTGCTGGAGAATTGAGTATAAGAACTATTTTATTTACTATGAACAGATGCAACAGATGAGGGCTTCCTACGAAACTACAGGAACCATTGAGACATGTTTGATGATTAGACAAGCTAGGATTGGCAATTTCAAGCCGATACTTATGTTACTTTTTCTTGTATCCGTAAGAATTGAATTTAAGACGGGTAATATATCAAATTGATCAAACACTTCCATTTGAACATTCAGCAAACATCTCGTCAGTCCAAAATCCACATTTCTCCAAAATTTTCACTTTCTTTGTCCATTCAACACCCTAGAATCATGAAACAAATTACTTATTCAGGAAGCAACAACCTCAAGAAGCAAAATTTCTAATTTAAAAAGCCAAAACAAATTCTCTACATTCGCTTGTGTTTGTTTTGAGATAGACTGGGGAAAGCTCCTTAACCATAAAATGGAGGAAGAAGCTTTTTTTTTTTTTTAATCTTTCGACTAATGTAAAATATAAGTAATATTAATGGGCTTCGCTGCTATGAAATCTCTCTTCCATATAATCCTCTTTATTTTTAATATCTCGATGGTTAATAAAAATTTCAATCTAATTTATTTAGTATCACTGTATATGAATTTCATCTATAAATGTGTGAAATCAACATAATAAAATAATTTAATACTAAAAATTAATTTTAAGTATTATTTCTAATATCTAAATCATTTAAAATATCACCACTATGTGGATAAATGATGCTATAAAGTATTATACTATTATTATATTTAAATACATATGTGAATTAAGGGTGAAAATCAAGGTTGGTCGAGATGGGTCAGAGTGTGCCCAACTTTGACGTTACTTTTTAAAAAAATTATTTTACTTTTATTTTTTATATATGATCAAAACAAAGACAATTTGACCTTTACTTTTTTTAATAGGTCTCACGATAAACTTCAAGTCGGGAAAAAAATGCAAGTCGAATAGGATACTTCTGAGAATTTATAAACCTATCAAGTATAAAAACAAATCTATATTAAATTTAAATATTGCATGCCTCGACCTATTACTAATTAGTTAAATTAAACATTATTACTTAAATAAAACATGAATATTTATTCAAATTTATAAGAACAAGTTAATGAAATATTGTATACGCGAATCATAAGAGTCAGAGGTGGTATATGCAAGTTGAACCTTGGCTGACCTACCACTTCAAAAAAATTCCATTTTCTTGACCTGACCCACTGAGTAAATAAATCAACTCTACCTTGGTATAAATAAGATTTGGGTGGGGCGGATCACGAGTCAACTTGCCCCGATTTCCACCCCTAATGTGAATAGATCTAAACATTTTTCCCAACTTTAACATGTATATAGCTCATGCACATATTTGATTTGAATAAAATTTGATCTTCTGGCTAAAGAACTTATGTTAAATACAATGAATAGATTGAATTTGTATCAATCATTAATATCTTAAAAATAGAAATGGTTACAGGAAATCGTTTCTATATAACTCGGTTATATAAAAGTAAAGCCTATTATTAACTATCCATAATTACTCTACTTATCCTTCATATAAAAGCCTATATATATTTCATCTTTCTTCGTTTCATGGCTAATATCTTAGAGACACTATCGACTCTCTTGAATATTCCATAAAAATATTTTGAACTTGAGGAACTCTCTCTCTCTCTCTCTCTCTCTCTAGAATAATCTAAAGCTTTTGACTTACTATTATATATATTAACATGTTATAAAATATCTCACCTGACTAGGGAAGGATCTAGATATTTGCAATAGACTTTAGTTACTTACAAAAGTAGCATTAGTTGGATATCCAAGTGACATCAATATGCTTGTGCGATCAAGTAGTGAGTGAAAGGTGAGGAAGTGAGCCGATGAGAGGTGTATGCTAAGTTGCGAGAAATGAGTGACCAGTGTAAAAGAAGTGAGCATGAGTTGTCAATTAGTGTAGGGGAAGTTTGCGTGAAGTGAATAATGAACGTAAATATAGTGAGCTTATGAGAGGTAGGAGCTATGTCGCAAGTAAGAGTGTGCGTCCTTGTAAAAGTTATATTCTACAAATATTGTAATATTAGATCTTCCTTTGTTCAACAATATCATACCTACACTACTGACTCCTCGCTTATACCTTCCAAGGATGATATGAAAAATGCCTCAGATAGTGAATGATAATTGATATCAACTCAAAGGTCAATCGAGACTTGGAATCAGGCTGCATGCTACTTCACTTGCACATTAATACAATTTGATTTTCAGCATAGGAATTAATTTCAAAGCATTTGCATGGTCCACATCATATATCCATCAGCGATCTACTCTGATAGAAATTGCATATGGCGGTTAAGAAATTAGAAATTGGGCATTATTGATCGTATATCCAACAAGTAGGCCTATAGTGTTGGCTTGTCGATCCAGAAATTGGGGATTGGATATACGATCAATAATGCCCAATTTCTAATTTCTTAACCGCCAAAATGGAGATGATAATCAATCAAATGTGATAGCATATCATGGTCACCACAAAGGGCCTGTCAGGATTATATGAAGGGATGGAATGAGATATAAATGAGATGCCCCACTATGGTCCCATCCCTCAAAAAGAAATTTTCATTTTTAATACAATCTCTCATTGTTCAATACATAATAATCTTACTTTTCTCTTTTCAATAGTACTTTTTCAATTCTCAATCTAACATCTCAATTTTCAATACACAACCTTGTCTAATCTTTTCATCCCATTAATATCTCATTCAATCCCTTCCTATACTCCTGAATACCTCCTAAGAAAATTCACTAATCAAATCAAGGTGATCTCAAACATCTTGACTTCAACTAAAGAGCTGCACATAATAATTCATATAAAAGAATACCTTTTCCTCATTTGGCTAAAATATAAATCTAGATGCACGGCTGTGTACAAGAGGACTAAGAGCTAACCCACGCCAAATATATGCATAGAACACAAGTCGCTAATGGAATATAATATATATTTTCTTAAAAAAATGATAATCTAATCATACGTTGAAAAAGAAGCGTGAATAAAATTATCGATTACATGGGGAAAAAAAACTTTAAGAGAGAGATATAAGCTTCACAAATTGCTAGTGAATACTAGTGGAAGACTCTCTTGGAAAATCTCACAAACACAGATAACAATCCCTATTAGTCTTCACGGGACAACTGATTTCACTTCTACCAGAAAAGGGATAAAAATAAAAATAAATAAAGACTCATCTAGAACTGATATTAAATGTTGACACCTGCCTACAACTTGTGTGAACCTAGTCAATTAGAAATTTAACCATGATAAGATTTTGAACTAGAAAAGTGCAGCATGGCAAAACTAAGGCAACCAGTCAAACAAATGATCAAGTTTTAAGTAATGCTTACAACACAGACAGGCATACTCAAAACACAAGGCGGCAAAAATACCTCTTCCTTGTTTTCTTCATAATATGCCTTGGACCTCTGCCTCACCATCTTATTCTCCAAGTCTGCAATTCGCATAGTGTTTGCAAATGCCCTTTGTTCAGAACCTTGTTCTCCAGATAATTCAACCGCTGATTATCCTCCCTCACTTGTTTCATTCGGCTCACGACTGTTTCCTGATATGACCTCATCTCAAATTTGAGTCTGGATTTACCTAGTGAAAGTTCATTGGCAGAAATAATAAGTGAAAATTGTAGTTAGCATTCAAATTGTCATGTGAAGCAACTTCCTAGCGCAAGAAAAACGTTGATCTCTTAAAAGATGGCAAGATACTTAAGAAAGTTTACGCATTCCAACCGTATGATACAGCCGCAGCCGACTCTTACTCGATCATAAACCCAAGTCAATTTAACCGGGCACGGAAACAAACACTCACCATCTAAAATTTCCCCCAGACAATTCGACTTACTAGTTTGAAATTCACGAACAGAAAGAAAATGATACATACCTTGATTGTGCAGATTAAAATTGTCCATATCCTTCTTGGATGCCATGAAGCCATATAACTCGCGCTTTCCACCTGGATAGAATAGGACTTTGCGAACTTCCCAAGCCTCTCCGTCCGTGCCCTGTTTTATGAAATGTTTACGCAGACGTTCAGCCTCCATATACCCCATTGCAGTAGCCTCGAATATCAGCACACCAATGCCTCGGTGCCCACGAGGACCATATGACTGACGGGCCTTGACAGCATCATATTCTTTAAAATATTCAAGCAGCTCTTGGTTCCCCATTCCAACCCACTGTACCTCGGGTCAAGACATTAGAAAATGTTAATAAGCAATTGATGAGAAAAAAGAAAGTTGGCCAAAATAGAGCTGTGAGCCTGAACCACTTTCCAACAATCAAGATGTTATGCAAATTCCCAAGAATTGGTTTAGAAAAGTACCAAAAAACATGGGATTCGGGACTGAGAAAAGTTCTTTTTTTTTTTTTCCTGATAAAGGGATTGAGAAAAGTTGGTATTGGCTAACTGAAAAAGGGACGATTTACCTTCTCATCATCGTCTTTGTCGAGCAACGTATTCATAATAATCACCATCGGAGGCCAGACTATCAGATGATCCGGGGCGGCCTCCCGAATCCCTTTCCATTTGCCAAACGCCTCGCCAGCAGGTATCACCGAAATTCCCCTCCTTTGCAGTTCCTCGTCCAAAAGCTCAGCAAGTTCACGATGACGCCTCACCCTATTGGCTCCTTCCGTCTTCGCATGGGCCATCAGAGGCTGTAGCCCTTTGTACCAATCAACAGCGCCACGTGTCATTTATCTCCTCGACAGTCAGCTTGTCCAAGACCACAAAGAAACCCTTGAACCACTTGTTATTCTTCCTCGTCTCATGGCTCTTCTGAATTGCATCAGAATCATAGTCATCACTTAGCGGATCTTCATCGCTGTCATTCAACAACTCGTCATCATCGTCATCCTCTTCAAAAACTTGTCCGGAAGGTTGGCCAGCTATTTCCCACGCGCATCCACCCCCTTGCTGTGAAGGAAGGAGTTTTGAAGCGTTATTCTGCTCGTTTTGAACGTTTTCCGAGGCATTGCCTGAGGAACTTTATTTGACGAACCGGCTCTGGAAACCCATTGCCACCCATGTTGGAGAGGGGGAGGAATGAAACGCGGCGGCGCCATGTAGGAAGATTCCCATGCCCGGGCAGGTGGCAGCGGCGTCAGACCGCCTCCACCAGCGTGTCTCTTCCAATCAGTTGGCCCTTTACGAGGTATATCTTGACCTGCCTTGCGGGAAGGGGAAGAAGCAGCTGGCGTCCCTTTCTGTTGCGAAGAAGCAGCCCGGATTATTTGGTTCCTTGCTTTCTTACCATAAACTTCCCACTGGCCATCATCCCCAATATCCATAGCAAAAGGCGACACAGAACGACTTGGAGGATTGTCGGAGGCTGGAACAGGCTTGCCAGAGAGCGAGCCGGTGCCTTTCCCTTTAGCATCAGCGGGGCTAGCAGGCACGGAAGTCTTGCCGTTACCAGAGTCCAAGCCCTCCATAGCCATAGACTGACGGGAGAGGGAGGTGGGCCCCTTTCCTTTTCCGTCACCGGTGGTTTCAGGCGTGGAGGGCTTGCCGTTGCCGTCGTCTTTCGAATCCATTTCAGTTTGATGTTGATCGATCTATCTTAAAATTTTAGAACATCAGCAAGAATAAGACAAAACGCTGGAAAGAAAGCTACGAACTCCAAAACCGCATGGAGTTTCCAAGAAATCTGTCAGCATACATGCATGCCGATCAAACAGTAAGACGGTCCCAGCGCTAATCAAAACTCAGCTCTGGCATGCGTGTATCTCAAAACTTGAAAAAGCGTTACAAATTTCGGGGTGGGAACCATGTTTTTAGAACCGGACCGGTCACTGAATTGGTTTTGCGACCTGTTCCCGGTTTTTTGGTTCAACCGGATCGAACTGCGGTTGGACAGGTAACAGTAACGAACCGGGACGTTACCGGTTCATGGTCCGACCACCCGGTTCGGTTCGGTTTTCAAAACACTGGGTGGGAATCGGGGCGGTTGACCCGTGACCCGCCCCACCACTGTTTAATCCTGGGGTGGGTTGGTTTTTTGTTTTTTTAAAGAAAGGCGGGTCGGGGCGGGCCAGATTTTGGTTTTTTAAAAGGATGGCGGGTCGGGGCGGACCTACCTACTGACCCGTTTTCTTATATTTCACATTAAAAAGAAAAACTTCATTCAATGCTAATATTTATGTTTTATTTAATTATTTATATTTTACTTTGACTGATTAGTAATAGATTCAAGCCTATAATAATTAAATTTAATATAAATTTGTCTTTATACTTGATATTTTTATAAATTTTTAAAAACTTCTTATTTGACCCGTAGTTTTTACCCGACCCGTTGACCCGATACTAATCCGAATTTTATCCCGAGACCTAATAAAAAAAAGTAAGCGTCAAACCGACATTGTCCCGACTCGGTATAAAAATAAGGATTAGATAAGATTTTTAAAAATGAGGGTAAGGGTTGGGCACACCCCGACCCGACCCGATTCCCACACCTAGTTACAATGCAAATGCATGTATTTGCACGATCCATGAATGCATGAGATAAATGCGTATGTAGTTGAAAAATCTTGAGATGATAGGATCAGCATCACAGGGTCATAGGCGCCAGAAAATCAAAAACAGGAAAGATCGGCAGCAATCAGCATTCATCATCATCGAGGAGATAACATGTAAGACAGAAACTGAGATATGACACTCTCGATCAAAAAAACTTCATACAAATGCAGAGAGTAGGCCTGTAAGGAGGGGAGGGGATGGGACGGGACGGGACAAGATTCATCATCATTATCATCATAAGTCATTTCCCACCTATGTGGGGTCGGCTGCATGGATTCTGTTACGCCATTCTTGGCGATTTAAGACTAAATTTTCAGTAATTTGTAATTTTTTTAAATCTTGTTTAATTACTTCCATCCATGTTTTTTTGGGTCTTCCTCTCATTCTCCTACCACCTTCTACTTGGATAAACTCTGTTTTCCTAACCGGTGCGACTTCAGGCCTCCTTTTTACATGACCAAACCATCTTAATTTATTTTCTCTCATTTTATCATAAATTGGTCTCACTTTTAAGTTTTCTCGAATTATTTCATTCCTAATTTTATCTTTTCTTGTTTTACCACTCATCCACCTTAACATTCTCATTTCTGCTACGCTCATTTTTTGTATATGTTGCTCTTTAACTGCCCAACATTCTGCCCCATAAAGCATAGCGGGTCTAATCGCAGTCTTATAAAATTTTCCTTTTAATTTGACTGGGACTCGACGGTCACATAAAATTCCTGACGCACTTCTCCATTTCTTCCATCCTGCTTGAATACTATGTATTATATCTTTCTCGATTTCTCCGTTCTCTTGAACTATTGATCCTAAGTACCGAAAGTGATTAGTTCTTGTTACTGCTTGATCTAAAATCTTAATTGGTTCCTCATCCGGGTTCTCACTATTATTAAAATTGCATTTCATATATTCAGTTTTTGTGCGACTAATTCTAAAACCATTAGATTCTAAAGCATCTACCCACCTATTCAATTTTAAATTTAGTCATTCTTTAGTTTCATCTATTAGAACAATGTCATCTGCAAATAACATACACCAAGGTACTTCTTCTTGGATATTAGGACAAGATTGAGGATGAGAAATCCGATTAAATTTTCTATTTTCGGAAAAAGTTTCTACTTCTAATAAAATTTCTCGTTAAATAATTTTTTACATATTTGCAAAAATAGCCCTCAAACTTTGCCTAATTGAATTTTTATCCTATATTTAGATATTTGCAAAAATAATCTTTGAAATATTGAAATTGTACAAAAATAATCCTGGCAACTTTTTTATGAATATAATATTTAAAATTTTCAAATCGTAAAAAATAATCCTGGCCTTTTTATCAATACAAGAATATAAACCGTTGTTTTCTAAAACTTTTTGTGCTTGGGGTCATTTTGCAAAACTTAAAAACTTCAAATGTTAAATATGAAAATTACCAAAATTATAAAGTCAAAAATACAATTATCAATTTGATAAGGCCATTTTTGCAAATAACCCTATCGGAAATGATTGATGCGTTGAAGTAAAAATGAGAACAAGCGGACAGCTAAGCGGTAACGATGTCGATTCATAGAAAAAGATAAGAAGAAAGAAGTGTGAAATATGCATTCAATTCCATTTTATTCCCACCCATCCTTGAGTGCCAAATTCTACCTAACAGAAAACCCATTTTTTTTCATTTTTAAGTGTTATTCTCTGATCATCTAATTGCATCATAGAAGGCAATGCACCTTGGGAATTGTAAAAGAAGAGGGGAAAAAGAGAAAAATCTAAGCTTAAACAGATAAATAGTATTATGCGACAAGAAGCACTGAATTATAGCGAGATAACGTAATAGTAAATACGAGATTAAAGCCAATAAGTGTAAATTTTGCAGTCTTTGGTACCTGTACGCGTGAGGTACAAAACTCGTCGCTATGCACGTATGCACGGTATCACTAGACATTAGTTAGGGGTGCAACTTGGTACCGGGTCGGTCCGAACCCGCCCGACCCGACCCGGTATCAAAACCAAAAGTGGGTTTTATTTTTAAGATTTTTTTCAAAATAGACCCGGTTTCAACCCGACCCGTAGAAACCCGAAACCAAAACCGGGTTCGCACCAACCCGGTACCAAAACCCGACCCGGTCCGAACCGGTGTAGTTTATATAAATTTTTCATCAATTATACATGCTTTTTTGTAATATTAATATATATATATATACATGTTTTAGGCATTTATAACTCTAATTCAGACAAATCACATCTTTCTTCATTATCAAAGCATACTTGATGTAACTTAATTTCTAGGATGATTTTTTTATAATTATTATCTTCTTATTGTTAACAGTTGCATGTATTTTTTCGTCTCGGTTGATGCATATTATTTTCAAATATGTAAATCGAAGAGGAAGAACTTGACATTAGAAATGTAGATGAAAATCAAGGGAGAAATTACTTGGAAGCCTTCGAATAGTTTTTTAGTTTTTTTGGAAACTTTGGAGACATGAACTCATTTGAAATTTGAATTTGTTTAAAAGTAGATATAAACTTATTTAAACTTGAGATTTGTTTATATTGTCCTTTTAAATTTGGATTGCACTTAAATTAGATTGGAATGTTGAACCATTATGCTTAATGTATTTATATTTAGTTACTTTGAATAACTGTTATGTGGATTATGTTTGAATTTGAGTCGACATGATAAATCTATTTCATATTATACTTTTTATTAGTATGAGAAATCTGTTAGTTTGAATTTCAGATTGTAGTATAAATTTGATTCATATTTTAAGTTTATTGGTATGACAAGTGGTCAATTTTTACTTTAGCAATTTGTATGATAAATATTCAATTTGAATTCAATTTTAGCAATTTGTACAATAATGTTTAGTTTCAACTACAAAGTTGGTATGATATGTTCATTTTCTATTTGGTATACTTGAGTTATTTCCATTAGCTATTAAATAGAAATGACCAACTAGTCATAAAACTAACTAATATGTCATTTATTTGTGTCTATAGGGTGCTGAAAAATTGCTTGTAGAGTTCATTCAAAGAATATTGTAGAATTCATCATGATGTTGCAGAATTCTTTGAAAGTATCTTGTAGAATTCAGCGTGAGGCTTGACTTTATAAACACATGTATGTATATTTCAATAATTTTCTTTTAGATTACAACTGAATTTGGAAAAAAATAGTTTATTGGTAACCCGAATTCTAACTCGAAACCAAACCAAAACCAATGCTAACCCGACCCGAACCCGGTCCGAACCCGAATTACATTCTTAGGGTTTGGGTTTGGGTTTACTCCAACCCGGTTAGCTTAGGGTTTGGGTTCACTCAAACCCGGTATAACCCGACCCGAGTTGCACCCCTAACATTAGTCACGTGCGCGGTACGCGGTCCGCTTCACCGGTTTAGAATGTCCCGTCTGCGAGGCCTGTTCAGAGTTTAGACAAGACGAGAAGCTAAGATGAAAACATAGGGGGGATTGATAAAGGCATATTCGATTGGATAAAGGTGCAATGGAAATGAAAAAAAATATTGTTATTTTTTAAAAATGAAAAATTATTCTTTAGAAAAATATGAAATCTCATCCCATCTTATGCTCATTTGAGCTGTGCACATATTAGTGTCTTAAAAGGGGACCTATAAATGAGATTGAAATTTAAGAATTTACAGTAAGAATGAAAAATTTTGTATTATAAATATAAAAGTTATATTGGAAATTTTAAAAATTATACTAAAAATGAAATATTTTCATCCAATGGACATTTTTCTAAATTCCAAAATTAGTCATCCGCGACTTCTCTCATCCTCTCCCACCTCTTTAAAGACTGAAAACAAAATTGCTTCTATTTTCGTTCTGATCCAATCTGAGCAGCACTCCTACGAAATCCCGTTACCTCTGCTAGATTCGGAAGCAACTCGTTTTCATCAAGTCCGACAATTCCTTCTTCTTATTTACAGCATCATCCACAACAGAGTTGTTGCTAAGAACGACATCAGTAATGTTGATGGAATTGTCTTTCTCAGAACACGTTGTTTGGAGTTGATTGGTCATATTTAATGGAATGATATGAAAATTTTGATGAAGCTATAGCTCATTAACGGCGTCGAGCTTATAAGGTACCAGTTGGATTTCATAGCTTGAAAACCACCATAATTGGTGGAGGTGCTGACAGAATTTTGAATTTCGTATCTTAGACAACAAGAGCAATGATGAAAATTGCTGGCAGATTCTGTTGGGATTTTAGGCTATCCCCTTTTGTGTAGATTAAACAGGAATAATTTATCTCAGACAATAAATATCACAAATAATAAATAACCAAACCCACAGAAAAACACACCACAATTTTACGTGGAAAACCCCTTCTTTAATAAAGGGGAAAAACCACGGGACCCAGTCCAGGTAAAACTTTCACTATAAAATAATGGGATTACAAAGCAATGTCTTCTCTAGTTAAATCTAGAGGATTTCATCATCACGATATGGATGGATTTCAACATAGAAATTAATCACGGATGGATCTCACCGAATTGAGATGACGGCAGAATTTTATCGCTTGATGGCTGAAAGAAATAACTGCCGTAGAAGCCCTGGAGGATTGAATCTCTTCTGTCGGACCTCCTGCTGCTGCTGAGACTGAAGAGAACAACGACGACGAATTTTTTTCTCTGGCGAGAGGGAAGAGTCGTATCGAGATCTGTATCTCTCTCTCCCTCTTATTTCTCCTGCACCGAGAAGAGCCGTGTGTATATCACTCTCTCTCTCTCTCACCTTTTTCTTCCCATTCCGCCGAAAGCAAAGGAGAAGTCAAAGGTAGGTGGGCATCTTTCAAATGAAAACAAAATGGGTGGGCCCTCCCACTTTGCCTTCACGTGGGAGGAACCACCTAACAAATCTCCCCCTTCCGACTACGTGGAGGGCTCTAGCAAACTTGCCATCTCTCTGCATACCCTTAGCTTTTCGCTAGTTACAATTTTTGTCATCATATCTGATCCGTTGTCATTTGTGTGAATTTTCTCAAGTTGCAACATCTTCAACTCTAAGATATCACGAATCCAACAATAACGCACCTGAATATGCTTAGATCTTGAATGAAAAGTAGGATTCTTGCTGAGATGAATAGCACTCTGACTGTCACAGTATATGATGTACTTTTCCTGAGTCATTCCCAATTCTTTGAGAAATTTCTTCATCCATAGAAGCTCTTTGCTTGCTTCTGTTATAGCAATGTACTCTGCCTCAGTAGTAGACAACGCAACACACTTCTGCAATTTTGATTGCCATGACACTGCTCCCCCTGCAAATGTTACCAAGTAACCTGAAGTGGACTTTCTGGTATCTACATCACCAGCCCAGTCCGCATCTGTGTAAATTTTAAGCTCAGGTCTATCAGAACCAAAACATAAACAGGCTTTGGAGGTACCTTTGAGATATCTGAGGATCCATTTCACTGCTTCCCAATGCTCTTTTCCTGGATTTGAAAGAAACCGACTCACTACTCCAACTGCGAAGGCGATGTCTGGTCTTGTGCACACCATTGCATACATTAAGCTACCGACAGCAGATGAATAAGGAATTATTTTCATCTGTTCCTTCTCTTCTTCACTTGTAGGACATTGATGAGAGCCTAATTTGAAATGACCTGCAAGTGGAGTACAAACAGGTTTCGCCTCGCCCATGTTGAACCTTTCTAACACCTTTTTAATATAGCTTTCTTGTGATAGCCAAAGCCTTTTGTTCTTCCTATCACGAACAATTTTCATGCCAAGTATTCTGTTAGCCGGTCCCAAATCCTTCATAGCAAAGGATTTATTCAACTGCAGTTTTAATCTCTGAACTTTGTTAGTATCATGACCAACAATCAACATATCATCCACATATAACAGAAGAATAATAAAATCATTAGTGGAGAATTTTCTGATAAATACACATGGATCAGACATACTTTTACTGTACCCGTGCTGTCTCATAAAGAACTGAAATTTTGTGTACCACTGTCTTGGTGCCTGCTTCAGTCCATATAGGCTCTTTGTTAATTTACACACAAAATCCTCCTTTCCTTTGACCTTGTAACCTTCAGGTTGCTCCATATATACCTCTTCCTCCAAATCACCATGAAGAAATGCTGTCTTTACATCAAGCTGCTCAATCTCCAGATCCAAGCTAGCTGCCAAGCTTAGAACAACTCTAATTGAATTCATCTTCACCACGGGTGAGAAGATCTCATGAAAGTCAATACCTTTTGTTTGACCAAATCCCTTCACAACCAATCTTGCCTTGTATTTTGGTTGTGAGCTATTTTCATCTGCTTTCAATCTGAAAACCCACTTGTTCTTGAGTGCTCTTTTGCCTGCAGGTAATCTTACTAATTCATACGTATGGTTTTCATGCAAGGAATTCATCTCTTCTTGCATGGCGTCCATCCATTCTTCACTGCATTCATGGGACACTGCCTCCTGATAACTTTGAGGTTCACCTTCATCAGTAAGCATCACATATTCATGAGGAGGATACTTTTCTGATGGCCGACGTTGTCTTACAGACCTTCTCAATTGATTTTCAACTGATGGATGTGAAGCAGCTTGCTCATCTGGTTGCTCTGATGTAGCATTTGGTATATCTCCCCCATTTCCTGTATGCGCAACAGGTGGAGTACACGACCTCAAATCAACTGGGCCTTCTTCTGGAGACTTTGCCTTTTCAGTTTTCTCAAAGTCTTCGATTGTTTGATCTTCGAAGAAGATTACATCCCTGCTTCTAATAATCTTCTTGTCAATAAGATCCCATAATCTATAACCAAATTCTTCATGTGCATAGCCGAGGAAGATACACTGTTTAGTTTTACTGTCCAACTTGGATCTTTCATCCTTAGAAATGTGAACAAATGCCCTGCAACCAAATACCCGTAAGTGTTCATAAGAAATATCTTTTCCTTTCCATACCTTTTCTGGAATCTCACCGTCCAAAGGAGCTGAAGGAGACAGGTTAATCAAATCAACTGCAGTTCTCATTGCCTCACCCCAGAAGGACTTTGATAATTTTGCATGAGAGAGCATACACCTGACTCTTTCACAAATACTTCTGTTCATTCTCTCTGCCACACCGTTCTGTTGAGGCGTCTTAGGAACTGTCTTCTCAAGTCTGATACCACGTTCACTGCAGTATCTTTCAAACGGTCCTCTGTATTCACCACCATTGTCGGCACGAACGCATTTTAATCTCTTTCCTGTTTCTCTTTCAACAGTAGTTTGGAAGTGCTTGAAGATACTTAGAACCTCGTCTTTGGCCTTTATTGCATAAGCCCATACTTTCCTGGAATGATCATCAATGAAAGTAACAAAATATATAGCACCACCAAGAGTTCTATCACCCATAGAACACACATCAGTATGCACCAGATCAAGTATATCATGCTTTCTATGTGGAGGGAATTTATGAAATGCAACTCTATGTTGTTTTCCAACTAAACAATCAATGCATGATTTTAGAGGTAAACCTTTAGGCAAATATTGCTTTTTCGCAAGAATATTCAAACCTTTCTCGCTCATGTGGCCAAGTCGCTTGTGCCATAGCTCTGAGGAGGATTCATGCTCCACCGCATTCACTTCTCCCTTAGCAATCTTCATATAAGATCTGTAAAGAGTGTCAGTCTTATTTCCCTTAGCGAAAATAAGAGAACCTTTCGTCAGTTTCCATTTACTACTACCAAATTGATGACAGTATCCATCATTGTCTAACTGTCCTGCAGAGATTAAATTGAATCGAAGTTCTGGAACATGCTTGACACTTTTCAACACCAGTTTGCATCCCATGTCTGTCTCTAGCCAAACATCACCAATACCTTGAATCTTGCATCTGCCATCATTTCCCATCCTTACATAGCCAAAATCTCCGCTAGTGTAAGATGAGAAGAACTCTTTACATGGAGTAACGTGTGAAGAAGCTGCAGAATCTATTACCCATGTAGGCACATCATTGGCAAAGCAATTAACATCACAAGCTATGACAACATCATCTTCGAATGCAACTGCTGCTTTTTCTGTGTCATCTTTCTTTTCTTCATTTTTCTTTTTATATTCTTCCTCTCTTTTCAACTTTCTGCATTCTCTAATTACATGTCCAGGCTTACCACAATGATAGCATTTGACTCCTCTTGACTTTGATCTCCTTCTCGATTGATCACGATTCCATTTAGACTTGTCACGATCATTATTGCGAGAATATCTGTGCTGATTTCTCCCTCTGTTTTCTGTAACTAGTGCTTCATAATTGACGGATGTACCTTGTTCTCTCCGTCTTGCTTCTTCATTAAACATGCTGTCTTTCACCACATCCATTGATACAACACCATTAGGAGCAGAGTTACTGAGTGAAATTACCAAGGTTTCCCAACTGTCTGGCAAGGAACTCAACAAAAGTAATGCCTGCACTTCATCAGCAAATATAATTTTCATGCTGGATAAATCATTTAAAGCTTCTTGGAAATTACTCAAATGCTCAGCAACTTTTTGTCCATCTTTATACTTCATATTAACGAGCCTTTTAATTAGAAAAGCCTTATTTACAGCTGATTTGCGTTCATATAGGCTTTCTAATGTTTCCCATAATTTGAATGCATCAGTTTCCTTAGCAACATGGTGAAAAACACTCTGATCAACCCATTGGCGGATATGCCCAACAACTTTTCTATTTAGCACATCCCAATCATCTTGAGTTTTATCCACGGGCTTCACTCCTTTCACTTTAATAGCCAGATAAAGTTCTTTGCAATACAAAATATTTTCCATCCTTGTTTTCCATATTGAGTAATTTGATGATGTGAGTTTGACCATTGTGAATGAAGTTTCTTCCATCTAATCCACACAAGAAATTACGTAAAAACAGACCAGGCTCTGATACCACTTGTTGGGATTTTAGGCTATCCCCTTTTGTGTAGATTAAACAGGAATAATTTATCTCAGACAATAAATATCACAAATAATAAATAACCAAACCCACAGAAAAACACACCACAATTTTACGTGGAAAACCCCTTCTTTAATAAAGGGGAAAAACCACGGGACCCAGTCCAGGTAAAACTTCCACTATAAAATAATGGGATTACAAAGCAATGTCTTCTCTAGTTAAATCTAGAGGATTTCATCATCACGATATGGATGGATTTCAACATAGAAATTAATCACGGATGGATCTCACCGAATTGAGATGACGGCAGAATTTTATCGCTTGATGGCTGAAAGAAATAACTGCCGTAGAAGCCCTGGAGGATTGAATCTCTTCTGTCGGACCTCCTGCTGCTGCTGAGACTGAAGAGAACAACGACGACGAATTTTTTTCTCTGGCGAGAGGGAAGAGTCGTATCGAGATCTGTATCTCTCTCTCCCTCTTATTTCTCCTGCACCGAGAAGAGCCGTGTGTATATCACTCTCTCTCTCTCTCACCTTTTTCTTCCCATTCCGCCGAAAGCAAAGGAGAAGTCAAAGGTAGGTGGGCATCTTTCAAATGAAAACAAAATGGGTGGGCCCTCCCACTTTGCCTTCACGTGGGAGGAACCACCTAACAGATTCACAGGCATCGATTTTCAGAGATAAAACTGAACATGCTATGGGCGATGGAAGGAAGGTCGCCGATTAGCAATGAGTTGAAAAGCAGCTATCGGACCTTACAACTTTGGTGCTGCCATGGCTACAACTGATCCAGAGAAGCTGTTGTTGCAAATTGAAAAGGAGCACGGACTACACTCTGATGGGATTTGGGGTTACCATTTCTGCTTGCTTGATTCAGATCGTAGCAACGAAGATCAATTGGTTACGAATCTTGGTTCTAATCAATGCCTTGTATTGATGGTTTTCGGAAATTGGATTTGATATTCATTACGTAGCTGAGGCCAGAGACGGGGACGGGATGCCACTAGTTGCATTAGGGATGGAGATGGACTCTCCATATGCAAATCTGAATTTGTAGCCGTGAATTTGCTGCAAGATTTGCTACTGTCTTGGGGTTGTACAGAAGCTGGTTAAGGCGGATGAATTGGAGAAGAGAATAATGTCAATTCTTGCAGGGGATTTTTGGCCATGAGATTTTGTAGGTTGATGATTTGGGATTGTATCGAGTGGAGGCATTGTGACTGTCACGACCCAATACTAGGGTTGTTAACCACCCTAATTGTGCGATGAACCCGGATCAGTTATGCTTCAATAAATTTAATAATTAATACTTCATTCAATAATATCCAAAATTTGTCACAAATATCCACTGAGTTAATAGGAATAATTCTCATTAATTTATTACAAGCCACAAATAAAAATAAATAAATAAAAATAAAATGTCTCTGATGTACCATCTTAGCCCATTAACCCGTACTATTGACCAGATGGTCCCGCCTCTCCTGAAATTTAAATTACTCAGGAATGAGTTAAATAACTCAGTAAGCAAGAAATAAACCACATATATAATGGTGTATAACATCATGGAAGCACCATAGGAAATACACAAACCACTGACCCAATGTGTAAGGTTATCCACACTGCTCTCAATGGAGCAAACTCACGGCCTTTCAGGGCACAATACACAGTCCACAAAGGGACATACCACAACCCATTAAAGTAATATCACACTGTCCACGAAGGGATATTCCAAAGTAGCCTTCTAGCATGCATAAGACCTACTAAGAAAATAAATAAAACCAATACACATATCCTCAGGGTCCCACATATGCAATTCTGTTCCACTTGGTAATAATCATGATGCATTATATACATCATTCTCACTTTCTATCATAACAACTATCTCAACCCAATTAAATATTTTACCAACTAAAATAATTTGTCATCCATATTTAATTGGGTGAACCAACTCACTGAATTTAATTAAATAAATTCAAAAAGAAACTTCCATCATAACCCGCAAGTAGCCAAAATTTCAAAATGAACAACCACAAATATTCTACATAGCATAACTTGCTGTTCCCATTTATTTTCCAATAATTCTCAACATTCTCTTTATTTTATTATGCAAATGCTATGTCAACTCTCACTCTTCTTATTCCAATAATCCTGTTAGAAAATAATTTATTGGAATTTAGTCATATACTCTTGATGAGTCCACCATCTATTCATAATTCATAATTTAATTTATTTTCCATGACACCATATGTAATATTTGCCAGACAAATGCCTGTCCATACAATTTATAATTGTAACCACATAAATATTTTGCAATATCAAAGAATTAATTTATATTGTATAAATTAATTATACAACTACTAACATAAATGTGTAAGTTTTATTTTGTACTTCCATTTTATAAATCAAGACTTTTGGACATCATATTAGCTTTTAGTGTATATATATATATTAATAAACTACAATAGACCGTCCAAGATCTCTGAACGTCCAGGATTTTAAACTGTGAAGTATGCAACGTCCAATTTGGAATCTATATCCAATACCCATTCATAATTAATGTATTATTTCGTTCAAAAATAATAATTTTAATTTATAGTAATTCATTTATTATATTCTGTTCATATGTGACCAAGCAATCTACGACATATTATTATATAACACCCACATATTATCAAACAGTGCATTTAAGCAAGGTATAATATTACAGAATTTATACATCTATTAAATGTTGAAATAGCTACAATCCAATATAAATATATTACGTGCTTACAACTTTTCAATTTATAACATTATCATAAATATGAGTATTTAATTATTTATATATTTACAAGATAAATATATTAACCCACACTCGAAAGTTCAAAGTTACATATAATATATATATATGAGTATTATAAGTAAAAATAACCCAACTTCCATTGCAATTGTTTCCATCTATTACAATTCTGTATATTACAATTGTTTCCATCTATTACAATTCTATTTATTATAAATAACCGATCCAATCCCGTCCAAAAATATATTTGCGTGTAATCCATTGTAAATACTAGTGCTTGGCATATTAAATTCTGTCTAGGAGGTTTCAAGCTTAAAAAAAAAACTTACATCCATATATAGTTTATATATATATATATAAATGGCAATCCCTAGATTTTTGAATCCATCAATATACATTTATAATATCATATATATCTTAAAGAACCAAACCGGATCCTTTGAAATTTCAAATTCTGGCTAATATACATATATACATATATATCATAAGCATTATAAATAAATCCAACCCAACTTTCATTATAATGATTTCCTTCTATTAAAATTTTACCTGTAATAAATAACCAACCAGTTCCATAAAATAAATAAATATATGTATGCAACATATAATAAATATCCGTCTCTTCGGGTTTTAACGTCAATCTGTTCATATATAATATATATATTATAACATCAAGTACCGGTTTCTAAAAGTTTTCAATAAATATAATATATTATATTATATGATAAGGCACCGGTACGGGGCTTTAATCCTTCCTTGAGCATATTATATATAAATATATATAAATATATATTAATATATATTTACATCTTGGAGAACTGAAACCAGGTCTTGTAAGATCTTAAATTCCCGTTGATATATATAATAAGTATTACAAATAGAAACAACCCAACTTCCATTATAATTGTTTCTATCAATTAAAAATTTGTCTATTATAAACAACCGACCCAGTTCCGTCAATATATATACATATATATATACACACGCACGCACACATACATATGCAACATATTATAAATATCTATCATCCCAGCAATGGTTCCCATCAAAAACAAAATTATTCAACCAAGCAAGTATATTAAATTTTATATGCTCATAACAATCCATCAAACATATATGTTATAATAACCGGCCTTGGTGGTGTAGAGTTTTTTCTTTTTTAAAAAAATTATGTACATGCAATACATTATATTATAAACCTCCGGCTCGGGATATTTTAAATTGCCGTCTCTATCCATGTATAATAATGGTCTAACATGTTGGCTTTTGAGGCTTTAGACTTTTAAATAATAATAATAATAATAATAATATGTTATGTATAACCACGTCGGTCTGGAGGTTTTGAACTCCGTCAAAAATATGTACACCACATTATATATAGAAAATGTCGGTCCTAGTCCCTAGTGATTTTTAAACTTCCATAACAAAATATCTATATATATATTATATTCACACATGTTGTGCAAAATATATGCACAACAAAAATACAAATTTAATTTAATGTTCCACATACTGGACAATCAATCCAACAATATATCATATTTTCACTCGGTGGAACCATATCAAAATAACCTCTTTAATCAATTTATAATTGATATAATTAACACAACAAAATCAACTGAAATCAATCACCTAGCAAATCTGAAATGTATAACTTACGTAATACCTAATATGGCTAGTTATGCTTTTCAAAATTTTGTAGAATTTCTCATAGACATGATTTACCAACTCACGATATTATTTCATCACAATCACTATTTTGCTAAATCATTTTCTTATCACTGGCCATTCCATGGAAAATTATTGAAAAAATAATTTCCATAAGTTATCTCCAAAATGACTTAATTAATATAATATACGTGGCTCTAAAAGAAATTTAATTATTTCTTCACTTACCTTTTTGTAGAACTACGGAGGGATTTTCTGAATAAAAATAATTTCTTCCCTTTCCACTCCCAATCTGCTACAAATTCTTTCTTTCCTAGCTTTCTCCGTTCATCCCTAAATCTCCCAAACCTCTCTCCATCCATACGTCTCCACGTCCCAAATCTTCACTTAATCGCAATCCAATATTCTCTCAACAATTAAATTTAAAATTTAAATTTAAAAACCAAATCCTATCTCTTTGCGGGTCCCGCATAGATGAATTGCTAAAAGAAAATTTATCTAATTCTACTAAGATGTAATTTGAACCTACTACCTCCAGTTGACTTGCCACAATTTCTAACTATCTTAACTTCTCAACAATTTTTTAATTTAAATAAATATATTTTAGATTCTATTTTTCTTAAAATTATAATTACCCACTTTAGTCAATAAGTCAAAGTCAATGAGTCAATCCGGCCACATCAGCTATTTTTACCGATACATCGGACAGTCAAAAATTCGACGCGCCACGGTAGTATGCCACGTCAAGTCAACATATTTAGGTCGGGTTATTACAGTGACGATGGTCGGTTGCCTCTCCGCAAGCAAGGTGGTCAACGGTGTTTGAGAAGAAATAGTGTGTAACTGCTGCAATTATCTTGAAAAATGGGCAGAGCTAGAGGAGACAGTGAAGTAAGATAGTGGTGGTTCTCAATTGGAAGGGTAAAATTGTCATTCAACATGTGTTTTAATAACCGTTATTACTTACCCCAACGGCGTCGTACGAGAGCAATTATGAAAAAAATTCATCAGTATACTACAGCATCGAAGGAATTTTGGACAAAGTCGAGAATTCTTCAAAAAAAATTTGTGAACAATTTTTTAAAATAAAAGAAAATAATGTAGTACAATGTGGGTAATGACGATGAATAAAAAATAAAGTCAAAATAGAAATATTAGATGTATGTGTAGTAGCATGTAAATAATTAAAAAGTATTTTAATTGCATAGGAAGAAATTAAAAAAATAATAAAAAATAATCGAGAAGAATGAAAAATTTTAAATTTTAAAAAGGAGAATTTCTAAATACTCCCACAAATTTTGCTTATAATTCCTCTTATACTTATGAATTTTCAAATATTCTTCCCATACTCATGAATTTTATTTAAATTTGCTATCATACCCACGTCATTAGGGTAAATATTAATGGATGTTAAATTACATGTTAAATGACAAATTTACTGTTCTAATCAAAAGACCACCACTGCTTACCTGTCATGTTTCTCCATCCCCTCTAGCTTCTACTTCTTTCAAGCTAAACACAGTAGCAATTGTACACTAATTTTTTCCAACACTGTTGAACATCTCACCAGCAAAGGAGCAATGGGCGATCATCACAATGCCTCCACTTGGGTTGATCCCAAATCATCAACCAACAAAATACCATGGCCAAAAATCTCCCGCAATAACCGGCATTTTCGGTAGTTCCACTGAGAACACCTTTGTAGAATGGTAAATTGATCAGCGGAGAAGATGATCGATTGAGAAGACAATCATCGAAGAAGAAGATTGATAGAGAAGACAATTTGCAAGGGGTAATTTGGGCATTTCAAAAAAATAAAAAATAAAAAAATTTAAATGTAAACATAGCTAATAGACGTTAAGAGGCTTGGGTACAAGAGAAATTACATGAAAAATTCTGAATATGAGAGAAATATTTAAAAATTCAGGGAAAATTGCGCCATAGACCCTCTAACTATGCGTATTGGCATTTTGGACCCTGAAGTTTTCGTATTAGCATTTTAGACCTCCGAAAGTTTCGACCTTTGCATTTTACCCCCCGCGCCCTCACGCCGTCAAAAAAGTAGTGTCGAGCCGTCTGAAATGACTAGAATACCCCTGACAGAACAGAAAGGCAGAGGCAACATGTGCTCGTGTGGTCTGCTTTTTTACTAGTCTGGTTTGTCGAAAAACAGAATTGCAGTGGCCCCATTTTTTATGCTTTAAGATGTCGGGAAGCAGAATTGTCAGTGCTTGTGGTCCCCTGTGTCCCCATCGTAATCGAGAAACATGACGATCTGCTTCACCGTCGAAGCGTTCATGATCTGCCCAAACATGCTTAGAGCCGATGGATGATGAATCTGCAGTGGCAACAACAGACTAACAACTTCAAACCACTCTCCCTCAAGCAGATATCGACTATGGAATCATACGATCATAGAATAACTTACGATCCAAGAGTTGGCGTCTTCTACTCCCGCCGCAGTCGATCTGATACGCGTCGGAGAAGAAGCTCTCATGGAATCCACCCAGGCATTGATTCTTCCCCCGCGAGCTTCCAGTTTCTTGAAGAGTTTCTTCCTGGTAATGGGCGATGTAGCGTCTGGCGGGGGCTGAGGGCAGCTGCAACAACAGGTAACGGCGATGAAGATCTAACTCCCATCTTCCCACTTCCAACACTTCCTCCCTGCTGAGAGAGGCTGAAATCTCTCTTCTTCCCGCCAGCTGAAGCGGTTCCAAAACCCAATCCGCTACTACTCCCACTCCCACCCCGCTTCCATCTCCGTGGCCCCCGAAATTCATGATGATCATGGCCGACCTCATTCATCAGCGTCTTCTGCTCCACCTCTTCACTAGCATTTGATGACGAAGCCCACCTTTCGGTGGAATCCGCCGAATTAGGCATCCAGGAAGAAATCCAATGGTAGCCCAAGAAGCTGTTGCTCCCAGCAGACTCTTGTGGCTCCATCTCGCTCGCAGCAGCTGCATTTCTCACTGTCACGTACTTGTGGAGGCTCGGCTCCATCAGATCGTTCTCGTTCGCACCCGCCATCTCCGATTCCACGAATGCCGTCTGCCACCTATTGTCCAGCCGGCCGCCGAAAGAATTGTTGCTGCAGTTGTGATGCTCGGAGAGATCGGCTTCGCTTTTGTACTCGGAGAAGCCGGATGAAAGATTGGAAGTCGTGCAGGAATTGAGATTGGCCACGACTTCGAGAATGGAACGGGCCTTGGAGACGCAGGCAGGAAGAGAAAAGACAGCCGCGGCAGCAGCCGCCGCCGCCGAGTTCTGTTGGTGGTAGTTCTGGATATCCTCCAGGAGCAATGAGGCGTAGGTGGGGGGATTGAGGGATTCCGGGTTCAGATCCACACCGAGATCGAGGTCTCTGGACCTCCTCGAAGACCGGGATCTTGTTAGGGTTGGGCGATTAAGGCCTTCTGCAGCTGCCTTGGTTTCTGTCGGTGGTTCTTCAATGATTTGAGGCTCCCACGGCTGCTCTTTCTGCCTAGCCGTCCGAAAAAGCGAGGCGGGCCTACCAAGGGCATCCCTAGCCTCTCTCCTTCTTGGATTTGGACGCTTTCGCCGTCTCCTTCCATTCGCCATCACAGCAACAGCGTCGCCCGATTCCGCTTTCCGCACGTCCAGCAGTCTCACGAGGTTACTTTCGTCTTTTTCGGGTCATTTCGGACGGCTAGGCACTGCTTTTTTGAAGGCGTGAGGGCGCGGGGCTAAAATGCAAAGGTCAAAACTTTCGGGGGTCTAAAATGCTAATACGAAAACTTCGGGGTCCAAAATGCCAATACGCATAGTTAGAGGGTCTATGGCGCAATTTTCCCGAAAATTCATGAATATAAAAAGAATTACTTTATTTGGTGAGTATATTTAAAAATCCCCCTTTAAATTTTTTTTAACGTAAACAACTACAAGAAACTCGTCAACCCGACATCAAAACTCGTCGACGCGGTGATCCACCAGGTGAAGAATTCTAATTACTGGAAACGGCCAATCCGGCACGGGTAATGGGGACCAACAGAGAAGTAGTAGACATGCGTCCTTCACGAAGACGAACAGGGATAAGTCATGATCGCCGTGGCAGGATACTGCAGATTCGCTGCCAACGAACGGATTAAAACAGCACTGAGAAAAGGACAACTGGGGACCACCGAGATTTGGAGAGACATGCTCACTTCAACTCAACGGCTCGGATGAGCAGTGGTCCCTCAGTCAACTCGACAATCGGTGTTGGAAATCCCTTCGTTTTTAGGACGTACTCCCGGAGGGGAGGTTTGGTAACATATGGTGAGGGAACCATATTTTTTTAATGGTATTTAGTTTCTCAATATAAATCATTACTCCATCAATTACACTATTTTTTCATTTTTATCTCTAAATTACAATCATTTTCCCTAACAACTACATACAACAAACTTATTTATTCCAACCATACATCTATCATTTCCTATTAATCACACACTTCTCAAAATATTCTCTTTTTCATTTCCTATAATTTCCCACCGTCCCACTATTTTACACATCACTCCCTTTAATTTAGAGCTTAGAAGGGGAAGAAAATCTGAGTGTGTCTCATTTGTCATTATCACCAAGTACTCCAAGTATGTCATCGTCCATAAATTCCATCGAACCCTGCAGGGAGATCTCGGTAAATCCATACCATGTCGCAATGTTATGAGATCCTAACCGTATACTAGAATAAAAAAAAACCTAACCGTATATTGAACCACTGGTTCAAATTGTTTTAAATCGTTTAAGAAGATGTATCACTTATAATATATGGCATTATTAATTACTATTGATATAAAAAAAAATATTTTGTTTCTACCAAAAATAATAATAATAATAATAATAATGTTTTGCATCAAAGTTCTCTTGGAGTGGAATGGTGGAAGAGATGAGGCATCATCCTTGTAAATTATTTTCAATCACAGCTGAATTCAAAAGTGTTTGCATACTGAATGATAGTTGCGTTGTTGTGGGCAAAAAGAGACTATTTTTAAAAAATTTCACAATATTAAGGAATGTCACACGGATGCCAAACCGAGCCGCGGTTCTTCCGGTTTCTGTTGTTCAACCGCGCGGTTCATCCGAGTCCTAGCGGTTTTCGCTTTTGAGCCATTTTCCAAAAACCATCCCTCAACCAAACCAATTTCCCTGATGCTTGAATCGGTCGGACTGTGCAGTCTGACCCGGTAACCACATTGACCTGTATAGCACATGAATGGATTGGATGCATATGCCCAAAAGTTTTGGTTGCACTACTTTGGCTGGTCGACAAGCGAGTGTAAATGTGTGCCATTGGCTGGATCTACAATTAACCCAATGTTGAAACTGTAACTCCCTTGCAAAACTACTAAACAAAATTAACCTCAACCCAAATCAAACGCATTTATATTACGAACTGTACTGTGAGTCAACCATAGGTAGCAATTAAGGTTGCAAAAAGATTTAATGAGAGGATCGAGTTGCATGAAAGTATAACGTAACTACAATATAATTAATTCTTAAATAAGGTGATATTATTTATGGGATTTGTTCCGGTGCATGCACCGTGGGCCCCACATGATCATAAATGTAAAATCCTCCTCACCCATTGTATTTAAAATTGTCCACTTTATTAGTGTACCAATTTTCATCTAAATCCAACATGTGTGTGATCCCCATCTTAAAATGGTGCAAAATCAACGTAATAAAATAGTTTAATGTAAATATTAAGTTTAAAGTGGCATTTTCAACATCTAAACCGTCTAAAGTATGATTTTTATATGGATAAATGATTGTATAAAGTTTCATTACGATCTAATATGTGTGGGGCTCATTTTACAGCGGACTGTACTGGATCATATCCCATTATTTATATAGGTATATATAAATAGACATTAAACTAATTAATTAGCTAAAATCGGAGGGAGCCGGGTGGCACTCCCTAGATTAGAAAGCTAGAGAGTAGAACCAGTACTCCATTGAAATGGTGGCGCGCCGCCCGTCGTGGTCATTTGTGAGGAGAGGGGCATAGAAATCCATTTCTTATCCTATCGCCAAGAGATCACTTTGCAAAAATCCCACGCACCACCAATCTCTTTGTCCCGCTTCACTGCCACCGCCGGCAGTATGAGTCCCCGGCAGGATAAATAGCAGCAACAGGAGCAAGTATCATAAGGGCTAGGTGGACTGCCCAAGACAGGACTGCACAGTGCACCTCGATCGATGAAGTTGTGCGTGTACTCATCAAGCATATACGAAGGAGATATAATCCAAAAAATTGTGAACAGAAAACGTAAATATGCAAAAACATCTCTGATCTAGCACTTCTACAATATCAGCATAAGGGAGAGTCAGATGACATGGTCCGCATGGATGGAATAAGTAAACATCAGTTCTTGTCACCAAGTACTACCTAATTATTACAATCCAAACCTTAGACAAAATACTACATATCAAAGTATCATTGTCCTTAATATCAGTGCAGGAAGAAGTGATGGCAATGGAGGGGAAGAGACGGTGTGGATGCGCATGGAGAGAGGGAGGGAGGGAGGGAGGGATGGGAGAACTGCAGGTTGAAGTGGGGATGGATTCAGTGCAAAATGACCAGCCAGCCTTGGTCCTAACCATGGTTTGATGATGCAGGTTAGAAGAAGGCGAACCCAAGAGGCCAAAAACATCTCCCTAGGGTCGCCCCCTTGGTTTCGGTTGGATTTTCACAGTCCAAACCGTTGTAGTGGGAAGAAAGATGAATTTCTCCTAACCTAAGGTCGGCTTTCAGCTCCAAGCCATTTATGGAGCCTTTTTTTTTTTCCCTCTATCCTAGTGTTAGAGACAGGAGATAGAGCTAAATGCCAAAAACAAACATTAGCGCACTCCAACAATTGTCTCGTCAGTCAGGCCAAAATTCCCAAATTCTGGCCATGATTGAAATGTACAGAAGCAAATAACAAAAGAATTAGTACTCACCTTCCCTATGCCTAAGGAAAGATGAGTAGTCACATGCATTTTACAACATGATGGTGTGTTAGGTAAAGTTGGTTGAGGTTGTTGGTGAGGCACATTGGTCACAGTCCAATGGGTCATGTGCCACATCTAGTCCTAGCTAGCTAATGTCAGAACAACAAGACCAGGGCATCCCATGCCCCAGGGATTGGCCAAAGACAGCCTCCTTATTTCGAGTTGCATGGCCAGAGAGTGATGGTGTTTGGGCTCCCGAAAGTGTCACACTGAATTTACATTTTACACGCCCAGAAGTCAGATGGGGTTGTGTTAATTTCTTAGCCCTTCCAAGGCTAAATTTAAAAAGTTGTTTTCAAATGTCTAGCTGATCATATCAGGCTAGAGCTTGGTGCGGGATGAGAAGTTAGCTTTCCAAGAGATGATGCAACCATGGGTATTGATGCTGTTTAGCCCCGGGCGAGGCGGGGCTATCAATCTCCATACAATGCAATGTACCCATTGTAACTAGATGCACTTATGAATTTGGGGGGACCTCCTCCAAATACAGGTGTGGGTGGTGTCTAGCACATCCTGTTGGGCTACGACAGATGGAGCAATAGGGCCAAAGTTGGCCTGCTCTGTGGATGGCATGTGTGTTAGTCAAAGAACCATGGTTAGGCCGAGGGTTGCTCTGGTGGTGGGATGAAGGGGGTAGGAATGAGCCTAAAATGATGATGCGGCGTTGGAGCAGGGAGAGCTGGAGCCGGAAGAGCCATGGTCACGCCTGTTGCAGAGTAAAAGACACTGTCAAAGATATTAGTACCGTGAAAACCAAAGCATCAGGCAAGAATGCATTAATACATTATAAAAACCAGCGGTGGGTATTAATTCTTCTTTTAGCTATGCATTTACGACCGCAAAGTTGGATGACTAGCTAGTGTTTCTTTTTTTAAAAAAAATTTAAAAAATGTGTTCACCGCCCGTGTACTCATCATGCATATGTTGTATGTTTTTGAGAAATTAAAAGAGATTTTAAAAAAATAAAAAACATAATGGCCCTACGATTATCATGGACGAGAGACAAACCTGCTTGTGGTGGGGCCGTGGGTGGCAGAGACATGGGGCCAACGTACTGCTGTGGGAACGCGGTGGAATTGAGGGCCGAGTACTGAAACGGGTGGTGGTGGTGGTGATACTGCATGTTATAGCCCTGCCCGTGGGAGTAAGGGGCGGCCCCACTTCCGTGGCCGAACTGAAAGTACGGATAGAAGGCCGTGGTGCCCGTCACCAGCCCAGCTGCTCCTCCGTACAACGGATATTGCGCAGTTGCTCCTCCGCCATACGCATTGTAGTAGCTCTGCATCATCGCACCGTAAATATCAGAACAAAAACCAGTAACCATGCGTATCAGCATGGGAATAAAAACATAAAAGAATAATAAAACGTTTTCTTGCCACGAGAGATAGCTGACAGATTAGAAAATCTTCCGGTTTGGACCATCTTGAGCCAAATATGATTATTTAAAATTGAGCATATCGCAAGTACACATGCTTATACGATCCCAAAAAAAATACACATGCTTACTACAAATCAAAAAAAGGTATACATGCTTGGGATATACATGCTTATTTTACCTCTAATTGGATAGTTTAATAATTTTAAATGCACTTATATAGTTTGTCTAAAATTATATGCACAATGGGGAATTTCAGCAAAATCACAAATACGCACGGGTTCTAATTATAATTCTAAGCAAAAATTTATATTCAAGTAAAATTTTAATACTTTTACAGCGGCATGATCAAATTTTTTTTTATGGAAAATTGTACTTTTGGATATTGTTGAAATTAGAGATAAAACTTGTAGATATATTTGGAAGTTGGTCATTAATCTTTAATAAGATTTTTTTAATTTGTAGATAAGATTATTCAACGCTAACGTTATCAACAGAATGTATTTAGAACTATAATGCTTGACACATTTATGATTACAATATTAAACCAAATAAGGGCAGTGCCTACGAACCGTGGGATACGCGTAATCTGGGGAAAATGGTGAGTACCTGAAAGTCGTAGAAAATTCAAACATCAGTCACGCAAACATTTCGGTGGGCTTATTGCCCAAAAGAAATGGACAGTAGAATTCTGTCAGAGAAGTCAAAACGGTGGGGTTCGAACTTCCACCAGAAGAACGGCTTGAAACAAGAGAAGTTTGCTTGATACGTGCGTAAAGATAGCAGAGGGTTGCAAAGCTACGCATTCTTCACAACCCAAAAAAGCCACTCATTCCCAAGCATGCGTGTCGACAAAAGCCGAAAATGCATTGTCATCGACGCATGCGCAGTTTGTTGTAATCTCCTTCCCGTGCAAGCGTCTGCATGCAATCCTATAAAGAAGCTGGTGTGGCACGTTGCTTAAGCTTGGGGTTTACGATTGCAGGGTTGGAGCATGACATTCCAAGATGTTCACGTATTGGGATGTATCCTAGCAAACTCTCCAACGTTTCCTTCTCTGCGGGCACGCATACATCCATTGCTCATGCATGAGGACGATAGAGAGAGAGGATGCATCTGTGCGTTGCTTTTGAGTGGCCGTATCGATAGAGAAGAGAAGAGAGGGGGAGAGGAAACATATGCATCCCAGTAGAGAGATGAGTACTTTGATGACTGCAACATGCATTTGCACATGCAATGCACGTGCCGTCCTCATGCCAAGCACTAGCCTACTTTTACGCTAGGTATGGCTGGCAATGCACGTGCTGCTGCCATGTACAACTCATCAAAAATCTTACCCATATACATTGTAAGGAATTCCTTGCTGGATGGCATAATGAGGGAAGCTGGCAGCTGAAGGAAAAGCTGTTCCCCCTCCTGTCTGGAACGAGTTCATCACCCTAAAGTTTCTGCTCCCTCCTAATAATTGCATTCATTTCAAAAACAAGATCAACCCACTAAGCACAATCACATTAATATAGGTCATAAACTCCTTATTTTTTCAATAAAAAAAAACAACAAAATAGGCCCATTTTCAAGAATTGACCAGTCAAACTTGCAGGCACTCCTCACACTTACCAAGAAGCAGGAATAACTAGCATTCAGAACACTGGTTATTTTATAGACAGTGTTTAAGAAAAAGAAAATTCTACAGCCTCAAGATCACTGGTTCCATATCCATTTCCCAGGTTTGCATTACGACAGCCACGGCTTTTGTAGAATGATCAGTACGTCGTTGCGTTGATTCAAAAAGCCATTACTTGCAAAAGGGAAATTTGGACTCGCCTTCCATTTTGTTCTAGGATTTGTCTTTTTAAGAGAATTTGAACAAGATTTTATCTCTATTTTTTTTCCTGTTTAGGAAGTCTTTGAGTTGTTGCCATATTCGGGAAACCAATCAACTAGACTTTAGAACCATTGCTACAATCACCACCCAGATTATTGCCGGACTGCCTGAGTACGCATGTTACGAAAGCGGCAGCTATGTAGTTCAGGTGAAATTTTAACAGAACCCTAGAGAGCTTGATATGTTAGTGTGATAAAATTAGTTAATGAAAATAGTATTAACCTAAAGAAATGAAGAAAACCACAAAATAATACGAAGGTGAAGAAGATCAGTTACCATGTTTGGGTGTTGAAGGTGTGGATCTTTGAACACCCAAAGAGGCAAGATTGCAATTGGCCCTCCTACCGTCAATCACGGGGGATGCATCAACACAAGCTTTCATGGCAGCCTCGGGCTCGCGAAAAGTCACCTAAATACAAAGAAAGAAAAAAAATAATAAATAGCCATATATTTGCATATTCATGAAATTGCAAAAATGGGAGGAAAAAGTAATACTAATTGGATCTAGTTGTTGTGCTTTTTTTATTGGGATAATTCTGGATCATGGAGCCTTTTCAAGGAAACCCCACATCCAGATCTTGGATGCAAATGATAACATTTGGATTTCATAACAAGTAAAGAAAATCAAGTTTGTTTTTTTTTTTTAAAAAAAAAAAAGCACTGTCAATAGCGGGGGGAGAGAGAGAATGAGGAAAAGAAATAATGGTGGTAAGCTGAGCTGTTTTTTCACCCGCTCCATTATTGATATGCACACACAACTTTTTTTCTGCTTTTCCCATAACAAGGTTTACATTGAGTGAATAGCCCGGCAACAAAAGTGGAAAAGGAGGCCTCCATGTATCAAAAACCAGGGTGTAAGTGAAACCATCAACACCCTAAATATGAAGCCTGGAAAAAAAAACAAATATACAATATAAAAAAAAATGATAACAGTAAGTATTTTTAAAAACTTACAAATCCATAGCCTTTGGATCTTCCAGTGTTCTTGTCCGTGATCACAACAGCCTCCAAAATCTCCCCAAACTGCTCAAAGTATTTTCTCATGGTCTCCTTCTGGGTCTCCCATGCAAGCCCCCCAACAAACACCTTGGTATAAGTGGTGTCCCCAAATTGCCCTGACAAAGCAGCCGGAGTCATCTTCACCTCCAAAACCTCTCTTCTCCCCTTATGATCTCTCCCTCTCCTCCTCTATCCTTCAACCCCCACGGTTAGCGCAATTGCCCTTTACGAGTCAGAAGATCACCTAAAGCACGCAAGAGATTTACAGGATCTATTCTACGCGGTGGGAGCCAGATGAATGATTCAGGATCAGCTAATTAGATTGAAGGGATTGAGGAAGGAGAGAAGGAAGATGTGAGAAGGGGGCGCAAAGAGGAAGAGAAGAAAGCAAAAGGTGGAAAGAGGAAAGCCATCAGTCCGTATGCATAACTATTATATAGTCCTTACTTTTTCTAATGGGCCATGCTACGCTGATAGTTCACTGCCATGTTTGAGTTGTGGTGTCCCATCCATCGTGCAATCTCCAAATCTCGGCCTACAATTTCCACTTAAATATGGACCAGTCTCCAGTTTATCAAACCATTGTATTTGTGTTAATTTGTTTTATTAAAGACGACAAAACGATCGCCTAGTTAACGAATGTGGTTGTAAAACAGAGGTATACCATCACCACAACTACAACGATTTTTTAAAGATTTTTTTTTTTTTTATCCCGGTACCATCAACCATGGATTGTTATTATTGGCTAGGGTTTGGCGCGAGGCGGAGAAAGGAGAATTACGTTGTTGACCTTGGGTTCTGGTAAATTTCGTCAAATGGCTGGGAAACATGCAGGCAGTAGTATCAAAAATTTAAAAGCAAAATAAATAAATATATATAATAATGGGCAGGCGGGAAGTGGCTGTAACGGAACGGATATTTGTACGGTGAGCTTTATCGTCGCGGAGCAGCAAAACGCACCGTTTCTTTTCTTGCACATGCACATGCAGCGCCCGCAGCTTTGGAGTAGCAACTCCATTCACATCTTTAGCACATAATTACGAAGCATGCCTGTGCATGAACCAAGCCGTCATTTTGGTGGGCTGGGGACTACATTCAAGAACATCGGACTTCGAAATACCGTTCACGGCGGCTAGAAAAACGAACCATATGGAATTCGCGCGTGTTTGTTGGCGGTAGTTCGTCTTATTTTTATAATATTTTTTAACGTCGGATTTCTGTGTGCGTTCCGTATCATCTATGCAATGCTGATTGGAGATTTGGAGACCTGCATCGCTGTCGTGTTCTCAAGTACCAACAAATGAAAAATCTAGTTGGTTTAATAAATGATCGAATGTAAAAATCGCTAGTTGTGCGTATGGGGACATGAAATTCCCGTACAGCTGCACCGTACTGCAGCTATAGTAGTGTAGCCAGGAGCGATGGCAACATTTACGGGACGGCAGTCGTACGGTGGAGTCTTTTTTTCTTGTTTTTTGAGTGGCCATAGCAGCTCCGATTGGCAATCGCAGTCAACTGGAATCGATCCTTGGTTGCGAGGGCAAGAGTGCCCGTTCAGCAACCAACTGCCGTGAGGGCAGGTGATTGTCCGACGGTGTGGTTAGTAGAGGAAGTTAGGGCGAGTAGCAGAGGAGTGGAGAGGCGGCTCTGGCATTTGAAATGTAGAAAGCGCCGTGTCGAACTCCAGATTCTGTGAAGTGTATTTGGTACTGCGGCGGCAAGTTGTTTTCTGTTGACTTGGCGCCAGAAGGCCCAGGACCACGGTCATTTTTGCGTCCTCGTCTCCTTCCTTCCGTCCGGCGCGCTGTGTACGAAGCATGTTTTTGTCCACGAAATCGGTTGTTTTCTCCGCCAATATTGATCTTTTGTTTTTAATAAATTCGGGTCTGTTTTTGGGCACATTTTCGAATTAGGAATACTTGTAATGATTCCTATCCTATTTTTGACGTGGGAGCGTCGATTCTGATCTTAAAGGGCGCAGGGCTGTTTCCCAAGGACAAAGCATTTTTAAAATTCACGTTTGAATGAAAATTCTACATTGTTTGGTTATGTTTTTTACATCAAAATAAGTATATAATAAATGTATACGGGTGATCTCATGCGTCCATGTTTATGGGACCCTCCATTCGTCCAGCCAGAGGATCTCTCAAAAAAAAAATTTTAGAAACGTGAAGAGTTAGGTGTATTTATCCTGGATAGCGATTGTATGTACCTCGGCGCATACAACTATTTTTTTATTTTTTTCAAAATTATTTTTACACAATGGTTAATCTAAGTGTATTTAACATATGTATAAATTTTTACCAATTTAAAATTACTAAAAATGCCACTGATTTTTAAAAAACTAAAAAAAAAATCTAAAAGTCTCCAAAATTGGTAAAAATTTATACATATGTTAAATACACTTAGATTAATAGCTTCATGAAAAAATTTCAAAAAAATAAAAAAATAGGTATAGTAAACCCCGGTGCATTGAGCCTCAATGCACCCGGGTGCATACGATCGCTGTCCATTTGTCCTATAAACTAAAATTTACCATTTTTAGATGTTTTAGATATTTTTTATTTTTAAATACAGTGATATTTTCATAATTTTCTAACTCATATATTATGAAAAATTTCACTGTCTTTAAAAATAAAAAATACTTACAAGCATATAAAAAGATAAAACTTGATTTATATATTAAATACATCTAAATTTACATGTTTATAAAACAAATCAAAAAATAAAAAAAATTCCCATGGCCGAATGCATGCAGCATGAGATCAGCCCTTATAAATGTATTTGATATGTATAACATCCATTGTAACTAGCATCCATGAATGAGATTAACTTGTTAAATGTATATGCATTACTTTTGTAATATTAATTGCTTATTTTTCAAACTAGATCCACGCATTATGTTTAAAGTAATAAAATAGAAATTTTAGAATAGCCAACTAGGGGTGACAACATTCGCTTATCATGTTTTGGATGTAGGATTGAAACCCACTGTTGACTATTAGCGAGGGATTTCTGTATCATATTATGACATATCCCCTTAATAATAGGGGTGTAAATAAGCCCAATTTGTAATGTAAAATGCTATATCGTATACAATATTAATCGAAAAATCAAAATAATATAATATTCTTTTAAATTAAAGTCAATTAAAAAATAAATACTTTAATAAGTTGAACTTTTAGAAACTCATATAAATAATCAAAATTTTATTTCACAGTATTGTTTTTATCCAGAATAACGCTAATGATTTTGATATTAAAATTTATTATATGTAATACATTTCTTTAAGAGCTTCACTTGTCAAAGAGTACATTGTTCTCCTTAATCCTTACTAGCCAAGGTTGAGGTTGGGATTGGGTAAGGTCTCTCTTATGAAAGTGGATTGTGATAGTGCATGGATAGTTCATGGCTTAATTTTTTTCACACCATTTGTTAGTGTGAATTTTCAAGGGAAGTGATATCGGACTAAAGTATAACAAATCATCTCTCAAGTGTAGCCTCAACGGGCTAAATTATGTATTCCATAATGAAATCTTCACTAAGTAGTGCATTAAAGAGAAATCAAAAGGAAAATTTAAAGTTATTTGTTCTTAGTCATATATAAATCATGCTCATCAACATAAGAGGGGACATTTCCCGACTTCTTCAACACTTCATAGCTCATTTCACATTAGTTTTTACTGCCCTTCCCTTTCTTCCTTTTCTCGCCTTGGTCTTTGGTAAAATATTGGTCACTTTCCGAGCAAGTTTAGGAGACATGTAATTTTGCATTTTTACTTAGTGGATCTTTTTTGCTTATGAATTTTCAAAAATATCTTTGAATTGAAATGGAGTCATCCTTTAAAAAAGAAAAGAAAATAAATGGAGCTATCCATTTCCATGCAAATCACTCTTGGCTTTCTCTTCTTCTTTTTTGCAAGCCTTGACATTCTAGTATCATCATATCATCTTTAATTTCATAATGTTTTATAGATTAATATCTATATTTTAAATTATTTTTATATTTCATATTCAATAATATGATTGTTTATTTTACAAAGAATGCACATGTTAAATATTAGTTATTTAAAAGCATGTAAAATTTCTAGCAACCTTCTAAAAATAAATTTTTAGTAATGATCAAGTATCATTCAAATGTATCAAGCCTCAATACATGCAAGTATTTGAACTCTTTTTTACTTTGTCTTTTATTGGGTGTATGTGTTACATTTCATTTCATTTGTATTACAATTAAGCTCAAGGAAGATAACAATAATTTCCCATCTATCATTTCATTTCATTATATATTTTTTACCATTTTTAAATATATGTATTTTTTAAAATTTGAAAATACTAAATTTCTAGCATATTCAACATTAAATGGTGGTGTAAATTATTATTCTTTGAAATTATAAAAAGTAAACGTGCAAAAATCTAAAATGATAATTTTTATATATATAAAGATTATATGTAAACTCACATAATGATAAACTTTCCTGTCGAGGCGACTTCTAGGCACGTGGTGCTGGCTACGAAGTATGTACAGTCGAATATAAAAATGGCTATTGGTGATATGTGGAATTGTAGTTGTGGGTAGCATAAGGAGCTAGGAGTGAAATAGTTATCAAGGGACATAGTCATAGTGGGCAATGAGATCATCTCCAACTATGCATGTGTAAGCTAGTGTCGGAGGATATTGACTTGGAAATTGGAGAACCACTATTTGAGGCTCTTGATCATTCCTGATAAGATTGAAAATTTAGCGTGAGTGACTGATCCACGAGGATCAAGCTTGGCAGGAGTTGTTGTTAATGAAATTAAGGCATATGAAGTTGAGGTAGATGACTCCGTATGTTGAAAGAAGCTTTATAGATGTTTTCACATTTCATGGACTTTTTCTCCTTTAATACTAGAGGTCTTTCCTCCTCTAATACTAGAAGCAAGACCTACTAACTTGTATTGAAGAATGTAAAAGAATAACTGCACGAATTTTTTCTTACATTCATCACATTTATGACAAGGGAAGGAGTGAAGGACCAAAGTGTCACTTTTTCATAAGTGACGCCAAATGATTGAGCACACTGTGCATTAAAGTAAATGAGAAAAATAAATTTTACACAAAAAAGACAAACTTAGTTGATCCAATCTTCTTAAAAAACCACAAAGGGGAATGGTTTCATTTTGCGAGATAAATAAGGTGCAAAATTCCCTCACGCTTGAAAAAAATTGACCAAGACACTATAGTTGGAGTAGAAATAAATGCTAAGAAATTGAACGAAGTAGCCCTTTATATGCATCTCTTTTATGATACAAGACATGATTTTTTAGATGCAAGGCTCAAGGGAAATCTGATTGTGAGATTAGATAAAATGAATAATCAAAGTGGTTCATTAGCATTTCATAAAAAAAAAGTGGTTCATTAGCAAGATAAGAGGCCCAAAGGGTGATTTTGCTAGCAAAAGCTATATTTTGCCAAAAAGTATTATGAGAAGGATGTTCAAGCATGTACGATAACTCAAATGGTGTAACAACTTTGAGATTGATTTATATAACCCTGTACATTAATAAAGATTAGTCAACATTACCTTCTAATAAGTTATGCTTAATTAGATATGCATCTTGCTGTCTTGCATGGGTTTGGCCAACATAGTAACAACTATGAGCGTAACAATAAACTTTCATATTTCCCTATTTTCAATAATTAAGGAGTGGAAAATTCAACATTATTGCAATCAAGAATCCTAAAACCATATTAAGTTTCAAGGAAAAAACATATTAACATACGGTCTCCCTTCTATGAAACCTCCGTTCTTTGTAATCCCTTTTATATTTAAATATCAATAGTCGATGAAAAATTCATTTCTTCCATCGTATTTAGCATTATTTATAGTATCTTGAAAAAAAAAATTTATTTGTTTACTTTTACTCTATATGGGTCACGTATATAAATATATAAAATCAACATAATAAAATAATTTAATGCTATAATATTTATTTTAAAGTAGTTTTTTTAACATTAAAATAATTTAAAATATCATTACTATATAGATAAATGATTATATGAAATATTATTACATTCTAACACATGTGTGAGGGGATCTAAGTGTTTTCATAATTTATATATGAATATTTATATTTTTCAGCAAATGTAGCCTATAAAATACTTAATCAGGATAAAACTTGATTTTCTAAATAAACAAATAATATTAAATACAATAAATGAATTGAATTTTCTTTAAAGATCAAAATCTTAAGAACTAAGGAAATTATATGACTCCACTTTTATGTACCCCGGTTACATGAAAGCAGAGCTCATTAAGATATTCTAAATAGCAACCATCGCAACTAACCTATTCATGGTGCGATAGGTTCGAATTCCTCCCATGATGGAGGTTCGGATGTGTAGGGAGGGTTTTATCTGCGTTAGTATAGACAGGAGCTTATGTCTCTAGTGAATTAATGTGGGAGCTAGTGGCCTTCAAATAAATTTACTTGATTGTAATATCAATTTTCTACTTTTACATTACTAATTTTAAAAAATCGAAACAGTTAAATCAAGCCTAGAATCAGCAAAAGCAACTCAGTATTCCGATGGAAATGGAATCCCACGCGGTGGCCGGTGGGATGTCCTATTTACGGCAAATCATATTGCGTTTTTTGCGATCAACCGGCCTGTATATCAGCCCTCGTTCGCTGCCCGAGTATCAAAGCCTCGACTCGAACGCTGCGTGTTTGCTTTTTGGCACGGAGAGCCCCCGAAGTCTGGCAGAGCATGGATGATCATGCGCATGTCCCCTATGGAACTTCCTAGCCACGCAGCTCACTGCATGCGTCCTTTTAATTGCAAGAGCACCAATACCGACTTTCGACCCGCAACGAATAGAATTGCTCCTTACATTCCATTCAAATGGTATGTGCATGCAAATGGAGTGACGTGGCAAAATTCAAGTGGGTGGATAAAACCAAGCCGATTTGTCGAGTAGGTCCGCCAAACGTGGACCTATTTGTACCCGAAAGGGGTGGATCGCAGCATGGGTGGTGCAATTCTAAACACAAAGAGTTTCAAAACAGATGACCGGTGGTGCACATGAACATTTTTTCATGCGCTTCAGATATATATATATACAGAGAGAGAACCGATCCTGTGCAGTTGGACTGCACCGTAATGGTAATTCACTGTAAAATGGACCCCACACATATTAGATTGTAATGAAACTTTATACACTCGTTTATCCATATATAAATCATACTTTAGACGGTTTAGATATTGAAAAAACCACTTTAAACTTGATATTTACATTAAACTATTTTATTACGTTGATTTTGTACCATTTTAAGATGGGGACTACACACATGTTGGATTTGGATGAAAATTAGTATGCTAATAAAATGAACAATTCTAAATACAATGAGTGGCGTGAATTTTCTATTTATGATCAAGTGGGGCCCACAGTGCATGGACTGCACCGTGCAGTCGCATGCACTCAGTGACTCCAAAATGGGGGCCACATGATCATGAAATCATGATCTACTCCACCCATTGTATTTAGAATAATGTATTCTACTACCATACCAATTTTCATCCCAATCAGATACTTTAAAGTTATTATTTACATCAAACTATTTTATTACGTTGGATTTGTACCATTTTCAGATGGGGCCCATATACATATCTGATTGGGATGAAAATTGGTATGATAATAGAATACATTATTCTAAATACAATGGGTGGAGTAGATCATGATTTCATGATCATGTGGGCCCCATTTTGGGGCCACTGTACTGCTGTTCCGGTGCAGCGTAACTGCACCGGAACAGCTCTCATATATATATTTGGCTATATATATTTTTTATTGTGTTTGGAAGTGATAAAGTTTAATATAAAAAAATTTTAGCATAGAAATTTTTGAAATGAAAGATGGAAGGCATGGTACGCAAATCGCAAATAAGGCCAAACGTGGACTGCGCGCGCTGCGCTTACGCTAGTTATGACTACGCATGGATGGCCTGAGAGGCTTGTCACTGGATAACCATTCTAAATGCTCTAGAAGCTGCGAGCCATGCGATGAATTCTTTTCCCATCATTTTTCTATGGATATTTATTACCCGTAGTTGCTTTGCGACCATTGTGCCCGGAGTTGTAAATGGGTGAGCTCAATATTTGTGCGGCTTAACCTAAAACCCTGACCTATTCGAAAAACATTTTACCTAGACCTATGCGTTCGAATTAGGATTATGTAAACTCTGACCCTCATATTTAAGAAATAGATGAAGCTCGGATTGATCTAGGGTATTAAGTTGGTAATACAAGTTGAAAATGTAATTATCAAGTTAAAAATTTTAGTATTTCAACATGTTATCAACTAAAGTCACTTTGATGCTGAACTTATATGTTGATGTTTAAAATATCTAATTAATGAATAAGATTAAAGTATAAGTTGTCATGACTATAATAAGAAATGAAGGGTTTAGGTTATGATTTCTCAAATTTTACTATAAAAATAGTATGTGTGCAGTTTTTTTTTTAAAACACACTATCTGTGCAGGTTTGATTATCCTATGTCTGGACATACCATGATTGTATATTTAGACCAAGCAACGATTATGACTACGGGTACAACTAGGACGTTTCGGATTGCAGTAATGTCTATCCCATTCAAATTCGAATTTAAAAATATCTACTCAAATCTAAGAAGACTAAGTTGACGCCTGATTTTTCTGTGGCCGGGAGCATATGGCAGCCATACTTCCGCCTAAAAACATATATTTTTTTCATTTTTTTCATGGGCATGCAAAGTTAAATGTTAAAAATATCCAAAAACAATAAAACTTAATTTATAGATTAAATACATCTAATTTTGCGTGTTCATGAAAAAAGTGAAAAAAATATGTTTTTTGGCGGGATGCATGGCTGCCCCGTGCGCCCGGCCCCAAAAAATTAAGGCTCAACTAAGTTTGAAACAACTTGATAACTTGGGTTGAAAATATATTAGCTATTGTGTAGATAATTCTTATAAATTCATTATATTATTATGAAGTAAATACCTTTATTTTTATTGCACAATTTATTATAAGTATAACTAACTAAAAGTATACAAATAATTAGGAGTTCATTTTTAATGCTTGCCTCAACGCTCGTGCTTGCATTTTCACTTTTTTGCTATTGTTGCATCGATGTGGGAGGCCTAAACAAGTTGTTTCATGTAAAATGTTTTTAAATATTTTATTTGAATTTCAAAATAAAAATAAAAATATTATATATATAATCTTGTCTAGGTCTAGATATTCATGCGAAAATAAAAACAAAAGTAGATAATGCAAATGTGAGTATTGAAATTCAATGTTCACACAAGCATCAAAAGAAAACTTAATAAGTAACTAACCAACAAAAATACATAGCAACAAATCATTATTAATACATTACGTACCAATGTATTGACATCTTGAAATACTATTTCAAGAGGTCCATTTTTTAAACTAATTTGCATTCGCCACTGATAATATAAGAATTTAAATTATTTAATCACTAAACTTCTAAAACTTATAATTCATCCAAAAAACAAAAATCGAAATATGTATTCAAGTTAAAATATTTGAATTTATTACTTAGTTCATTTAAATTGATAATTGAGTTTGGGTATGGATTATTCGGTTTATATTATCTTCAACTCCTAACTGAATGCACACGGATGCATTTTATTTTATTTCGAATTTTTTATATAACTGTTAATCTAAGTGTATTTCACATGTGCATCAATTTTTATTATTTTTAAAAAAATTTAAATATTTTTTATATTTAAAATCAATGAAATTCTTGTAATTCATAAATTACGAAAATGTCACTAATTTTAAAAAATCTAAAAATCTTAAAGTATCCAAAAATGGTAAAAATTAATATATGTATCAAATGCACCTAGATTAACAGTTGTATAACAAAAATTTAAAAATATTAAAAAGTAGATTTTTGCGCCCCAGGGCACTGTATCAAGACTCAAAACTAAATTACGAAACCAGATCGTGATCCCCTTCGTGTTACACCAGAATTAAAATTTTTGAAATCTAAAAATTTCTACCTAGCTACAACCTAGTACATTCTATACTTTTCAAAAAAAATTCTTTTTGTATATCAACTTAATAGATAGAAAACGTGGGCAATTTTTTTAAAAATAATTACATTACAAAATATAATAACGGTAAAAATTGAAATCATATATGATTTTTTGGGGCCTAGCAAAAAAATAAAGCAAATTGAAAGATAAATAAAGAAAAGCTTTGACTAAAACCAGGTGATAATAATTAAATCTCTAGATATTAACGAAGAATTGAGGCCGTTAACCGTGACGATAATTGATTATTGAGTAAGTGGAGAAGGGCAATGAAAATTCTCCAATTATCTTTCTGTTAAGGGAATGATCTTCTTCGGCCAGCAGCCTGAAAACATATTTTTTATTTTTCAAAACTGTCTTCCTAAGTATATTTAATTTGTGTGTCAAGTTTTGTCATTTTTTTATACGAGTAAGTATTTTGAAAATAAAAAATATTTAGACATCTCGAAATGGTAAAACCTAATGTATAAATTAAATAAATTTCGTAAAGTAGTTTTACAAAAAATTTAAAAATAAAAAATATATTTTTACCGGCGTAAAATGATTAGGAGGCTTCTATTACGGAGACAAGGTTGCTTTTATTGTTTTGGATCTTTGCATCAGTTCAATTGAAGCCAGCTGGCTGCACAGAGGATGAAGTGGGTGTGGGATTTCTCTATCCGGTTCTCTCCGATTTTGGTAAGTGCAGTACGTAGCCCTTTTCATCCGGTGGGTCTTCAAGCGGAAAACCAACCACGTCTAATCTACATAAATTCATTGAGTCCGGCGTTTATAGCCTTACTAGAGTTGCAACAGTTGGTAGGCCCAAATTAAGGGTGCCAGGATTGGATGGCCCATATTTTCGACAGGTTTTGCTGTCATAGCTCTGTGCTGCACTCATTCGAAAGCTTGCTCGTGGCTTCCACGGGTTATCAGTTATGTTAGGTTTGATACACTCTGGCAGAAGATATCAGTTAGATTTTTTTTTTTTTTGGATAAATAAGATATCAGTAAGGTTGTTTTCTAATAAATATGATTTTTTAGAATAAATTTATCTATGCGACACAAAACTGGGAAATTATTTGCAAACAAAGTAGAAATTATGGTGATGGAGCTCAAAAAAATGAGATCAAGAGTCACGGGGTATAGATTTTAAATTTCATTGAACATTGGTATTCATTTGCAAGGGGGTTCTCGAGCAAACAAAGTTCAATCTTGGGGAATTACTTGCAAAACTTGCAAAATCAAGAGTCGTGGGTATAGTTAGAAAATTTGCATTTTTTGAGGTCTTTTGCAAATATTCCTAAATCCTAACAAATAGCAGGAGTAAGAATCGCACGCCTTTTTCACACAATCTAGTGTCCTCCCCAGTGCCACCAAACAAACAAGCTGTCGGCATTTTCGCTAAGCCAACCAAGATGCTGAGATGCTTCTGCCAACCTGGCTTTTCCATGCAAGCTTGCTCATGAAGAAAGTCTTTAATACGGCCATGTAAAGAGGCCGACTGATCATTTCCGACCGGTCGGAAATCCGGTGATTTCCGACCGGTCAAAAAATATATATATTTTTTATTTTTTTTGAAAAATAATTTTATAAACATGTTAATCTAGTTATATTTAATCTATAAACCAAATTTTACCATTTTTGGATATGTATATATATTTATTTTGGATTTTTAAATACAGGGGTAAACTTAAATACCCCTGTATTTAAAAATCCAAAATAAATATATATACATATCCAAAAATGGTAAAATTTGGTTTATAGATTAAATATAACTAGATTAACATGTTTATAAAATTATTTTTCAAAAAAAATAAAAAATATATATATTTTTTGACCGGTCGGAAATCACCGGATTTCCGACCGGTCGTAGAAGATCAAGTCTCTGTAAAGAGAGGCAGGGATAAGAAAGTAAGCTAGGCCGAATGCATGTTTCATGTTTCACGGATGAGCACGGGCCAACGTGTTTCGTGGTGCGTTACCCTCATGCACAATTAATTTTTTTTAAAAAAATTAAAATATTTGGCCTAAACTAGGGCCTGATTTGATAACCAGGCAGTATGGGGTGGGATGGGAGGTGTCCGCATTATTTCATAAATAATTTAATAACTCAACAATTCTATTTTTTTCAATTTTATCTTTATATTTCAATCAGTTTTCTTTTCAACTATCTTATTTATTCAAATTTTGTCTCTATCATTTCTATTAATTACACGATTTTCAAAATATTTTCTTTTTTACTCCCACCTCATTCTTAAATTCCACCAACATTTACGTTTCCAAGCGTCTTCTATAATTACTATCCTTGAAAGAGGATATTCAGGTAAAATTTTACTAGCTTTCAGGAAGCATCTTGATACCATTGGCTAAAATTTTGATGGTAAGAATTTGTTGCATGCAATAACTATGCCAAACATACCTTATATTGCTATCTAACTTTATCCTGAATTTTTTATGACTATCCTTTTTTAATGGATATTTATATACTTTTTATGACTATCTTAATTCCCACATTTTAGCCAAAGAAAAAAAAACTATTCCTTGCCATGAAGAAAACTCTATCGTAATTCTTGATTTCCAATCATATCCAGACCCCTCCGTAATAAGACCATGATGTCGCAAGTTACATGGATACACAAGGTGGATCATGTTGCATACTTATTAAGGCCTATCATAATTAAATGGAATGTTTACCATTAAGTTAAAATCTATTCATTGCATTTAGTATGATTTATTTAAGAGAGATTTGCTCTCATACTTATGATTTTTTATATAAATCATGTTTATGTCTATAATTTTAAACTTATTACAAATATGCTTATGAATTTTAAAAGCATATGTGGCTATGCTATGGTAAGTCTCAATCTCTTTATTTTTTAATATATTACTTTTTGATAAATTCGAACAACTCATTGTGTTTATTAATATAAAATCAGCTAGTATACTAAAATCATTATCATTGGATAGCTTCGTGGCCCATAATTAATTTTAAAGTAATTTAATTTATCACGCTTACCAAGGCATCTAATTAAGGTAATTTTTGGGTATTAATTAAATTTAAATTGATAAAAATAATGAGGGGTTTGGATTTATCAAAAAGCAACATGTCTTTTTAAAAATCAAGAAGTTGTTCCTTGTTATGGGCATAGTCATAAAAAAATTAAAAATTTATACATAGTCACACAAATTTAAAAAATTTATAGGCATAATTGTAATAACTATTGCAATCTCAAATCATATGTGTAAATGTAATTTGCGTGAGAAATCACATGTGTGAATGCACATCATTTTTTATTCAACTAAGATATTAAGTTTCATCAAATTTAGATATATGTATAACACTATCTAAAAAAGGAATAGGATCAATGTAAGATAGTATTTAATTTATACATCAATTTTTAAATTGTTAATACAACATCTAAACGGTTTAGATATCTTTTATACAAGTAGATAAATGTTCTTATAAAATATTATTATTATTATTATATTTTAATACATTTATGAATATATCTCTTGCAGTTTTCACAGTACATACACTATTGTATCTATTTTTAAAATGGGTGTTGATCCTTTTAACTTAGGCCAGCAAAATTAGTTGTTAGCTATGCCATATATATACCATATTCAAAAATGTGTATATATTTTTTGAAATTTTTTTTGATTCATTTATATATACACCAACCTATTTGATTATAGACCAGCATATGCATAATCCTCGCAACATACAGAAAATCTTATAATGCGCCATCACCGAAGAGAAATTAATACTCCCACCGCAAGGGGGGCAACAGGTTGAACACCCCGCTCATGGGCACAACACCATGGCGCTACAGCCGTAGAAACCAAGAATTTTTAAATATAGTAATATTTTAATCATTTTCAACTGCCAAATTTGTACAAAAAAATTGAACAAATAGTCTTGAAAATAAAAAAAAATCTAAATCTTATTCACATCTGATTCAAGCATCTAGAATGCTTCGGAACGGACCTTCAATAATTTAATCGTTCAACTTTTTTCCAATATTATTTTACTTTCTTCGTTTTCTTTCATACATTTTATATAACTAAGATTGGATTGCCTGAATCACGAGTCTTTTTATCTTCATTTTATTTTCTTCTTAATTATTATTACTATCACATCATATTACTTACTTTTGAAATTTTTTTCTAAAAACAACAAAATAATAATATTTTTTCCATGTTAATCTAACATACCCTTGATTTGGATGTCGGTGCATTTCTTATCGTTCCTTCGTGTGTCGATAAAGAAAATATTATAAATGTATTTGGAAAGTAATAAATTTTTTTATGAAAAAGATTTTTAATTGAAAAAAAAAGTATAATATGATAAGAATAATGATGAAAAATAAAGAGAATAAAATTAAAATAAATATGTTAGACGTATAGATAATTATATAGAAATGATTGAAAAGTAAGATAATTATAAAAAAATATGAATAAATAATTAAAAATATAATAATTATGAAAAAATTTTAATTAAAAAATTTTAATCTTACATTTTTCACACATTACCAGACGCCCAATGTTTCAACTTTTAGACGCCCAATGTTTCAACTTTTCGGTCACGGGTAGTCCACGTTCGGCCCCCGTCTCTTGCCCATTTCGTCTCTGACCGTTGATTTCGGCGCCCTCTGCAGTAGAATTCGAGCGATACGTACATAAAAAATAAAAAAAAAAACCACAGCCAAGGACAAAATTTTCGTTGCTGGCAGTTTGAGGCCGTTTGCCGTAGACCGTGATTAGCCGGTCGCGCGATGAACGTAGGAGTATCTGTACTGGCGCCTGCGCTTCCTAGTGTGCCTGTTCTGTTTACTTATTAATTCGCACGTCCGCTTTTACCTACCTCTCGCGTAATGTTACTCATCTGTTGCTTCTAAATGGCAATGGCACATGGCACCCATGTGAAGGTGATGCAATAGCCGGCAATAATTTATGCCTGCTCCATCTTACATTCTTCCTCAACTGATCTGCACTTTTCAGAATGCAATGTAGGGTTTGCCGCAACGAGAAAGTGGTGATTTAAATCAGAGCCGCTGGTTGTTTGGGATTCCGGAATTATTAGGTTGTCTGCATAGGATTTTATGAGTTTCTATCGAATTGCACTTGACGCTGTCGGAAGTATGAATATCGAATCGAGGGCAAATCTCAATAAAGTACGCAAATTTTGTCCTTAATTTTAAATATAATGACGATATTTCAATCATTTCAAATGTTTATGTAATTTTCCAATATTCTCATTCACGCTTATGTTTATTTTTGAAATAATAAATACGTACAAGTCATTTTTTATGAATGATGTGTGCATTTCTGCTCACCAAAAAGAGAGTTGTCAATATACAACTGGCTCACAATGAATTGGGTGGACAACCCACCACAATTTACAAAATTAAGACATTTGTAATGCAAAATTAGCTATGAAATTAGAGCACCAATTTCCTGATTTGAGAACATAGAGGAACTTGACCGCAGGGATTCAGTCTGCACTGGTTTGGATCTCTTGGATACAAATGCCTACCATTGGCAAAATTGGGCAGTCGTCGTTTGAATACGCACGAGTCTTAATTATGATCCTGGGTTAAAATTTTAAATTTGAATATTTTTTAATATTTTATCCCTATATAATCATATTTTTACAGACATAAAATTATATATTGTCCAAATGTAAAATTGTAACTATAAAATCATATTTTTTAAATCGTTTCATTTCCTTGAATGATTAGGTAATTTGACAAAGTACAACTCTAGAAAAACCATAAATGAGGCAAGTACATGTATACAACTTTGAACCCTAACCTGTTACCCTGTATGTTCTCACACGCTTCTATCAATCACTTGTCGTCGGAGTGGTGATGTTATAAAATCATGGTCATGGCTTATGCATATTCATTACTTCATAGACAAATATAAGTGTAGATGAAATTTTGTGCAAACTATTCGAACATAGTTAGAACTGTTAAAATATTATAAGTAAGGAATGCTTACACGAAACCCTTTTTTGTATGTAACTCATTTCATTTTTAATATCTAGATGGTTGATAGAAAATACACTCTTTCCATTTCATTTAGCATAATTTATATTATTATGAAAATCCTCTCACTTATCTAATATCACTATATATGAGTCTCGTATACAAATGTATCAAATCAAGGTAATAAAATTGTCTATTACTAAAATATTAGTTTTAAAGTAGTATTTTCAATATATAAACTATCTAAAATATCACTAGTATATGAACAAATGATTTTACAAAGTATTACTACATTTCAATACATATGTAAATGTATTTAAGTATTTTATCTAATTTACACGTAAATATACTTATTTTTTAGCAAATGCAGCATGCATATAATGAATTTGGATGAAACTTGTTCTCTTGGCTAAATAAATGATGTTAAATATAATTAATAGATTGAATTTTTCACCAAGCATTAAAATTTTAAAATTTGAGGACTTGCAAACCTGTTATGAGTATTTAAAATTAGGGGCAAAACTTGCGAGTATATTTGAGATTCACCCTTTGCATCAACATGGACATTAATGTTGGTATATACGTTAACAAAATCATTCAAAAAATTCATGATCACAAATTCATATTTCAAACACTAAAACTCTATTTTTTATTTTAGTAATTAACAGATGAGTTTCATATTCTGTTGTAAACATTTTCAATTTATTAGTGAGATGTATGCAACATCTATCAAATAAAAAATCTATCCCATATAAAATTTCACATATGGGTGACAACCATGCCACTATTTAAGCTAAGGGTATGTTTGGTAATGAATAAAACTTTTGATGAAAAGTTTTATAGAGTAAAAGTTGCCAAACGATGTGATATGATATAGGTAGTGATAAGTAGTAAAAAGTATAAAGTTAAAATAAATAGGTTAGTTGTGTGGATAGTTGTGTATAAATGATTAAAAAGTAGGATAGTTGTATAAGAAAATGTAAAAAAATAATTAAAAAATATGATAGTCGTGGAGAATCAAAAATTTTAGATTGAAAAATTTTAAGATGATATTTTTTTTCAATTGCCTAACAACCCCTGAATATCTAGCTGCAAATGATCATGCTCGCTGAGTCGCGGAGCCAGATCACCTGCGTGTCAAGAATAAAGCGCATGTAATATTATTCACACGCCTCGGGTCGAGGATCGCGCATGATTCTTCCACACTGGCTGTTGCGTCTGCTAAATGAGAAGAGCCTCGCGAGCGTCCATTTCAGCATTAACGCATGCTGAAATTTCGCATGAAGCGCAGGCGCAGCTGATCAGAAAGGTCGCGGGAAGCCAAGTTGATGATAATTATACCTCATTTTCGGAACCAGTGCCTATTCATTCATCAGGAAGTTGGGAAAACAGAAATTCAAAAACTGCTATCGAAAATATGTTTTTTTCCTGGTGATATGAAAGAATTTGCAAAATAAATCAGCGTTTTCTACGTATAAATTTAACGGTCAGGATCTTACGTAGAGCCACCCATTTTATAAATATGAGCTGTTACGCACGCATACATGCACGCGCGCTCCGGTAGCAGTTCCTCTTGGCCTGCCCGGCAGCTGTCTCCAACTTCCCCTTTGACTGGAAAGCGACAGCAGGACAGCAGCAGCACAGCAAGCTTCTGCAGGGGCTAACATGGAGTTCTGGGCACCTGTCCCTGTGGGCCCCACCTCGCAGCTGGCATACAGCAACAGTGCTTTCTCGGCCGAGGACCGGCACGTGCCTTGCCACTCGTCCCGGGGTCCGTTTCTGATCACCGGTATCGTGTTATTTCCAGCTTCTAGAGATGAAGTACGAGATTTTTCGTCAGGATTCGAGGATAACCGCATTTCAACGTGTGCACACTGTCTTCTCAATTTACAGCGAGTGTCGCTTGACTGGACGGCAACGGCGGGCTATCTCCCGCGGTTCTCACTTCTCAGGCTCTGGTTTTGTGCGAGCGTTCCGTTGAATGGAATATTGAATAGTTCGGGTAAGGATTAAATTGATTTTTTAATTCTAATACTAGGTCAAGAGCTTATAACGACTATGAGCAGTAACAATAAACTTAAAATTGATAAATTAGTTATACGGTAGTTACTTATAAATAAATAAAAATATGGTAGTTATATAAGAAAATATAAAATTTTTAAAAATAATATAATTATTAGGGAGCCAAAAGTTTTTGGGCAGCAACTTCTTGCCAATCCCAAACACTAAATGTAACAACATAACAAAAAAAAATTTGAGATAGTCATGCCGTAAAAATTTACATGAATGTCAAAAGGCGTACGAGATTGGTTTTTTTTTTTTTTTTTTTTTTTTTTTACTTGCATACGTTGCCAAAAGAATTTTTATTTTAACGCACCACCGACTAAACTTTAAAAAAAACTAGTTATATTAAAATACTTGAAAAATGATTTCAATATAAAGATGATAATAAAAAATATAGTACAAATCATACAAAAAAGCGTGCAGAATCAAGTGTGAAGATTTTCTCTTCGCAAATAGACCCTCAATTTTACTATTTTTATTCATTAAATTTTCATTTTTTGATGCATGCTAACCTTATACTTTTTTTATTTTTAATTCCGTATTTCATCCTCAATAAAATCTATCAAAAAGAATCCATGAGTTTTTAATTGTGTTTATTTGAAGAAAAATGAAACATGGACCATGACAATAGCATGAATATGGTAAATATAAGATCAAAATAGATAAAAAATGGATTGAATATTTGTGTGAAAATTATTAAAAGAGAACTAAAGTATGAGAGTTTTTGTCAATGATAAAAATTTTCAAATTAAAATTGTAAATAATTCAATTTTTAATCATTTCCATGATTACTTATATAATTATCTTATCTATTTTAACTTTATCATCTTCAACATTAGTATTACTTATATGATATCACAAGTTTACAGAAGATAAATATAAAAAAGAATTTACTGAATATTAAGTTTTGCATTTCTATTATTTCTTTTCCATTTTTATGAACAAACACACGCCCCCTTTTTGTTGGAAGGGAAGGACGGGCTGGCGCATGCACCCGGCTTCTAGAGTTTCATCGAAATGTCCGGTTTTCCATGTCAGATCGCACGGATAATGAAGCGCCTGGGGGTCGGCCTGTTTCTTTCCATTGTCATTGTCGATACATTTTCGTAATAATATTTTTAGAGGCAGCGCCTGATCGAAATCCATTAATCTATTGACTTCTGCGCACACCATCATTTCCTCGGGTAGCAACTTGGAAGCCCCTCCCTGCATGATCAATGTCTCGGATAGGCCTAGGGAGCAGATTCCCCTATCCAGACCATTCTACTCCTTGCGATTAGACGGGAATCGAACGAGCAAAAAGTTACTATGCATGGCAATGAAAAAGGTATTATTCAAAAAAACCCATTTTTAAAATTTTTTAATAATTTTTTTATAAATTTAACCTATAAATTAATTTTATTATTTTTGAATGCTTTTAAATATTTTTTTATTTTTAAATACGGTGTCATTTTCGTAATTTCCGAGTTAGAAAATTACAAAATTGTCAATATATTTAAAAATAAAAAATACTCAAAAGCATCCAAAATAGTAAAATTTGATTTGCAGGTTAAAGAGGAGTTAGAAAATTACAAAAATGTCAATGTGTTTAAAAATAAAAAATACTTAAAAATATCTAAAAATGGTAAAACTTAATTTATAGGTTAAAAGGCCAACCGCGGCTAGCGCGGTTGGTCGTCGACAGCGGCGCAGAAATGCGCTTTGCTGTCGACGTGGGTTCGAATCCCGTGTGGGATATTCGGCCCAAAAATAGCGTGGGAGCTTGTGGTCTTCCGGGTGAGGGGGTGTGAGAGCTTGTGGTCTCTCTGTTGGCTGTTGGAAGTTGTATCTTCCAGTTTATTTCGTGAAGTTGTGTCTTCAAGATTTCTTTGGGATGTTATTCTGTCCCCGAATTTGTAAGAATGTCTCAGATCTTCAGGTATAATATGTATTGAGATGGATGTAATTAATACCAATCAAAAAAAAAAAAAAAAAAATTATAGGTTAAAAGGGGAATGCTTCTATGAAATCGGGTTTTATATGAGTGATTTCGTAAAACCCTTTTTATTTTTGAAACATTGATTCTTGATGGAAAATCTAATTCATTCATTATATTTAACACAATTTGTTTAATTAGGATACAAAGTTTCATCCCAATCCAATATGCGGATAGGCCACATTTGCTAAAATATAAGTGTATTTATGTGTAAAAAAACACTTAGATCCATTCACATATGTGTTAAAATATAACAATACTTTATAAGATTATTTATTTACATATTATTGATATTTTGGATGGTTTACATGTTGTAAAAACTACTTTAAAGTTAATATTTTAATATTGAACTATTTTATTACATCAATTTTATATATTTATATTTATAGGACTCATATACAATGAAATTAAAAAAATAAAATGATTTTCAAGATATTATAAATAATGCTAAATATAATGAATTGAGTAAATTTTTTATCAACCATCAAAATTTTAAAAATAAAAAAGACTTCTTAGAAAAGAAAACATCCCATGGGTACGTCCCCATAGGTTGGGGTAAATACACTCTGGCTTTATATATTTATAAAAAAAATTTGGAGGGTCCCATGCACCCTGAAGCATGGGATCACCTATCTTATTATCTTATTTTCATGCACAGTACCTATGGTGTCGATCGCGTTGCGCGTGAGCTGGGCCTGGGACAGAGATTGAGAGCAAAACACGCTCAAACATGAAAGCGTGGAGACACGGTGATCGATCGATTATTCACTCGTCGCTTAATTGCATTGGCCCGGGACCCCTGTGGTGCCATTTATTGGCAATAGATTACCCTCTCTCTGTTGCTTTCTGTTCTCGCATAAATAAATATACTGTAATTAGTACGTATTCAAATCATAACGAAAATCACGTACAAAGATAAATGTGCCACCGAGAGAAATTTTCAATATTCGATTCTATCATTACAACTTTTTAAAATAAATAATTTCCATACTCGTAGGGTCTTTAAACGGTAGATGGGGGTTTTTCAATAAAATAAATATAATTATATATTATTAACCCTTTAATAATTACGTATTCAAATCATAACTAAATCACGTATAAAGATAAACGTGCCACCGAGCGAAATTTTCAATATTCGATTCTATCATTACAACTTTTTAAAATAAATAATTTCCGTACTTGTAGAGTCTTTAAACGGTATATCGGGGTTTTTCAATAAAATAAATATAAGTATATATTATTAACCCTTAAAACCTTTTTCCCCATCTGGACTGATGATATATAGTAGCTGTTCTTGGGGTTACAAATTGAGAGCGACGTTCCGACGCAGTCAGCTGCCGCGAAAGCTGGGACATCATACGCACTCACGTGCTGATTGGGCCCATTGGCCACAAACCCCCCAAAATCGAGTGGTTTTTGATTCCCATGGCGTCGCAACCGTGAAATCTGTCTGTCTACGTGCGGCCCCCGCCTGCAGAAAATCCCGGATTTGCAAAGACATCGTTTAGAATTCCTAGACTCTGACAAGAAGATAGACACCGGGGCAAATGAGGAGGATAAGCTAGGTTACATTTTGCTGCTTAATAGATTCTCTAGGCGATTTCAACGTAGGTGATAATTTCTTGCTTTTTATTTAGGACACACTTGAAATTTTATTATTAATTCTACTTATATCCACACCATTAGTAATCCGATAAACCAACCGATCATTAGCATTACTATAAAATAATGAATATGCCTAATTCTTTATATAACTTAATGTTGGTTTGCTAAAACTAAAGATTTACGTTTACTATAGTTTCAAAGATGAAATGGGATGGGATGTCACATTTTTCAATACATATTTACTCAATTTTAATATAACTCTACGGATTTTCATTTTTACTCGTTCCTAATATATTTTCATTCCATCCTTGTCTTCTCTTATCTTTGAATTACCCTAAAAATTCATTGGAATGTGATTTTTTAGTTATAAATTCATAACCAAGAATGGTTTTTGTCATTTTATAGGAGTGATAACAGATTTAATGGATATTTAACCACATTAATATAAGTGAAATTTTAGGCCAAACGCATGACTGTGTTTGCAATTTTTAAAAATTTATAGATGCAAGTGAAATTAAAAGTAAAATTTGCAGCACATGTAGAATTAACCTTTTTATTCGTGTGCATTTCAAGCTTAAATGGTCGAAAAAAAAAAGATTTGGCTTTTAATAAGTTCTCTAGGCTATTTAATGGAAACGATATATTTTTCCACTTTTTATTTATGTGCATTTCAATCTTAAATCATTGACAATAGTGTCGCAGGAAAAGCACTGATTGCCTGGCAAACGTGATTTGGATGTTGTATTTTTTTATAAGCGCAAAATTCATGCATAGGTAATCTACTTATCATGTGGTGGTCCGCCCCTTCAAACCGATGTTGCTTGTGCAGTGTCGAGTGCATTTGTGGGAATTCCCACGGCTCCATCCAACCAACCACCATGGAAAAAGAGGCTAACCGGGGTGCAGCTTGGTCAGGTCCATTTGAATAGTGATATATCCCATTCGTATTATATTTGCAAAAAGTTTTTCCTATTCTACCCATTTATCGATTCAGTTCCTAGTGTACTCTACCCTAACGATTACCCGTAGAGTCAGTTCCGATTACGGTTCTAAATCAGTTTCTTTAATATTCAAATATAATATTTTTTTAAAATAATTTTACGTTATTTTAAATAATACAAAGCAATATTCATTTGTATTTTAAAATCACGAGTACAAAAGTTATTATTTACATTATTATATAAAAAACATAAAGTATAGAGTTTCACAATCCAACATTAAAACTATTAGTATATTACAATCACAATTCACAAATTTATTTGTAAAAGACTTTTAAATATCAATGACATAAAAATCCAACTAGTTTTTTACTTCACAATCCATAACTCTACATGACACAAGCTTGATTTGAATTTGAATTTACTAAAATGGGTATGCACACAAGATATCACAAACAAAACAGAATACATACTATATAAAATAGATCATATATATAATTATACTTATGTGTGTTGGTTCCGAGTATCCAACGTGTCTACTTTACATGTAGCCTATTTTAGGTGGCAGGTAATAATATGTATCCTAGTTATACCAATGGGTAATATTGTATATCCTGTCCTACCAAAATTAGGTTCAGGTCAATGAGTACTTATGAGTACCCTACCCAAGTCGCATCATTAAAAACGAGAAAAGCATGCCAGGGAAACTAACATATTTTGAATTAATTTTTTATTCAAAAAAACAATTGACTGTTTTATTTCAATATAATTTTTTACCTTTTCACATTCTTAATATATAACAACACTTTTTGACATCTAGCGTTCTCATTCCATCGAATTACGATTGTCGTGCCAGCATGTGATAGTCCTAACTAGAGTTATCTCTTATTTTTCAAATCAATGTCTACATTACCACTTTATTGAGTCGTAAATACGAACAATAAAAAAATTATGATTGTTGCACCAATACAACCTTCGTTACGTGAGTCTCTTTAGGGTGTGTTTGGCAACAACCGAAAGTTTTCATTTTCTATAACTTTTCTATTTTTTAATTATTATTTTACATCTCCCTATACAAACTATCCTACTTTTCAATCATTTCTACACAATTAACTATACAACTAACCTATCTATTTTAACTTTATCCTCTTTACTCCTCATTATTACCCCTATCATATCACATCATTTGACAACTTTTATTCTTCGGAACTTTTATCCATTCCCAAACACATCCTTAATGTTTATTTTCAGCCCGTAAATTTGTGGATGGACTATGGATCCCTAGACGAGCGGCATGCCATACAGACATCGAGATGATGTTCGTTCCCGTTGCGTTCGGTCCGGTATTACTTGCCATAGTAAGGCCTAGTTGAGCCGAGACCAATGATTTAATGATTTTGATACGTGTAGATCGTCCAATTGGACGGCTCTTCCCCACATTATTTTGTTTGCTATAATATACAAACAACTTTGCGACGTACGCAACACTGTTTTGCACAAACACTTGCTCGGGTTCGTCATTAAAAGTTTATTCAAATTTTCTTATAGGATAAATGATTCAATACATACATATTTCTTGATTTCAGATATAGATATTTTGAGCCTTTTATATTTTAAAAAATTATTTTTTTATTTTTACTTGGGCTATTATATGATATTTATTTATACAAAACTTACCATTTTGGGTGCGTTTGGCTATGAAAAAAAATGTTAAGCTAAAATTTTTTAATTTTAAAACTTTATCTTTTTCCATAACCATCATATTCTGGGCATGCTACAAACCATACAAAATTTTTGAATTGAATCTCTGTTAGCATTTCCAATACAATTTTTTAATTCTCAGTACATTTTTTTTCAATTTCTAACCTAACTTTATCCATTTCTAATACAACTTGACTAATTTCCAATACATATCATTACGTTTTCACTTCAACTATATATTTGATCAAAGAGTCTTATATAGTTTGGAACAAAACCCTTAAATTTTTTTTTTATATTTTTTATACAATTATTTTATTTTTAATCATTTATACACAACTACCTATATAACTAACCAATCTATTTTAATTTTATTTTCATTATAGCTCATCGTTACCTATATCATATAATGTAATTTTTTACTAATTTAACAATTGCTGCATCAAAATTTTGTATCCAGAAGTTTTATTACTTCACAAATACACCCTTGATAAATCAATGTTACCAATGTTAAATTATATACTATTTATAATTATAAAAATTAATGATTCTTACCCCGATTTAACGTTAAGTGATGATTAAAACTGCTGATTTTTTAAATCATAAATGTATATGAAATCCAATTATGGCTTATAGAAGAATTAGACATAAGCATACATAAAAAAATGAAAGATAAAAAATACAAAAGAGCTCAAAACATATACATTGAGGTTCGGTATATATGTATTGAGTTATTGCCCGATATAGTATTAAGGGTTTGTGTTGAGTTAAAGTATTTTGATGATAGATAAGTTAGAATTTAATGCTTGAAATGTGTTGTTTGTATATGGTTTGTGATGAATGGTTGTAACAAATTAGCATTGAATTGTATTGTAAATTTGTTGAGGTTTTACTGTAAAACTTCAGCAATTTTGGTCTGAAACTTCAACTGATTTAGTTTCAAACTTCAACTATTTTGTGTTGAAACTTCAACAGTTTTTTGCTTGAAATTTCAATAGTTTTTGAGTTGAAACTTTAACAATTTGCTTAGCAAGATAAATGGATAAGTGATTGGATGATGACGTGGCTAGTTTGAGGAGTTCTCTTAAGTTGTTAAAGGTGGTTGAGAAAAATCCGATTGATTGCGGATTTGGTGGAGAAAATCTCTCTCGGCGGTTTTTGTCTATTAAGTTGTTACAGGTTGTTGAGAAAAATCCGATTGGTTGCGGATTTAGTGGAGAAAATATCTCTTGGCGATTGGAAGTTAAAAGCTATAAATAGACAATGAATTTCAAATGGAAATTCAATTTAGAGAGAACGTTTTCAAAAGTTCAAATCTGTCTCAAGGCATTCTCTGTGATCTTCTGTCAATCTGTCAGAAGCAACATATTGAAGATTGTCGTGACCATCCTACTAAAAGCTTCATTTCCATGCTTCTGTGCAATTAAATTGGTTGTAAACTTTATTTCATTTTTATTTATTTTACCTTGAATTAGAGGTTGTCTAATTCAAGAGGAAAGCTTTCATTGTGATTTGTGGAAAGCTTCACGTGCCACCTGGAGCCGTTTGTGTAATCTAGAAGATGATTGAGAACGTACCACTGTAACTTGAGTTCTAAGTTGACTAGTGGAAACCCGAGTCAAGGCGCTGACTTGGAGAGTGGAGTAGGTGTGTTAACCGAACCACTATAATTTGCAGTGTCTTTTTTGGATTATTTTTGTGGTGTGTGAAATTTATCATGTTCCTTCTTAGATCACTCTTTGTGCTATTTTTTCTTTCTTTTATCAGTTTCATACGGCCTAACAGTTTGAGTAATTAAATAATTAACAATGATTAAATACATTCTACGCCTTATTTTTGTCGTTTTAAACTTTGTTTTAAAATTTATCATGCTACTGTAGAAATTTAATTAACTTATATTTCTAAAAACTTGCGTATTTTAAGAGTGAATCTATAAGTATTAATTTTTAAAATATAATAAGTAAAGCCTTCGTTTCTATGGAACCATGTGTATATTGCACGGATTCCGATCCTGTGCACTTGGGTACACTGAAACCATTTTAACTTATTTTTTTATTTTTTTGAAAATTGTTTATACAATTGTTAATCTAAGTGTATTTAATATGTGTATCAAACTTTACTATTTTTGGAGTACTTTAGATATTTATTTTTGATTTTTGACATTTTAGTAATTTTAAATTAGTTAAAATGTTACTGATTTTCAAAAATAAAAACTAAAAATCTAAAATACTTAAAAAATAAAAAAAATTGATACACGTGTTAAATACACTTAGATTAACACTTATATAAAAAAATAAAAAAATAGGTTAATGCACCCAGGCGCACTAAAGCTAAGTGTACCCAGGTGAACATGGATCCATATTGCACCCATAGACTTCCCGACTTTTTTTATTTTTTTAAAATATCCAAGTCTTACACTATATTCTCCTCCATAAAGATTTTTGCGCTATGAAAAATTATTTAAGTTAGGTTTAATATAATTAACAAAAGTTTCAATGCACGTGATTTTCATAGACATATTTTAAATACTATACATTATAAAAATTTTTGATTAAATTAATTTTTATATTTGCGCTAAATGAATATTTCTAAAAGGAATGCATCGCTTGAATTTAAATAATAAAAAAAGAGAAAACCCAGTGGAGTGCAATTCAAACTCGATTACGTAACATTAAAGCCCGGTATAATATACATAGGATTTTTATAATAAATGATTTTAAATAAACATGATAAATAATTTAAACTAAAAATATTTTAAATATGCGTTTGTCTATAACAAAATTTTTTCTAATTAGAACTTTTACTTTCTACAATTATCATATTTTAAAATTATTTATTCATATCTTTTTACGTAATTAATCTAATTTTCAATTATTTATATATGACTACCTATACAATTAATCTATTTTTAAAATTTTATTCTCTTTAATTATCACCATTCTACAATTATCATATTTTAAAATTATTTATTCATATCTTTTTATGTAACTAATTTATTTTTCAATTATTTATATATGACTATCCGTACAATTAATCTATTTTTAAAATTTTATTCTCTTTATTTATCACCATTATTCCAACCATATTATACAATTTTCTCTCATTTTAAAAAATTTTATACCAAAAAATTTTCGTCCAACGATTTTGTTAATTTCCCAAACGCACCCAAAACAAAAAACCCTGCACGAAGTCTGTGTAGTCCGCTTGTATCGATTCGTTCGTTGTTAGCGACTTATCGTCGTTCAAGTAGTTTCCACTCAAGTGGTAACTCGATCGGTAACCAACAAGAAAAAAAAAGTAGTGACTCGATCTTAAGATTAGGATAAGATCAGTCTCCAACCCAACAGAGTGACTTGGAAATAGAGTACAAAGTAGAATTTGTGGAATAAATTTAAGAAAAGACCATTAGAAAACCGAACTAACAGATATGTTGTTGTCTGTTTTTGGTTCAGGGTTTATTTGTATAAAACACTTTAAACTAAGGGCATATTTGTTTTTAATAAAAATTTTCAAACTGAAGCTTTTCAATATAAAATGTATCACTTTTCATAATTATTATATTTAAAAAAATTTCATATTTTTCCGTTCGAGTATTATTTTTTAATCATTCATATACAACTATAAATACAACTACTGTATTTATTTTAACTTCATTCTCTTTGCATTTTATTGTTACCCATATCATTTTACATCATTTTCAACTAATGTAACAACTTTTACACAAACATTTTTGAAAAAAATTATCACTTCCTAAACATGTTATTAAAATTTTCAATCTAAAATTTATTACTCTTTACAATTACTATATTTTTAATTATTTTTTACTTACTTTTATATAACTATTTTACTGTCCAATCATTTCTATATAACTATCAATATATTCAACATATCAATTTTAACATTATTTTTCTTTACTCATCATCGTTATCTATATCACATCATATCATTTTATTCTATTTGAAAATTTTTTATGCAATCATCAAAAGTTTTATCACTTTTGAAACGCGCCATTAAACAAATAGCTTCATTACTTAGCATTTTCTAATTTAAAATATTTTCATAAATCTAAATAAGTCATCATATTCAACTCAACTTGTTTTATAAGCTGGCAAAAAAAATTCGCGGGAAACTTAGTTTTTATAACAATAACTTCTTTTGACAGTGAATATATAATTACTGGCATTTTTGAAAATATATGGTATATAAAAGTTTACCATATATTTAATTTTGAAGTACGATCTTTTCACACAGGCTGTAAACCAAGTGGGTCTCAAACCACCTTTCCTGGCCGTTAGATGCGGAGAGACAAATCCGGGACGTCGAGGAGGGGCGTGCGAGCTTGACACCGTTTGACACCGGGAGAAATGCGGGCAGGTCCCTCTGCCAGGTCCACCTTAGCGTGCAAGTCCCTCTCTCTCTCCCCTCCTCTCCCACGCACCCTTTCTCTCAACTTACTTGCAAGGCAGCCATTATGACAAAAAAAGAAGAAGAAAAATGCAACAGCTCTCGTAAACTCTTCCTCCTCGTCGGTTCTCCCTCCCTTCACAGATCCGGCAGCCTCGCACGGCTCTCCTCTCGTCATCCCCTCCTCCCTTCACAGATCTGGCCTCCGACTTCTAGGGTGTTGTCGGTTTTCCATCTCTCTCCGGCTTTCTCCTGTCGATCGCGGATCGCTGCAACCAGATTTCAGCTGTCGATCGGTATCGTTTATTGTATCTGAATCTATTTATTTTGCTTGAAATAAGGAAATCCATGATAACATCATTTTCCATAATTTCAATGGATTAGGGTCCCCAAATGTGATATCATCAAGATTTTTTATCACTAATGAAACCATGTGGAGTTCTTTCTTTTTGCTTTATATTTTCTCTATGGATTGCCTTGGCAGGAATGCAGCATTAGGCTCTGATTCTTTTTTTTTCTTTTCTGGCAAGATTTTCTGATGTTGTATCGTTATGTGCTACAATAGCTGTATTTCTATTTCTAATTTTCACCTTTGATATATGGTCTGTTTTCTTAATAATGAATTTGGATGCTTATTGTAGGTAGTTAGAAATAAATTGACATTTTTTGCTGCTGCAAAAGTTTCCTCATCCTTTCCACCCGCTGATCTTCTAGATATTGCATTTGCAAGTATGTAATTCAGTTATGATAGATTTGATATGTCTCATAATTTATCTTGGTAATTTCCTACTATCCCATTTTATTTTATTGTTTAGAATAATGAAAATCGAAAAATCTATTTGCATATAAACTGATTTCTTACTGTCTGTTTGCCAAGTAGTTTTGGCATCCAATAAGGTTTCTTTGGAATTTGCATGTCAGGTTTTGGTGGTCCCTGTAGATTACTTAGTAAACACTGAACTGATTGTGTAAACATCATTTTTTTTGTAGATATATGTGACTTAACAAATTTAATTACAACAATAATTTGTGCTGATATAATCTGATTAGTTAATGTAGTTGATTTTTCAAAATTTTCAATTCTATATCTACTCCATGTCATCGAAACCTAAAATTCCAAAGACCAACATCATTTGAAGTCTCTGCATATACCCGAATTGGCATATTCATGTGTTAGACTTGTAAAATTTATATTGCATTTCATCTTATTTTATAGTAGCGACTATTGATTGCTTGTGTTTATGAATATATAATGTTTGATTTATAATGGATGTCAGTCTTCTTAGTTATGACTAGCTAAGCTTAAGACAACTGATCTACCTGCAGCACTACTGAGGAACACACTTAGGTTGTGAAAGTATCTGCATGACCGAAAGAGATCAGGAATCCAATAATTATTTAGTGATTCATATATTACATTAAGTAGTCTTTGTTTCTTCGTAGATTGAGGGTTGTTGGTAGAATATTAGACTTTGTTTAGCATGGATGGAAATTTGGGAGTTGATCTGAATATGGAAATGCTACATCCAAATGACTCGACAACAATGCAACTTCAACCAAATGATGAGCCAGAACCTAGTTTGATTAAGGATGTGAGAATGGATGATTTACTGAATGAGTTAGAGGCGAGGATGTTGGTATTCCAGGTGTTAACTCAATTGATGTACATGGAATGAATGGTTTGTTAGCCCCCATTGCTCCATTTGAGATGAAACCAAGAATTGGCATAATTTTTAGCTCTATAGATGAATCTTACGAGTTTTATAATCGCTATGCATAGCAATGTGGATTTAGTATTAGAAAGGATTGCTCCCGCAAGTTAAAAACAGGCAAAATTTCAAGGCTTATTTTATGGTGCTTTAGAGCTGGTGCTGCATAGGATAAACGAACGACTAAAAGTGATTTTATAAGTCGTTGCTCATGTTCTGCTAAAATGTATGTGAACTTTAGCCAATAAAATAACTCATATCACGTGTCACAGTTCATTGAGAGTCATAATCATTTGCTATGTACTCCAACAAAAACTCGTAAGTTGCGGTCACATAAAAAGTGCACGGAAGATGACCTAAACCTTATAGCATCATTAAAAGCCTCTGGGATTGGCATGACGCGGTCTATAACATTCATGCAGCATGAAGCGGGAGACCCTTCTCATCTTCATTTTTCAGAAAGGGATGCTAGAAATGCACTAAGGAGAAAGCGTCAAACAATGTTCGGTGGAGATGCAAATACTCTACTACGTTATTTTCAAAGAAAAAGTTAGGAGGATCCTCAGTTCTCATATGAAATTCAAATTGATGAGGAAATGAGATTGACTTCGTGTTTTTGGGTTGATGGAAAATCAAAGGAAGATTGCATGGTTTTTAGCGATGTTGTGTGTTTCAACACGACATACAAGACTAATGAGTATGATATGCCGTTTGGTCCATTTGTGGGAGTCAATCATCACAATCAATCTATATTGTTGGGAGCAGGTTTGCTGTTCGGTGAGACAATTGAAGATTTTAAGTGGTTGTTTCAGACATGGGTGGATGCAATGGGTGGTGTTCGTCCAAAACTATAATCACAGATCAAGGTGCAGCCATTGGAGCAGCAATATCATCCATTTTTCCAAATACTATCCACCTCCTATGCTTGTGGCATATATGTAGGAAGTTGCCAGAGAAGTTATCTCACGTCATTCATGACCATCCCACTTTTAAGGCAAAGTGAAATCATTGTTTGTACGACACAGAAACTGAAGAAGATTTTGATGAGTGCTGGCAAATGACGATAGATGAGTTCGACCTGCAAGACAACTCATGGTTGCAACACATGTATGAAATACGGGATAAGTGGATTTCGACATTCATGAAGAAATTCTTCTCTGCTGGTACGAGGACAATAGCCAGAAGCAGAAGTGAAAGCATGAATGCATTTTTTGATGGGTTTGTAAATCACAAGTCAAATCTGATTGATTTTGCGCATGGATATGATAAAACACTTGAACGGAGACGTGAGGCTGAAGGAGAGGCTGATTTCCGTACATTGCATGGTGTGCCCTTGTTGAAAACCGTATGTACTATTGAATCTCAAATGGCAAAGTTGTATACGCTAAATATTTTTTTAATTTTCCAGGAGTTGGAGCAAAGTCTCATGTATATTGCAGAAAGGATGGAAGGAGATGGGATAATACAACGATAGCGCGTGCAACATAGCGAAGTGGACGACGATGGAAAGTATAAAATCGTATCATGAAATATGGAGGAGTTAGTGGCTGCCTGTCCATGCATGAAATTTGAATCTTTTGGTATCATTTGCAAGCACATCATTGCCATGTTTCGATTCCTTAAAGTGAAGCGTATGTCACCGTGTCACTTGTTGTCACGTTGGACACAATCTGCAAAGTCCCATATCATTCATGGATCCACACCAAATGATAACGAATCCAGGCAATCTCTTGCTGTTCGTACTCACATACTATCAAAGTGGTGGACTCATGTTAGACACGAGGCTTTGCACAACCCGGAAGCATTTCAAATAGTGAATGATCATATGGAGACCATGCTTGCTGAACTTGATGCAATACCGAAGCAGCCACAACATGCAGATCCAAATAGACTGGATGGAATGGATGCCAATGGAGGTCCTACTCTGGGAGTTGCAAGTGACAATTTCAACCTGAATATTACTGGCCCAAACTCCATGGACGTTGAAGCAATAGGAATATTAAGTGGTGTATTTCCTTCATAAAGTTCTCAAGGCTTTAGCATTGACAAACCGCATATCTCACTGAGGAAGGGAAGAATATTGAAGCGATTTAAGGGAGTAATTGAACAGATACATGGTGGATTAAAACATTGTCGTGGATGTAATAAACTCGTTGTTGGTCATGATAAACGTAACTGTCCTGCATTCAATGTTCCAACTACATCATTTCGATCTGAATCTAGTAATGATGCATGCATTTATACAGGGCGAGGCCGAGGTATGCGAGGTATTCATATCAACTTATCTTCCCTTGTTTACTTTTGCATTTTTATGAAGAGAATGTCATCAATTATTGTAATACATCGTACAATTAAGTCACTATGATTTAATTACCATTTCTGTTTCATTTTGTTGCACAGGTGGCCATAAATGAGATGACATATACTTGTTTTTGTGGTTCTGCAGCTGTTATATTGACATCACATACAAAAAATAACCCTGGCCGGCATTTTCTGCGATGTCTACATTATAGAGTATGTATTCTTCTTAATGATAATATGCCCTTTTGATTTTTTCAAATTGGAGTTTCAATCATATATAATTTGTTTGACAGGATCCTTCGAAGTGCTGCAAATATTTCAGATGGGTGGACGAGTCATCTACTTCTGCTTTGAAGAGTTCAAATTCATCACAGTATGAAAGCGGAAACAACCTCCACTCTGAAAGCCAACTTGTCTCGTACGACTATGAGCAATTGGTGGCTGATAAGGGAGAAGTCTTACGTTGTGTATCAGATCTGAGAGAGATACACATAGCAGAAACCAATCAGATGAAGCAGATATATAAGACTGCAGTACAAGAATTGAAAGGTGAAATTCGACAAGTAAGGGATGCAGCAGTAAAGAGGGACATCGATTTAAAACTCGCATTAGAAAGGAGAAACATGGAGCTGTTGAAGATGAAGATAGCCTTTGGAATTTTTATTAGTCTAGTTGGTGCTGTTTTGCTTATTATAATGTATTAGATTCTCTAAATGTTTTAGAACAGCTGTTGTTAGTACTAAAGTGAAATTGTCTAACTTGTTGTAACTACGTGAACCTCTGTTTTTAATGCTGTTTGGAGATTAATTAGAGTTTGTCTATCTTGACTTTTAGTTATGAGATTGGGATTTTTTGCAAAATTACAGATGGAGTAGATTTTATTTTCTGCATTTCTGAGTGATAAAATGCAAACTTCATTTACAGGAAAGATTTTATTTTTCGAATGACATCTTGCCAATGGTTCTCCATATTTTCTGCATTTTTTTTGAATTTTTTTGCAAATTTACAGATGGAGTAGATTTATTTTCTGCATTTTTGAGTGATAAAATGCAAATTTCATTTATAGGAAAGATTTTATTTTTCGAATGATATCTTGCAAATGGTTCTCCATATTTTCTGCATTTTTTTGGAATTTTTTGCAAATTTACAGATGAAGTAGATTTATTTTCTGCATTTCTGAGTGATAAAATGCAAATTCCATTTACAGGAAAGATTTTATTTTTTGAACGATATCTTCCAAATGGTTTTCCACATTTTCTGCATTTTTTTGAAATTTTTTGCAAATTTACAGATGGAGTAGATTTTATTTTCTGCATTTCTGAGTGATAAAATACAAATTTCATTTACAGGAAAGATTTTATTTTTCGAATGATATCTTGCAAATGGTTCTCCATATTTTCTACATTTTGTTGGATTTTTTTGCAAATTTACAGATGGAGTAGATTTATTTTCTGCATTTCTAAGTGATAAAATGCAAATTTAATTTACAGGAAAGATTTTATTTTTCGAACGATATCTTCCAAATGGTTTTCCACATTTTCTGCATTTTTTTGGTATTTTTTGCAAATTTACAGATAGAGTAGATTTTATTTGCTGCATTTCTAAGTGATAAAATGCAAATTTCATTTACAAGAAAGATTTATTTTTCGAATGATATCTTGCAAATGGTTCTCTATATTTTCTGCATTTTTTTTGGAATTTTTTGCAAATTTACAGATGGAGTAGATTTATTTTCTGTATTTTCTGAGTGATAAAATGCAAATTTCATTTACAGAAAAGATTTTAATTTTCGAATGATATCTTGCAAATGGTTTTCCACATTTTTTGCATCTTTTTGGATTTTTTTTGCAAATTTACAGATGGAGTAGATTTATTTTCTGCATTTCTTAGTGATAAAATGCAAATTTCATTTATATAAACTATAAATAATATCGACAATTTCTAGGTGAATAACTTAACTTCTCTCAAACTTCATTGAACAACATTAATGGAAGAACAACATACATGGAGTTACCATCAATTCACATTCTTCAATACAAACAAAAACAAATCCAATTATACATTGTGGAAATCTTCTAAGTGAATAACTCATCTTTTTACAATCATTGAACAACATACATGGAAGAACAACATACATCGAGGACATACCAGTCCCTGAAGTTCTTCTACAAGGATTAGAGAGGAGAAACTATGCAGCTTTCTTCAGTAATTTGATCATAACGGAAGAACTCCATTTGGAGGTGAGTTGTGTTGTTGAATATGTTCTTCTGCTCATTAGCTGGATCTCGGCTCTGCTTTCTCATTCTATGGTTTTCATCTGTAGGAGGACATGACACAGTCTGCAACATGGAAGAAAAGGGGGGGGAAAACTTTGCGCCACTAGCTGCTTCATATGTGCTAACAACCTGATACAAGTAATTTATCATTAAATTAAGAAAAGCAGAATCCAAACTTTTATCAATTGAAATGCAGTACAGGTCAGGTTCTGGTTAGGCATAATGAAGATAAGTACATAGGTTATATAATTGTTATCATACTTGTCCATCTTCTTGAGTCAACATACACACTTCATAGCAGTCCAAATATTAGAAATTTGAGACACAAAAGAAATATTTTCAATCCAGAAATACAAACACAATTCATAGTCCAAACTTCAAGATACTAGGTGAATGGATTCTTACTGTTCAACTTATCTTTTATGGATGGTGCAGAACTTAACCAAAAGATGACCGAAGTGGAATAGGAGCACAAAAGCACAACTGAATTCTTCTCCCACAGTTTGCTTCCCAAAGATGTAAAACCTTCATATTGCTATGGGGACTAGACTGAACAAGAGAAATAACTAGGGTAACTGCCAATGGACTGAAATGTCTTTTGTGCATATTGGCTGCCTATTATGCTTACACACTTTCCAAAAATTGAAGATAGAAGCATGCATTTACCTTCAATTGTATCATGGCAGCGTAATTTAACATGAGCATCTCTCTTCTTCCACTTAATAAAAGACGGATCTTCCCAAACTCGATACCCATGTTCAGAGGGTAAAAGCATTTGTGCAACCAGAGAAGCCATTTCCAAAATGTCAGATGTATGCACTGGTTGCTGAGTGAAAAGAAAAGTGTTCTATGATTCAGCAGAAGGATAACCTAGAAGAACAAAAGGCAGGTGTCAATTGAGAGTTTAGATCAGCTTGCCAAAAGAAATAAGAGTTCTGCCTGCAATATCTTAAGTTCAGAAATTATCCAAAATTGTCAGCTCCATAAAGCCAAGAATGGCTCAAGAAACATTATGAAAAATTCGCTTACCATCAACATCACAGTAGGGATATGATTGGTTGCAGAAGCAAATCCAAATGCACATTTCATAGTCCAATAAGGTAGAAACTACCTATGGAAGATATCCTTATTCAGCATTTAATTTTTTGATGGAGAACGAAGTAACAACTGCAATTGAGCTGCTTTCAAGTTGAGCTTGAAAGAAGAAAACTGTGATCAAAGAGTCATGGGGCAGATCAAACATATATCCGCGTCCCCCAATCCTGCTTACTTGCACATTCAATTGTGGCATCAGTAGTACTGACTGCTCAAAGGATTTTCAAATTACTTTGCCAGTAAATTGATCAAGACAAACTCGATCACTGTGCTAGTACGCTCCAACTATTGCTAACTAGAGAAGGAACAAGCAGAAAGAACTCTTATTCATCCAACAAACATCAATCATGAGAGCCTTTCATGCTGGCGATAAAAGTAAAATACGACAGAGAGATGATGTCGACGTGTACCAAGTTGTTTCAAAAAAAAAAAAGAAATCTAACAGGAAGGTGAATTTTTTACCGTCGGAGGCGCAAGATTGTACATCGACATTCTAAACACAAGAAGGCAACATGTCGATAATGATGGATAGGAGAAATTGCGTACCAGAAAAAACGATGCAGTAGCGTCTGGAAATCATCATCTCGCCATCCTCCGTTAAAAGTATGAAAACGACGTTCTAAGGAGTTGAATTGAGGAGCCGGAAACGCCTGGGACTAGAGGCGATGGCTTTGCAGAAGTGGAAAAAACAGAGAGCGGGGAGTAAAGATGAGCTTATACAGGAATGAAACGCGGGGGGGGGGGGGGGCAGGATGTGAGGATTGTGCATTGATTTCATTCCATTACGAACTAATGGAAGTCAGCCCTCGTTTCGTCTCCGAAAATTTCGCCTTAAGAGACTTTGGATGGTGGATAGGCGAGAAAGCCAGAGAAGAGATGGAAAACCGACGACACCCTAGAAGCCGGAGGCCAGGTCTATGAAGGGAGGAGGGGACGACGAGAGGAGAGCCGTGCGGGGCTGCCGAATCTGTGAAGGGAGGAGGGGACAGCGAGAGAAGAGCTGTGCGGGGCGGCCAGATTTGTAAAGGGAGGGAGAGCCGACGAGGAGGGAGAGTTTACGAGAGTTGTTGCATTTTTTTTCTTTTTTTTTTTCGTAATGGCTGCCTTGCAAGTAAGTTGAGAGAAAGGGTGCGTGAGAGAGGAGGGGAGAGAGAGAGGGACCTGCACGCGAAGGTGGACCTGGCAGAGGGACCTGCCCGCATTTCTCCCGGTGTCAAGCTCGCACGCCCCTCCTCGACGTCCCAGATTCATCTCCCCGCATCCAACGGCCAGGAAAGGTGGTTTGAAACCCACTCGGTTTACAGCCGGTGTGAAAAGATCATACTTCTTTAATTTTTAAAATTTAAATAAGTACATAAAAAAATAAAAAATGATTTAATTTTTTATAAAAATAATCTAAATTTAAAAACAAACGATAAGCCTGCATTAAGTATGGAATAAATTCACCCCATCTTATTATTCTAAACATTTAAAAGTATAACCAATGGTTCAATCTGGTTTCTGCAAAAACTCGAACTGGTTTGCATCTGACTGGCCTCTTGAGGTTTAATTGCGGGTCCGGGTCGGATAGCATCGGGGAAAAGAAAGCTGCAATAACTTTGCTCGGCCATAGCTTTGAAATGGCGCTACGTTTTTGAATCCTGGGGAAGAGAAGAAGGAAGCAAGCTTATCATTGCCTGTGCTACCGCAGCAGAAAAGCGAAAGGAGAAGCCCCTAAAACGTCTGGAAGAAGCACGAGAAGATGATCTTGAGAACTCCTCCACGGAAACGAAGGATGGGAGATGCAGACGCCCTCTTCGACGAGCGCCCCGTTTCGGAGCACCCTATTGTAATATACGAAGAGCCGGTGCCAGTTGCCTGTAACGAACCTATCTCCACCTCCGATCACATGCTTTGCACTTATCAATGCCGTCAGATGGTAATTTCGGGTGCTCTTTTTCCTGCTCTATTCCCCCTGAACTGATAGATGATCGTTTGTCGCTTTGTTGCGCGTCATCGAGGCTGACCAAGCTACATGGATGATTGAGGACCGAGGAGGTGCATTGGCGGTGTTTTCAGTCATTTTAACCTTGGTTATTTTATTTATTTATTTTTTATCCAAAAAAAACTTGGTTATTTACCCGGAGATAATCGAGCGAAATTAGGGTTTTGGCTTGATAGACCTCTGGAGGATTGTCATTTATTGATTATGGATTCGTGTTCCCCAATCTAAAGCGCCCTGCTCGTCACGTGCGCTGCATATTGTCCATGAATCGAAAATTCAGTAGGATGACTGTACTTGCTATCCTGTTATCAGGCATTTGAATGCACAGCCAGATTCAAAAGTATTCAGTGGTCCATCAGTCATCACAACAGGTCCACTTGTGGGCTTTTATAAATTCCATTAAAATTAACGTTTGGAGACGTGATTTGCACTGATTGCCTGTATTTTGCTTTTACGTTTATCCTGTGTTGACGAGTGTTTTCTCTGTTTCCTGCAAGTTGTCAACAAGGTATAGATTGTCACTATTTTGTTAATCTTGGAATTATTGGAAACGTTTGTAAATTTCAGTTGGTTTAGTTGGTTTCCTTGTCTCTTCTGATAAGAGCTTTTTGAATGAAACTTTAGGTGAAAGCTGAGTTCTTTGATGCACTGGACAGCGCAGAGAAGCAGTTACGTGATTGCCAATCTAGACTGGAGGCAACAAATGAAAACATATGCAAAACAGGTGAGAGTTGCATTACTTGCTTTTGCTCCAGCATTCCTACTCAGCTGCACACTGCTTTGTAAGATTACAATATGTGTAGATAACAGAATCTGTTGGCTTTCAAATTGTGGAAATGAATCTGATTTATGCAACAAATTCATAAATACACCTATAAACTCATCATGTATATATTTATCAACATTCGATTGTATATATTTAGCATCTGGTTATTTCTGAAAGCGTATTCCTTTTGAATGAGTTTCTTTAAGATATTACTTCTACAATGAGTTATTTAAGTGTGTGTTTGAGAAATAATAAGACTTTTGGATGTAAAACTTTTGGTGTAAAAGTTTTATAAATAGTGTAAAATGATGTGATATGATAGGAGTAATGATGAAGATTAAAGAGAATAAAGTTAAAATAGATAGGTTAGTTATATATGTAATTGTGTAGAATTGATTAAAAAGTAGAGTAGTCGTATAGGAAGATGTGAATAAATGATTAAAAAATAAGGTAAATAGAGAGTGAAAAGTTTGAAATTGAATTTTTTTTTTAAAAGTTTTTATTTTATCCAAACACACCCTAAATGTTCTTGATTCCTGGAAATGATGTCAGCTTCAGTGATGAACATGGAAGTTAATAGCAGTGTACAATGTACAAGTCATCCAGGAATATCGAGCATGCTATTTCTTCTTATAATTGCAGCTATGTTAGATATATTCATTGTTGCTTCCTATCGTTTTCTTTTGAAAGTTTGCATCAAATATTCTTCCCATGTGCCTATGGCTCTGCACTGATTCATTTTCTATTTCTATATATGTATATATATGTTTTATTCTTGTTGCAGAAACAGAGAAAAAAAAGTTCAAAGATAAGTTCCATTTTGCAGAACAAGAACTTGCTGCTACCAAAGGCCGAGAACAAGCACTGCAAGAGCAATTACTGAAGGAGGTTAATGGTTCCCAAGAGCGCTATCAGATGGTATTGAAACGAGTCAGTGAGCTGGAGGTATTTGATCCTGACTATGACTAGAGAGTCCATTTTTCCACCCTGGACAATTTTACGATACATTTGAGTTTTTTCTTGTTTTGTGCTCTCGGGCATACAGAAACTGATAAAACCTTAGATAGAGAGAAATTGTCATCATAGAAAAATATGCCTAATCCAAACACATTGGAGTCAGCTACATGAAACCTATACCTCTCTATCATGGATCATATCCTGAGAAAAAATCATGGGTCTTGAAGTCTCGTCTTATTATGTCCATCTTCTTGACCTCTTTCAGCTTTCTACTAAAAAACAGATACCTATTAATAACCACATTATTATGCTGTGGTTCCCGAGGTTTGTCTTGTTTATCACTCTTGCTTGAACTTTTCAGTTCCAGTGCTTTTCTTTTATATTTTAATAATGCTTAAATTCAGAAAACCATGAAAATCACTTGTGCTTTTGTGATTGGAAATTCAGGTACAGCTAAAAAAAGAATTAGACCTTCGTAGGAAAGCTGAAAGTTCAGCAGCTGCAGCTGAAGACAATTTTAAAGAGTTAGAAGAGAAGCTACAGCGTGTTTCTGATCGTGCAGAGAGAGAGAAGAATCATCTACGTAAAGAGCTCTCGCACATTGAAAATGAGTCAAAACTTTCTGTTTCCCGTATCAGTGCAAATGTGAGTAATGAATAACTATTGCAATGAATGTGTTTTCGCTCAGTTTTCTGTTTGGAAGAAACGTTTTGACTGAATCCACGTCTTGGAATCAAACTATGTACTTCTACTTCGGTTCAGCTTGAAAGGGTGGCATGCAGAGCAAACAATGCAGAGAGAGAGTCTGAATTGCTAAAGACACAACTAGAGGATCTCAGAGAACAGCTACAGGAGGTCGTCAACATTTGCCTGTATTACTCATGCAATCTTTCTTGTGTTGTTCATGGAATCTTTTGATCAAATTGATGCCAATGGAAACATTAAAAAACATCAAAGGGTATGAATTTTGCACCACTAACTCATAGTTACTTTTCCAGTCTCTTCATCAGAAGAATGAATTAGAGTGCAAATTATCCACTTTGGCTGTTCCATCTGGATCTGGTGGTTCATCTGAGAGAGATATCTTGGTGAAGCATTTGCGAGAAGAGCTTCATAATTTTGTAAGTTCTTTTTCTCTCACCAGTTGCCACAAATATGCATCGTGAAATATTTATGTTTCATTATTTTAACGGTGTTTTGCAATATATTGGCTTTGGTGATTACCATTTATTGCTTGATAATGTGGACATTGTTGGTCCGATCTTTTAAATGAAGTTCACTTTCTCATTAAGATCTTGATAATTATTACTCTTCATTATTATTATCTTGTATATTTCTTAATAGCAATTCTGAAACTTATTATTTTATATACCGCTTAGTAGCACTTCTGACATTTTGTTTCTTCATGCATGCGTATCAACCAAATCAGGACCACAACCAATGACAAGAACATGGAAAGCTCAAAAATGCTTGTATGCTACTTATCTTTAACATGTGGAAGTTCAGAATATCTCATGAAACACAAACAAACCACAGCCATCTTTTCTGTGTATATTGTCTAAGTTGATTGCTGCATGTTTCCACAACCACATTTATGTCTGTGTTCCAATCTAGAAAACTAGTTAAGTAGGATTTGGTATGTATTCGGTTACTGGAAGCTTATTATATGAAATTTCATTACTAGGCAGGGTGTATAGCTGTGGCTTTTCCTTGGCTTGTTCTTCTTTTTTTTTTTTTTAAATAAAAATCATTTCCCCACATCATCTGGCTGATTTGCTTCTCATTATTACCAGGAAGCAGAAGTTCAGGAGGCAAGAAAATGGAAATCATCTTATTCAAGCAGTGAATTACTGAAAGAAAAATTACTTGAAGAACAGAGGCGGAGAGAAAGGGCAGAAAAGGAGCTGTCTGAAATGCAGGTTATTCATCAGAACATGAAGAACTTGGAAGATGAGCTGATAGCTTGGAGATCTCTGCTGAAAGAGATTCCTGACGTCTCAAGCCGGGATGACATACCTAGAAAGTTCGCCAGTTTGCAGAAGTATGATCTCTTTTCCCATGATATTTTCAAATACATACTTTCATGAACTCTAGACAAGTTTTTTATGTATATTTTTATTTTTTACGTAGGTTTGATTTAGCTTCAAAATAGAAGAAAATAATGTCATACTCTTGCCAATATAGTTAATGTGCAGTGCTTAGATGCCTTGAACAGAATGTGTGGCAGGTTTTGATAGAATGGTTTACTTGCATATAGATTGTTGGACCAAAATTTGCTTTTAAATGACATTTTCCAATAAAAATGTGCTTGGCTAGTGGTGCCTTATCTTGTGTGCTGGTCAAAATTTCCTTAACTGTCGTCATCATCCGGCTCATAGCCTGCCTGATAGTTTCTTTGGTGATTTTGTTTTTTGATGCAGAGAGGTAATTGATAGCATGAAGAAATTAGGTGATGCCAATGCTCAGTTGAAGCAGTTGGAAGTCACCTTGGAAACTGCAGAGCTTGCAAAACAACATACTGAAGCAGAGGCTGTGCTGGCCAAAGGGAAGGCTGAAGAGTTAGTAATCGAGCTTAAACGACTTGAGTTGATGGTGAGCATCAGGTCAAGGAACATTCGGTCTCCTTTTCTTTCTCTGCCAATGCTGGATGGTCATTTTCTGTCTGCATTTTACCTTGATTCTTGTTCTTGCATGCTGTGTTCTGTTGGCAATGGCCCTAAAGTCGCCGCTTGCTATAGGTTGAATTTAGTTAAGAAGGATTCACATCTCTAAAGATTCTGGAATTTTCAATGAGATGCTGTGAACTCTTGTATTTTGCTCCTCTGTTTTATGAGTTTAAGATGATTATGATTTGCAGCTTTCTTCTGCCAATGAAGAAAGGGAGAGATTAAGAAAGGAGGTTATTTCATGGAAGAAGATCGGGGATTCAGAATGTGGAAAGACAAATGAGTCTGTTGTCAAGGTATAAAAACACCCTTGGCATTTATTCACCTGTTATGCAGTCGTTGTTTACTCACATTGGTTTTGCAAACAGGAGCTGGAGTTGGCCCTTGCTGAAAAAGAATTCCGCATTGGAGAACTGGAGCGCAACTTACATGAACAGAGGGATGTTATTACTCATAAACATGGTGAGCTAAAGCTGCTTAATGAAAAGCTAAATAATGAAGCCCGAAGAATTAAGTCCTTGGAGCGGGAGGGCGACCGACTTCGTTCTGAGATTTCTTTACTGGAGTCCAAGGTGCAGTGGGAAAAAAATCTTTCTATATATATATTTTTGGGAACTAAATCTTTCTGTGTTTGAATTAGTAGTAACCTGGTTTTCTTGCCGCAGTGTTGTTGAACGGCTGATGTAAGCCATTTTTGTGCATATAATTGATAAACTAGATTATGTAAAATGAAATAATAATAATAATAATATGACATAAGTGATACCAATTACAAAGACTATTTTCATTTGTCAATTTCTAGTCCTTCCTCCCCCCCCTCCTCTCCTCCCTCTCCTCTTATCCTTTGAGCTTGTGTAGGGAAAATAACTATTCTATTCCTCAGTTCCGCATTTCTGATTTTCTTGTTTAATGCACATTGCACTTTTTTCTAAGAGCAATATTGTTATGATGAATATTCTTAACAATTTTTACAAGTATCCAACTTTGTTTGTGATGCTTTTCTGCAGTTGGGCCATGGTGATTATTCTGCTGCAAACACAAAAGTTTTGAGAATGGTTAATACATTGGCCTTCGATAATGAGGCAAAACATACAATTGAGGCATTACAAGCTGAATTGCAGAAAACAAAGGCAAAACTACAAGCTGTTGAAGATTTGAAAGGACAGTCAGGTACTACTTAGATTTCTGAGGTGCATCCTTTGTGTGTAGCTAGTTTTGACCAACTTTTTGTTGCAACAAGACTCATGAACAATTTCTTGTGATCAGTTGGATATGTTAATGTAACACCATGCTTGAATTTCTAATGATCAGGTACTATTTAGATTTCTGAGGTGCATCCTGTGTGTATGGCTAGTTTGACCAGCTTTTTGTTGCAACATGACATCATGGGGAGTTTTTTGTGATCAGTTTGGATATGTTGATGTAACACTTTATATTTGATGTTTGAACAGTTGCTATTTAGATTTCTGAGGTGCATACTTTGTGCATAGCTAGTTTGACCAACTTTTTTGCAGCATGACAGTGTGAACAGTTCCTTTGATGAGTTCAATATGTTTTTGTTTTGTAACAACTCGAATTTGATGTTAGAATTTCTCACATCAGGTAGCATTTAGATTTCTGAGGTGCATCCTTTGTGTATAGCAAGTTTGGCCAAGTTTTTGTTGGTACATGACATCATGAACAGTTCTTGTGGTTTGTTGGATACATTGATGTAACACCTTGAATTTGATGTTAGAATTTCCAAATGGGAATTGCTAATGATATTTGCTAATGATATTTAAGTATGAGACCTGAAAGTTTCACAGTATGTATATGTTCTTTGAAAGGTCCTACTGCCAGACGTAAAATGATATAATTGTGAAATATAAGTCCTATAAATTGTCTGACTAAAGTTGTATTAATGGAACTGTGATGAAAATAGAAAGAAATTTTTCAAATCTGTCTATTCTAGGCGCAAGAATTTTGTAAAAGGGAAATAATCCTAAGATATTTTAGAAAGCTTTTATTTTGCTATTTTTGAAAGATATTAGAAGATTCCTAGGATATTTTAGAATCTATTTAAAATAAGCAAGTATCTATTTTAAGTTTACTTCCTTAAGAAGTTTACTTAAAATATATATTTCTTTTTTTAGAAAGATTTTATTTGCTAAGATTAGGTGATATGTTCACCTATAAATACAGCTCTTGTAAGCTCTAAAGGGGCATCAGTTTTGAGATTTATAAAAGTGTTCTCTAGTTCTTCTTCTACTTGTTCTTGCTCTTCTTTCCTTATTCATCTGTTCTTTCTACCTTCTTTCTTTACTTCTCATATCTAGAGGTTCCTTCCTCTTTCTTCTATTTTCTTCTCTACCCATCCTACATCAAACTGCCTAGGGATTTTCCAGTAAAATGGCATACAATGGAACTGAATTGGTATTTTCTAGTAAAATGGTATAGAATGGAACTGATTTTGTATTTCTAGTAAAATTGTATATAAACAGAACTGCCTTGGATTTTCTAGTAAAATTGTGTAATGTAGAGGTCCGTGCTTCCTGAAATTGTTTCTCATTTAGTAACCTTCTTTCATAATTGTTGTTGCTAATTATTTCGTTGTGTTTCTCTTGTGCTTTAGTTTAATGATGGTTAAAAACTTGCATAGCTAAGTGCCTTGACATCCTTGTGCATGTGAGGTTCCGGTTTCAATTCTGGGCTGGAGCCATAGTCTCCATTTACATTTTAAAAAATGATGGTTAAGGCCATTTTCTGCTTAAGATATTGGCATCAAAGGAGTATTACTGTCCTTAAAATGAAATCAAGGCTCAGTAATAGCGTGTTGTTATAGTTTTTAATATTCTTGTCTTGCTTGTGAAGTAAATGGTGCACCTACAAAAATCGTTTGCAATTTGCTTTGATATGCAAGTATTCCAATTGGGGTTTAGAGAGTGGTGTTCGAGTGGTTTAAGAGCATAACCATAAGATTTATCCATGTGGATTCTGGATTCGATATGGATCTTTGAGCTTCAAAATGTTTGAGAGTCATTTACTCCATCTTGTCTATGCAAATATTTGGATGTGGATTAAGCTGGGAGCTGGGTTTTATAGTATGATAGTCTTGCCTATGGTTTTTTCATCAGGTGCTGGAAATATAGTAGATTCTCAGATACCAGAAAAACTAGCACAACTTAAAGCACAAATTGCGACTTTGGAGAAACGTGAAGAAAGGTGATTAGTGGTTTGTAGTGTTCAAAATATTTTCTTGGAGGCCTGCTGTCTTTTTAACTTTACTAGTGTATATATGAGTAGGTACAAGACAGTTTTTGCAGAGAAAATATCAGTTTTCAGAAGGGCTTGCTGCTCTCTATTTGGCTATAAGGTACCATTTATAGTATTCATTACCATTTTTTAATGATATTTTCCAAGTTTGAGAAGGATAGTATATCCTGTTTGCAGGAGCCAATAGTGCCAATGACTTCTGTGGACTTTAAATTAGTCTAGCTCTGGAAGTTCATATCTGAATTCTGCTTGTGCCAGGCTGGCCCCGTGTGGATACCTACACATACTTTACTGTTCTCTTGCTCCCATTCTGACTAATTAATGTTACTAATTAAGGCCTGTTGGCTGCCTTATTCAGATTGTCATGGATGATCAGCAGCGCCCTAATGGGATCCCAGTCACCCGGTTCACACTCCAATCAATTTATGCTCAAAGTGATGATGAGAAGCTTGAATTTGAATATGAATCGGGGAACACAAACATTTTGGTGAGGCTTCTTTATTGAATCACACTGGCCTCACTATTCAAGGTCCTTTAGCTGGTTTGTGTAAACCAGACTCAGAACCTGATGCTTTGTGTTTTACACTACAGGTAAATGAATATACTTCTCAGGCAGAGATATCCCAGCAGGTAGGAATTGTCTGTTATCTTAAGCATCGCATACATCCTTTGCATATTTTCTTTACTAAAGTTTATAATGTGATGATTGTAGATTGATTGCACATCATTGTGTAGGCTGCACATCGTTTCTAGGTTTTCTAAAATAACCTGTATCTGCTGCAGGTTGAGATATTCATACAGAAGATGAACTCAATTCCTGCATTCACTGCAAATTTAACTGTTGAATCCTTCAATAAGCAAACACTGAGCTAACAGCTGTGCATATCCTTCGTCTTGACATGTAAGATTTCAAATATTATGTAATTATTCCCTTTGTGATCTATTATTATTATTATTATTTTGGTCCCAACTTGTAGGTCGCTTTACTAATTCTTGTTGTGAGCTGTAAAATACTAGAAATGATAGTTTTCTTCATAAGCTGCATTCAAAGGAGTCTTGTTTGCTGCTCACTAAGGGGGCAGGAACTTTCCTGCTTGCGACCTAATCCTCTGGTGGGCTCATGCTTGGTTTTGTCCCATCTATTGATATGATTAGTCCCATCATGGGTAAGCCATATCCAAAGCACCCTTTCCGATCAATAATATGTATTTTTAAAAGATCCCTTCTTCTGTCATATTGGATATCAGGTAGTCTACCTTTGTGCCATCTAGTGCACTTTACTCCACATCCTCATGTATTTAAAAGATCCCTTCTTCTGTTATATTGGACTATCAGGTAGTCTACCTTTGTGCCATCTAGTGCACTATTACTCCAAAGTGCCCATATTGACAGAGCCTCTTTTTTTTTTTAGTTTATTGGATAGTCTAGATGTACCTTTGCAACTCAGAGCGCTGTTACTGGCATCTTCTCCTATCATTGCCTGCTGCATTGGCATGTGGTCTTTTCTTTACATTTATAGTGTGTTTGGCAATGTTAAAAAAATGTCAAGTTAAAACTTTTCAATCTACAATTTTTTACTTTTCATAATTATCTTATTTTAAATTATTTTTCACATTTTCCTGTACAATTATCATACTTTTAAATCATTTTTACACAATTACCCATACAACCAACTTATTTATTTTAATTTCTATTTTCTTTACTCATCATTATTATTTCTATCATATCATATCATATCATTTTTTTCAATTTGACAATTTTTATATAATTTTTTTTGTAGTTTTATCACTTTCCAAACACGCCCTTAGTTTCTGTTTGGTGAATTGTTAAAAAAAATTTCTCACCTCTTTCTTTTCACCTATTTGATATGATTTGATATCTTAACTACCAAACTAAGCTACTTTTTTATATTACTTTTATATTCCAATCATTTTTAAGATTTTTTTTATACAACTATTAGACCTATTTTATATTTATTCTCTTTACTCTCATTTCTATTTCTACCATATCAGATTGCTCTTACCTCTTCAAAAAATTTTCCATTTATTTTTGAGGAATAATCCTATTAGTCTGGGTTAAGCAAATGCCCTGCTTAGCCCACTTCAAAAAATCTATTAAAAATATATTTTTTATTTTTTTCTTCATGCACTTGTTTATCTAAGTGTATCTAGCATATAAACTAAGTTTTACCATTTTTAGATGTGTATATATTTTTTTGATATTTTTATATATCTATGTGCATATGTGTTTAAAATATCCATATGTTTAAAAATCTTAAAAAAAAATATACATATTCAAAAATAGTAAAACTTGTTTTATATGTTAAATACATTTAGATAAACAAATGCGTGGAAAAAAAGTAAAAAAAATATTTTTAAATAGGTTTTTTAAGGTGGGTTAGGCAGGACATTTGCTTAGCCGGGGCTAATAGGATTACTTTTCTTTATTTTTTACCTCTTCCCAAACAGACCCTTAAAACTTGTCAATTGTGCAGTGAAGTAATTAATAATGATAGAAAATGATTGCAGGCAAAATTAAGACTTCCTAGACGCTCCTTGGTCATCTTGAACTATTGGCTATTTTTACTTTACGCACAAAGCTTAGCAATTTTCTGGATCCTTTTTTTGGGGAGATTGGAAGTAGTTCAAGTGGCATTTCATGTACACATTTAAGGGTTGGCTCTCTTTCAACCATTTCAGTTGGCAAGTCTTAATTATTCAAACAATGTAACAATGCAGTGTAACCAGTTGAGAGGAATTGAAGCATCAAATGGAGGGATTCAAAACACACGCTTACGGTGAAGCCATAGCTTTGCTTGTACATGGCAGGTCTCAATCCAGCTTGCAGGAGTTTGGGACACACTGGCAGATGTTTGAACCTGAGGTGCATGGATCTATGCTAATGCACAGAAAAATGAGCAGCAGTTTATGGAATAGCAACCCTCTCGCAGAGTTGCACCCAATTTTTTTTTTTTGTTATTTTATAGTTGCAATCATTATTACCCCAGGCAGGAACAAGAAACAAGCGTCCTGTCAACGGTCATGCCTGTTGACTATTTTTGTCTGTGTATCGTTTTCCGCATAATTCAAGAATAGGTTGGTAGTGCGTTGGGTCCCTGACAATATTGAGTCGTTCGAATCGACTTTTTTGGCTGTTGGTATTTTTGAAATAGAGTTGCATGCACACTCCGGTTGAACAATCACAAAACTATGTGAGAATGCTCTATCCCCATGTTGGTAAATCGCGTAGCCAGGAGTTGAATACAATGCGGAAATCTGACGGTGGAAACCATTTAGGAGTGAATGGAGAGCTTTAAGTTGAGATTACTATTGATTCGTTGCGTCCAAAGCTTGTGGGTGTGTTTAAGGGCACGCACAGTTACAAGAAGGACATCTGTTGCACATTCACGGGGTAGCAGTCGGACGGAGGGCCATAGAATGCCCTTTGAGCTAGGATTCTGTTTGCAGCTTGGGTTGGATGGAAGGCATCCCAGAAGATGTAGCGGTTCCTATCCATGCAGGGCATTGCCATAGGCAAGCATGTAATTTCTCCCTGGTTCCGTCCTAGCCCACAGCAACCTTTGTCCCATACGCTAAACCCTGTATTACAGCAACCCTTTCTTTCAGCTATTCATCATCATAGTCATTAAAAAAGAAAAATCTGTTCTCTGTGCTGTTACATTTTTAACTCACCATATGGAGCTGGGTTGTTGAGAATGTCAGCAAAGGCGACGTAAGTGTTGGCATAGGCGAAGATGGCTCCTGGGTGGTTGTGGTTCAGCTGATCCACTAGTGCTTTCAGCCCTACATTGAATGGCCCAACCATCTGATTAACACTGTCGACGCACCGACCCGGATCATGGGCGCCAGTTGCCAGTTGGTTAGGGATACAGCCAAGGGGTGCCACTCCTCCTATGAAGAACTTCCTCAACCCTAAGCTATGCAGTGCCTGCAAAGAAGGAACCACAAACTATTACCTCCGAAGTTTCATAGCATAGTGGGTAAATCTTGATCAATGATGTTTGTATGATAAGTTTACCAGTAGTTGACGGGTGTAGTGGTTAATGAGAAGATCGGCAAATTGTTGGGGATTGTATCTATAGCTGAAGGGATACATGTTTGGTAGGAGATAGTTGTTGATGTAGTCATTACCGCCGAAGATCAGGAATACCATAGACTTGGCAAGGAACGTGCTCAAAGTCCTCGCGTCCATCTGATTCCTCAAGTCATTGAAGGTGTTCTCGAAGTTCAGCACTTGCTGATTTAAGGTGAAACGATCCCCCTACAATCAAGGATGCAAACAAGCAGTCGTAAAAAATTGTCCTATTTAATTGTTCATGCTGCAACATCGTTTTGCCAGTGCAATACTCCACTGCCACTCCATTCAAAACGCTTCTTCAGAGAGGAAAAGTGAGTATATATGCTTAATTAATTAGTTAAGAAAGATACTTGAAAAAAAAAAAGAGTTAAGATAAGAGTAGATTACATACAAAATGGGTGCCAGTTTCATCGAGGATGCCGGCAGCCGCAGAAGCATAATTAACTCCTCCAAGAATTCTTCTTCCATTTGTTTGAGGATCTGCGTATGGTGGAGGGCTGGGCAGCCCTAAAAGATCCCCTGCTCATTCAAACCCCAGTTTAGTCCATCTTTAAAAAGTTCAGAGCTTCAACTTCAGAAAAATAAAATAAAAAGTTTCAGAGCTTCAAGTCTCAAAAACCCAAAAGACAAAAAACAAGGATAGACCGAACAAAGTTAAAACAAAAAAGGCCCTGATCCTCCGAATATTTTTCTTAAAGAAAATTTGTTTGCTACTTGCATTATTTTGCTTTTGCCATGATATCTTCATGCCGTTGTATCGCCAATGCTTGATCACTCAGCCTGTCAATTTGAGACTCGATAGCATCCAGAAACAAAAACATTAATTGCTACAACTTGAACAGTATTTTCAAGGTCCGTCCGGCCAATTGAATGTTATTCAAACGCAAAAAATGGAATTTTTTTTTTTAATAATAAAAATCATACCGATCCAATCAACTACTGTTTTTCCGTTGCAGAATCTTCCAGTGGCCCCCTGGTAGTAGTCAACCCCATAAGGGAAGTAGTTAGCTCTGGCAAGCGAGTCCAGGAAATTGTTGTTTCCATCATCAACCAACGAGTCCCCGAACACAAAAATGGCCGGGACTTGATTGGAGCCCACTGCTTCCATCGAGCACAGAAAGAAAACGACGATGGCTAAAACCCAATGGGACAATTGGGTAGCGGCCAATACATCCCTGGGACTTGATTTTTCCATCTCTCTATTAAAAGTTAACTAAAACTATCAATCCAGCAATCAGACTGTATATATAAGGTGGTGAATTAAACACTAGGACAAGGATAAGCATTGTCACTTTTGCAACGGCTAAATTGAGAACAGTCCTGGATATCTTGCTTTTAGACATCCCTTTTGCTTATAAGCTTTTGTTGTTTAGCAGGTTTTGGGTGATGGATTTGCTATATCATGCAACGTGACAAACGGAATGTAGAGAAGCTTGTTCCCAACGCTCAAGCAGTTCACAATCATCGTGCCGAATTTGTTTCAGATGCCCGCAATCTGCCGTCATCGTGGATAAGTGCAGGCCTGAAACTGATGAAGGAAGCAAACGCCACATGCATCTGCAGGTGCCATAAAGCAGGCATATATGTGTATATGCACGATTGAGCGTTACACGTCTAAACCGTTCATTGGTTTCGTTCATACTCGATCACTCACATAGGTTTACTTGGAAACAAATGAGATTATAAAAGTTTATTATTTTATTTTTATTTACTAAATTATAGCTGGGCAATATCCCCGCAATACTGATATCATTTTATTTTCATGTTATTTTTTAATTATATCCGATCACTTACTTGCCTTTAATTGTCATGTACTAAGTTTAGAATGCAGATTAGGACAATTCGCAGACTATTGTGCGGCGATAATTGTATCTGTTGATTAGCATAATGGTTAGCATACTAACCAAGACTCCAAACTGTTGCCGCACAACAATTTGCACACCGTTCTAATATGTGTCCCTACGTTTAAAGCGTGCCCAGAGAATTAATTGGAAAAAATGTGAAAAAGATTAGAAAAATAAAATGATCGAGCATTACATGTCTAAATGTTGGTCGCTTTCATAAGTTTATTTGGAAAGAGATGTGATTTAAAAAGTTTATTATTTTATATTTATTTAGGATATTTTTTGGTGAACCAGAAAAATAATATTTTTTTTCACAATTTTTCTAGATACTTTTCAATACTACTGTCCTACTTTATAATTATTTCTTTAAATCTTTCTATATTATTACTTTATCTATTTTAACTTTATTCATTTTACTCATTTTATTACCCTTATCATATCACGTTATTATCTTATCAACTTCAAAAACTTCCCTACCAACATTTTTGCATATTTTTCTAAGCAACAATGCAAATATTTTTTTGAGTTAGAGTAACAATATGAATATTAACAACCCACAATAAACAACTCACCAAAATATTTTAATTTATATTCTTAAATTATTAAGTAATTCCATCTTTTATGATCGAAAGGATTAGAAAATCAAACCAATAAAATATTTTCCAGCATTCATGATTAAATCATGGATTTGGTCTTTAACAAATTTCTCTTCCATTCAAAAAATCAACAAATACCACTAAAAAGTCAACAATAAATAATTCATAAAGTAAATTCCACAATAAATAATCCACCAAATTAATCTTTCTAAAATACAATAATTGACATAGTACATTAAACCACAAAATATCTCTATCTGCCTGTCAAATATGGCAGTGCCCGCCACCTTTACTCTCTCATTCATTTTTCCATGGCCAAAAAAATTATTCATTTATCTTCTACCCCAACTACAATTCGAACCCACATTCTCTCAATCAGTCCACACGTCAAAGTCAACAAGTCAAAGATTCACGTTAGCAATTCAAGAGGGGTTAATGACTCTTGATCTGATCCGTTCGTTCAATGTGCCATGCAAAACTTGATATGTGTGGTATGCTGGATGTTGTTGTAGATCTAACGGCCCACGTATCCATGTATAACGTACATTCATCAACTGTCCACGGATGCTTTGGCGTTACCATGCTATCTACGTGACCATGCAATTTATCCAACTTTCTGAGTCTACTGTAGCAACTTTTTTTATTTATTTATTTATAAAAATAATACTATAGCAACTTGAATTTGTAGAAATTCTTGAATTTTTGCATGATTTGAACTGTTCAAGGAATGGGTCATGATCTGTTTTACCTAGGAAAAATATTTCATCTGCACCGTCGACCTAAATGGGTTTTTGTTCCACCCTGTGCGGATACCATTGATTGTGGCATGCAACATCTGCTCTTTTCTAGTGGATCGAATCTACACTGCTGCTTCATAAATGATTTTTTTTTTTTTTTTTTCAATCTGCTCGTTGTTTGATTCCCTTGATTATGCATTGACTGAGCCATCTATTAATTATTACTGTTGATTTGGCCCAACTATTGGTAGATTTTTGAAGTGGGCCGAGTGCATTGGAATCAAGACCAATAGTTGAAGTAATAATATATAGCATCGTGCGGATAATCTAGACTTTTTTCTTTTTTATGGTACTATATTAGCATGGGCAATCTAGACTAATATCGATAAGCAACTCTTTTGGCCTAATTTCGAACTAATCTGGAATGTTCATGTGATAGCTGATCCATTGCCTTCAAACTATTACTTCATCTTTGGTCGGCTTAGGTTTATGATGTTGGCTTATCTTTCATGTTTATGACCTTTTGTTATTGTCAACAGCAAGTTTTTTTTTTTTCGATGAAAAAAGAAAACAGCAAGTAGTTGGGACTTCCTATAACTGTCAGGGTTGGCTTGGAGATATATACATATTTTGAATTAAAAAAAAAAATTACTTGCATAAGTTGATTGGGGCTCTTGACTTATGTCGATATTCATTTTAATTTGGATGACTTTTGCCTTTTCAATTAACACCTCCCAAGCCAAATCAAAATTATGGCAGCCTTACGTAAAAAAAAAGGTAGTCAACAAATCATGGGTTCACCAGGGGCTCCGCAGCGGGCGTATGGATACGAACCAAGATTTGGCTTTTATACGTTGCACAAGTTAAAACTTACAGGTGATTTGGGGTTGAAATTTGGAGAGTTCAAATTTTTTTTTATAGTTACATGAATGTAAAGAAGCCTATGGAATGGACAACGTACAGGTGTTAAGATTTCTGGGTGATCCTGTGCGCATTAAAAAAGATGTGGAATATAGAATCAAAAAAAAAGAAAAAAAAAAAAAGAAAAAAAGATGTGGAATAGCAAGAGCAGTGCTGTGCTGTAGTAGTATAAGTGGTCAAAATCAAAAGTCAAAAATGACGGAAGCATACATGGCATGCAGGGAATGCCACTCGATCGGATCTCGCTCTGGCTGCCACGGGGACAAAGGGATGTGGAGCCACGCTTCAAAGGACTAGTTTATAAAACTCATATGGACACTATTTATATACTACACTACGCAGTGCACGTGTACGTGCAGTGCCAAGCAAGCCTGGGAAAAGAAGAGCAATAAAACAAGTGGAACCAAAACAGCGGCAGGAGCACTTGTGCCAGGAGATCTAGCAAAACAGAGAGACAGACGCAGTAAATGGCAGTCTTGGAAACTTTTTCATGAACAAAGAGGGCAACTGCAAAGCGTTTGTCGCTGAATTTTAATTTATTGTCTTACTTTATTTTTCAGTTGTGGGAATAGCTGTGTTTGGTGGGCTTTCAGGATCTATAGTGCTCACTACAATCAAATCATATTTGGAAGGGGAGATATTGAAGGAGAGATCTTGATTGATTGCCTTGATGGCACGGAATGCGATTTAAAGGGATTATAAAATTTGAATTGAATTTCGAGCCCAACTTTAACCTTAATCTGCATTAGAACTTGCTGCAGTTTACTAAGGTTAGAGTTGAAGCTTTGGAATTAGTGTTGAGTTATTATCAACTAATTCTTAGAGATAGAATTAAGATTGTAGTCAAAGCTTAGCGACGATATTTAAAAATAAGGTTAAATATTAGTTTTTACTTTAACCCCAATCAAAACAGGTTTAGCACTAGATTTGAGATTGAGATTTTTAAAATTAGAAAAAAAATTGTCAAACCTGCGGAGGGCTCTTAAGCAATGTTTCGGGTTTGCAACTTTGCCCAGTAGCTGTAGGAGGAACCAAAAAGGCCAAAAAAATATACTGCTTCTGGAGAATTAAATAATAACGTCCTACCTTATTATCCATCCGACAGCATGCATGCAAGAGAATATATACCCAGATAGCTAGCTAGCTCCTCCATTCCAGTATTGCGAGGCAATTAAGGATTGTTGGTTGGTAGGTCATGTCGAACCTTATCAGATCTTATAGATATGTGCATGCTGGTCCCCCGGGTGGTTTGAATTAAAAACTTATACAAGGAATGGAATACCAATGAATCATCATGTGCCACCTAATTCAACAACCTAGGTAAGTCATGATCTTCAAATATATAATATAACCAAAAAATCCAATCACGACAAGCCTTTGGCTGGCCCACAAAGCGTATCATGATTATGGAGGAGAAAAAGTGAGACCACCCATTTCTGCTCCACCTTTGAACATTAACCCAAGATGGCCCCGGCCAGTCTTATATCCCACCTACAAAGTCTAATCGTTTCAATTTTAAGGTGGACTTGACAGTGGAAAAAACGAGGGCAGTCTGATGAAGTCAATGATATATAAAAGCTGAACGCATTGAGCATTTGACGCCCTTGACAACATGCACGTTTGTTGGTTGTTGATATATTTATATATGTATGTGTCTAGTACTCAAAACCCTTCGTAAAGTACAGAATGATCTTAGTTTTGAAACTGTAAATGGAGTAGTGTGAACTTGTGGATGGCTTTTCTAATTTAAAATTATTCCTCTCGATGCTGTGCTTTTGTCTCTCAGGATGGAAAGCATGACATATTAAAATCCTTGACTTGGTGCGCATGCGCAATTAGTACAGCATTACTGCCTTGTTGATACAAGATATTGGACCTCAAAAACCCTGCTCGATTGGTCTCTCTCTTTTTCTCTATCAATATTATCTGTTTTTTTTTGGACTATACAAGTGCATGTATATGTTCCACTGATTTGCGCACTAGTTTCCTTTTCCGGTCCAAGCAATAGAAATATTTTCAAGGCCAGTAAGATTTGGAGATACGCAGGCAAGCAGATGAGAGTGAGCTAGACTGGTCTATAAGGTGAGAAACAGGTCATGCGGGCCTAGCTACTACGAGTTAATTTCCTCAGCTTACCTTATATGTGTATCTGAGAGAGAAATACTTCAATATTGCAACCGGTTGTAGCTCTGACTTGCACCAGATGCGTCCAACTTGGAAATCATTGTGGCTCATTCCTTTCTAGTTTTATATATTTGGGCAAAGCATGATATAAAATTAAAGACTCCGAAAAGAGACTGGCTTGGCACTATCTAGGGCTCGTTTCATGTATACGTGGAGATAGATAATCGAAATACATTCTGGGCGTGTCTGAAAATGACAGTGACGTATATTTTACATGTTTTTGTTCCGGTCTTTTTAATGAAAATCTTTACACGTAGTGTCTTTTAATTTAGTCATACTACAATTAAGATTTAGCAACAGACTTATTCATTACTAAAAAGTAACATTTGGTTGCTGAATAATTTTAGTAATTAGCAACCATGCATGTTGGTTGCCAATTCATTGCTAAAGGTCTGTTGAGAAATAATTTAGCATCGAAAGATATACTTCATTACAAAATATGAAATAATATGAAATTTTAGTAATAAAAATCTAATACTTTAGCAATGTTGTGAAAAATTGTTGCTAAAAATATGGGTTATCAGCAGCGGAATTAGTTTCATTACTAAAATTCATTGCTAATGCTCAAAATTCTTATAGTGCGCAATCATTTATTTTTTATATGTTAATATTTAATTGATTTATTTACATCCGTACGAGCTAAATAAGCTATATAAATATATTTTATTTACATTTTAGTTCCATTGTGATACATAATACCAATAGAACGTATTGGATATATTGTATATGCTTCCATCAAAAAAGATATATTGTATATGCTATATAATATAATTTTATTTTAATAAATTTATGCTATATATGATCGAACTATCCTGCATGGACAGGCGAAGAGCACTTCTGCTCCACACCGCCTATAGGCCTGACTCTATAGAGAGAAGTGGAAGTCAAAATCCCATAGGTTTAATGTCTCCTTTTAGCCTTTATCTTATAAATTAAGATAGCAGGAAAATTAAGATAATCTCTTTGGTAAATTAAGCTTGCTTAGGCTGAGTAATATTATAAAATAACGTCAAAATAAAATAGGTTTTTCAATAAAAACAAGTGAAGATAACTAAAATCATTAATAATGGCGAAAGAATTATAAAGTTATCAAAAATAGTGAGGGGCCACGATAATTAAAAAAGAGGTAAATAAATGGCTAATATTGTAACCTTTTTGTATTACACGCCTCCACACCTAAAATGAAAAAGGAAAAAATGAGCATGTACTAACCTTAACAGATGCATCTTATATGTAGTAAGAAAAAGACATGCATGGTAAGAATAATTGATGCAATAACTCCTAGCGTGGCCTAAGCCCTGACCTGGTGGTGACAACTAGGCATTATATCTTTGGGCGCCGCCCATGGGGCAGCCCTCGTGAGGCACGGGTTCTATATCACTGCTTCTTATGGGGTATGCGTTTAGCTTATTTGTTGGAGCAATTGGAAACGGGGAGAGGAAGTTGAACCTTGTAATTTCTAAGCCCCAAGATTTAGGAGTACTTGGAAGTAGAGAGGGGGTTGAACTTTGGAATTTCTAAGACCCAATCACATATTCTCTAATTCTTGTTTTTCCTTTCTTCCGTATCTTTTGGTTATGAACATTTTCTTCACCTGAACTCTCGGTTAAGGACAATTTATACTTATTTATATTTGTGTAGGGAAACCGTTTCTGTTTTCCGTTATGTCGAGGAAGGTTTGAAACCCATTGAAATTTTTTCAAAAGTGTGTTTGAGAAGTGATAAAATTTTAATTACAAGAAGGGCATGAGGACCGAGTCTCGAAGTCTCGCTATTCATCCTTTGGCTAATTACCCTACTTGCCTTTTGGATCGTATGAGGCTAGTTTAGTTGGGCTCGTTGTGCCACTTTCTTATTTGTAAGATGGGAAGAACTAACGTCTTTGGTTTCTTCGAGTAAGAAAAAGAAAGCACTTTAGCTTTAAATACCTTGTAGATTTATCTCAAACAAAGCCAATTGTAAGAGATGAAAAGTTTTTGGTATAAAAAAATTTTAAACTAGGAGAAAATAATACTATATAATATAGATGATGATGAAAAGTCAAGAGAATAAAATTAAACTAAATAAATTAATTATATGAGTAATTGTGTATAAATGATTGAAAATTAAAATAATTGTATAGGAATATGCAAAGAAATAATTAACAAATAGGATAATTATAGATATGATGAAAAGTAAAGAGAATAAAATTAAAATAAATAAATTATTTATATGAGTAATTGTGTATAAATGATTAAAAATTAGAATAATTGTATAGGAATATGCAAAGAAATAATTAATGATGAAAAGTAAAGAGAATAAAATTAAAATAAATTAATTAATTATATGAGTAATTGTGTATAAATGATTAAAAATTAGAATAATTTTATAGGAACATGCAAAAAAAATTAATGATGAAAAGTAAAAAGAATAAAATTAAAATAAATTAATTAATTATATGAGTAATTGTGTATAATGATTGAAAATTAGAATAATTGTATAGGAATATGCAAAGAAATAATTAACGAATAGGATAATTATAGAGAGCAAAAAATATTAGCTTGAAAATTTTTGGTATAAACAAACACATGCTTAAAAAATTATTTATCACGTCCAATACATAGAAAATTGACTGGTATGTAATCAGACAGAAGTTCAATGTTAAATATACGGATATTACTTGGAATAATTTTGTGTCAGCTTTTAGCTTTTGAGTCTCTTGGTTGGAGAATTTATGGATTTCTTCCTTTCGATCCCTGCATGAAAGAAATTAAAGAGTTGCTAATGCAATTCACCGATTCGCACTGCGGCTGACGAATCAAAAGCGAATTTCACGGCCTTGGATACTTGGATATATATGACTTTTCCCTTACCACCGATTTTTCTTGTCGGCCACTCTTTCTAATTTTCTGCACCTGAAATGACATATGAGTATGTTTGTTATTCGACCATTTTTTCAAAGGAAAAATATTTGATATAAAATTTTTTAAAATGAAAGAATGAATTCATATGATAAATATAATAATAATGAGTAAAAAAATAAAATTAAAATAGATAAAACAGTCGTAAAAGAATGATTGAAAAATAAAATAATTATATAGAAAAATGTGAAAAAATGATTAAAAATAGGCTAATTAATAAAAAGAAAAATTTCGGATCAAAGGGCATTTATGTTTGTCAAACACATCGGATATTATATGTCAATTGTCTCTCCTTTCAATCCAAACCCTCCATTATGTTTCTATAATGCTCTAATCAAGCCATAGCTTTCTTAAAGAATATAATATGACATATTAATCATGTAATTATTCTATTTTTTATTATTATCTTCATATTTCAATTAATTTTTTAAATCTTTCTAGATAACTATATTGTCTATTTTACTTTATTCTTTTTATTTATAATTATTATCTCTATCACATCAATGATTTGCTTTTTCAAAAATTTCTAATTAATTTTGTATCCCATTTTTTCTTCATTGCCAACCTTAAATCATCTTTGATGTTGCAGATAAACGTCACGATGCTCCTTGTTCATGTTCGACTTTTCTTAATGTAGAAATATGACATTTCTCTCTCTAGTATGGCAATAAGGCATTTGTGGAGGCTTTGTCTCCCATGTGAAATAAGTGGAAGTATGATGTATTTTCACATGATAAATGAGAGTTCGTTATCTCTTTTACTTGATTTTAATGACTAAAATAAGTTGTAATATGAACATCCAATTAAAAAAAAAATTCATACTTTGATGAGTGTATATGTTGGTTCAAATTAAACGCTGTATATACACACGCAATCGGGCTAGTTATAAATGTTACAATATAACTATTACAATGGAAGCTGGCTCAGCTCCAACATTAATCTTAATATAATACTAAAACATATTTTCGGCTTTCCTCTTGGCTAATTTTATCGTAATAACTATAAAATTGTTAACAAAGCCTTTGGCAACTTAGTTACAATGACATGGTCACAAATTTTTAGCAATATAAAAAAGAAAATATGGACTTAGTTACCCATTTTTAGCCAGAATAGTCTTTGCTTTTATGTTACACCAAAAATTTTCATGTAATTTTTTTGTATTTTGGCTCATTTTAATGATGATAAAAATTCAGTCCATCCACCCACTACATTTAAAATCATTCATTAAACTAGGAGACCTACTTTCATCCAAGTTTAATATATATAGTTGCATTTTAAAAATGTATAAAATCAACATAATAAAATTATTCAATTTATATTACTTTTAATGTTGTATTTTCAACATCTAAAAAATCTAAAAATTGTTCCTATGTAAATAATGATTTTATAAGATATTGTTATATTTTGAAACATCTTTTTTTGATTACATATGAATATATATTTTCAAGCAAATATAGGGCACTCACACCTTTTATCTAGATAATTTTTAATCTTGGGATAAAATTAATGATATTGAACAATGTGAACAGTTGACTTTTTTTTTTATTTCATCATCAAAATATGCTAAACATCAAGTTACATGAAAAATTTAAACCAGGATCCGTTTTAGATATATTGTCGATTACTAAAAATGGAAATATTAGGGGTAGTACCCTACTTAAGGCGTTGCTGACCGCGAATGAGGCCGCATCAATTATAAAATGAAAATCTCACCGGTCATGTGACTGAACATCATTTATTTTATTATAAATATTAAAAAATTCAATCAAAATCTTGTTTAAGTTATATTTACTTTAAAATGTATTGTTTGCACATAATCAAGAAAAATACTTAGATCTATCAGCTGATGCATTAGAATGTGATAATCTTTCTATAATCATTTATTTATACTGGACATTATTTAAATGTTGAATATAAAATTTTAAAATTACATTTAAATCAAATCATTTAATTATGTTGATTTTATACCATTTTCAAGTGTAATCCATACAACCATTTGATTTGAATGAAACTTGATTTGTAATTGAAATAAATAATTTCAATATAATTTGTGGATTAGATTTTTAATTTTAGTATTTTTCCTATATATATCCACTACTTTTGACCTTAATTCTTAATACGCTCATTATATTTTAAAAATCTCAAATCTACCTACTAAGTTTGCATGTAATCCCAAAAATGTCAACTCTGTTACAGACGTTAATAAACCTCATTAGTCCATTTGTGAAATTACTAATTTGCCCATCAACTTTAAGGTTTGATTCAAAATTTTGAATATCACAACTCACCGTTACCCTAATTGCATAAGAGTTTTAAATATGAAGAGCTCTAATTTTATTTTCATTTCATTTTATTTTATCTTTTATTATTTTACACTAAGGGTATTTTTGGTATTTAGGAATATATAACCAACTCTTAAACGGATGACCATTAACTTAACGGCTTAACAGAGTGAGCATTTTTGAGAATATATGCAAACGTAGTAAATATATCTGAGATTTCTAAATGAAGTAGGTATATCTGGGATTAGGGTCAAAAGTAGTAGGTATATTTGAAAAAAACACTTAATTTTATCATAAATATGAGGTAATTTGTAGCCGGCAACACCTTAACTAGGATATCCCATTTCCTGTAAAACAATGCAGTAGATAAAGAATATCATAAAATAAGTTCTTTATTGAAAAAGTTACAAAATTTAAGAGTATGAATAATAATAATAATAATAGTAGTAGTAGTAATGAAGATTTCTAAAAATGTTAAAACTAGTTCCTATTACATTTTTAAAAAAAAATCAAATCCCCTGGAATGTCATATATGGTAAAGCTGTGTGAATTGGACCCGCTTATATGCGACTAGATGCGATGGATTCACAGAGGAATTGGAGGATGGATATGGTACACGGTCTCTTCCATATCGGACAACGCCTTGACCAACGCCCCAACATTCTCGATTGCACTTCACTAATACCAAGGTCAGACGACAAAATAAATTTTCTTTAGAAACATTTACAGATTTCTCTAAGATTGTAAATGCTTAGTTCAGACCCATTAAGTTGATTCTTGAAATATAAACCATCCATTATATCGAATGTGTTATGTTTTCTTAGGAAATTTAAAAAAAAATTACCATAAAATAATCATAATATACCAGATAAATTATAATCACTCAGCAACACATGTAATTTGTCAAATTTTTTATGTCGAATTAGATGCATTATAGAATATATTTTAAAATAATTGCAATTTTCAACGTATATTACACTATTTTAAATAGGAGATCCAATCTCCTATACTAAGTCCGGGCATATAGGTGTATTTTTTCATAAAACTATAGGGCTAAAATATATTTATCTTATACCGAATTTGACAATCTTTGGATGTGTATATATTTTTTTTATAAATTTCAAAAATTAACGGTCTTAGAGGGTATTTAATTAATTTTATCCTAGAAATATTAATTTTTAAAATCAAAAAAATATATACATATTTAAAAATTGTATAATTTGATACAAGAATTAAATATACTAACATTTTATCAAAAAATATATAAACTAAATTTCATAGTTTCACAAAAAATTTAAAAAATATGTGTCTTGAATAACAAAAGTTCCAAACTAACTGGATCATAGCCGTTCAAATAAAATGAATAAAAAATGAATAACTAACACATTGTTTCATAACATGAGTAGTGACTGGTGAGGAGATTGAGAAGAGAGCATTTTTAAGAAGTGCGAGATTGATATGATATAATTGGTGCCAAGCAGAAATAAATAGGATAATTATAAAATAAATAATTGAAATAGAGGAGTAAATTAAAAAAAAGTAATATAACCAAGTAGTTAAAATGTCAAATGTCAAATTATTTTTCGAAAAGTACCTAAGGAAAGATATAAAAGTTTACTTCTTACCTACGTGTATTGCCAAATGAACCCTCACATGTTACAAAATAACCTCAATGGCCCCAAATAAACTATTTCCAAAAAAAAAAAAAGCTTTCAGACCACAACTTATTCATGATTACTCGAGCTTCTATCAAACTACTTAAAACTTTTTTTTTTGATTGACAAATTACTTAAAACTTAAAGGCAAATACTTCCACGTTTAAACACCACTAAAGATTTCAACCATGTCATCTCATTGATTATAAAATTAATAATCAGTTTGCTAGTTTTATTCAACTTTATTTATTTTACCATGCAATTAAAAATCATTCTGATTAAAATACTAAATAGATCATACTTTCTTTAAAATATTTATAATCACGAGAAAACGAGCTAAATCCACTCATAAATATCTTAAAATATTTTAATAATTTATAATATATACATATATAGCAAGAATATTTATACTGTATGAATTTGAAATATCATCTTGAGGAATGTTCCTGTTAGCTTAGGCTAAACAACACCTTCAAAAATTTATTTACATCTTTTTTTTTTATTTTTCACACGCTTATTTATCTAAGTGTATTTAACATATAAACTAAGTTTTACCATTTTTGGATATGTTTATATATACATATACAAAAATGGTAAAACTTAATTTATATTTTAAAAACACTTTGATAAATAAGTGTATGAAGAAAAAATAAAAAAGTATTATAAATGAATTTTTTAAAGTAGGATAAGTAAGACATTTGCTTAGTCCGAGCTACCGGGGTCAATTCTCTAGCATCTTTTAAGTTGATGTTTTACACTTTAATTAAACAAGACATGTTAAACAAAAAAATTTATATGCCATAAGATAAAACAAAACTGCGGAATTGGTTCAACCCATTGAGATCTTGAGTGTAAGATACAACAAAATTGAGCAATTGCAATGAAAATTTTTGTTGCTGTTTAACAATTTGAAATGAAAAAATTTCATTGCATGTTGATTGCTATAAGCTGAGGGGAAAAGTTTAATGGATTAATTTTTTTATTGCAAATATAGCTGTATATAAAAGTAATTTTATGTAACTTCATCCATTTTTTACTTTGTTGATTGATATAAAATCTACTTCATTTATTATATTTCACATAATTTGTTTAGCTATAAAATTGAGTTTCATCTAAATCAAAGATGCCTATAGAATGCATTTACTTAAATATACAAAAATGATCCTGTTAGTCTGGGTGCTTAGCTCATCTTAAAAAATCTATTTAAAATACTTTTTTTTGTTTTTTCTTCATAACATTTTCTAGGTGTATTTAATGTATAAACCAAGTTTTACCATTTATGGATATGTCTCAAAAAATATATTTTTTGAGGTTTTTTAAAAATAGGGGTATTTTAAATACATATATACACATAGATGTTTAAAATTTTTAAAAATATATATATACATATACAAAAATGGTAAAATTTAATTTATATATTAAATACACTTAGGTAAACAAGTGTATGAAGAAAAAACATATATATATATATTTATTGTAGAATATGAAAAATGCTTAGATTCATCCATATATATATATATATATATTAGAATGTAATAATAGTTTATGGAATCATTTATTCAGCTATTACTGATATTTTTGAGGGTTTAGGTGTTGAAAAATACAATTTTAAAATTGATATTCAACATCAAACTTTTTATTATGCTTAATTTCTATAATTTTTAAATTTAATTCATACACGGAGATATTATATAAATGATGAGGTTTTATAATAACATAAAAAATACTAAAAGTATTATGGATGAAGCGAATTCTTCATGTAGGTATGAAAATTGAAAGGGTTAACAGAAGGGGGATTCACTTGCAAGCTAGTCCCGAATATTGCATCTGTAACTTGCTTGTCTTCAGTTATGCTTCAGTGCCAGGAGGCCAAGATGAACGGTACATAGCTGAAGGAATCTTAAAAAATCTAGCCACTAGTCTTTTGACAACTCTTACATTATGGACGAATTTTTCTATAAATATCTGCATTCTCAGGAAGAACATCTATGTATACCTTCACACTTGGAGAGAGTGAATACCTGTAGTGCAGGCAGGAGTCGAACCATCACCTCATCTATGGAAGCGCTACCACTGGCATCTGGCCACTAGTTAATTACAAGTTGACATGGCCGACAACAAAACAATACCACGAAGGAAAAATGTCTACTCACCAATTATAGCACTTATAACAAATCAAATAAGCTGCGGAGACAACATGCATGTAACTCAGTGGTCAACATCAGAGACTTACTGAGTATTCAGATAAGGAACTGAAGCCGTAATAAATTGGGTAAAAATGAAACAAGTAAGTAGCTCAATCAATGTCCTTTATATTAAGTATATATGGCCAATACGAACAAAAAAAATTATATATGGCCAATATATATTGGGGAAGGGTTCACTTAAAATCGATTCAACATTTAAACAAATATTTAGCTAGCTCAAGTAGGCCCCATTTACAACATTTATGGAATCCATTTAATGAAGTCTAAATTCACGGGCATTTAATAAAAGGGAGACGGAGAGTCTTTTTTAGGGTAATAATTCATTACTAACTGTAAGCATCGAGGATCCATACGTACTTTTGATTTTTAAATTTTAAATATATTTTTTAAATCTAAATGATTATTATAAATGGCATCTTTTAAAGTCAATGTATAACTAATAAAACTTTTGAAAAAATGTTTAGTGTAAATATAGCATGTAAAAATTTACAATACATATAATTTTAAGAATTATAAATAAATATACATGGAAATGATAAATATTTTATTTTTTAAAAATTATTTCATAATTTAAAATTAAGGATACGCATAGAGTCTTTGTTGTGTATGGATGAGAGCTTATTGTCTCCTTTAAAGGTAGATTGAACTTGTTGTTTCTCTTGTAGATAGATAAGAACTTGTAGTCTCCTATGTAAGTGGTAAACCTGATTGTAATATGAAATGATGAGATGTTGTATTATAACGATAAATAAAAGCCTCCGTGCTTGCATTAAACATTGAATAATTACCCATTTATCATGTCAAAGGAAATTTTCCATAGGTTTCAATATTTTTTGAAAAACTAACATAAAAGAAATTCTGAAAAACCATAGAAATTGCTCACTATGTGACAAAAGGAAGTGCAACTGTGCAAGGCATTCCTAGAGGATAGTGATGTTGGAGAATGACTTTGCGTTACAAGGAATGAAGGAAAGGAGGAGATAAGGCAATGGAAACACAATATGGAGGTCTTCAATTTTTGGAGTTTGATCCCTTCTACTCTTCTAACTACTCTCTATGCAGTGGTTGATACAACGTGGTATTATCAGATACTGTATGGTAATTTTGCAGGGGTAGGTGCTCTTCAGTGATGATGGTGTAAAAAGCAAATTATAGATGGTTACTTGATAGGCATCATGTACCTAATCTCATTTCATGTAGTTTCATAAGCGGACTGATGTCAATCCACATGTATAGGTTATCTGGAACCTGGCTATACAAGAGACAACAAGCAAAACAGAAGCCATAAGAAGGGATTTCCTCTTAAGGGTAATGACTTAGTTGATGCTTTGTAGTTTACTGCAAGGCATGAGCTAATCAAAAGCTTGGGTCTTAGTTGGTCTCGCCAGGTCGAGAGGTTTAGGCACCATTAAGAGTCTCCTGCATCGCCATTCTATCTATTATTTTTAACATGAGGGGTGATCTTATGTGGCTGGCCGCATGAGACCCCCATGCATCCGGCCACGTGTATTTAACTTATAAACTAAAATTTATCATTTTTTATTGCTTTTAAATATTTTTTATTTTTAAACACAGTGATATTTTTGCAATTTTCTGAGTTAGAAATTATAAAAAATGCCACTGTGTTTTAAAATAAAAAATACTTAAAAACATCCAAAATGGTAAAACTCGATTTATAAGTTAAATACACATAGTTCTACATATTTATAAAAAAAATAAAAAATGGGTCCCACAGTCGAACGCATGAGGGGTCCCATGCAGCCGGCCGCATAGGATCAAATCTCTTTTAACATATGGTGTTTAATTATAAATATATTATATTGATTTGAAAATAGACATTGAACAGCTGCTAGTAAAATTTACAAGTGGACATAAACCCATTAAATATTTATTTTATACGTGGCCCACACAAAATTTGGATTTAAAATGATTTTAAGTAATATAATATTATTAAATAAATAATAACATAAATGGATGGAACACATCATATAAAAGGGTGCAAATGACCCTAGCTTAAACCAACAGTACGTTTGTTTTGTTGAAATTTTTTAGGATTGTAGGATGAGATGAGAAATAAAAAAAAAGAATATTTTGATAAATACGTAATTGATACGAAATCACAAGGATAAAATTAGAATAAACATATTATTGGATAGTAGTTGATAAGAAAAATAATCGAAATATAGGGTAAAGTTGAAAAAATAGAATTGTTAAGAGATAATTATTAGCTTTGGAAACCGTAATCCCACCCCACACACATGAAGCAAAACAAAGGTTCCCCACTGTGAATCGTTCTAAGTGAACAGGGCCACGTTATGGTCTTCGGGCTAACTAGCAGGCCAAGACCCAATATGATTATGGTGCCTGGCTACGGAGTGATTAGCAAGTCAGATTATTGATTAATCTTTCAGCAACATGGGTCAATATAGGTCCAATTAGTGACCCATTAATACGTACGCCTGGTTTCTTCCAGGGAAAACAATATTAAAAAAAAAAAAAAAAAATCACACACACACACATAATAGATGTACTTTCACAACGTCAGGTGCGGCTGGCCAATGGCCAGCTGGGCATGTGATGCATGTACGGCGTACCCATGTGAGGATGGATACGGACGACGGCTAGATATTTAAGTAATATTAATACAGTTAATGCTATGATTGGTAGTCGTCAGACACACGTGCACGTGTTTTACCAGCAGACAGCAGGGCCCGAACGTCTGCGCAAAACTCGTGGAGTAACACGGCTTTGTTTGATTCTCCATATTTCGGATTTTGTTGGCTTACTTTCCAACCAAAAAAAATATATATATTAGCTTTCAGGATAAGTAGTGATCGATAGCGCTTATGTCGTGCTAAAAAGCATCCAATTCAATAGGATTTGAATGAAGCCACTGAATGAGGACCGGGGCTTGTATTAAGAATGGGAAAATAACATTAAAAATAATAAAAAAGTAAATGTTAAATTCATCACATTTATGCTTGCAAAATATCACTTCTAGCTATAATAAACTACGTATTTTCATAAAACTCTGTTCTTTTCCACTATAGTTTTACAAATATATATATATGCTAAAATATTCTGTAATAAACTTACAGCAATGGAGGAGTTGTAAGGTTCAATTTGTAGTGTGAGTGAAGATGAAACCAAAAAAAGATAGTATTTTAAAAAATATGAAACTAGTGTAACATAATAAAGATAAAGTAAAAATAAATAGAAGTATTTATGTAAAAAAAAATTTGAACATAAAAATAAGAATAGAAAATGCAAAAAAAAAAAAATTAAGATGTCAAAGAAAATATAAAAAAAATTTAATATACAGCCGGAGTAACGTGTATTGCTAATCGCAGTTTTTCGTGTAGTGGGCAAGCAAAATTATTGCTAATATGGATGTCAACAATCTTGGGAGGAAATTTATGATGATTGACAATAACATTAATACTGAAATTTTTTTGCCAAGAATATATATTTTTTCTAGTGTTCGATCTATATATGCCGTTAGAGTTCCAGTAGAGTTAATAATTAAAATAAAGCTTACGTTATACTAAGCTTTTGGCAATAATATGCTAACTGATGTCCTTTTGGGGACAAAAACTAATATTAACAATTAAAAAAGTCCCTTCGGGGAAAAAAAGAAAAACTAAGCGCAGTTGAAAATGTATTGAAAAAGTTAGACGGCCGGTCTGGCAGTGGAATGTGCCAGTGAATTTCCAACCTCTGCAACTGACGACAAAGTGCATTGTCAAGATGGAAGTGTGCAGATGATCTTACGCCATGCATCAGAGGTCGATAGCAACAACTTTGGCAAAAAAAAAAAGAAAAGAAAAGAAAAGAAAAAAAGTTTATGCGGTGGGTACATCGACCTTCCATGTATCGTCATATTGTTGTTGTTATTATTAGCAGCAGCAGGAATAAATTAATGTCCAGTAGAAAAGAATAGACGAGATCTTGTACGCCTACATGGTATTCTGGGAGGCCATCCTCAGAGGGTCCAAGAGTGAGAGAAAAAAACCCACAGCAAGCTCTGACCCTTGTACAGTGGCCAGCACTACCCACCACAGTTGAAATCCAATCATTCCTCTCTCTCTCTCTCTCTCTCTCTCTCTCTCTCTCTCTCTCTCTCTCTCTCTCTCTCTGTGCGTGTGCAAGTAGTATTATAAATTACTTCTTCGACTAGAAGAAAACTCACCAAAGTAATTGGCTTTGGGAAGGGAGAGGGAGAAAAGGAGAGTATGGATATCCAGACAAGACGGAATTCCAAAGGAGATTTAATTTCTGCTGTTGGTATCTCAGTTGATTGGAGAGGCAGACCCTGCAAGACCAAGAAGCATGGAGGAATGAGAGCTGCCATCTTTGTTTTGGGTCTCTTTCTCTCTCTCTCAGTTTTTGTGAAGTCTTTCCTTTAATCTCTTTTCCGTTTTCATTAGGAACATTAATTTTCCGATGTAGACCATCTCTTACTCCTCTTCTTGATGGGTGTAACACAAGTGTGTTTGATGATCAGGACTTCAAGCATTTGAAATGATGGCAATTGCAGCAGTCGGGAACAACCTCATAACGTATGTGTTCAATGAAATGCACTTCCCGCTTTCGAAATCAGCAAACACAGTCACCAACTTCGTAGGGACCATCTTTCTCCTATCTCTGCTTGGTGGCTTCCTCTCTGACTCCTACCTTGGCAGCTTTTGGACTATGCTCATCTTTGGTTTTGTGGAACTCTCTGTAAGTAGCTAGCTAGTCGTCTGAATCATATATACGGGACTATGAAAGAATTTAAATTGATTTCTTTCCTAGCTAAGAATCATGCATGAAAAGCCCTCTTATAGCTAGCTTGTTGGTATTTCATTGATTTCAGGGCTTCATACTACTGTCAGTCCAAGCTCATCTCCCTCAACTAAGGCCCCCACATTGCAACATGATGACTGATCAACCGCAGCCGTGCGTTGAACCCAAAGGCTTCAAGGCCTTGATATTCTACCTGGCTCTCTATTTGGTGGCTCTGGGGAGCGGCTGCCTCAAGCCTAATATAATATCCCATGGCGCTGATCAGTTCAGCATCGAAGACCCAAAGCAATCAAACAAGCTCTCTTCATACTTCAATGTCGCCTACTTCAGTTTCTGTGTTGGAGAGCTCATCGCCCTCACCCTCCTCGTCTGGGTTCAGACACGCTCAGGGATGGACGTCGGCTTTGGCGTCTCAGCAGCAGCCATGGCAGTTGGACTTATCAGCTTCATCTCTGGCATCCTTTTTTACAGAAACAAGCCTCCTCAAGGAACCATCTTCACTCCAATTGCTCAAGTAACATATACACACTAATTACTTCTTTTGGTGGTCTTCTTCTTTTAATTTCTTTTGGAATTTCGGGAAGTTTTGCCTTGCATTCTACTACTACATAGGTCACACAGAAGGAAAATAAATTAAGAATAACAATAATAATAATAATAAAGTATGTATATAATTTCTTCTGATCTGTAGCATCCAAGGCAAAAGTGGAAACCATTTTACCCCTTTCGGATTGTTACTTACACCCATTAGCAACAAATGAGACACTGAATTTTGTACCATTAACATTTTTTGTTGTAGTGATTTGGAGCCAGTCATGACACTTACGGATTATGGGGATTTTCTTGTATATGGGAGTTAGGTTTTGTGTTATGTAATTTTGAAAGGTTTTTTTAAAAATAAAAAATTCCCATTGAAGTTATTTTAAATATCTAGTTTTTGGATAGACTGTCGTACCTCAGGGCATCGATTTGCTTTATTGGGAGGAGATTCTTCAAATGACCACTCATTCCTTGTGGTCTTCAGAAAGCTTTGAACATCTAATGTATATCATTATATTTTGGCGAATTTCATTTTTGTAAGGACATTAGTGTGTTTTTTTTTTTTTTACGTGGCACCAATTATTACACTTTTAGTGTAATGTCTACTTGGATTTGATTGGAATTTACTTTACTTTATTTTCTCTCACTAATCAGCTGGGGATAATACGCATATGTAGACAATGATGACAAATGGAACTTGTTTAATTTATGATTTTTGCAGGTCTTTGTGGCTGCAATCACCAAAAGAAAGCAAGTCAGCGCTTCTAATTTAGAGATGATTCACGGGTGTCGCAATGACACCGTCGACCATATGGTGGCAACCAACGGGCTTGAACCCTCTTCTAATTCAGGAGACCACCTCAGTCAGAAATTTAGGTGCACATCTAGCATACCTAATGTTAAATTAATGCTTAATTAGATCACTTAGCATATACACAGAAAGATTTGGGTTCGTATCAGCAATGATTTCAAAAAATTATCGCCCCACTAATAAAGATTACGAGTTGATATGTAAAATCTTTGAAAAGATTCAAATCTCGATTTGATCATCAGAATTTTAGACCCGCCTTAATTTCTCTTACCTTTTCATTCTTTCCTCCTCTCTTATTTATTTTATTTTTATAAAATAGGTATTATAACATTTTGAATTTTAGATGTTTGTTGTTTAGCAAATATATTTCCAAGGGCAAGTTTTTTTTTTTTTTGGTGAGATTTACTAGGGTAAGTTACCGATACTTATTTAGATCATGATAACGTGTTTTCAACTACCTTTACTCTCTTTGAAATAAGATCAACTGTTTCAATGAATTTTATCTATTCCATTGTAAATTAATCATATCTTTTCGACATTCTAGAACATATTTCAATAATCATCATACCAGTTTTTCTTTCTTTTCTTTTTTTTTTTCTTCTTTTTTTTTTTTTTTTTTGAGGGGGGTTCTAGTGTCATGTCTTCATCCGTTAGCATATTAATTTATAAATATAACATCCTTTTCATCGATGTCTGATGTTTTTCAGATTCTTGAATAAGGCATGCTACAGAGTTGAAGGTGAAGGAGGTGATATGAATGAAAGTCCTTGGAGATTATGCACGGTGGCGCAGGTCGAGCAGGTGAAGATGTTACTCTCTGTTACTCCCATTTTCGCCTGCACCATCATCTTCAACACAATCCTGGCCCAGCTTCAAACATTCTCTGTACAGCAAGCAAGATCTATGGACACCCATCTCACTAGCCACCTTCAAATACCACCAGCCTCCCTCCAATCCATACCATACATCATTCTCATCTTCCTTGTCCCTTTGTACGAAACCACATTGGTTCCCTTCATGCGCAAGGCCACGGGCACCGTGACCGGCATCTCTCCCCTCCAACGCGTCGGTGTGGGCCTCTTCACTGCCACCTTCTCGATGGTGTCAGCAGCTCTTGTGGAGAAGAAGAGAAGGGAGGTGGCAAAAACCTCAAAGGAAGACGTTCTCTCCATCTTCTGGATCGCACCCCAGTTTCTTATATTTGGGGTATCGGAGATGTTCACAGCAGTGGGGTTGATTGAATTCTTCTACAAACAGTCAACGTCTGGGATGCAATCCTTCCTAACAGCCATGACCTACTGCTCGTACTCATTTGGGTTCTTCTTGAGCTCCTTGCTGGTGTCTCTTGTGAACAAAATCACCTCAAGGGGATCAAATGATCATGCTGGGTGGCTGAGTGACAATGACCTCAACAAGGATAGGCTAGACCTTTTCTACTGGTTGCTTGCTGCCCTCAGCACCATCAATTTCTTTAACTATCTTTTTTGGTCTACATGGTATTCCAATAGCCGCCCATCTGTATCTCCTGCTTCTCCGCAACATCATTCCCATGATCAAGTTGTGGACCACCAAAGCTTCGATTCTTCAAAGCTTCATGGACATGGCAATGTGAGTAACTCGCGCTTGGAAATCAACACACCAGCCGTTTGATTGAGCTGCTCATAACCATGATCAGGTCTACCCCGGGTGAAGAAAACACTCAGTGATTGGTTTGCATGTGGGAAGGAACCTCAAGCAACCACTGCACTCAGCATTTTCTCATACCTTAGAGCACATAATCCTTATTGCGACTTTTTACAGACCTAAGCATCTTGACTTCTGTATTAATTAAAGTATAGAGAAGAATGATGAACCAAATGTTGGTTTGTGGGACCAAATGCAATATTGGAGCAATGCTAGCTAAATTGATTACTATTATATCTTTTTTCTTCGTCTTCCCTTCTCCTTTATTTAATAATTTGACTTTTATCACTAGGCCTCTTTAAGGGTCAAAAGGTCTTAGATTTGATTCCAAGGATCTCCATCAGACCTTTCAAAGTATACACGGAGAGAAAGAGAGAGAGAGAGAGAGAAAACAAAAACAAAAAAAAAAAGGCTGTTAGGTCTAATCCCATCCGCGTAAAGACGGAAGATTCAATGCATCTGTCTCAATTTTTGTGCACGGTTTTGCACACCCATATGCGCCACAATGGCAAATGGACGTAGGACCTATGTTCCCATCTGATTGGTTTCAATTATGATGGGATATAGCTCCCAAAATACAGCGTTTCCTTAGATTAAGTGGGCCCGTGTACTAAATATTTTTTTTATGAGTAGCAAAGCATTTGTATGATTGTATCCACCCAATACGTTCGGATGCTCTGTGGCATATTTCGGTGGTGAAATGGCCAGGCTTTAAACAGAACTACCTGTTTGATAAAAATTTCTGATCTGTCAGGCATGTGCCTAGTAGCACATATGGCGGCATGTGGGTGTCAAAACTCACGTGTACTTGGAAGATCTCTTTTCCTGCCATATCCTTCTCTGGTAATGTGTGATTTCAACGCTTGATATCATGATGGTGAGAAGGAGAAAAAGATGGACCGCTGTTGGGGGGGTAGGACTCTTTTCTACAGTTGGTCAAAAGGGAGGGGAGGCCAAAAGAATCATGCAGACTCAGTAGTGCACCGCCTGACGTCGGATGCCAATGCAGGCGTAATCCATTTGCTTATCCAGACCACTGTAATTAAATACCACCGTGGAAGCTGCATGGCCCAAGAGTTTTCATTATATCAATAGTTCCCAGTCACTCCACTTATGGTCAGACTCTAAGGCATGAAACATATTAATATTTGCTTTAGTTGAAACCAATATACGTAAAATGCTGTTTACCTGAGCCTCTTGGGTTTCATGGTCAAAATGTGAATAAATATATAGCCAAGTTCTCTCCTAATATTTTTATGGATGTAAAACTTCAAAAACTTCAGAAAGCTCTGGGTTGCTATCATCATCCTCACTGTCCTAATCTCATTTGCGAAAATAATAAATGCGGCCATTGCCCACACATAGGGAGTAGCTCCAATATCATTGAAAGCATCTATTTGTACATGACACGCTGATTGAGATATGGACCCTTTATGCTGTTCTTCTGTGATATGATAAAAGATGAACTGCAATTCAAAAGGGAAGTGGTGGGTAAAATGAGGGCGTACGTTCCCACGTTCTCTAATCTCTCTTCCCACTTCTCTTTCCAACAAAAAGACATGTCCCATACATGTTTTATGTTGGCAGAGGGCCCTGCCTTGGGAAAAAAACCTCTCCCTAATCTAGTTATCCTCTTTAAGCAACGTGGCCGGCATTGTGTTTGCCATTACCAAGCAAGTGGGGCTACCAAGCTAGCCCATTTGCTAGTGTTGTGGTGTGGTGGATTCTCTTGTCCACTACGTACAGCCAATCTTCCCTCCAGATCATAAGGTGATGAACAGGGATGTTTGGTCCTAGACCCTGCGGCCTAAGTCCCAAACCTCAGAGAAATTAGCAAAGCAGACTTTTTTTTTATTATTATTATTTTTTTTTTTTTTGAAAAAGCAAAGCAGAAATTAAAATAACAGAGGAAGAGGTTGGAATTGTCCTTGGATCTTTCTGCGGGCGAACGGACTAGTGGCATTGATTTCCCAATTCCACCCTTGTGAATCGACAACGCAATCCAAAGTGCAAGCATATGCGGTCATAAGGTGGGGCCTAAAATCAAGACACTAGATACGAAATAGACGCATCAGTTCATCATGTCATTGCCAAGATTCTGAGTGGTCAACCAGCTAATAGAGATCGAACTTTTGGTACGCATCCACAGTGCAAACTTGCATGTTAGTTCACATATAACCAATTTCACTGAAAGCTAAGCTTCATGTGAAAAACGCAACCACACAGAAACGAAAAACAAGAACCTCCGATAATGTGAGAGGTAGGGATGCAACGTAAATGAGCCAAGTCCACTAACACATCTATAAATGGACTAAGGTTAAGCTCTTTAACTAAATGAATTGCAACCCATCCACTTGACAACCAGTTTAACTTGAATAAATGGATTAAAGATGAATGTTGCCAAACCGTCAGCCTGTAAAACGATCCACTTAATCTACCCAACCCACTAACCTAGTAACAACCGTGTTTAATCTTTTTATATTGATGCAAAAGAAATTATTGTACTTATTAAGTTTTCATTGAAATGTTGAGACTTGGACTAACTATTACTATTTCTTATGATTATCAACTACGTTTTTAAATTGTTAACATTTCATCATTTAGAAGTCTAGTTTTAATTTATTTCATATAATTTTATCAAATCAGTTTGTTTGTAATATGTTGAGAAAAGTCGTTAACAACCCGCTAATCCATTTACTAGATAGGTTATAATCAGAATACGGTAATGTAGCATCCTGCTAGCCCAAGCCTTGGATCGGTGGTTGCTAAGCTAGGTATCCCATGGCATCCCCTTAGGGCCTGTCACATTTCATGAGACAAAGAATTATACACACATACATACACACCCTTATAGTAACTTTTGATATCCACAACTAGTATATTATTCAATCACGTGACAACAATAATAATCTAAAATCTTATGATTTCAACCTGATCTTATTATCATCATAATCATAATTACACATGAAAGCATGGATTCAACTTATAATGAAAGTAAATTTTATATTTACAAATCAAAATTCTAATCATAAAGCCTCTCTAAGCTATACATTTATAAACCATGATCCAATATATATACACTTCCCACCATTCAAATATAATACACACCAATGTATATTTCCTGTCTCATAGATATATCAACCTTAAAAGTGTTACATGATTTTATACATGTTATAGTTCATTTTAACTTGGGATCAAAATGACTTAGTCAATACCTAAGTACCTACAATATCAGTCATGCCAAAAATATGTGAGTTTGGGCAATCTTAGTAAGTAGGTGCGATTAGTGAAAACAATGGCAAACCTATGCCAAATTTATCATGTATGTCAAGTCACTGTATGTAATGCAGCCTCATACAATCATGTTATGTCATGTTATGCTACAAACACACATGCCTCAAGACGCTAAACGATTCTCATGTCTATGAAGGGTCATAGACAACTCATACCTGAAGACACAACCAGTGCCCGATTTGGATGTTGTGACTTATCCAACTACCTGGTGTACATCTACTCATCAATGGTCTATGCACCCAGTTTGAGAGGGTCCACACGCTGCCACCCCAAAGTTGAGACTCGGTTTCCATAGCATTACACTATCATTTAAACTATCATTCATGCAAAAAGTGTACATGCACCAATCACACTATCACATATCACATGCTCATGTCAAAACCATGCAGCATATGATTTCATAAAATTACATCAAAATACATAACTAAATCATTTTTAACAAAAAGTCTTACCCTAAACCATAAAAATCAACAAACGCCATGAAAATTCAAAATTCAAAATCTCAAGAAATCACTTCTAAATCTTTCAGTCCATGGGTTCTAACCAAAACCCTTAATTCCCAACAAATTTCAAAATTCCATACACAATCAAAAAATTCAAACATCCTAAGACATACAATACAAGAGCGATGCCCGTATGCAACGGTTAAATAAGTTATTTATAAGTCAAACATATGATTTATTGAAAAAACAACTTACACTTTTAAAATACTCAATATTCGTTTTTACAAGAATTCAATAAATTATATCTCTCATTGGCATTTTATTGAACACTCAATAAGCACACTTCAAAAATCACAACAAACCATTATTAAATCCAAAAATTTCACCTTAATATACTATATTTGCATGAAAAATTATTTCTAAATCCTTTAATCTTTGGGTTCTGACCAAAGCCCCTAGTTCTCAATAAATTCCCAAAAGCCCTTACACAACTTAAAGTCTCAAACTTCTCAAAATATACAACACAAAAATAGTACCCATATACAGTGATTAAACAAGTCATTTTACTAGCCAAATCTATAATTCGTTTGAAAATAAAACAATCTACTTACCTGCAATAAAGTTCTCATACTTTAGTTGTCAAGTTAAGCTCCATCAAACATTTTAATTTCAAACTAATTAATTAATAAATATAATCATTTTTATTTACATAAGTTTATACACATATACAAACCCACAACTTCACCCATCAAAACTTCGGCTCATTCCCAATTCTCAAGATTATCATATCATACATTTATAGCATTTTACTAAATAAATTCCAACTTAATGCCATGACCCAACACATGAAGTGCATTACTGATGCCTCAAGTCTACTTCAATTAACCTGTATTTAAGTCAATCTTTAGGAATTCTTCATACCAATATGTCATATGCATCATTAAAGTTTTAAATTTTTATTTTCGTTCAAAAATACACTTAGTCACTTTTCTTATGCATTTCATCAAACATTTGTTAGACATTTTTGAAAAATCATTAAAATCTTATATGGAAGCAACCAATATCAACCCAACACATTTGAAATATGTTAAAAGTACTTCTACATAATCCATTTCATGGATTTCCATCAAAATTCTCAATTTTCAACGAAACTTTTGAATGAGTAAAAATCATGAAAATCCTTAACTATATATGTAATACTTGTATGGAAATGTTAAACAACATATTTGTACCTTAAATATATAATTTATTCAAAGAGAAAACAAGTCACTTACTTAAAATTCGATTTTTTCCTAATTTCTTTCAAAAACCTTACTCTAAACTTGAAATTCCATAAGGCATTATGCTCCTTGATGTTAAATAATGATTTTTGCAAAGCTTAAATAAAGTTTAGAGGGTAGGTTGAAGTCTAATAATGGTGAAAGAAGAAGGGCAAGAAGAAAATATGAGACGCTAACCCCCTCTCATTCCTATTTATCCTCTTTCATTAGAAAAATTGCAAATTACCCCATTTGCTTATATCTCTGAAGCCTATATCTCCCATTAATTTGGAAAAGTACATCTTCCCTCACAATATTCATCTGATTTTCTTTCGGACATCTCTTTTTCCTCACCAAACTAAACTAATCATGTTGCTCATCTCATTATAAAAAGTTTTTGAGAGGAGAAAAAAGACTCGTGTTGTAGTATGGAATGGCTTGGGCTATGTTCTTAATAAGAACTTCCTTGCCACCCCATGAGAGAAGTCGACCATTCCATCCTTTGACTTTTTTTCATATCTTTTCATTTAAACCTTTAAACATTCTCTTCTTGGATCTCTCTAACCATGCAAGAAGCCCAAGATAACCTTGAATTTCCTTTCTAACTAAGTCTAGTAGGTTCTCTATCTTTCTTCATCTAATTTTGGTTGGAGTTTGCACTAAAAAATAAAATTAGTTTGTCTATATTAATTTATTGGCCGAAGCACTCGCTATGCACCTTCAACGTTTCCAATAGGTAGGATATTTTAAATTGACTAGCCTTCATGAAGAGCAAAATGTCATCAGCAAAGAAACGGTGCACAATCTATGGACTTCTCATGCAGATTTTAGACTGTGCATCAACTTACTTATGATTCAATCCTAGATAAGTAGAGAAAATCCATCCATACATAATAAGAAAAGATAAGGAGACAAGGGATCCTCTAGCCTAATACTTCTTTTTGGCTTGAAATTTTCTGTCTTGAACTCATTGATGTTATAGAAATAATTGACAGATTTAATATGTCTCATTATCCAACTTATCTAAGTGTCACGAAAGCTCATATCCTCCATCATCTGGCCAAGGAAATCTCACTCCACTTTGTTGTAAGTTTTGGTGTGCCTAATTTTATAGCAATGTCTTCCTTGTTATCTTTCTTTCTATTATAAAGGAAGTAGATTATTTCATAGGCTATTAACATATTAGTCAAAATGAGTTGCTCCAAGATAAACGCACTTTGGTGTTTAGAGATAATGCCTTGAAGATAAGCTTTAAGCCTGTTTGCTAGAATTTTTACTATAATCTTGTACGATGCATTACAAAAATTGATAATCTATAATCTAAGACCCTTTTTGCCCCCGCCTTCTTTGGGATTAGAACTATAGTGGTTGAATTTATCTCCTCCAAAAAACTATCCTGATCTCTGTCATCCTCCATAAAAGATTTACACATTCTAGCCCATTATGCTCTAGTGTCTTTAAAAGAAGCCTGCAAAGGAACTATTAAGACCTAGTGTTTTTGTGGAGTTCATTTTTTTCATTACTGCTATTACTTTGCCCATCTCTAGAGGTATTGTAAGATTTTCATTTCTGCAGGAGACATCTTCTTTCTTATTAAATCTGATGTCCTTCTCATTCTACTAGGATTTGAGCTAGAGCAAATTTCTTTGAGATGTCTCAAAATAGCTTTTTGTTTTTCTTCTTGATCTGCCACACAGCTGCCTTTCTCATTCAAAACCCCCTTCCATGAAATTAATCCTATGTCTATTAGATGTCATCCTATGGAAAAAAGTTCTATTCCTATCTCCATGAAGAGGCCAACGCATTTTGATCGCTAGCGCCACATAATTTTCTCATCTTTTAGAAGCTCATTTATTCTTTTCTTCGCTATTTTTATCTCTTGTTCGTTGATTTATGAAAAGTTCTACATCTTCAACTTCTTTAAACAAGCTCATTCTTTCCTAATTGCATTTGTGATGTTGCCTCTTTTTTCTCTATTCCACCTCATTAACTACATCCCGCATTTTTTAATTTTTCATATCAACTTCTCCATATCAGAAGTATCCCTTGAATGTTCCATAGCCCAAACTTTGTCAATAATTTCATGAGCCTTTCTATCCCTTGCCCAAAATAATTGATATTTGAAATCTTGTTGAGATCTCTCACATAAAGCACCATTTTAATTGGCAATGATCTAAGTAGGTAGCAATTAAGCGATGAAGCTTGGCATATGGGAACAGATTGAACTCAGCTTGAGAAGCAAGACCTCCGTCTAAAGCATGCCTCTACCCTATCAAGACCATGTCTCTTATTAGACCAAGTTATCTCAAGTCCCGCAAAACTTATATCTAACAAATTGCACCAGTCACCACCACTTAGGAGTGTTAATGGATCGGGTTGGACGGATTGGAGTCTAATCCTAATCTCAACTCATTTAAATATCATAATTCTAATCCATTTATTAATTCGTTTAAAAAACTTAACCCTAACCCATTTACAACTTATTTAATAAACGGATTGGCGATTGTTAACGGGTTATATATATAACCAATTTCACTGCTAAAAATCTAGAATAAGGTCTGAAAATTTAGATAACTCAAAAGTGAACATCCTTGAAATTTAGTAAAATGATCCCACATAGCTAAAGTTAACTTTTTAACCTTTTTTGCCTTTGATTCAATCATAAACATAAGCAACTTGTGGTAATGGAGTGGTTGATTAATTTCAACCATATGCAATACTTAATTGTATGTCAAACACAACAAGACGTAGTATAAATTATACAATCATAACATGACAATACAATTATGAAACTACCACAATTTTTAGTGTTCACCTTCATTCCAACCCACATTTGAAGAATTGACAATAGGCAAAATATTATACCTATCGATGAGTAGTTGGACGGCAGCAGTGGTGATAGTGATAGAGACTTCGGCAGCCAGACACGGATCTAGAGAGATGGAGAATAATATTATAAGAGAAATTAGAGACAAAGAGGCGAGGAAGGACAGAAAGTGGGAAAGACAACACTACTACTATGAGAAGAGAGAGGACACCAGGTAGTGAGAGAGGAAAGCAGACTAGTGGTGAAGAAGCGTACGATCTTAGCAGCTAAGGAGATGGTGGCTAGTTCTAGCAGCGTGATGAGGCTGAGAAGCTAGGAGATTGGGTGGAATGAGATTTAGGGTTCCAAAATTATTGAATGGGCAAAAGGAATTTAATGTTTCACCAAAGTCGAGAATAGGCATGAAGATAGCTAGCTAGATTAGGAAAAGGGCACCATTGTTATTTGATTCATGGAGGAGAAGCAACCATGGCTACTTGACTCGCCAAAGGAAGAGAGACATACTGAGAGGGCACATGAAAAAGATGTCACTGTGAAAGAGCTAGGGCGAGACAGAAGTCGCGTAAAAGATTGGATGCACGCGAGTGGCAGTCAGTAATTGTATGCGGGAATGGGTAAAGCTAAATGAGAATGGGAAATAAGGGTTAGAAATTAGATATATGTATATATACACCTTTAAACAGGTTATAGGGTTATACAAACGGATTGATAGGTTGTAAAATCTCAACCCTAATCTGTTTATTTAATTAAATGATTGAACGGATTGGCGGATCATAAACCATTTATTCAAAAATTTCAACTCAAACTCATTTATAGATAAGTTGGACAGGCAAGTTGGCAGGTTGACCATTACTATTAACACCCCTACCACCACTTCTTTCAAGCTTTTATCTACCTTTTGGATCGTGTTCTTTTGTTTCTTACTTCTAAGGGACCTAGCACTTCATTGAAGTCACTCATGATAAGCCATGGTAGAAAAACCTATTGATGAAGTTATGACATTCTATAATTCATTCTCCTGCTCATCTCAAGGTCCTCATGGAAACTAGTAAAGCACCAAGGGTTTGGGCATTAGGAACTCAAAGCTTTTGCATCAATGCAATATGAAGAAAAACTTTAACAGTGACCTCTATCTCTTCCAACCAAAGCAATGCTAGGTCACCTCTTCTCTCTTCACAAGCAATATCAAGTAGCCATGAAATCGGGGCAGTATTCTTACCTTGTCTATTTCTTCCGCATTCCTCTTGGTCTCACAAAGGAAGATAAATAATTTTATTGAAAATTTTAAAAATTAAAAAATTAATTTTGCACCTTAAATGGTGACTCACTCTTACTTTTGGGTGTGTGGTCGTATCATTTAACACTTTTAGCTTAAGGTGTGTTTGGAAGTGATAAAACTATTGAATAAAAAAAATTGTATAAAAGTTTTTGAATTAGGATATATTTGGAAAGTGGTAAAACTTTTGATGAAAATTTTTTAGTATAAAATTTTTTGAATTGATAGAAAATGATGTGACATGATAAGGATAGTGAAGAGAAGTAAAGAGAATAATATTAAAATAAATAATTTAGTTATATGTATAGTTGTGTAAAAATCATTGAAAAGTAGAGTAGTTGTATGAAAAGTTGTAAAAAATAATTAAAATAGGATAGTTGTAGAGATTAAAAAGTTTTAATTAGAAAAGTTTTTTATTTGCCAAACACCCCCTTGGGAGTAAATGATTTCATATGAAAGGATAATTTTGAGAAGTAAAAAGAACGAAGTTAAAATAGATAAATTAATTGTACGGGAACTTGTATAAATATAATTGAAAGGTAAGGTGGTTATGTAGGAAGATGTGAAAAAAAATTTAAAAATAAATTAGTTGTGAAAAGCAAAAAGTTGTGTTATACGAATATGCCCTTAATCTCGTAGTTATGTTCATGATTGTGCATTTGCTACAAACCTCTGTCCTTGTCTAAAAAATAAATTTAAGGACCAAAGCGGGCAGCCTCATATGTAGAATATGGTAGGGCGGAATGAATTTTAAATTTATCTTAATAAAGATTTCATTCCCCAGATATAATAATCTACTTTTCTCATCTTTTATTCTATTACTTCTTCATTTCTCGTGTTACATTTTTCATTTTCACGATTATTTTCACATCTTAAAATACAACAATCCTTCCCCTCATGTACCCACCCATCCTGGAATCCCATTCCAGCTTCCTCAACAGGCCCAGACTTGAATTGAATTTTGCAGAGGAACAGTAATATGAAATAAGCAGCCATGGAGCTAGCGATGGGCCCGTAGGAAAAATTCTAGACGATACGGAAGGTGACCATCACGTCGAATCTCAGTGTTTAATGCGCGTCTTGCCCACCTACCAAAAGAAGGGTAGACGTTCACAAAAAGAAAAGAACAGCAGCGAACTATCAAAAGCAAATGATTCTAATAAGGTCACATCATAGTAATTTGAGTATGTGTTCAGATGACATTATAATTTTTTTTCTTTTTCGACCTTTCCAAATTTTTATTTCAAACCTCTACTTAAGTAAAAATACTTATTTTGTATTTCTTCATTTTTGTGCCTATTTGTTAACCTTATAAAGCTCACTACCGCAACATTTCTTCCCGAAGATTCGCCAACCAAACCACCCGATAAATATCCAAATTAAGAATCATGAATTAAAAAACCCTCAATATATCCTGACGTTGTTTTTTGAAGTGGGTTATTATTGGTAATTATAACCCAATAAAATTGAATAGTTACTCTTTGATCAATGCGCTTAATTGTAGCAGAAATTTAATGTCGTGTCTTCTTTTTGCTTTAAAACCGGGTGCAAGAATGTGTACATCAAACTACCATCCTAAAATTTCTCTTTCTACTTTAAAAGCAGTAAAGCACCGAGCCTGATCACCTTAAAAATGACAGTTTGCTGATGGCGTAAATCATAAAAAATGATCTCGTGAAGCTTATACAGTACATGAGTTATATATGAGATCCCACCATGTGAAGACGGCTGTAGAATGGGACCTACACATATTATAATACAATAAAAACTTTATGCAATCATTTATTTATATAAAAATTATACTTCAGACGGTTTTGAGGTTGAAAATGTCACTTTAAACTTAATATTTATATTAAATTATTTTATTACGTTTATTTTACATCATTTTAAGATGGGGACCACACACATGTTGGATTTGCATGGAGAAATTAGTAGAGTAATAAATTGAACAATTTTAAATATAATGGGTGGAATGAATTTCTCATTCATGATCATGTGGGGCCCACAATATATGGAGTGCACCATAACTTTTCAAATGCACTTCGTAATTTTTCATATATAATGAGGTTGTGTTCAGTTTGATCTAAAAGATGCATAGATAGATTGAAAGATGTACCAAAGAATGGTTTGATTCAGAGGGGTCGACTCCACCGAGATCCTTGTAAATCCTTTTTGGGTATATTTGGCAATGGTTAAAAAATGTCAGCTTAAAACTTTTCAATCTAAAATTTTTCACTCTCCATAACTATCATATTTTTTAATTATTTTTTCACATTTTCCTATACAACTACCCTACTTTTCAATCATTTCTACACAACTAACTTATCTATTTTAACTTTATCATCTTTACTCTTCATTATTACCTCTATTATATCACATTATTTGACAACTTTTATTTTTCAAAATTTTTCAATAAAAATTTTACACATTTCCAAACACACCCTTTATTTATGCCTCTATTTTGCAGTGAGTCGAATTTTAAACGACTTTTTATTGGGAAATTTAAAGGACTTGATTATATATAATAGTAGTAATAATCCTAAGATAATTAACATTCACTTCCATGTAAATTTATCACGCCACACTGAGGTAGAAAGATCCAACAGTATCTAAAAACCAAGAGTAGGGACGACAATATGCATCTGATAATGCAAGTCGTGGCAGTGTATGAGGAAAACGCCTGGTTCACCGTACACCTGTATCGTGCAATCTGAAAGTACGGAAGGCGAGGAAGGTTCCGGGCGAGCGAGATGTCTCGTGAGTCGCCACTGACGACAGTCGACAGTCCTTCCGTCCGACTTCATCAATCTACTAAAACATTATCCCATCCCCCACCCTCCCTTCGTCTCGTCCCTTTTAACCTCCCCTCCCAAGTTCATTGCAACACAGCTGGCTTAACGCGTTTGATGACTCAAGCATTCCCAGAGACAGACAAAACCCCATGCCCCATATTACCACATCTACCCCTCCTTCCATAATACCATCGCGTCTTAGCCGACCTACCTCATCGTGCCATTTTCCATTTCCATCTGAAAAACTAATCAGCACTTCTCCCCCTTTCTAACATGCTATATATAGATGCATTTTTACTTCCCTTAATGCGTGCTTTCTTGTCTTGCCGCCACGGCAAGTTGCAGTACAGTTGTTTGCATTTGAATAGCAATCCACTAATGATTGAGCGGCCAGGCTGCTGTTCCCGCTCCATATCATATTGTACAGCTATTTGCACTGATTGGAGGACTCGCTAGTACCCATCCATGAAACCCCCGCGTTAGGGCACTTTCGTAATCTCCGCTCTCGTCAAGATCTCCGCGACCGTACCCATCTGTCCTCTCGAGCGAAATCTGCGGGGCCCATCTCCAGCTGTCCCTCGTCCCTACCCACAGGGTTCGAAGACGTCCCAGCCTCCCTCTACAAAGCGGGCGGGAATCGTCGCTGCTTTCCTTCATCGCTTCCACCCAAGACGCACGCACGCACGCACGCACGCAGCAGACATGGCCGACTCCCGGAAGCGCATCAGCGAATCTGATTCCTCCTACCGCGGCGTGCGGCGCCGCAGCTGGGGCAGGTACGTGTCCGAGATCCGGCTGCCGGGCAAAAAGACTCGGATCTGGCTTGGATCGTTCCTGTCGGCAGAGTCGGCGGCGCGCGCCTACGACTCGGCGGCTTTCTTCCTGAGGGGAAGCTCGGCCACGCTCAACTTCCCCGAGGCCGCGAGCTCGCTTCCTCGGCCCGATTCGGCCTCTCGGAGAGACATACAGAGAGCTGCCGCCAAAGCAGCCGGCAAGGAGAAGTTAGCGGAGCACAAGCCCGGCAGTTCCGGGGCAGAAACTCGATTCGACCCGGGTCTGGGGCCGTTCTGGGAATTGGATGAAAACATCCTAAGCTTCTTTGACGACGTGGAGGAGGCTCCGCTGCATAGTCCGCTGAGACTGGAGGTGGAAGATGGCCTGACGCAGTCTTTCTGCAGCCAAACTTATGACAATATCCTCAGAGATGACAACTTTGCCCTGGAACTGTCCGGCGCTGATGGTGCTTGCCAAAGCTGGATGGTATGGAGCCGAATTTCGTAGAATCGGAACTGTGGCTAGTCTACTAGAGTTGGGATATATTTTTTTAAATTTTCTTCTTGAAATGTGAAAAAAAAAAATTTACTGAATGACTCTGCTAATGTAATCTAAGCCCTTCTTCCGTGACGTTGTTCCAGTGGCACTATTGGTTTTTAAATTCCTTTGCCGTTGGTTCTGTAAACGAGTCTGCCCGAGGCCGACCCATAAATTAGCTGGCTAGTCTGTGGTTTTGTGGCTTTAAGGGGCCGGATCCAACCTTGTTTCTGGGTGGATGTGATGTATCGGTAAACGAATAAGAATCAAAGAGAAGTTTTTTCCTGTTGATTAATTTCTGAGGTAGAATGTCACAATCGTTCACCAACCATCTACGCAATATAGTGATCCATACATTAAATGTGGACACGTGATTTGCGAAAATGATGGCCTTCTGTCCACGACGCTCCATAATCCTCATCTCTCTCTCTCGTTTGTGATTTCTGTCTGACTTCTTGACCATCGTTGTCTTTGTATTCAGAGCTGATAGCGACAACAGCTTGGATGCTCTCATTGTCTCTCAGTCAAAGGCCAATTTGTATTTTGGAACTTGGAGCTGATCGAAACCCCATCACGCGTGGGCTTTCTAAGTGCCGGCCTAGGCCTAGAACGTCAAATGAAAGCCCAGACCTGGTTAGCCTTTGTTCGCAGACGATGCTATCATTTTCCTGCGGGCCTCGGCCTCTGATATCGGCTCCTTCCTGGATATTCTTCGCCAATATTCTGAATCCTCGGGGCCGGTGGTAAATGTGGCTAAGACTTCTGTCTTTTTTAGCTCCAATATTGATTCTAGTGCCAGGGAGGATATCTTCACTTGATTGGGGGCATCTGGCAATAAGTTGAAGGATTACCTTGGACTTCCGGCATGGTTGGGAAGATCTAAAAAGAACATGTTTAAGGGCTTGAAGGAGAGGATTTGGCGCAAAATTCAGGGGTGGAAGGGGAAACTTCTATCCTGGGGTGGTAAGGAGGTGTTAATCAAAGCTGTGGCTCAGGCAATCCCGACCTATACCATGAGTATTTTCCTCCTACCAAAATCCTTCTGCTTTGAACTCAATGCCATGATAAGCAGGTTTTGGTGGGGTGAAATGAGTAGCAAACGGAAAATGAGCTGGGTTGCGTGGAAAGATATGTGCAAGACGAAGTTCTCGGGCGGGTTGGGTTTCCGAGACCTCAATGTCTTCAACTTTGCCCTTCTTGCAAAACAAGCATGGCGTCTTTCATCGGTAACTACTTCCTTTTGCTTTCAGGTGCTTAAAGCCAGATACTTCCCGAATGGGGATATTTGGAGCTGTTGTGCTAAACCATCCGACTCCTTCACATGGAAGAGTATTTTGGGGGCGAGGGACATGATCAAGTTTGGGTGCAAATGGCGAATTGGAAACTAATGCAGGGTGCGTTTCTTCAAGGATGAATGGGTTGAGCCCATGATCACAAAAGCTGGCCCTCTTCCATCATCTATCCCCGATGACGTTAATGTTAGTCATTTTATCTGTGCGGCCTCGTCCACTTGGATTAAAGACCGCATTCTGGCGGCAGCTGGGGATGAGGGGTGGCGCATTATCAACCAGGCCCCCCCCCCTTCCTCCTCTCAGGAGGACACGATCTATTGGAAATTTGAGCCTCGCGGGGTCTATTCTGTTAAATCGGCCTACAGAATTCTTAGCTCGGGAGATGGAAGCTCTCCTCACTCATTCATTTTTAAGGCAATCTGGCGCACAAAACTTCCAAGCAAGATCCTTATCTTTGGGTGGAGGCTATTCAGGGACAGGCTCCCGACTCTCCGGAATCTCCAACAGCGAGGTATTGATATTGACCCATTATGCTTGTTTTGCAGGTCTGGAGTGGAGGACTCCGATCATCTTTTTTTGGACTGTGTGCTAACTAGAGGGATTTGGTGCTGGATCGCAAGGAGGATTGTCCTCCCGGCCACTGTCCAGGAGTTAATCACCTCTCTTGTTCATTATCAGCGGGCGGATGACCTGCGCCTGTTCATCACTTGCTGCTGGCGAATTTGGTCTCTGCGAAACTCTTTCAGGATTGACGGGCTAAAGCCGGATTTCCTAAATGTTCTCAACTGGTGTAAGGAGTTTCTGGAGGAACATCGCAGAGCCTCTCCCCTCATCTATGCAGGCGCTTTTGATAGGCCCCTGATTTCCAGATGGTCTAAACCTCCGAATGGAGTTTTGAAGCTTAACGTGGATGCGCGTATGAATCATATGAACTTAGCAATGGGCTTTGCTGCGATTATACGCGATTGGAGGGGAGCCTTTGTTGCAGCGAAAGGATGGCGCTGGGATGGCTGCATGGAACCATTGCTTATGGAGGCACACGCTTTTCTTCTTGGCGTATCGTGGGGATTGGATTCTAACCTGCCTATTCTGCAAATCGAAACCGATTCGCTCCTTTTGGTTGATATGTTGATGTCCGATGACCCCATTCCCTCTCCTGTTGGGAATGTGATCAGTGAAATCAAGTCTTTGCTATCCCCCTCTAATTCTGTATCTGTTCATCATGTTCTTAGGCAGGGGAATGCTGTGGCACATGCCTTAGCTGATTTGATCTCTGTATCCTCTGTTGATCAGCAAGTTTGGTGGGGTACCCCCCCACAAGCTTTACAGGAAAAAATTTGTATAAACAATTTTTTGGCAATGAAAGTTTCTGGATCATCCTATCCCCCCTCCCTTTCTGAGGGCTAGGGGCGTGGGATACGGTGCATCCTTTTCTCAAAAAAAAAAAAAAGATGAACTAATGCCTTCAAATTAAGGGTTTGTTCGGCAACATGTAAGGTAATAAAAGAAAATTGATTTATCCTTTCTTTCTGCACACTACTTTTGATATTATTTAATGCCTTAACTACATAACTACTCTACTTTTACACATTATTTAGCTCTATTTTTAATTATTTTTCATATCTTTTTCTATAACTTACTGTCTATTTTAAAAGGCAGCTAAAAATAATCCAAAAGATTAAGACGAGATGAAAGTGGCATGGAGGTATGGAAATTCTACCTTTTCAAAATTTTTATCAATTTTACTTCTTCAATTTGCATCCTCTCAAATGGATAAATTCATGCAAATTTTGCAAATATCACCTTATATTATTTAGCATCATTTGTTTAAATAAAATATCAATATCAGTTAGTTGGATCTTATATTCTTATGTAATTATAATTCTGAAAAAGGTAATAAAATTTTGTTAAATTATCATTAATTATATGAAATTGTTATTTTAAATGCGATGGATAGTTTAAAAGATATTAACGATTAATTAACTGCTTATTGATTCATACGATAATTGCATAAATTTACACTTAATATTTCTCGGAAATAATTATATTTAATCATCAAGGCATTCGGCAGACGGCACGTTCAACTAAAGTCGGCAGAAGGCACAAATTGAGTACAAAATAAATAAAATAGATGAAAACGAGCGGCCCTAAAAATACTTGTACACCATTTTTCAAAAAAAAATAATAATAATAAACAATAACTTGTACACCAAACGGGGTATAGCCCCATTGGTCTATCGTTATGGTTTCTGTGCAGGTGACTAAGTTTGACTATATGTAGGTGAGCATTGCCTCGCGCAGGTCATACCCAGGTGCATTACATTGAGGCTTAATACACCCGGTAGCATATGACACGTTTTTTATTTTTTAAAATTTTTTTTTTCATGAAACTGTTAATATAAGTATATTTAACATGTGTATCAATTTTTAAAAGTCTTCAAAAATAGTAAAAATTAATTGACATGTTAAATAAATTTAGAAAAACAATTGTGTAAAAAAAAATTTTAAAAATAAAAAATAAGTATATGCAACTTGGTACAATGAAGCTCAATACACTGAGGCCCTTTGGCATGGCGCTTAAGTTACGGATCTGATCCTATGCTCCCGGGCGCATATACCTATTTTTTTATTTTTTTTCAAAATTTTTTTATGAACTTGTTAACCTAAGTTTATTTAATGTATGTATCAATTTTTACCATTTTTGGAAATTTTTAGATATTTATTTCGAATTTTTAAAAATCAGTGGCATTTTAGTAATTTAAAATTACCGAAAATGTCACTGATTTTCAAAAATCAAAATTAAATATCTAAAATACTTCAAAAATAGTAAAAATTTATACACATATTAAATATACATAGATTAACAATATTGTAAAAAAAATTAAAAATAAAAAATAGGTGTATGCGCCTGAGAGCATACGATCGGGGTCCCTTAAGTTACAGCTAGGGGTGGGAATCGGGGCGGGTCGACCCGTGACCCGCCCCATCCCGACCCTATTTAATACAGAGACGGGACAGGTTAACATACCCGGCGGGACAGAGCGGGTCGGATATTTGATATTTTTTTAAGAACGGCGGGGCGACTGTGCTGTAGATGGCTGAGATGCATGGGGCAGCTGTAACGATCGACGGCCGAGGGTTTGCAGATCGGAGAAAATTCGGGATGGGTTTGCTAATCGGAGAGGAAATTTGTAAATCAGATAAAACTTGTTGATGGGTTTGCAAATCGGAGAAGACAATCTGCTAACGGCACTAGGAGTGCTCAGATCTGAGATGGCTGGCACTAATCTCGCTGGTTTAGATCTTCAGGCGGCGACAGCAACAGCACTGCTGCTCCGTTGGGTTTTCACCTGATTGGAGAAGATGGGTTTCGCCCAACAGCAATAGCGGCAAAAATAATTGAAGTGGAAAATTTTTTTTTTGGCCGGTCGGTAGTGATAGAATCACGGGCAATAGGGATCTATTTTTCATTGGGCTCAAAGAAGATCAATCCTTGGTGCGGCTGGAGAAGAAAACGTGCTCTGGCAACGTAAGAAAATATGTACGTACGCAGCCATGTGCACTGATTCGCAACATTAATTCTCGAGGTTGGTGGACCTACCCGCGGACCTTTTTTTTCTCTCGCAAAAAAAATCATCATTCAATGTTAATATTCATATTTTATTTAAATATTTATATTTTACTTTGACTAATTAGTAATAGATCGAAGCATATAATAATTAAATTTAATATAGATTTGTATTTATACTTGATAGGTTCATAAATTTTTAAAAATTTCTTACTTGACCCGCAGTTTTTACCCGACCCGTTGACCTGATACCGACCCGGATTTTATCTCGAGATTTATTAGAAAAAAGTAAGGGTCAGATCGACCTTGTCCCGACCCGGTATAAAATAAGGGTCAAACAATATTTTTGAAAAGTATAGTCTGACTCGTCCCGACCCGCCCCGATTCCCACCCCTAGTTACAACAAACCCCAACACTGAATCCATGTACGGGCTAGGTTGCGTAATTTTCTATTATTTTTATTTCAAAGTGCAAACATTAACAAAGGCCAAAGCTAATCAATCAAACTGAAATATTCTCAAAGCATATCATAGTCTTCACTTTCAAATAAATATAGATAGTATTAAAAAAAATTCAATTAATGGTAAAATTAATATTTTTGTTTAGTTGTATTAAATTGCGACAAATAAAATCCGATTTGATCCACTTCTGGAGTTGGAATTTGGTTGCGACCTAGAGACAAGCGTTTGATCGTAGCTATCAGTCATGTGGGGTCCGCGGATTAATTTCCTTTGACGCGAGGGCCATCTATTATGATTTAATGGGCTTCGTCGGAATTCCTTTTAATCCAGCGCTGGCTGTAGTGTTGACTAATCAGTTGGTAAGACTTGAGAAAGACTAATCAGTCTCATGCCACTCACGTGAGGTGAGTTGATGAGCTGCTGTCGGGGCGGGGCCTGCCAAATCGTCAGCTCAATCACTCTTGTCCCGTCTCTCAGCTTTTGCAATCAGAGACAGGGCCCAGGATCGCTAATTACGAATGCGCTGTGCGACGGATGGACGACGGAGTTGATGCGCAACCTGCAAAAGCAATAGTAAAACCTAACTGCCAATGATCCAGTGATAGTTTTTATTTTAAACACTAAAATCTATTTTCTTCATTTTCTATTTCCTATTTTTTTTCCTTTGTCTACGGCTGTATGTCGTCTCCCCTACTGTTGTGCCGTGACATTACTATCACCATTCCTGTTGTGCCAGTGCACCATTCTCCTTACGAAGATTTGGGCATGCTATGTATCCCATCAGTGTAGATCAATTCAGCCATCGCTATGACAATTACAAATAGCATACTCAATTTCATATTAGCTTGATTTTGACGTGTTTACAACAAATATACATAACCCGTTAACAACTCACTAACCCATTTATTAAATGAGTTGTAAATTAATTAAGTTTGAGATTTTTCAAATGAGTTAATAAACGGGTTAGAGTTTAAATTTTTCAATAGATTAGGATTATGATCAGACTTTGACTTATCCAACTCGATCCGTTAACACTCATATTTTAATGCAAAGTTCATATATACCCATAAATTTTTTAAAATTTTAAATATGTCGTTGTATTTTGCCTTAAATTTCATTCATGCACATGACCCTTTTAGAACTAATAAATATTCTCAAACATTGATTATTATTCTAAGCTAGCATTCACATTCAAATTAATTTTTAGTACTTTTATACTCTTTGAATCATATTTTTATTGCTATAAAATCAGCTATCATTTGAATGTGAATTTTTATTTATAATCATAATCAATGGAATGAAAATCTACCAGTTTTCTAGTTAATTGGCTGTCCAATTCCCAATTATTCTGGTTGAACGGGCCAGTTATTCCTATTTGATCGGTTGAACCATTCAATCGTACATATAATTAAGGGCTTTGCTTTTATATAACCAGGTTACATAGAAGCGGTCTTATATAATCTCTTAAATTTTAAGATATTATTTATTAATTTAAAATACAATTCATTCATTGCATTTAACATCACTAGTGTATCTATGAGACCAAGTTTCATCCAAATCAAGTACGTATGTGGGCTACACTTGCTTATATATATATATATATTCATATGTAAATTATGAAAAATTCTTAGATATATTCATGCATGTATTATAATATAATAATATTTGAATCATTTATCCACATAACAGTGATATTTCACATTGTTTAAATGTTGAAAAAACTACTTTAAAATTGATATTTTAGCACCGAACCATTTTATTCGTTGATTTTACACAGATGGGGCCTATGTACAGTGAAATTAGAAAAATAAAGAATTTTCAAAACATTATAAATGATACTAAATATAATTTATGGTTTGGATTTTCCATAAACTATCAATATTTTAAAAAGTGAAGGGGTTACATAGAAAAGAAAAGCGAGACCATATAATTAGTAATTGGTTGAAATAATTTAACAACGGATTTGATCTGATTTCGATAAACTGCTCATGTTTTGGGCTTATTTGTCATTTTTACACAGGTGTGTACGTATGACTAAAATTTTGGGCAAAATATATGGATATATTTAGATTTTTAGAAAGTTTGCAAGTATAAGTAAAATTACGTATAAAATTCACCGGTATTCATGAAATTCATCATTTTTTATTTTTTTTAAAGAAAAAACAATTGGGATGGGGGTACAGGTTGCACCCGCTTTGGTTGGAGAAAAGCCGAAAATATATTTGACGTCGTCGCGATACTGATAAAATTGAGCCGGATGAAGTAACTAATTTTCAGCCCTTAATTTTCTTTTTTTACGTAAAGTCACATGTCTAAAGTCTAAACAATATTGATCGAGTCCGCTAAAGAGATTTTCAGTAGCACACGTCACGGCTTATGCTTTTGCATGCGCAATTGTCGATTACCGGTGCAGAGCTCTCGAGCGCCTGTGTCAAAATAACAAATATATACATGTATATGGAATATATTCCGGTGCTGCATCACTGAAATAGGCCTCACATGATCATCAAATCATAATTTACTCCACCAATTGTATTTAGAATAATGTATTCTATTCCGTAACAATTTTTATTCCAATCAGATATGTATATGAGCCCCATCTGAAAATAGTATAAATTCAACGTGATAAAATAGTTTGATATAAATAACAATTTTAAAGTAGTTTTTTCAACATCTAAACCATCTAAGGTATGATTTATATATAAATAAATGATTATATAAAATTTCATTGCATTTTAATATGCGTTGAGCCCTTTTTTGGATAACTATACTGTTGTTCCGGTGCAGCTATCTCTATATATTCAATAGCTATCAAAGATTCAAAAAATAACAAATATTGAATATTGATTGCCTACCACTCGGAAACTGATTTCCCGCGGCATGGGCAGCTCGTAATAGGGACGCGGCCACGTGGCAAAACCGATGTTATAGATCAACCAAGAGGTGCGAGTATGATCTGGGTGCATTATTGAGTGAGTTTCCTATTCAAAACCGGCAACACAGCCCCGCCAACATCACCAAATACCGCTCAAATTTTAACGGGAAAAGCTGTCGCACGTGAGTAACTCTCGGTTATTTGCATTTCGGGGACGTTTGAGAAGATAAAAGTTGTGGGAATGTAGTATTTGATGGGAGTAGAAAATATAAGATTTTAGAAATTATGTGATTGAGATGAAATGATAGGGGTAAAGTTGGAATAAATAGGTTTGTTGAAAGGTAGTTGATTGGGAAAATGATTAGAATATAAGGGTAAAAGTGGAAAAATATGATGATTGATTGATTAATGAGATATCTTGAAATCCGTACCCCCACAATTTTCCTCCCATGTTTCCTACCCCTTTTGCCAAAGGTCCCCTTAGTACATCTAATAGACTAATAGGATGCAACTTAGGCTGATAAAACTGGAGTTCATCTCAATTATATTTTTAATCTTATTTATAAAATATTAATTCAAATTTTATTTTTAAAAATTGGGTTCTTGTTAAGTTTCAAGTCGAAAATATGTCGATGAATTTATATTTTATTTAAGAACAATGGGTTTAGAATTTCATACAAATATATAATAATAACAAATCATGTAAGTAAAAGTAATGATATATAATCAAACTATAAACTTTTAAAAAATATAGCAATATAAAGAATATTTCTAGAAAAAATTTCGACATAAAAAATAAGATAAATGAAGAAAATTAATGGATGTAAAGATAAATTATATAAATAAAAGATAAATAAAAATAAAAATAATGTACTTTATTTGTAATATAATTACAATATGTCAAACATGTATTCAAATATAAATATAAAAAACATAAAATAAGTAAAATATAGAAAAATATTGTTTAAATATGATGTATATAATATATTTTATAATAAATAATAAAGAGTTCGGGTTCTTTAGGTTCGAGTTCGCTTGGACCCTAGCTTTATCAAATTTATAAATTGGATTTCTCGAGTTCGGGTTCTTCTGACTCAAGTTGTAAATTTGCCTCCTTCATGTTTTAAACCTTGCTGTTAATTAAAGCTACCAAACAAATGGAAATTTTGTCAAATAGCTATGGTACAAATTTTTAAATGACAATATTGTCCTTAAAAAGAAGTCAAATTCATAAAATAAGTCCACTCAACTTAGCCACAACAAAAATTGTGTTGTTTGCAAGTTCATGAGTCGATTCAACCGAGCCATATAAAATTATCATGAGTCGACTCATAAATATAAGTCAACTCAATTAAGTCATAAGGGTATTTTAGACTTTCAATTTACGAATAAGAGTAGTTAGTTGGTATTTTGATAGTAGGTTTTAAAAATGCAAAGTTGGAAAACTTAAAGGGCTTAAAAAGGAAATCTAAGAAATTCGTGAATTAAAAAGCAAATAAGCATAGCTGGAGATACTAAAATGCAAAAATCCTAATAATTCCCTAAGAAGATAAGGGCATTTTCATGATTGAGGATCATAGACTGGCCAACCTACAATGCCTTCCAAAAGTTTCGATGCGCGGATGCGTTTCAATTCATATATGTAAATCGAAAGGGGGATATCATTATATTTTAGGCTCATCAATATTACACGGCTATGGTAAATTGTGCTATTTACGAGCAGTCAGAAAATATGTTTTCTGGTTTTAGAAAAAAAAAATTCTTATACATGTGAAGGCTTCAATTAGGTCTTTCGTCTTGTGAAATTACCAAAATTAATATTTTAAAATTTATTTAATATTTTATTTTGATTTTTGGAAATAAAAAAGGACAGTTGCGTATTCATGCCATTTTTTTAATTTTAAAAAATTAAAATAAATTTTTTAAAATTGGCATTTTTCATTGATAAAATGGGCAAATTTTTAGGGCAACAAACCTACTTGGAGCTAGGCATGTTTTCTGATCGCTCGTAAATGGTTTGATTTATGGAACTCATGTCTTCATAGGTTCTTGTATCTTATCAAGTAAAATTAGGATGCGTTTGTATGAATAAGTGTGCAACTTGTGTTGATTGACTTGAGCCTTCCAAATATAAAGTAGCATTTTTTAGGACTTACTGGGTTAGATAATTTTGCAAATTTAGATTTAGAAATTGGGTTGAACTTACCATAAAATTGAAGTGTGTTGGGAAAGTGATAAAATTTTTATATAAAAGTTTTTGAGATAAAAGAAAATAGTGTAATATGATAAGAGTAATAATGAAGGATAAAAAATATAATTTAAAATAAATAAGTTAGATGTATAAGTAGTTGTATAGAAAATAAAAAATATGTTAGTTGTATTGGAAGAAATGAAAAAGAAACTAAAATAGAATAGTTGTAGATTGAAAATTTTAGCTTGAAATATTTTTGGAGTAAACAAATGTCCCCTAAGTTGCGTTTGGATTGATAGACACATGAACTTAAATATTAATATATATATATATATGTATATAGAAAAAATCATGACATATATGTCTCTAATATAACTATATAAGTATATATATTTCTTTTAATTTTTCATTATAAGATGGATGGTAATTATCTTGAAATGAGTAAATTATTTTATATATACTATTATGCAAAGAGTTATTTTAATACACTTATAGTTTGAAGTTGATGATATAATTTTTATATTTGGATTTAAATAAATAAGATTAACACGAATTTCAACTCAAAATTCACCGGAATTGCCATCCTTTTTCCAACCCAACTTCTGAAAGTAGAGTCAACATTGAGATTTTAGAGATAAGGCTAATATCTGTTAACTTAAGACTAGACTCCATATGTGTCCGGTAAGTGATAAAACTTTTAGGTAAAAAGTTTTTAAAGTAAAATTTTTTGAATTTGAAGAGAATGATATGATATGATTGAGGTAATGATGAGGAGTAAAAAAAATAAAGTTAAAATAGATAGGTTAATTGTATGGTTAATTGTGTATAAATGATTAGAAAGTAGATTAATTGTATAGAAAGATATTAAAAAATTATTAAAAATACGGTGGCTATAAAGAGTGAAAAGTTTTAACTTAATAATTTTTTTCTCATTGTTAAACACACTCTTCGTGTGTTTACATATTAAGTTCAGGAACCCAAGTTGCACTCTCAATGAAGAGGTTTGAAAAATCAAAAAAATTTATCATAGAACAAATTTTAAAAATAAGAAAATAATGTAATATAAGATGTGCAACAATTAAGAATAAATGGTATAAAATGGATTAAAAATAGTAGTCGTATGAAAATATATAAAGAATGGAAATATAATAATATAAAAAATAAAATAATAAATATGCGAGATTATATAAAAGGTGATTTTTTTCATCTTATCAAATCAACCTTTATTTTTTGAACATACAACTTCTAGTAGACATAGTTTTGTCGTAGCAAATTTGTATTGAGTGATGACATAGCATGCTATTTAGATATAAACTGTGTTTGGAAAGTGAATGAAAATTTTTGAAATGATAGAATATGATATGATATGGGTAATGATAAAGAGTATAAAGAATAAAGTTAAAATAGATAGATTGGTTTTATAGTTAATTATGTATAAATGATTAAAAAGTAAGTTAGTCGTATAATTTCTATTAAAAATATTGGTTGTATAAGAAGATATAAATAAATAATTTAAAAATATTATACTTGTGGAAAGTAAAAAGTTTTAAATTAAACAGTTTTAGTTTGAAAAGTTTTTTATGGAAACAAATATATCTATAATAAAACATGGGCATTAAAATCCATAATAAAAAACAATCTTATTTTCATTAATGCTAATAATTTTAAATTTTTTCCATTCGTATTGATACTTTTAAGATTAATTTAATATATACTAATATTTAGTCTTTCCCGTTTCCATTAAACCCTCTTTCTATGTAACATCATCTATTTTTAATATATATTTTTTTGAAGCATCCATTTTTAATATATTAATGGTTGATAAAAACTCCACTTCATCTATTTTTGTTTAACATTATTTATAGTATTTTGAAAATATTTTTATTTGTCTAATATCAATGTGTTGGACCTTATTGAAAATCAACGTAATAAAATAATTTAATATTAAATATCAATTTTAAAGTTATACTTTCAACATCTAAACTGTTTAAAATATCAATTCTATGTGAATAAATAATTTTATAAGATAATGTTACATTCTCATACATGTATAAATGCATCTAAGTGTTTTTTATAATCTACACACGATTATATATTTTTCAATAAATGTAACCTATAAACATATTTGATCATGATAAAACTTGATTTTCTAGATAAACAAATAATATTAAATACAATGAATATATTAGATTTTTCATCAATAATTAAAATCCTAAAATAAATAATATATAGAAGCGGAACTCATATTTAGCTACGAGGGCATGTCTATTTATCTATGACGAGTGATCATATTAGCCTGGACATATCAAGCAAATGTGCTGCTTAGCTCACATTGAAAAATTTATTTACAATTTTTTTTTACTTTTTTCTTCATTTAAGTGAATTTAATATATAAATCAAGTTTTACTATTTTTGGATATTTGTATATATTTTTTAAAATTTTTTAAAGACAAAGGTATTTTAAATACATACATACACATAAATGTTTAAAATTTTCAAATATATATAGATAAAAAAAATGGTAAATTTTGGTTTATATGTTAAATGCACTTAGATAGACAAGTATATAAAAAAAAGTTATTGCAAACGGATTTTTTAAAGTAGGTTAAGTAGAGTATTTTTTTTAGTTCGGATTAATAGGAACATTCATCTTTATCTGTCCGTAACTTATTCGACTTTGAAATCTAACTGTAATAGTCAACATAATAAAAATAATACAAATAAAAATGATTTAAAAAGTGTTGACATTGATAAAATCTTTTTAAAATAATTTATCCTTATGAAAATAATAGTTGTTTGCTTGAATGTTAATTGCGCATATAACTATTGGTACCGCTTATATGTAATATATTTCCTATATAAAAGTAAATGAAATAAGTAAAAAAAAATTATTGTAAATAAAATTTTTAAGACAGGCTAAGTGGCTCATTTACTTAGCCGGGCTAACGGTATCACTACTCATATTTATTCACTCACCGACTCTAATATGAATGAGAGACTAGATTAACACGTACAAGCTACGCGAAAAAACGTTCTATTTGGTAATGAATAAAACTTTTGGTGAAAAGTTTTTGAGAGTAAAAGTTGTCAAATGATGTGATATGATAGAGATAATGATGAATAGTACAGATGATAAAGTTAAAATAAATAGGTTAGTTGTGTGGATAGTTGTGTAGAAATGATTGAAAAGTAGAGTAGTTGTATAGGAAAATGTGAAAAAATGATTAAAAAATACGATAGTTGTGGAGAATGAAAAGTTTTAGGGTGTGTTTGTCTAGGCAAAAAAAGTCTCAACAAAAACTTTTCAATCTAAAACTTTTCACTCTCCATAATTATTCTATTTTTTAATTATTTTTCACATTTTTCTATACAAACTACTCTACTTTTCAATCATTTTTACACAACTACCCATACAACTAACCTATTTATTTTAACTTTATTTTCTTTACTTCTCATCATTACTCCTATTATATCACATCACTTTCTATTGATTTGACAACTTCTACTCCAAAAACTTTTCATCAAAAGTTTTACCTCCAACCAAACACACCCTTAGATTGAAAAGTTTTAGATTGAAAAGTTTTAGCTTGACATGTTTTATTAATTGCCAAACACAACCTAAAATTATGGAAAAACAATATAAAACGTCTTGTAGACATTTTAGTTGTAATCTGATTTAATGAATCGTTTGAATTAAATTGATCCAGATTTAAAACACCATTTGAATTAGGATTGGATTAGAATCATAACGTTTTACAAGTTTTCATATACACACTTCTCATTGTCATCGCGATTGAATTTAAACAAATACATGATCATTCTATTCCAGCATAATCGTCATTGTATAACTTATTCAAAATAATTCATTTATTTGTAGTATTGATTTTTCTAGGCTACGGTTAAGTAAAATGTATTGCTTGCCGTGAATTATTTTAAGAGTATGTTTGGAAAGTAATAAAAAGTTGTTCATATAAAAATTTTGAAAAAGAAGAAAACGATATAATATAATAAGCATAATAATGAAGTACAAATAAAATAAAGCTAAAATATATAGATTAATTGCATATATAGTTATATAATAATGATTGAAAAAAAGAGTAGTTGTATAAAAATATACGAATAAATTATTAAAAATAGAGTACTTGTGAAAAGTAAAAAATCTCTAATGAAAAAAATTGGTTTGACATAGTCAAATATACCCTAAAACTAATTTAAAACATGCATTCATGATAACTCTAGTTATTTCAATCCTAAAGTTAGGTTAAAAATCTACTTAAAGGTTTTAAAATAGTGGAAAGATAAAAGACTAGTTACCTTTAGCTCCAAAAGGAAAAAGGTCTTTCAAGTCTTTTCAATGTTAAAAATGATATTTATTAACCTCCCTAATCTTTGGTATTGGTTAATTCTAAAAAAATAATATCTTACATTCACATAGCTCTTGCACGTTCTTTCTTTTTTTCATCGGGGCAACTTTTTCTTTCCCCCTCACAACAAATGTTGTTATTATTAACGATTTTATGTAACTTTATTCATTTTTAATAGATCGATGATTAATGTAAAATTCAATTCATTTATTATATTTAACATTATTTGTTTAACTAGTAAAAAAAATATACGCATGAGTCACATTTGCTTAAAAATATATATTTATGTATAACTAGTAAAAATGTTTAAATCCATGCACATATATATTGAAATATAATAATATTTTTTTTGAATTATTTATTCATACAGTAGTGATGTTTTAAGTAGTTTAAATGTTGAAAATATTATTTTAAAATTGATATTTAGTATCGAATTATTTTATTATGTTAAATTTACACATTATATACAGCAATACTAAACAAATAAAACAGTTTTCATAATAATATAAATAATACTAAATATGCTAGATTGAGTAAATTTTTCATCGATTATGAATATATCAAAATTGAAGGTGGTTATAGTGTTATATAGAAAAGGAGTTTCATAAGTAAAATAACACAGTGCCAGGATCACTGATGCTATTACTTGAACGATTCCGCGACAGAGCCTTACCAAATTGCCAACCATATCTTTGATACAATTTCAGGCAGTTGCTTTATTAAAAGCAGCTTTTTGCAATTCCTATTAATAAATAGCATTTAATAAAAGTTTCCAGAAGACACGTCCGTTTGATTTTACAGTTTCACTCACCGTTGATAAGAATTTACTAATTACCAAATAATTTCCCAAATTATTTATATTAAAAAAGTCATGGGTATGTATTATGACTATTGCTAGGCACCGGACAGGACTACCAAGTTCGCTTCGTTGTTGAAATCAAATTTCCATCAGTCGTGTGGCGTAGTTCTATGCACGGTGCTGCACCTGCTTATATAATAAATAATCACGTGTAAAACTGCAAATGATAAAAATACTTAATTTAATTCACAAATATATTAAAATATAATAATAATTAATGACATTATTAACCAACATAAAAGCGTATTTTAGATGATTTAAATGTTAAAAACATACTTTAAAAATGATATGTAAATAAGACAGTTTTTTACATGGATTTTACACTTTTTTGGGATAAAACTCATGCAAATATTTGATTTTTTGAAACTTGATTTGCTAATCAAACAAATACTTGTAGATGCAATGAAATGATGAATGGATTAGATTTTAATTTAATCATTGCGTGGGGCTCATTTGGAGCTGGTTGCACCTCAACGTAACATATTATTTTTTCTTAATAAACACTACAAAATTTCTCAGGTTTTCAAATACCATGATTCTGTTTGCTTTACGCTAAAGGACAGTTTAAAAATATAATTGTATCAAACTATCATTATCTTCAATAAACATAGCAAAAAGAAATATTAGTAAGAGTAATTTGCCAAAGTCATATATTTTTCACGGGTAAAATTGATGCACAGAGGACGGCATTTATAAAACGAATGTTCATATTTGTTATTTCTTCAAAAACACCGTTATATCTGTGATTATTGCTATAATTCGTGGTTATTATTTGAAAGTAAATAATATTTATAATTGCTTACACATATTCCAATTATCAACCATATAAAATTGTGACGTGGTTTTGATTTTTCGAACTTGCATGTGTTGCTTTTCTATTTCTACAATTCCACCCCTGAAATTTCAAAATTTTCAAATGCGAAGCTAGTGGCCACGGGGACGCCTTGCATGTGTCGCTTTTCTATTTTTACAATTCCACCCCTGAAATTTCAAAATTTTCATATGCGAGGCTAGGGGCCACCGCAGTTACGACTTAGGACGCCTAGCCAAAAAATTCGCCCTACTTGTTCAAAACGTTTTCCGAAACCGCCTCTTCCCCAATTCCGAGGAACGACAGAATCGATTTGCCGGAAACTTCGAGGGCGTTTCCGTAAATTTTCCAAACTCTATTCTTATTTTTATTTGTCTAGATAAGCCCGAACACGAACGCATAAATTAAAAAAGCAGGGACAAGTTGGTAATTCTACCATGACTTTTAGCCAACACCTCCTAGCGTGCACAAGCCAAAATACATACCCACAAAGAATGCTGTAAAACAACCATTCATAATAAAATCCAAACCGTCTATCAGGTAATAAACAATGAAAATTTTGTATTAACGAAGAAAAAAGAATAATCCGATAATATTTTGACTATATCTTGGAATAGCAAAAGAAAGAAAAACTTTAATTCAGGAATCAAGGGGTTAAATATTTTTACAAAGGGTATTGCTGGACATGGCCTAAATGGAGTAGGTCTCGATACGTATTTTCTGGAGAATAAATAGAATATGAGTACATGATACGTTCGAGTCTTCAAGATGCAGTACTCTGCTGGGATACGGATTGTGGAAAATACGCAGGCGACGGACTGGAGAAGGGCTTACTTTTTAAAGGACAAAGAAACCCAGGGGCCAGCTAAGAAATTAAAATTTACGGTCACCGCTTCTAGCTTTCCGAGTCCCCGAAAAGGAAGAAACCCTAATTAGGGCGGCTAGCCAGCCACACAGAGAGAAACCTTCTTTTTCTTCCTTCCATTCCATCTCCTTCGTTGTACAGAAAACCTTACCCCAATCTAGTTTTTCTTTTTTGTTAATTTTCTTTTTTTATTCTCAATCTCTTATCTACCGATCTAGTAATATTCCAAAACCGGATTCCACCTAAGAAGATTCCGGTCACCCACGGCCAAGAAATCTCTAGATCCGGCCAGACCTCGCCGCCACACCACGACGACCCCTACGATGGTCGTGAACGGCCGGCCTTTGAAGAGGAAGAGGCGCGTGACCGCAGATCTCTATGATTTCCTAACGTTTCCGTCTGACGGTGACGCGTTCTCCGGCGGCCTCGACGGGCCCTTCCGGTCCAACATACGCTCGTTCCTCTCCAGATATGCGCGGCTGCCGCCGCCCTCGTCGATCTTTGCGCCAGCCATCTTCCCCCACCTGCTGACGTGGCAGATCGCCTTCCGGATCGGGGAGATCGACGGTCTGGGCCCGACGTCGGCCGCCGTCGTGGGCCTCGACGTGGTGGAGGAGGATGTGACTCGATCGAGATCTGTTTATTGCGATCAGTGTCGAGTCGTGGGTAAGTTGACTCACCGACTCTGCTGGTTATTTATTCATTCCTCATGTTTCTCGACAGCAATTAGATTTCCCAGGTTCCCACCAGATGTTCAACGCTGGGATCTAATCCCAACTCCGGTTTTTCTTGAGTTGATTTGGGTTTGGCTTAGTGACAACTGGCTCTAGTTTTATTAAAAATTCATAGATTAAAAGGAATGTTAAGATTGTCATTTTAATTAGGTAGTCTTGTCATATCTTTAGAAGGCGAAGAATAATAATAGGTTTTAAAATATCGTGTCTGTGTTATTTTCTTCACTTAACACGAAACCAGGGAAAGTTAATAAAAATTATTTAAACTCAAGAATACAAGTGGGACAGTAACGTGGTGAATATTCTCGGATAGGCATGAATTTACGGACATAAAGAATTAAAAAAAAAATCATGGTGTGAACTGCCAATTTAATGAACCATGACCATGCTATTTTATGGGTGGGTTTGTTTTTTGAATGCGTACATGCTGTTTATTCTTTTGGGGGAGAGATCAAGTTGCCTGTGGCATGAATGGTGATGGAGCTAAGTTGGGTTTTGGGAAATTCGATATTTTTTACAGGTTGGAGTGGTCATCCAGTTTGTGGAAAGCGTTACCATTTCATAATACGAGCCGACAGTGATGGGTCTATTGATGGCCACCATCAGATTTGTGCAAGATGCGGAGTCTTGCTGCATTCTTCGGACTTGAGGTGAATATCTTTAACAGATACTTTTCTTTTGAGCAGTGAAGATTGAGATGCTGATGGCAGATCTTTCCCCTCGTATCTTAGGAACGAAATGGGGGGTTGAAATTAATTTGCTTTAATGATATCGTAACTTACAGATAAATTGATCATGGATCATGTTGCTAATTGTGCTTGGGATGTCGGCGTTAGGTGTTTGCGTTAGGTTACCAATTCTCCGCAAGCTGGTCTGATGTTGATGCTCGAGTCATACACGCTATATGTTTTGCCGCGATTTTCTCCTGCAATTTGTCTATTGCCTTGCATACCAAAAAGAGAGGAATAGACTTTTGATTACTGGCTGATTACTTGAAAGGTCAAGCAAAAATAAAAATAATATATATGTATATATATTTATATTATACTTTTTAAAAGTCTCTCTCTCTCTGGATAAGCGCACAAGACAGAGAATTGTCGTGGCGTGCTTATTGTGTGTTAATTCCCAATGTTGACTAGTCAAAGTCACAAAAGTTAAGTTGGCCTGCTTTTCCTCACCAATACTGCTATCTTCTGTGCAGGTGCAAATCATGTAACCATGAGGTTACAGTAGACGACGTGGAAGATTGGGTTTATAACCAATTGGAAGCGACAACGCATCTTTTGCATGGGGTGGTGCATACAAATGGATATGGGCATCTTCTTCGAGTTAATGGCCGAGAAGGCGGCTCTAAATTTCTCTCGGGGTGTGATATCATGGACTTCTGGGATCGTCTATGTAAATTCCTCAGAGTTAGGTGAGATGCCATTTTTGTTCTTTCCTTCGACCATGCCATGAACAAGAGGTTAAAAAAATCAGAATAAGAAAAGCAAGTAATATTTTATCTATTGTAACTTGTGTTTGGATGACTAATTAGCTTTTTTTATAAAAAAAATCAGGAAAATCAGTGTGATGGATGTGTCGAAGAAATATGGGATGGAATATCGGCCATTGCACGCCATCATCGGTGGTCATCCCTGGTATGGTAATTGGGGCTATGAATTTGGTGCTGGGAGCTATGCCCTCACTGCTGATCAATACAAGGAGGCGGTTGACACCATTTCCGGAATGCCCTTGGCTCCTTTCTTCACCCACTCACGTGCCGCATCTACTCACCTCCAGGACGTTGTTGCATTCTACTGTTCTCTCTCCGAGAGGAGGCTCTCCACCGTGAGAGATCTCTTCTGCTTTGTCGTGTGTCTGCTGCACCATACCCGTAAGAAAGTTGCAGGGCAACAAAACTGCAAGACAGCAGCGTCAGATGCATTAATGGAACGGTGGTCCATGGGCGATGTGGAAAGAGTGCAACACGCAATGATCAAGGTCCTCCTTGCGGTTGGGAAAAACCAGTGGGTCTCATGGCGGGCACTCAGGGGTGCTGTCTGTCGATCTGGTTGGCCAGCACTGCTTGATTACTGCCTTAAGGGGCTTGGTGGGAAATCATTTGATGGCAAGGTAGTGTGCACCAGGTGCAACCCAGAGACGAATGTCGCTGAATTCAGGTATAGTTATTTTGAAATTATGTGATTCCAATGATGTGTTTTTACCTGCTACATGATCAACAAGTCTGTCTGGTGTCTGCCTGGCAGGTTGCAAGTTGATGGTAATTCTTGTAGCGAGATTGCCACTGGGGCAATCCTGTCATGCCAAAGAGTGGTTTCAGAAGAGCAGCTCCTCCATGATCTCAAGTTCTTGTACAGTGCACTGCTGTGTCCTGAAACAATGAGGAACCATATGCCCCAGTCAAAGATCGAGCTCGCACATAGCTCAGCTGTGAAGCTGCTTGATTGCAAGCAATTTGTTAAGGACTACCAGTCAAGCTCGGCTAAAGTACATAACCCTTTTAACATTCGTGTTTTGTGCCAAGTGGAGTTGGCTGATCAGCCGAAGGGCTACACGGCGCCTCCTCCAGAGTTGATGGTATTACCAGTAACTGCAAGTGTTGCTGATCTTAAAGTCGAGACAGCAAAAGCCTTCCAAGACACTTATGTTCTATTCAAGAGATTGCAAGTTTTAGAACTACTTGATTATGGGAATGTGGATGATTCAACTCGTGTCAAGTTTCTTGTTGGCCTTGAGGGAACGGCGAGGTTTCGTGCTCGTTGCCAGGGAAATAGTGGCCTAAACCAATTCCGGATGGAGAGAGGGATAGAGAACTGGACTGTGGACTGCACATGCGGGGCGAAGGACGATGATGGGGAGAGGATGTTGGCATGTGATTCGTGCGGGGTGTGGCAGCATACTAGGTGTGCTGGCATTCACGACTTTGAAGTGGTGCCATCAAGGTACATATGTGGAAGATGTGGAAAACCTAGTAGGTCGGGGCCATCTCGTGGCCAATGCTGCAAAGACCAGGCTGCTACATCAATGGATGATGGGTTGCAGCCTCTAACCACCGTGCCTTTCAGCATCGGCTGAAAGATTTTGTACAGACGTGTTAGTGATTGGATTGTATAGCACCTCTTTGGTACAATTTTATTAAGTGAAAGTTAGCATATAGCTCTTTTTTCTTCCCATTGATTGTCTTGGTACTGAAAAAATTTCCATGTAACCCTTTTCCTCTTAGCTCATGATAATTTATAAAACCAATAATTATTGTACTGGTTCCATAATAACAGGATCTAAAAATTTTTGGGTCACGATTTGTTAATCCCAGTAGTCTTTTGTTCTTGCAAAAATTTATACGTATTTACAATTCTTGAAGATGTGCATATATTTTTTTCTAAATTAATAAATTTGAAAAATAATGGTTTTTGAAAGTATTTAAGTTATTTTAACTTCAAAAAAACTTTGTTTTTGAAATTCCGAAAAGATACACCCGCATTGGGCCTACATAAAAATGAAAAAGAAATCCAAAGAAAATTTAAAAAAAATGATGCATTGTAGGTTGGCCAAACCTACGATGCATCATTATCTACCAATATATATTCAAAAATTATAAATTTTGATTTATGAATGAAATACGGTTGGGCTCACATTTTCGTGAAAAAAGCTTAAGCTAGCAAGATCATTACACAAACTTCTTTTAATCTAATGATTTCTATCCCAAATTCTCCCCGATGAACCCAGAGTAAAACATTTTCACCACAGAACACTGGTGGATTGCCATCGGTTATTAGCCAAGGCCAGCCTAAGTAAAGATTCTTTATCATTTTCTTCACCATTTTTTAGAATGCATGGCACTTACAGTTCTTTTTTCCTTTTCCTTTTCCGTCACCCACTATTCAGTCTGAGACCTCTCAGCATTGTTATCCCTGGCTGCAGCAAAAAAAGGCCTTCTTTAGAAGTACATTCCCATTAGCGTTCAATCAACAATCACAAAATCCAATCAGCATGCAGAACTAAGATGCAAGAAAACCAACAAAAAAGAGGACCATTCATCTTTCAAAACTAACACGTGTACCATATTATCACTGTAATTACTCATGGAAGGACTGCGTACGGATGATAATGAGTCCAACCAAAGCCACCTCAGCTAGCTAATCTGCATGCTTGCAGAAGAACAGAATCACTACTTCAATACTTCTTAACTTGACAACTAAACAATTCAGATACTTAATTTCCGTCCGTAGTAAATTATTAAATACACTGTCAAAATTGAAAAGCTTAGGATAAATCTAAGTTGCAGCCTAAGTAGGGGACACAAATATTATGTTCAGTGTTGCATCGGAAAATCATTTGCCCCCCAAAAAATCTAGAGCTGGACTTAAGAGAGTTCTGAAGAAAGATGAATACTCAGATCTCGTTAAAGAAATTGAATAATTAATCTTAAGAGATGAACTGAAAGGGGAGGTGGAGGGAAGAAGCTAAGCATGGGGAGGGTGATACCACCTGGTCATGTGGTCAGTCACCATCCCACAAGTTCTCACCAACAACCCAACCTTACAAACAAAAACTAGCTGGCCTATAAAGGCAGTTAAGAGATAATACCCAGATTTTTGGTCATCAAAGGTTCATGATGTGGGCTGTATATGACACAATCTCCACCTCTGGACGGATTTTCTGGTTCTCTAAATGGCTACAAGCAGGGTCAACGTTAAACAATATGCACCATCCCCCCAGTAGGACCTGCCCTTGTAGCCAACATACCAAACCTATCTTCAAGAAGAAAGTGATTAACTAAGATCATGGATAAATTGTCCAGAAATTTACCAAGAAAATGGCAAAAAGTTTCAGACATTGCTTTAGATTTCATGTGGACTTGCCTCCAGTTTTTTTTTTTTTTTTTGACAATTTAACACAAACTTGCAATAGAAAACATGGGTAGATCTACATGCAAGTGAGTGGGGGAAACAGAAACTGAAAATTAGTGTGATTTTTTTAAAAAAAATTTAAAACGCAGTACATTTTAGCATGATTTCCTCCTCTCAAATAATAATATGACTCCCTCATTTCAAGTTGCCCCCACTTGCAAAATGTCTTAAATCCACCACTGATTGAAAAAGCTATAGGAGAATACACAAAATAAAATTGAACACTGATGACTGACAGTGTACTACTAATGAGGATGTTGCCATAAATGAAAACAGGAATAAAGCCATCCATACCAGTCAGTATATGATTATCTGAAATTGATGCATTGGGCAACGAACTGTTGTTGACCACGCAGCAAGGAAGCTTCTCATGCCAATGCATTGCGCAAGTTGACTTCTGCAGTTAGTTTTTTATCTGCAATGTACAAAAGAAAAAGGATGATCAGAAATGATATACCTACTCAGCCCTCTCCAAGATAACCTGTTATGAAGAATGGAACAAAGACAATGCCAATAATCCACTAACTTTTATTAAACAAGCCCAAACGTCCAACTACTTGTTGAGACCTATCAAACCATGCAGAAACGTAAGCTTTCAAAGAGCCCCAACTTTCAGCATTTGTAATCACTTTTGATCAGTTTTTCCATGAAAATGTGCTATTCATAAACAGAATCAATAAGAACAACACAAAAAACAACTTCCTGATCATCATATGAGTTGAAGTGTTTAGGCAATCCGTATGTGAAAATCACAACAGAATCTCTCCAACGTTTGATGTTTAGAATAGCCAAAACAATCACTTTGGACTGCTCAGCCAAAGTTGGTATTAACAAGGTTAAGAAAGTGGATTAGAAGTTCCATCATGAGATTCTTCTAACATTCAGATGCCCGTTCAAGTGAGATATCAGCTTTACTAAGTGCCAAGATATTGAAATATCCTACATGCTGGCCGCACCAAAAGTTTCTGTTGATAATATCAACCTTCCTTCTGAATACTGGTTTTAAAAAAAAAAAAGGTTAAAAAATGAGAGGAAAACTTTTGGGGAAATTTTGAAAAAATTAGAATGTGATATAATGTGATAGGGTTGATTATTACTAGTAGTAGTAAAAAGAATCAATAGAAATTCGATAGGGTTGTTGTATGAAAAATGCAAAGTAATGATTATAAATATAGGTTATAATTGAAAAAATAGAGTTGTTAAATAGCCAAGATGTTAAGTTACATTAAAAAGGTGAAGAAAGTGGTGAATTTTTCTTTCTTTTCCCTATTACCAAATGGCCTTAAGTCTCAATGTCCATGATGAAAGACAATGAAATTCAAGAAAATAAACTCAATCAATCTACAATGAAGACAAATTAGCCATACCCTATGTCTATAAGAAACAGCCGATCAATGAGAAGAAATGGTTGAGAAGCACAAATTACATCTACCATCAATCGTGTGAATATTGACATCACACCAAATACTGACTCCTTTTTTTTGTTCTCAATTATTTGCCAACTAGGGTTCCACCAAATTAGACCTTGTCTCCAAAGATGATCTGAACAAGAGTAAAGAGTGATTTCAAATCCAACATTAAGGGCAGAAGATGTATTGTTTTCTTTTTTTTCTCAGCAAACCTCAACCATCCATTTCTGAACCATTGATCAAACCACTGATCAAATAATGCCACTTATTCCTTTCAACTCTCTTGGGAGACATCTCCTTTTTGCTCTGTTTTTCTAGTTCAACTGACACATACCAAGCAATCATCAATCTTAAGAGAATCAGCGAACTTGAGGCCATGTGTGTGAGTAGAGAAAAGGAAATGAAATATTTTTTCTTCGTTTCCTTTTTTCCTGTTTCAAGTTGATGTCACGTCTAGCTATTCTAACCTACCCCAACAACGTTCTTGCTTTCTTTCTTCCCCTTTAACCATGGTTATATTTTCAAGCATCAATTGACAAGCGTTTTTTAAAATAAAAAAAAATTTATTTTGGGCACTCTCCTATGAAACCAGGTGCAATTTACAACTACTTGGGTTTCCCAATTTTTTTTATTTCTTTTTAAAGATCTAAGGCACCGTTTGGTAATGCAGGCATGGGGGTAATGGGGAAGGGGAGAAATAAATATTTTTGAAAAACGTGAGATTGTTGTAATACTATAAGTGTAAAATGTGAAGAAATAAGGCAATTAGGTGAAAATATGATTGAAATATATAGAAAAAAAATGGAAAAAGTAGGCTAATTAAGTAATTAAGATGTCAAATAATTTTTTGAAAAGTGGGGGAGAGAGATGGCTTCCCACCCACCATGGTTACCAAACGGTACCTAAGTCATTCATCACTTTCTCCTTCAAAATATTTGAATGATATGAAAAATCATTTTTATTAAATTTGTAAATAATCCACAACAAGTGCAAAGACATGAAGTTATTTATAATTACACTTTTTAATGTTACAAATTATACAGTTTTTCAATCAATTTGATTTTTTATATTTAGGCAAAACAACCAGTTTTAAACATGATGCAGGACTTGGATCTTTAAAAAAAAAAATCAACAAAAGGGAAACCCAAGGACTTGCTAATTGCCTCTAGTTTCATAGAAGAAATGCACTTTTATTTTTAACATGTTTATGTTCTCAATCATCATGTGTGTATGCTTTTAAGGGAAATTGTGTTATGTTCTCTAGTATAATGGTTACGCACAAAAGAAATATGGTGTTAACAGATAGGATCCTGAAAAATACTAAAGAGATTTCTGAGGTCTTTAATTGGATGTTACAAATTTCCACAAGATTTGTCTGCCACCTGAAAGAAGGTACTGGGACACGGCCAAGGCTGCATGAGTCAGAAATAACAATGGAGGGATTTAGTGAATAATTATCACCCATTAGTGTGGCAGAAATGGTACATGCTATTTGTAGATGACATTGCTCTAATAGATCAAACTAAAGAAGGACTAAAATTGAAATTCAATAGGTGAGTAGATGCCTTAGAATCTAATGATTTACAATTAGTCGTACAAAAACTGAATATATAAAATGCAATTTTCATAATAGTGAGAATCTAGATAAGGAACCGATTAAAATTTTAGATCAAGTAGTAACGAGAACTAATCATTTTCAATACTTAGGGTCAATAGTTCAAGAAAATGGGAAAATTGAAAAAGATAAAATATATAGAATTCAAGCAGGATAGAAGAAAAGGCAAAGTGTGTCAGGAATTTTATGTGATCGTCGAGTCCCAATTGAGTTAAAAGGAAAATTTTATAAGACTGTGATTAGACCCGCTATACTTTATGGGGCAGAATGTTGGACAGTTAAAGAACAATATATACATAAAATGAACGTAGCGGAAATAAGAATGTTAAGGTGGATGAGTGGTAAAATAAGAAAAGATAAAATCAGGAATGAAATAATTCGAGAAAACCTAAAAGTGAGACCAATAGATGATAAAATGCGAGAAAATAGATTAAAATGGTTTGGTCATGTTAAACGAAGGCCTAAAATGACACTGATTAGGAGAGCAAAGTCTATCCAAGTAGAAGGTGGTAGGAGAATTAGAGGAATACCCAAAAGAACATGGATGAGAATAATTAAACAAGATTTGAAAAAATTACAAATTAATGAAAATTTAGTCTCTAATCGCCAAGAATGGCGGAACAGAATCCATGCGGCCGACCCCACCTAGGTGAGAAATGGCTTATGATGATGATGATGATGAGTGTGGTAGAAATGGATTACGAGTGCACCCTTCATGGTTATAAGAAAAAACTATTGCCTGTCTAGAAGGTTCCTAAGCCTCTTTTTCTTCTTTTGTGCATTTGTGTGTTTTGTAACTCTTCTAGTAGCTTCCTACAACCAACTAAAGAAGCGATTTCTTGAGAAATTTCTAGCATCAATCCTCCTCAAAATCCAGGACAAAAACATTAGAACAATGCGAGTTTTTATTTTTCTAAAAATGCATCCTATAAAGTTCTTTTCTTTATAAATTAATCCATTGAAATAAATATGAGTGAATTTTTTCCTTCTTTCTCGACCTGTTATTTAAGAGTCTATATCTCATCGAACAAATGCATACCAAAAAATTTTCTTAACAAGATCACTAGCTAGTTATATTTCTTGCAATGTTCTTCCAAGAAAGCACCTATCGAGATAGCTCTTTATGAAAAGCAATGAAGGCATGAAGAGTGAAGACATAAAGAGCTAGTGGAAGTAATTATTAGTATGTCAAGATGATAAACGTGGGTGCAAATGGCTAGGATCGCTAGGTACAATGAAGATCATGAGCTTCTGGGGTATTGGAATAGCTTAACAATGAGTTGGAAATGGAAAACAAAGAAGGACATGTTTCACAAGTGGAGATCAATCAAGAATTCAAGAGTGAGTCATAATTATTCAATTAAAAGTCTCCATTCTGGTTGTCTAGATCTTAATAATGGAAGTTCCTTTACTAGAGATGGCTCTTTTTTTTTTGTCTTTTTTATTACATCAAAACAAATACATTCTTTCTTGAAGATTTTTTCACCATGCTGGAGAAAATTAAAGAGTTGAAAATGGTCTAAAATGCAAAGAAACACAACTTTCACAAGTGAAAATCAACAATTCAACATTGAGCCGCAATTACTCAATTAAAAGTCTCCAGCATGGCTGTTAGATCTTGATAATGGAATTTCCATTACCAGTGTTACTTTTTTCTATTTTTGATTCCAACAAGATGAACGCCTTCTATGCAACAATTATCACAACATGCATGAGAGCAAAATGATCAAATGACCAAAAAATGGGAAAGCTAGCAAAGTCGAAAATGAAGAAGAGATAGAGAGGCGGAGAAATGATATGGTTAAGAGGGAAAATTTTGTTGATACACTTATTTAGAAGACGGAAAATTAAAAAACAAACTATCATAGTCAAGAACATTTGTAAACATAAAATCAGGAAAATAATATGATTAAAAGCAACGCAAGAACAGCTTTTTAAGTTCACAAAAGGAATGGTTATAAATCACAGAGATTAGCTGAGTCTAATAAATTCAGGGACACAGCTTTTGGCAATGAAATTACAGAAAACAGTAATGGAAGAGAAAGCCAATGAAATTATAACGTAAACAATCATGAGAATCTTGGAACTGGTAAAGCTTGACCAATTCAAGAAATACAACTAACATAGTAGATTTGGAAGTTCAATCATAATAACACAATAATAATCTAATAAAACCTTAGAAGTTGGAACATACATACACAAATTTTGTATCAAATCCAACCTACCACCACAAAGAGTAACCTGGGATTGCAAACTTAAATTTAGGAAAATAAAACCAAAGCAAAGTTGATTTTCAAATTTATAAATAACAATAGCCCCAAATATGCCCCTTCACTTAAAACTGCCTCCTCACAAAAAGTATTAGATCCATTTGGCTAAAATGTTATCATCAAAAGCGGCCATGGGATAAAAAATTTCCAGAAGTGGGAAACATTTTATCTGCATATAAACGAAACAAGCGAAAAAGAAGTATAAAAGTTCAATAACAATAAGTTTAAAATGTAGGCATAAGACTTTCTACATGCAGACTTTGAATTAGGTGAGTGAACAAACTTTTTTGCAATGAAAATGCTTAACTAATATAATGCAGGTCTCGAGTCAACTTATTCAATAGAAGATCCAGTTGAAACAATTGGATAAATAAAAACAAAATGCATCACTGCACATGCATTAAATCAACAAACAGTTAAACGAGCATTGAAATATTAAATGAAAATGACAAGATTCTTTATTGGCTAGGTGAAATAACTGCAATGACATTGTCGATTTCTTCCCTGGTGGCCTAAGTTGATAATGGATGACATTGGATGTAGTTTCCATGATGAACGGAAATTTTTGAAGCCTTCTATAGTCATTTTTAGGGCAGGTCATGAAATGAAGATGACATAAACAAAGAGTTTGAAAGTTGATTGCACCAAATATTATTGTAATGTGAAATCAAGGTTCATCACATTATTGCTTGGTTGTGCATGAGTCATAATTCCATACCACAATAAGAACCAATACAATAATGTTCATAAACTACTCTTTGAACTCATTTGAAAATTATAGCAGTATTTTGATCAATTTTCCTTTCCCATTCTTGACTGGCTATTTCGTGCATAAATATAACCCATAACTTTGTATTTTGTTAGCACAACTAAACTGTTAATCATAGGTACATGACAGTTTAAATATACATAAAAGATGTGCTAAATATGTTCAAATCGCCGTATAGAATTTTACACCAAATCTTCAGTTTGAAAATTATAGCAGAACTTTGATCAATTTTCCTTTCACATTCTTGACTGGCTATTTCATGCATAAATATAACCCATAACTTTGTATTTTGTCAGCACAACTAAACTGTTAATCATAGGTACATGACAGTTTAAATATACATAAAAGATGTGCTAAATATGCTATAAAAAATCGCCGTATATAATTTTACACCAAAGCTTCAGTTTGAAAATTATAGCAGAATTTTGATCGATTTTCCTTTTGCATTCTTGACTGGCTATTTCATGCATAAATATAACTCATAACTCTGTATTTTGTCAGAACAACCAAACTGTTAATCATAGGTACATGACAGATTAAATATGCATAAAAGATGTGCTAAATATGCTATAAAAAATCGCCGTATAGAATTTTACATCAAATCTTCAGTTAGATGACCAGCCGCATCTTTGACCAAAATCCTGACGATGAACAGAATTTTCCATCAAAGAGGACTTAGAGGAATCTTCTATCCATGAAATATCTGATTAAATCAAGAGAAGACATCCGATAAAGATAGGCCTGAGACTTGACAATTATAAAAATTGTCGTATGAAAGATTTCTGATGTCAAGCTGATGTGCTTGAAAGGAAAGTTGCGGTGCAAAATACAATAAGCAGGATCAGGAAAACGATACTAAAGAAAAGCAAGATCAAGAAACAAAGTTGCACACAAACGAGGAGGATGAATGCGAATGTGCAAGAGCTGCACCACTATAAAATGGCACGACGCGCTACCTGCTAAGATTATCGATTGAGATGAATTGCTCTCCGATGGTTTACATGACAACCGAAATAGTCTATTTATCTCTAAGGAGATAAATAATTAAATAGTGCTTCTTTTAGATCGATCAAGCATCAAAAGAAGTGAAAGGGTCATGGCAGCGTTCAAGAAAACATAGAAAGCTAAAAAAATTTCATTTTCATTAAAACCTTCATGGTACAATCACCAGACTGGGAAAAAATAAATGAACACAAATCAGAAAAAACCTAGATTCCTCTAAAACACCAGGCGATGAAAAAAAAATTCACGAAAGAGAACAATCAAGGAACAAACCCAAACGTCACTGGATTTATAGAGAAGAACTCAGAAACAGAGAAGGAAAGGGGAAGCAGATGTACATAACTAACAAGAAAAAAAAAAAGAAGAAAACACGTCTATAAGTTTGATTACAAAAAATAAATGCCTCCGGAAATCAATTTTTCAAAGAGAAGGAAAAAAATCGCCTTTCGTAACGAATAAAATGAGCTTCAGATGCGTTGACTGGCCAAAAGAACAGCTGCTAAGAAAGAGATGAGACCTTTCGACGGAGCAAAGAAGATCGAAAGGAGCTGGAGGGCGCATTGCATGATGGAAATTGCGAAATAGAGGAAAAGAGAGGAGAGCTTTCTCCATCGCGCAGGGAGAAATGAATTTCCTGCTCATATCGATTTCACAAGTCTAACCCTTCTTCTCTCGTCGTCCTCCTCCTCCTCCTGCCTACCTGGTTATTAGTTTGGACAGTCCTGAGGTTTTGCAGCGAAGGGAAGACCGAAAGGAGGAATATCAGGCCTTGTGTTGCTGCGCGTGTGGTGGATGAAGTGGTGTGCGCACGGAGCATCATCGTCGAGCGTTCGTTTCGCCTTCTGTCGCTGGGGCTGGAGTGGGACATGTCCGGACCGGGCCAACTCCCTTACAAACGACAACTCAGCTTGCGGCGGGCCTGCTACGGGCCTACGGCACTTTTTTTTTTTTTTTCATTCTTCTTTTTTTAAAAATTTTATTTTTTCCCGTGTAGGTGCTGCTTGCGTTCGGATGTTCGGGCCAATAAGAATGCAGTGGATCACCAGATGCATTTGCCATTTCTAGATGACGGCCATGCTTTGCTTGGGACCATTCAGCAGTCGGCGGCACCTGAAATCAAGATCTGGTACAGCGCGTGGGACATTTCCTCCCGATCTACGTGAGATTGCACATGACGCCGCATTCTTTACTTTTTGCAGGTTACCCCCGAAGTCCGTTTGTCTCTCGTGAATGCAATTGCGACACTACGATACACTGGAATTGGGCTAATCAGTGACCAACATTAACAGCGACTTTTGTCCATATAAAACACTCCTTAGTTAGGATGTGGATGGGACCAGGACGTGAGATGTAAAAAGTATTTGTATGTGTTAGGATTGAAAAATTATATTTGAATTGGAAAAAGTTGCACGTAAAAAGGAAAAAAATATATTATTATTTTTTAAAATAAAAAAGTGTTTTTCAAAAATAACAGATTGCATCTCATTCTCGTAAAGATTAGGTTGTTGCCTTTTAAGAATAAAAAAGTATTTTTGAAAAGTGTAAAATTGCATCACATTTTAAGGAAGATAATGTTGTTATTTTTTAGTATGAGAATTTTTTTTTTTTTTGGAAAAATGGAATATTGCATCATATTCTGGCCCCATCTCTGTTTCATAAGTTGTAAACAGGCGAGGACTTCAAAGACCACCCCATTTTCCATGTGATGGGATGATAATTTTTTTATACTTTAAAAAAATTATGCAACTTCTTATTTTTAATACATAATTTTATTTTTCTCACTTCCCATTCTATTTTTTATTCCCGTTGTAAATTTTCATTTCCAAGTACGTAATTACACCTCTTCGTTCATTTTATCATTGATCTCCAATAAAAGGTTGAAAACACATTGTAAATTGAACATATTTTTAATGAAATGGAAAATTATTGCGTACGCTTCTTTTAAAGTGTTTTTTATATTAAAGATATTCTTGTGTAATTTCAATAATTTGCATCATTTTAACACTTTGGTTACTACCATACTGGTTTTATGATTCCTTTGATTCTTACGCTAAGGATAAATCCCTTTGATTCTTTATCAAGGATAAGCTCTTTTTCCTGGTCTATTTGTATGACGAATGCGGAAGGTGTTGCCCTCGCCCACTTTTAACTTTAAAAAGTTAAAAAAGTCGTAAATTGTAATTTCGTTGGCTTGGGCTAAGTTATATAATGCGTTTAGCATGAACTTGTTAAACTAAGTTGAAAATGACTAAAATAATCAAGTATTTAAAAATACAAAAATATATACACGCATATCAAATTTTGGTAAATTTTAGTGTATGTGTTAAATATATTCAGATTAATAAATTTATGATAAAATAAAAAATTAAATATGGAATTTTTAAGATGGGCAAAAAAGATCCTTACTTACCCAGCGCTTTGCCATAATTTTACCTCGACACTATACCGGCACAAAAGTTTATTTTGATGCTTCTAAAAAAAAAAGAAAAACCTCGAAGAATATTGTAGGTACAAGTTAATAAGTATGGATCTACTTATTGTTATTTAGCCCATCTTAAAAAAAAATTAAAATTATTTTTATTTTTTTCATAAATTTATTAATCTAAATGTATTTATTATATAAACTAAGTTTTATTATTTTTCAATATATTTATACATTTTTTGAGATTTTTAAACACAAGATTATTTTAGTAATTTTTAACCATTAAAAATGCTAAAATATACCTATGTTTTAAAATTTCAAAAAATATATACATATTTCAAAAAATAACAAAACTTGATTTATACATTACTTACATTTTAATTAACAAGTTTATAAAAAATAAAAAAATTAGAAATGAGTTTTTTTAGTGTGGGTTGAGTCATTGATAAAATCTAATTTATCATAACTCATTGATAAAATCTAATTTATCGATTGCTTAAAACAAATAAAATTATATTTTTTAGATATAATATTATTTTCGTTAGGAAAATTTATTGATAATTTTAAAAATAAAAATAAAGAAAATGCATAATCAATACAATAAATAAATATATTTAAAATAGAAAAATTAGTAGACAAAGTTCATTCCCTTTAAGTTAATTAAGTAGAGATTATTGTCTTTTACTTGTCGTGGAAATGTTTAGCAAATCAAAAAAAATAAAAAACTGCCCCTTACATATGTTTATTGTACATTCATGAACCTCATTCAATTCACTCAAAAATTTATTTTTAAACTTTATGAGTTTTCTTATAAAAATGTTAATCTAAACTACTTAATATATGAATTGAGTTTTATTATTTTTTAAAAATTTGTATATATTCGATTTTTGAAAACAAGGGTGTTTTTAGTTATTTTTAAATAACTAGAGTATATTTGTTTTAAAAATTCAAAGAATATCAAAAATACTTAAAGTACAAATTTTATAAAAAAATTTAAAAAGTAAGTTTTGCCCCGAGTTCACTAAAGATTCAACGTACTTGGGTACATTAAATCAATTATCATACATATATTATCTTTTAAGGATATCTACTATAAATTTATTATTTACCCGTGGACATGTTTGGAGTTTAATCAAATTATAATTTTTTAATAATTTTTTTACTCTATATAATTATTTTATTTTTAATTAATTATTTACATTTTTATATAACTATCTTACTTTCAAATCATTTTTACACAACTACTTATATAACTAACTGACATATCTATTTTAACCTTATTTTATTTATTTATTATCTCCATTATATTACTTCATTTTTTTCTATTTTAAAAACTTTTATACCAAAAATTTTTCATTTATAAATTTTATTACTTTTCAAACACACCCTTCATCTAATCATCTTCTCAGCAGTTTCACTTCAAATATTTATAACTACATAAAAAATTGGTTTGTTGAAAATTTTATATTTAAAAACTTGGAATTTTGTTATCTTAAGATAAATCTACTTTACATGTATTTTTAGGAAATAATACAATTGAAATGTTTCTCTCTTCAAATTTGAAATGCTATCATCCAAAAAAAATATCTAGATGTCGATTTTGTGAAATCTAAATCATTCACCTCGCTTAAAATGATGGTTCGTGTATTTAAAAAAAAAATCATTAAAAAGTTTGAACTCCCAACTAAATTTGATACATTAAATACATTAGATAGTTTATATTTTGTAAAATCAATTTGGTGATGCCTAAATAGCATTGTGGGGCCGGGGAACGTTTCAATTAAAACACTCCCCTTGTATACTTGCATAAAACATAAGTTTGAATATTTAATCATTTAAAAATTATGGGCATATTTGGCAATTGAAAAGTTAACTTGTATGGTTTGAAACACGTTCTAGGGTAATTAGTTCGATTGGAGAGTTAGGATTACCTTTTTCGTGTCCGGTTGTTGAAATGGATTCATCAAAACCAGATCTCATCTGTGATGCCTATTTTGAAGTTCGCTTTTGATGCCGATTCGCAAGTCCCGTTTATTATTTTGGATGATGCCTCTTTGATCCTAAGCTGCCACGAACAGAGCAGCCATTGTCACCAGCCGTTCGCTGCAAACCTTCGTCTCCTTCTTAGTCATCAGAACAGAGAGAGCAGTCGGTACTCCTTAGGTCGTCGGAAACAGAGGCATCACAACTTGTTGTCGTCACCAATCGCCATTAACTTTTTAATTTTTCTTATAGCAGTTAACAGCTTAACTTGAGGTATAAACTATTTGTTTATTTGGAAAGTGTAAAAAATTGAATAAATTATGAATAGGTGTTTAACACTATTTACTGCAAGCCCATTAAAATCGTCAACGATTACTGAGCAATTGAAGGTGTATAATTAGTTTTTTATTTTATTTTTTTGCAACAATTAATAAATGGTAAATATTTTGATGCGACGTTGACTTTAAGGTTATTGGTTTTTTGAGCACAGAATAATTGAAAGATAAAACTCCTTCAGTTGTGTTTTTTAATATATAAAACTTTTCGAACTAAAACTTCTCAATATAAAATTTATCATTCTCTATGATAACTATATTTTTAATTTTTTATTCGTTTTTTCCATACAACTACTCTAATTTCAATAATTTCTATACAATTACATGTAAATCTAACCTATTTATTTTAATTTTATTCTCTTCACTTTTGATCGTTTCCCATATCATACAACATTATTTTCTACTAATTCAACAACTTTTATGTAAAAATTTTTGATCCAAAAGTTTTATCTTTTTTAAACATACCCAGAATTTATGATTATAATTTATATTATTTTTATGAACCTCCAAAATTTAGAATTTTTTTTGGCTTAAGATTTTATCATATATTTTATACAAATTATTAATATATTGATTAGTCACATTTTCAAACAGCATTCAACCATTAAACAAACTAGTCGTTAATTGTTATGTATAGAGAGATAGATATGATTACATGCAATATGTTGTACCCATGCTTAAGTTATAATATTCATTTTTAACTTTAATTTTGATTATTCTTTTATTTTCCTTCATAAATATATTTTTCTAAGTATATTTAATCCATATACAAGATTTTATAATATTTGTATGTATGTATTTTTTGTTTTTAAAAATCTTCAATTTCATGGGCATATAAGTGATTTTTTGCTCCTTAAAAACTTGATTTTTAAAAATAAAAAAATATGTAAAAGTATTGGAAAATGACAAAAATTAGTATATGAATTAAATACACTTAGGAAAGTATATTTATAAAGAAAAATTAAAATTAAAAAATGAATATTGTAACTTAAACACATGTACAATATAATTTACAAAATAAAACCTCATATATATAGATAAATGATCTTGTTAGTCTGGGTTAAGTGAATGTGAATGTTTCGCTTAGCCTGCCTTGAAAAACTCATTTGCAACACTTTTTCTGGTACATTTGTTTATCTAAATATATTTAATATATAAACTAAGATTTACCATTTTTTGATATGTGTATACATTTTTTAGATTTTTAAAAGTATTGCGAATAAGTTTTTTAAAGTGAGCTAAACAAATATCAGGATCATTTATCATACATATATATAAAACTAGTTCCTAACCTTAAATAGAGAGAGAGATATCATATATAAATCACAAATTATGCCCGGTAGGTATTGCACTCCAAAAAGTATATTATATATAACTTATTTTTGATATCTATATCATTAATTATATTCTACTTAAAATCTAATATTATAAAATGAAATTTTGATTATTTATATGAGTTTTAATAATTAAATTTATTAAACATTTATTTTTGAGGATGCGTTTGGGAAGTGATAATTTTTTTGATAAAAAAGTTTTTGAAATGAAATAAAATGATTTGATATAATAAGACAATGATGATAATGAAGAGAATAAAAATAAAATAGATTGATTAAATTTACGAGTGGAAATTATTAAAAAGTAGAGTAATCATATAAGAAAAAGTAAAAAATAATGAAAAAGATAGTAATTGTGAAAAGCTGCAAATTTTAGACTAAACACTTTTAGTTTGAAATATTGTTAGTATAAACGAACACTTCCTGAATTAATATTAGTTGTATGAATAGTTCTCGAAAACAATATTAGTCATATGAATGTAAATTGTTAATATATTAACTCATCAAAATTTAAAACAGTATCAAACTGTAAAATCAGAATAGTAGCGGTCAAAAGTAGAACTAGTCCCTAACTGATGTATATATATAAAAAAATACTAGTTCCTCGCCTTCGATCGAAAGAGGAGCATTAGGGTATGTTCGGTAATGAATAAAACTTTTGATAGAAAATTTTGGAGAGTAAAAATTGTCAAATGATGTGATATAATAGAGGTAATGATGTGCAATAAACAAGATAAAGTTAAAATAGATAGGTTAGTTGTGTAAAAATGATTAAAAAGTAAGATAGTTGTATAGAAAAATGCGAAAAAATGATTAAAAATATAATACTTACGAAAAGTGAAGAGTTTTAGGTTGAAAAGTTTTAACTTCAGATTCTCTATCGATTGCCAAACACACCCATATAGCACAAATTATACCCGACAAGTATTTCACTTCAAAAAAGTATATTATATATAAATTTTTCAATTAAATCATTAATTGTATACTACTTAAAATTTAATATCATAAATTTAAAATTTGATCATTTACACGAGTTTTTAATAATTAAATTTATTAAATATTTATTTTTGAATTAATATCAGTTACGTGAACGTTATACGCGAACGTTATATTATCCTTTTCTTTCCGTTATGAGTATATTTTATTGTTATATTACCTTAATCTTTTTGTCACGAGTATATTTTATTATGTTAAATATGATGTATGAACTTGATTTAAAACTAAGTAATTAATGTTAAAAAACGAGTGGCTATGTATTTAACAGTTTAAATTTTATTTTATAGATACTAATTAAAACAAAATATATATTCAATAAATTTATTTTCTATATAATAACTTTATGAAAATTATTATATTTTATTGTGTTGAATGTAATATATAGATTTGATTTAAAGAAAAGTAATTAATGTTAAAAAATTAATTCATATGGATTTAGTGTTTTAAATTTCATTCTTTGATACTAGTTGCAACAAGATACATAGTAGATGAATTTAATTTTTCATATAATAACTCTAATATAAAAATTTATTATATGAAAGACTAAGACTAATAAATTTAAATTTTCATATAATAATTTTAATATGAAAATTATGAATATAAACAATTCAAAATTTTCATCATTAATTGTATACTACTTAAAATTTAATATCATAAAATTAAAATTTGATCATTTACACAGTTTTTAATAATTAAATTTATTAAATATTTATTTTTGAATTAATATCAATTACGCAAATATTATATTGTTCTGTTCTTTCTGTTATGAGTATATTTTATTGTTATATTATATTAATATTTTTGTTATGAGTATATTTTATTGTGTTAAATATGATGTATGGACTTGATTTAAAACTAAGTAATTAATTTTTAAAAATGAGTGGATATGTATTTAACGGTTTAAATTTTATTTTATAGATACTAACTAAAACAAAATATATATTCAATAAATTTATTTTTTTATATAATAACTTTATGAAAATTAATATATTTTATTGTGTTGAATGTAATATATAGATTTGATTTAAAAATAAGTAATTAATGTTAAAAAATTAATTCATATGCATTTAGTGTTTTAAATTTCATTCTTTGATACTAGTTGTAACAAGATACATATTCGATGAATTTAATTTTTCATATAATAACTTTGATATAAAAATTTATTACATGAAAGATTAAGACTAATAAATTTAAATTTTCATATAATAATTTTAATATGAAAATTATGAATAATAAACAATTCAAAATTTTCATCATTAATTGTATACTACTTAAAATTTAATATCATAACATTAAAATTTGATCATTTACACGAATTTTTAATAAATAAATTTATTAAATATTTATTTTTGAATTAATATCAGTTATGCGAATATTATATTATGCTGTTCTTTCTTTTATGAGTATATTTTTTTGCTAATTATCTTAATTTTTTGTTATGAGTATATTTTATTGTGTTAAATTTGATGCATGGACTTGATTTAAAATTGTGGACTTGATTTAAAACTAAGTAATTAATGTTAAAAAATGAGTAGGTACGTATTTAACAGTTTAAATTTGATTTTATAGATACTAACTAAAACAAAATGTATATTCGATAAATTTATTTTTATATAATAGCTTTATGAAAATTATTTTATTTTATTATGTTGAATGCAATATATAGATTTGATTTAAAAATAAGTAATTAATGTTAAAAAATTAATTCATATGCAATTAGTGTTTTAAATTTCATTTTTGGATACTAGTTGCAACAAGATACATATATGATGAATTTAATTTTTCATATAATAACTCTAATATAAAAATTTATTATATTAAAAATTAAGACTAATAAATTTAAATTTTCATATAATAATTTTAATATAAAAATTATGAATAATAAACAATTCAAAATTTTCATTAGATATCAAAAATAATTTTAATGTTGTGCTCGAGAAGTGATAAAAGTTTTGAAAAACTTTTGGAAACAAAGGTTTTAAAATGGGAGAAAACCATGTGAAAGATGTGGATAATAATGAAAATGGAGGAAGAATAAAGCTAAAATAGATAAATTAATTATATAAATAGTTATGTACAATTGATTAAAAAGTATGATGATTATACAAGAAAATATAAAGAAATAATTTAAAAACAAGATAATTGTAAAAATAAAAAATTTAAAGGGCATGTTTGGCAAACTCTAAAATTTTTTTAATTTAAAATTTTGTACTTTCTACAATTATGTTATTTTTTAATCATTGTTTCATATATTCTTATACGACCATAATATTTTGAATGATTTCAACACGACTACTTATACAATTGCCTTATTTGTTTTAATATTATTTTCTTTACTTATTATCATTACTGTATCATATCTCATTATTTTTTACTAATTTAAAAAATTGTACAAAAAATATTTTCACCAAAATTTTTATTGCTTTTTTAAACACACTTTAAATTGAAAAGTTAGTTTGAAGAGTTTGTAGTGTAAGACATACCTAAAGTGCTACTTGGAGCTAAGAGTGCAACTTGGTCTGAATTGAGCTTGAACTCAATTTTCAACGGTATTAAAATTTACTTTTTTACAATCTAGCCTAAACAACTCAACCTTTATGAAATTGATTAGTAAAAAAAGATAGAGTTAAAGTTCAAGTGAACCCAAACTTGAAAAATCCGATACTGTTTTTCATTTTATACTTATTATAAAATATATTATATACAAATATTTAAACAATATTTCTTTATATTTTGTGTATTTTATATTATTTATATTCATATTTGAATACATGTTTGACATTTTGTAATTATATTATAAAAAGTATATTATTTTTCTTTATATTTATCTTTTATTTATATTATTTACTTTTGCGTCATTAATCTTCTTCATTTATCTTGTTTTTGATGTTAAAATTTTTTATAGAAATATTCTCTACACTACTATATTTTTAAAAAAATATTTAGTTTGACAATATATTATTATACTCGGTTATATAATTTGTTATTGTATATCTTGTTTGAAATTCAGAATTTATCACTCCTAAATAAAATATAAATTCAACAATAGAAATTTTAATTTGAAACTTAATCAGAATCTAAATGTGTGTTTGAAAAGTTTTGAAGAGCAGCAGTTGTCAAATGATGTGATATGATAAGAGTAATGATGAGAAATAAAGAATATAAAGTTAAAATCGATAAGTCAGTTGTTTGGGTAGTTGTGTAGAAATAATTGATATGGTAGTTATACAGAAAACTATAAAAAAATAATTAAAAAGTAAGATAATTGTAGAGAGTTAAAAATTTTAGATTGAAAAGTTTTAACTTGATATTTTCTGCACATCGCCAAACACACCCTTTTGGCAACAACCAAAAGTTTTCACCTAAAACTTTTCAATCTAAAACTTTACATTCTCTATAACTTTTCTATTTTTTAATTATTTTTTTACATCTCCTTATACAAACTACCCTACTTTCCTATACAAACCACCCTACTTTTCAATTATTTATACACAATTATCTATACAATATTCTCTTTACTTCTTATTATTACTCCAATTATATCACCTCGTTTGAAAACTTTTATTCTTCGACCAAAAATTTTATACATTCCCTAGTCGGGGAGCCCAGAGCCCAGAGCTTATCAAGCGTCTGTTTTACGCATAATCGTCTCGTAATCTTTACGCAGAATCGTCGATCGCAGGTTTCTTTCGAAACCCTGCAATGGAAGAAGATACGCAGAGGGCGGATTTTCAAGGCACCTCTTCCTGCATTGAAGGAGGAACAACGATGGCTGAAGTAGCGCTAGGAGGAGGAGAAACGGAAATGGCGGAAGGGGCACTAGGAGAAGAAGAAGGTGATAACGGGGAAGAGGACGTAGAAGGAAGTGTCACCGAAGGTGAAGATCCTGAGGACGACGTGTATGCACTTCACTCCGAAGTTGGAAAGGATCTGCTGGATTACGCAGAGGACGACTCGTTCGGGGAGAAACTGTATCAACATATAGAGCGGCGGGACTACGAAGCTTTGGCTGAGAGGAAGCGCAAGGCAGCTACCGATGCCCGCAGGTAACCTTCCTCTACATTGTTTTGCAGTCCTTTTTGCTACGGTATTTCCTTCATCTTTCATAGAATTAGAAAGTGCATAGAACGACGTGACGATGAAACTTTGGCTCAGAGGAAGCGCAAAGCAGCTAGCCATGCCCTCTGGTAACATTCATCTACCTTGTTTTACACCACTTTTGCTTCAATATTTTTCTTCGTCTTCGTAGAATTAGAACGTGGAGACCGTTTTACATCCTTTGTAACTAATGGCCATTAAATAGCAGAGAAGGTTAACCATTTCCTTTTTTGATGTTCCGTGAAAATGAAGTTCTACAATGTAACGCTGAACCCGAAATCAAGGGTTACGCCCGAATTTTGAGCTCGAGTGTTAACTCTCAGGAATCAATCCATAATACCATGAGCAGAAATCATCACAATTTAACTAACGAACTTGCATTACAACGACTTAAATGCAATGTCCAAAATTAAACTTTATTTATAGTTGTCCGTGGAACATATTAAATATACAAGTCATAATTCTGGAACATAATAAATATACAAATCAGAATTCAATTAAATGAAAAAGGAATTCTCATGTCAACATTCAACACGCACAGCATGAATATTATCAATTATTTATACTCACATTCTCTGAAACATGGAAGTAAGAGGGTCAGTTCAAAAGAACTTAGCAAATAAGATCTACAATTCAATTAAGGTATTAATTGAATAGTAAAACTCCTCTTAATTGCACACATCCACTTGGCCACTTATCCATCTCACAACTCAATTCCCCCATATCCATTGCCTAGAAATCATCTCTTCTTGAGTAGGTGGACCACACTAAAACCTTAAGGATACATCTTTCTCCATCAAACCCATTTTTCTAGGCCTTAATAGGTTAATCAGACATTCAACCCGTCTATTGAACTTATGTAAAATTTGTAGGAATCAATTCCTGGGTCATGACAATCGGTCCTCAAACTCAATTTATGTAACTTCAAAACTTAATGCACCAGATGGTGCCAAGTGTTGCAATGGACACCTTCTTTGATCTCCGGGCCATTGTCAGTGGTTTGCCTGCCTTGGCCATCACACTGGCCGCCACCGCTGCTGCCACTTGGCGCTGGCATCCCTCTGGTCACTGTCGATGGTGTGGCAGCATCTCCTCTGCTGTGTCCTGCTTGGGCTTGGCCAAGCGCAGCCCCGGGGCTGTTACATCAAAATTTAAGTAATGAAAATGGGACATTTGTTCGATATTTTGTTTGTCCATAGGGTTACGGCTACTATTTGTTTGGACATAGCCCGCTTTAATAATTCACATATCAATAAAGTTCGGTGCACTATATTGAAAATAATTTGTCACCCAATTAGCCCACATGCTTGGCTAGTTAGATTAGCAAACATATCTTATTTTATGCGGTTATGCTGCACTGGGTACCTTGTGCCAGTAAGATGATTAATCTTGTATGTTCCAGGAAGGCATTTGGCTAAGGTTATTCCTTTGCCACTCATAATTCTGTGACATCTGTCTTGGAATGGATAATTAAGGTTGTCGTGCTATAGGAGTGTGAATGCTGATGGTGACAGAAACCAATGCACATCCCATGGTCGAACAGACTCCCTTACTGTTGTTGAGATGGTAACCTTTGAATTTTCTTTGGTAGTGATGGATCTGCGAAGAAGATGAGAGAAGATGACTACTGCGATGCATCAATTTATGATCTTATAGAAATGATGATTCCTGGATACCGGAAGAAGTCAAGAAAGGTAGAATACTTGTTTCAGAGTAAGTTCTTGCATTGCAGTTTTTGTTTACAATATTTCCTGTTGTTTACAACCGTATTGGCCATGTGAAGGGGTTTTGTCAGCAATGCAATAATATATCAACCCGCCAATCGACATGTGCAAATGTATTCCTGCATGTGGCAAACATGGGGTCCATCAACCCATCAATATACTGAGCTAATGCCCGGGATTGTTGAGGTGCTTTCGTATAGCCATGAAGCGAACCTTCCCAACATTTCTCAATTTTCGTCTGAAAAGTTTCATGAAGTACACTACTTAATAAATTAAAAATGCTAGTAATATGGCTTTGTAACTAATTAAAAAATGTGAGCAATATGGCTTTGTAACTAATCCATGTAGATTGAAACCTCTCTGACAAACTTCTTGCATCCTTTATGAACTAACCTGCAACTCACATCTAACCATCTGAAATGTTAAGGGGAAAAAAAAAGCCCTTTGTGAGCAGCATGGTTGGAGACCTGGCATGGCATTTTTTTGCGACTTCTACTATGTTGTTTAACAAAAGTTCATAACATTCATAAGAATGAGTGTATTGTTTTTTGATAACATGGAAGATTGTCATACCAATCTGCATTCTAGGTTTTTTGTCTTGATTTTCTCTGCTGTTCTAGAGGTTTTAGATCTGCCTGGTAAGCTATCATCTTTTGCTTTACTGATATTGGTGATGTTCTGTTGGGATTTGGGATTTACCATGTAGGATATGTTTCAATCAGCAGGGTAAGAGAAGAGGAAGGCCAAGGGGGTCAAGAAATAGACTTAGTCCAGACATTACGAGGAAGCTTGGGGATGCAAATCTCCATTATGCATCTGGGCGCTATAAGGAGGTGAGATGCTGTAGGCAACTATACTTGTTCTACATTCTCTAATCCAAAATGCTGTTATCTCACTTTGGTTTCTGCTTCTGTGCCTGATTTTATTTCTCACTGAGGGTGAATGCTTATTTCATGGTAAAATTTAATAAACTTGTTTTCCTCCTGATGTTTAAATGTCACAAAAGGAGTTTAAACATACAATAAAAAAGAAGAAGACATGTCGTGGTGAATTCTCTCTACCTTCATTTATATTTTGCAGACCTTTGTTGAACACTTAACATGTGCAGAGTCTTTACTTCTTTTAAGTAAATGATATGTGTGGGAATGAAAATCTGACCAATCATTACAAACAAGATACTCTTGGAAACTCCATTTCTGTGCATGTTGTTAGTGGAAGTGCATTCTTTGTTATCCAATGATGAAATGGATTTTTCCCTTAGAACATAGATACTCTGGTGAATGTCCCTTTCTTTTTTCCAATGTTTCTTTGGGTGAAGGATTGCTCTCCCATACTGAAGTAGGGAATGTGCACATCCCAAAATTTGCAAGCAGTGTAGATGAAGTAAAATAATTCTACTTGGTAATTTATATCACACTATTTGATTCCTTTTCTTTTATACATTTTTGGTTATTTAGGTCTGCTTGTTCAACGAGAAAAGCAGTTTTTAATTACCTTGAAACATTTTTGGCTTGCAACTACATTTCCTGATTTGACTATTATTATTTGTAAAATTATTTTTATTCGTTGGCTTCAAAGAAACTCTGTCAAACTAGTACATCATTGCCTCCACCATGCTATCCCAGCTGGACTTTCTCTCTCTGGGAGACACCGAATGTATTAGGGAGTATGTAGCAGTTGGTTTTAGGGTTTTTGTTTTATGTCTTTAAACAACTATGTTTCCACAGGTTGTATTCTTTAACAGTTGTTTCCAGGTCTTTATTTGAGATTGACATAAAGGGACGATGCTTACTTTCATCCTTTATTGAACAGGCAATTTCTGTGCTGAATGAGGTTGTGAGGATTGCACCGAATCTTGCTGATCCGTATTACACACTTGGTCTAGTGCACAATGCAAATGGTGATAAAAAAAGAGCTTTTAACTTTTATATGATTGCAGCATACCTGATGCCCAAAGATCCATCTCTATGGAAATTGCTTGTAGCCTGGTCCATGTAAGCGTTCTTCTGTCATTCTAACTTTGGACTGTCCCCAATCTTTCTTCAGATTTCATATTCTTTGATGAAGTTTCAACTCAAACGAACCTATACAGATCTTGTGTTTCAGTTCATTGTTGGATTTAGGTACTCTTGGAAGTCGAAATTAAAATTATGGTCTTATTTCTACAAATTTCACCTATAATCTTTATTTTTAGCTTATCCATTATCATATTTTGTTTTCTATTTTTTGTTTGGAAATTGGTTTATTATTATTATTATTTTTTTGGGCTGCAAAAAATGTACGCAGGACTGTGAAATTACAAAAATTTCTACAACTTGCATTTTTAATTTATTTTTTAAAAAATATATCATCCATTTCATTTCTTCTCTCTTTCTCTCACGTTTGGATTTGGGGTCTTTTGGAAGTAGAAGTATACGTAAACTGCAATTATGGATTCTTGCTACATGTCTCATTTTTTGATTTTTGTTTTTAGGCTTTAGCAATCTCCATTTCTTCCTTTTTTGACTTTTGAAAGCAGAAATTTGTGTAAAATTGAAATTATTGATCTTTTCAGCAAATTTTACTTGTGGTTTCTAGTTTTTGAGCTCAATGATCTCCCTTTCTTCTCTCTCTATCTCTCTCTCTTTTTTTCCCCTTCCTTATTTGTGCTTTGGCTTTAGGACCCTAGGTTAAATTTTGAAATGGTCCATGATGAAGTTGATTGTTATGTAGTTGACTCAATTGCTTTGGTGTTACTTAGTTACTAACAATGAGGAGGGTTGTAGAAAGCAATTATAATGAATAGGGATTACAAAATTAACTTTGAGTCATGGATGCTGATGATCAATTCAGTACATTGTGTTGTTTATTGCATATATGTTCATGCATGTATTTTTTGTTGGAAAGTGTATTCACCAAAGAAATTCTGTTGTCAAATGGGACTTTTAGTATGTTGATCAGGTTGAGGGGACTGGCAGAAGTTCATGGATATAACAATTTTTGGAAGTAAAATGATGAATTGGATAATTGCAGCAGTGTTGATAAAATTATCTAAAACACTGTATATCATTTGAATTTTCATCCTACTATAACCATTGCATGGTGGAAACTATAGCAAACTAGCGATTATTTTATTGTAATTTTTTGTTTCTGGTTTATTTATGTTTGCAAAAACTTGTGCCGAAAATTTGTATATAGAGTGATCTAGCTTTGTCTTTTACGATGTTCAGAAATATCATGATTTCTTTTGTGTATTTTCTATCCAAAACATACAAATACTGCTTCTGACATTTTTCCATCAAACCAATAATGCAGAGATACTGGAAACAATGATCTGATTATGTATTGCCTTTCTAAAGCGATAACCGCAGATCCTAAAGATGTGGGTCTCAGGTTTGATCGTGCATCTTTGTACGATGAATTTGGGAATTATGAGAAGGCTGCAGAGTCATATGACCAAATATTAGCACTATGCCCTGCGAACATTGAAGCACGAAGAATGGCAGCAAAGGTTTTATTTATTTATTTAATTGATCAAAAGCAAATATCTGTGCCTTGTCCTGTTCTTTAGTATTTCATGTTTTGAAATTAAGCTGACCAGAGTCATTTATGCTGCTTCAATTTAGTCAGATATATCTCCTGCTTGATATTTTTTCTGTTACGTGAATTGCTATTAATAATCAATGAATGCCATTTTCTCTCTGGGAGGGGAAATTTACTTTCTACAGAGACATGCTCCATAAATCTACAGGTTCTTGTTTTTGGTTGATTTGAAGTGGTTTGAAATTTGGTTAAAGACAACGATTTAATTTCTATATGGATGTGAGTGTTCTATATTTTCACTTCACTGAAGCATTAAATCGACATGATTAATCTATCATATTTTACTTCTCTACTGGATGGCGTTGAAACATAAGAAGAAAATCTGAAGAAAGGTAATTCTTTCATTTGTCGCGAAGATGTTGAGATGGATGTAGGAGAAGATTGGGAGTGAGTGTTATAGATTCTTTGGTATTTTATGTAGCTCCTTAATACAGGATGATAAGAAGAGGGGTATGATGCTTTGATTTTTTCGAATCTATACTTTTTGGTTTAAACATTTTTCTTTGGAGGGATAAATAGATTACTGTGGATATCTTTTTATGGTTCCAACTTTCTAGCCGGGACTTGGAGGGTATGATGCTTTTATTTTTTGAATTCTACTTTTTCGGCTTAAACGAAATTTTTCAATGGATGAATAGACTGCTGTTGATGAGTATATATATTTTTTCTGGTTCCATCTTTCTAGCAGAGACTGTGGATTTTCTTTTGCTTCTCTTGATAACTTCTATCAAAATGTTGTATTATGAAACAGTAGCTTGTCATACACTTTTCCTATTGGAAGAATTGAGAGTATATCATAGAGTGAGCATTGAATGGCCAGTTTCAGTTTTTTAGTAGAAAAATTAGCTCAATAGGTCTTTTATGTAAGATTTCCAAACACATTTCACTGAAGAGCATGCACTTTCCAAGTGTGTAAGTGCTTTGTCAGCATTAAAAAAGCAGGGCCAAATAAAGCCTAACTTTTGCATGGGGCATTTTGTGTTTTACAAGCATCTGATTACATTTTCTTTGAATATTCTGTATTCATAATTTCATATGCATATGTCTGCTTCTTCAATATCCATGTTACTTTCTGTTATGGTCACATGTGATTGTATGTATATAAGCATGTCTGGGCATATCTGACTCCAAGATACCATATGGCCTTTGAATCAGTATGTCTAGAATGTTTGTCTGGAAAAGCATTCATAGAGGATCCACTATGACCCTGACAATTTTGTTTTGGCTCCTTCCAGATGTACCTTAAGTGTGGGCAGGTCGACAAGGCTGTCTGTACTCTTGATGACTATGTTAAGTGTCATCCAACAGATGCTGATATGACTATACTTAATCTTCTAGCAAGTATATATATGGAAAATAATCAACATGCCAGAGCAGTTCAACTGATCCAGAATGCACGCTCTAGTCACTCCAGCAACAAATTTCCGTTACATCTAACCATCAAGGAAGGGATTTGCATGGCTTACCTTGGCAATATGGAGATGGCTGAGGTTTGATGCCTTCTGCTTTCTGATAGATAATTTCGAAGGGTATTCTTGCCTATTAAAAAAATAGTTTCTTACATTTCATATGGTTGGTTGAACATTTTATCATTTTTGTCTGTTAGGGTAGCTTATGCAACTTGTGGATCCTGGTTGGAAGTGTTTTGTTGGTATATATTAGACATTAGTGCATTGCCAAGCTTTTACAAGTAGTCCTTGTTAAGAAATGCTTTTGTTTTTTTCCAGGTTCTCTTTATGGAATTGCAAATGGAGACGTCCGATAATGGAGATTTAATTATTGAAGTTGCTGATGCATATGTGAACCTTCGGCAGTATGAATCTGCACTGAAGTATTATCTTATGCTAGATGGGACGACTGGTCTTGAAAATGTAATTTTCACACCTTTATTTTTAAGTTGCTTTAAATCCTCCATCACACATATTTATGCCGCTTTCATTAGTAAGCAGTGTTGTCTTATTCTTTTCGAACTTGATGAGACTTAAAAAATTTGTCCTTAGGGTCCGTTGGAATGAGGAGAAGTGGGAAAAAAAAAGAATATAAAAAAGTTGAGAGAAAGAGCAGGACTGAATGGCATGTCGTCATTCTTTTAGAGTTCGGGTTTTTGTTCACTTTTTTGGATTTTTTTCTCGATCTCCAGCATCTATGCCTCTTCTTTCTCTGCTATACTGTAACTTTCTTGGAGTTCCATTTAATGTTCTTCAGCTTTCATACTTATGTTCAATGCGTGATGCTTGGCAGGTTCACTTGGATAAGAAAATTGCACAATGTTACATAGCTTTAAAGGAAAGGACAAAGGCAATTGCAAGATTATACAATGGTATTGTGTTTCCTAATGTTGTTTTAAGAAACTTAGATTTAACTTATGTGATAGTGTTTTTACTACTAGCAGTAACTCGTGTTGATTGAATTCTTAGCTCATGTAATTCAGTTAACTGTATGTTTTAAACTGGACTTCATGAGCCGTTTCTTACTGTCTTCAACTCTGCAAATTTTATCTCTTCCTCAGAGGTAAATGATTCCATAAAATATTTCCCCTGAAAACTACTACTGAAATAATTTTGTTTTGGTCCACATTGCTGTATGCATGACATCTACTCCAGGGCAATCATCTGAATCATGTTCAAGTATTGCTTACAAGTGGGATACTTGTAATGATTATTTTTGTTCTTCCTTACTGATTTGTGATAGAGTGGCAATCTGTGGATGGAGAATACTAATGGTTCACATGTGAAATGTTGCTTATGTTGTAGAACATCTCATTGTTCAAGAAGCATGATTACATTTTGAGAGTTGAAAGAGACATGGTTATAAGCAAGGAAATCAAAATATGAGTGAAGAAAGATGCATCATGACTTTCCTTTGTCCAGGGCCCTTGATCGTTCATTAATTTGGCAGAAGAGGTACAATTTTGGATGTTAAAAAAACTGATATCGTTCATAAATCATGAAAAAGGAGTTAATATAATTATTGATCAGGAATAGAAGTATGGACTGAAAAGGTTGCTGAGAATGTTGACTGCAGAATGGTTGCTGAAGTTTGATTGTACATGATAAGAACACTGAAATCCCTTTGGATATTAGCTATCCTGAAAGCGCATACTGTACTTTCCTGTTTTTAAGTTCTTTGGAAGTGACTATAATTATCTTAGCTATTCTTTTCAGTACAGGCTGTATTCCCTGCATAATGAGTATTTCATTACATTATAAATTTGCATGTCATGTTCTTGGGAATGTCCATCAATTTGTATGTTGTTTCTGCTTGGATGCTTAAACTTCTCTCTGTATCTTTTTGGCACTTTTTCATCTCCCAGCTTCCCGGACAAAGATGTGATACAGGAATAGCTTTCAGAAATTTCCCATCTGTTGGATAGAGAAATTAGGGTGATATGGAAGCTGACATCATGTTATTATTTGTTTCTTCTTGTTTTAGTTTTGCTTGCAATGGAGGATGATATTGATAGTCGACTTACTTTAGCTTCCCTTCTTCTTGAAGAAGAGAAAGAAGATGAAGCCATTACTTTGTTATCACCTCCAAAGAATCACGGTAATTTCTTTTCAATCTCTGCATTTTATTTTTTCTGGGATACTCAAGGATGTTAGAGTTGTTGTGATGCATTTTCCAGAATCAGCAAGCGAGACAGAGAATTCCGTGGGCCCTGACCCATGGTGGCTTAATGGGAGAATAAGAATGCAACTTGCCCAAATTTATCATGCAAAAGGAATGCATGAGGACTTTGTTGAGGCTATCTTTTCATCTATTCGTGAAACGTTGTTTATTGAAACTATGAATCAAAAGGTAATCTTGCAACTCTCTCTCTCTCATCTACATTTGTTTGCATAGGTGCCTGTCATGTTCATTTGAAAAAAATGGTGGCATGTGAGTGTTTCCATTTGGCAAGTGAAGCTATCTGATGCACAACAGATAGCTTCTTGATGCTGTTCACTAAGATGCGTCATGTTGATGCAATCCTAAATTTCTAATTCTATTGAGTCCAGGATCATTAACTACTCATTTTCCAGAGAATTATTGGGTAATTTATGTTGCATGTTTTTTTGGTAATATAATGAAGGGTTGCAATGTTTGATGTTTTGCTGGCACAAGATGATCTGTGGCATGCGTAAATAAGAGTGTGGCTGCTTGTACCTCAATCCAGATACTAATCCCTAGTTCTTCTTGGTGTTTCCCTTCTTTTCTTATCTCTTTCAACTTGGATGAAATCATTCCGACAAAGCGCAGTTCTTTGTCTTTGTCATTCATGAATTACGAAGTGCATAGGTGCAAGCCTCTCACATCCATCATCGATGTACTTATCTAAATGAGGATGATCAAATGCTTTTATCACCCCAGCTATAATAATTGTCACTTGTATGGAACGAATGCATCTCAGGTTGTCTATCTGATCGTCCCCATAGCTTGTAATGATGTCAATGAGTTGATAGTAAGTTTCCAGCACTAGGCTTTTGAAGAAGTTGCTTTTTATGTATGATATATAGGATTCCGTTTGGAGCACGTTCTAATAACCCAAATTTATCAACTTCAAGTAGTGGGGTGTGGATCTGAAAGTTAAAAAGCCAGAATAAAATTCTTGTTGACATGATACTACGGCCAGCCTCATGGGGCTCCCATGATGCTGGCCCATTTACATATCCCTGGAAATGGTAAAACTTTGTATATGGATTAAATAAACTTTTTTTTGATGAAGTGGATTAAATAGACTTAGCATAACAGATTTATGAAAAATTTAAAAAATATCATCAGGCCGGTTGGATGTGAGCAGCACTGCAGATTCTTCCCATGGATTGTGAATTTCATGATTTTGTTTTGGATGTATTCATTACATATGCAATCTTGTACCCTCACTTTCTTTTCATTACGTGGATTAGGTTCGCTCAAAGAAAAAGCTCCCAAGAAGTGTTCTTCATGAAAGAATAAAGGTGGTGAGTGATCAACCGGATGATAACATCTTTTGTGGATTTAGGCGAATTGGAAATAATGTAGAAATGTAAGTTCTCCTTTTTCTTTGTAATAACTGGGTGGGCGGTTTTTAGTGTTTGCTGCACATGAGGATGGTGATTCTCTCCTTAATTTTTTCCATATTAAATGAAGCTTATTTTTCATTCTTTATCTATTATGTTTCAAGCTACTTCTCATAATTTGAAGTCTTCACAGGCGATGGTGTTTCTGTAAGGTTATTTGGATAGTTACATGTTCAATGTTACAAAATATGGAATGCTACTGGTGTTTTGTTGAGAAGATCAACCTAATATATCTTCACAGTGAACACTACCATTAATAAGATTGGATTCGACTAGAACTGGATCTGGCCAAGTTGTCATTATTACTATTACTATTATTTATTTATTTACCATTGATAAGATTGGATTCGATCAGAACTGGATGTGGTCAAGTTATCATTATTATGTATTTACCGCAAGCTTTGGCCTGGCTGTTTAAGGATTATTGATCTCATTGGTTACTTCCATTGGGAAGGAAAGAAGAGGGAGGGAAATCCATTTATTCATTTTAACTAAATTTCCATTTATTTAAATCTTATTCATTTTTCTATTTAAATCTATTTAAATCTTATTCAATTTTCTATTTTAACCTTATGCACTTTATTGTTGACCTCATCTCACTACCTGCTATACATTTTAAACTCGTTGATTCTATAATCGACATCTTTGCTTGTATTGCTGAATGCTGATATCATTTCCTTTCCATTCAACCAACTGGGGATGTAATTAAATTAGGAAAATTATGCTCTCTGGTTCATAGGCATAGGCTCTGTCCTGTTGCCAATAATTCTCTAATGATCAAAATTATAGTCTTTGATTCTTTTTAGGAAGTTTGGTTTTTGGTATTGATGGAATCAATCATTTTTATGAGATCTAATTTAAAGGCTGCAATGAAGTACCTGTCTATAGGTTTTTTTAGTTATAATCATAAGGTCAGGAGAGAGGAAGTGGTAGGCAAAAGAAAAATGGTCATGGGTCATGAGGAAAGAGTGGATAATATGCTCGTTTTACTGTGGGCATTGCTTGAGATCGATTGGAATGGTGCAATAGGATCTAGTCAGCTGATCCCATGTTCCTACTGAGGTGGGAAACAACAGATGGTGATGATTCCATTATCAAATTTAGGGTTGCAACTTGGGTTTACCTCAGCCTTAATTCTAACTCTATTTGTAAAATCTAAACCCCAACCTTAATCCTATTTGTAAAACCTGAATTGTAACCCTATTTATGTAAATCAGGTTGGGCTGAAATTCAGGTTGACCAGTCTTCGTTTGAGTTATGACAAGACGAGTTTAAAATTAAACATAAGAATAACAGCAAATCATGTGAGTAAAAATAACAATACAGTCTAACTAAATGAAAAAAAATTGTATAATATATTTCTAGAAGAAAATTTAACCTTTCAAAATAAGATAAAAAGAAGAAAATTAATAAATGTAAAAGTAAATAATGTTGATATAAACATAGATGTAAACGAAAATAATGTAATTTATTTATAATATAATTTCAATATGGTAACATGTATTCAAATATAAATATAAATAATATAAAATACATAAACATGAAGAAGTATTGTTCAGGTGTTATGTATAATATATTTAATGGATAATCTAGTTAGGTGGATAGAAGACTATAATTGAATTGAAACCATAGATCTGTAGGTATGCAGTGGATCTAAGACTAATTAATTCAAGTGAAGTCATAAAACTAGTCATGAACAATGTCAAATATGCTTATCAACTTCCTATTGCACACTGGCTGAGCTGGAGAATCTAGATAACATGCTATGTGAAGTGACGATAATGTCCTGTAGCGGACTGTACAAGATTAACCATTGAATTAAAGTCAAAAAATTGTTGTGAAAAGGCATGCGTTGTGGATCTCATGTATAAAAAAAATTGTAGAATTAGCTATGATATGTGCATCCAACCAAAGTACACCACATGCTTGTACTTACTGAACAGTAGTTCCACATTTGTTTTATTGCAAAACCAGTGTTTTCCAAATTGATTTTATTGGTGATAAAATTGCTGATATTATCATTATACATGGTGAGAAATACATTGGCATATAGAAATGATATCTTAAAGATTTTGTATTTATCGAAATTTTCAGAGGATAAAATAGATTCTGTTGCGAGATTATCGATGATATCGTGATAAAATTGATTTTAATGACAACAAAAATAGTAGTTGAGGAGATTAGATACTCCTTTTAGATGGCTAAACCAATCTCTCTCTCTCTCTCTCTCTATATATATATATATATATATATATATATATATATATATATATCCACTTTTTTCCTCCTTCATTCTGTTTGGTACTGATTGAACAGGATTTGGCATCTCCTTTGTTAATTTATAAAATGAAAATCAATTCTTTAGAACCATAAATAATTTTTTATATACTAAGCCATGGTTTGAAAATAAACTCATTCATTCTACTCAAATCTTGTTATTTCCATTTGAAGTAAGTTTTATAAGCACTGTTTTAATTTTAATATGTTAGCGATGGATGCTATTGCATATTTAAAAGTTATTTTGCAATTTTTAAATTTAGGTAAAAAGATTCAAATTTGAAATTTTTTACCAAATGATCATATTGAAATACAATATGTTAATCAGATCTACACTACTAGCAAGATTTTTTTTATTTATAGCTTTTTAACTTCAAACCTTTAAGCAAAAAATATTATTGAAAATAAAATCCCTAAAAGATAAGTGATGTCATTGGTATAGTTCACTGATATGAAAATTCATTTATTGGTTAGTGGTATTTTTTAATATTTATTATGTATTTTTGTCTTTGTTTTTCTATTTTTATTTTCTTTTAATTTTACAAATGAATTTCTCTAATAAAAACAATAATATGTCTGATAAATAAGATTTTGTCTTTTTCAAAAGCGATCGATAAATTAGATTTTACCAATAAGGTGAACACTCTGCAAAATCAGCTTACTACAATTATGAAATCATGATTTTATTTGTGCCAGTCTCAAAGCAGCAAGAGCAAGAAAGTTGCTTCAAAAGCTGGAAGCTGAAAGGAAAGTTAAAAAAGCTGAGGCATTGGCTGCTGGGTTGGAATGGCAGAGTGATGATTCAGATGATGAACCTCTGGTAGAAATATTTCATATTTTATCTGTAGCTTCCGCTGTGCGTCTGTTCCTACATGCACTAATTTTCGTATTGATAAAACACGTGTATGTGATTTGCTTTGAGCACTAATAGCTGAAGGCCTTGAGAGAACCCCCCTTGCCAAAACTCCTCAAAGATGATGAACATTATCAGCTTACTTTGAATGTCAGTATTCTTTTTAACTCTGAAATGTTCTTTTTTTGATCCATTTGATTAGTCTTTTTGCTATATTATTTCTTGACTGGAGCTCAGTACTTCATTACAAGTTTGTGACTTTTGAGGTTCTTACTACCAGTTCTTTTCTGATTCACGTAATCCTACTTTGATAATTCATTTTTTGTGTTGCTTTGTGAGTGGACTGTTTGTCAGTAAGAGTGTATTTGTGCAATGTTGTTCTGTTGTTTGATTATTTCGCCACTTGCTAGTCAGTCTCTGGTTAGTGTAGCATTGTCTAATATTAATATGCCTAACTGATGTATATAACAATATTCATAGCTTCCATTTGGTGATTGAATGTTATTAGTGGAGTTGAATGGTATTCCCTTCAATTTTCGAGTCATACTTTTTCTGATTTTTAATCAAAATTATTTCTAGCACTAATTTTACGATAAAATGAAATGAAGCCTGCGATTTCTTTCAGGTGCCTAGTTGCGCACGGAGCTGTTAATTACATAGCCTTCCACTAAATAAAGTGTTGCTACATGATAAATTAGTCCTTTATTGATAAGGCACACTTCTTTCAGGTGCCCGTAAGACTCGACTGGCCTGAAAATAACTGACAGTTCAATGTACTCTTGACTGGCCTGAAAATAACTGACAATTCAACATTTGTGTACCTCCCAGAATTAAGCAGATGATAATTCAATAACTGTAAGTCCTGCAGATTAAGTTTGCTGCAAGATATATGCTGATACAAAAATCAACATAGGGTCCAGAAGAAATGTTATCTTCATTGAAGTTAGTATGTTTTTGCGGCTGATCGCAGTTAGGGTAGCCTTGGAATGTTGGAATGAGATTCCAGGACTGATTGGATGTGTCGAGGATTTGATTATTTTGATGTGGAACACGCACTTTGGTTTTTATTTCTTCATTTGGAAATTTGATGCGGAACACACACCAAATTGTGGCTTCTTTCATGTATAGTTGTGCAAGGCATTGGCATCCCTGCGACGGTATTGGGAGGCATTAGAGATCATCAATCGCATTTTGAAATTAGCGCACAATGTGTTCTCTTTTGAGAAGAAGGAAGAGTTCCGCTCACTTGGTGCTCGTAAGTGCAAAAAAGGAAATTTCTTCTGTGTTACTCTCTTTTGGTTTGGATGTAACTCTGGCAACATCTTAGAAATTGATGTCTAGAAGTTCAACGTCATCCGAGTGGCCTGTTCAGAAATGGAATGGGATGAAAAAAATGTTGTTGTGTGTTGGAATGGAAAAGTTGTAAAGGAATTGGAAAAAAAGTTGTATGAAAAATGAGATAGGTAGGTAGGTTATTATTTTTTAAGAATGAGAAAAGCGTCTTTTGGGAATGAGACATTCCATTTCATCCTTATCTCATCCCATTCCATTTGTGAACGGGCATGAAATTGCAAAGTTCCATTTTTTGCTTCTGAGAAGTTATGATTCTCCCGAGTCAATAATGTTCTAAATTTGTTTGTTGTGTTATAATGCACAGAAATAGCATACAACACTACTGATCCAGCGCATGGTTATGATTATGTACGATATGTGGTTCAGCGCCATCCTTATAGCTCAGCTGCATGGAATTGCTACTATAAAGTAGTTTCAAGGTATTGGCATTGTGCTCGTATAAAATACATCCATTGCACGTGTCTATTCCTCTCTCTCTCTCTCTCTCTCTCTCTCTCATGTGCATATTTCATCCATCGGATAACTATGTATTGTCTGTGAACTGTTTGGTACTTTGCAAGTAGAGTGGAATGAAATGACATGCAAAAAGTCGACCCATTAATTACCCCTATATTTCAATTATTTTCTCACATTTTTCCATATAACTATCCTACTTATTTATACTTTATTCCCATTTTATCCCCTATCATATCTATTCCATTACATTTCGTTTTCACCATTTACATCTTTTACCAAACATTCCTGTGTATGGTAGCCATCCAATTTGATCATTGTATTTAGACTTCATCCTGATTATTATATGTTATTACATGCAATCGATTCCACTTTGGTCATTGTATTTAATATTATTCATCTGATTAAGATGCTAGTCTGTCATTTCAATTGAAATCTTGTACGGACTAAACCTCTGAAAAAAGTACTAAAATGTGTTTAAAGTTTGAAATTCATTTATATCATTTACTGGAGTATTTTAATGTTACAAAATGATATGCATTCATGATTGTAGATGGAATGAATAGTTTAGAAGGTTTGAATGTTGAATTAAAGGTATGTGGGTGGTTCTAATGATTAAACAATTTAATACATTAATATCCATTGTTGAATTGATTTTGATTTTGTGATCAATATAAGCATTTGATTGGTGTCATATTTGAGTCCCTTGCCTAGATTACGATAAGACTAATAGCTATGTTGGATCTCATAGTCATCAAGGTAGGGTTGAAATGACGTGATACCACCAATTCACTTCAGTGGTGCAAATGAAGATGAGCCAGATGAATAGGTTCCATGAAAGCAATTTGGTGGAAGTTTTAATTGAATGAGATTGTATCTATATGTATATACACATTTATATATGGAAAATACTTCAGCGGCACAAAATGGGTTGGATCTATGTGTATATACACATATATGTAAAATACTTTAGTGGCACGGAGTACCGTTGGAGATTTCGGTGCGATGCTCCCATTTTGGGCTCCTCTTGATGATGAATCAAAATCCAATCCACCTAATCTATTTAGAATACATATTTGACTAGGAAATCAAGCTTCAATCAAATAAAAAAAGTGTATGGGCCCATCTGAAAAATGTATAAAATCAATACAATAAAATGATCTGATTTATATATAAATTTCAAAGCTATACATTCAACATTTAAACCGTCTAAAACGTCATTCCTTAGTGGATAAAGGATACCATATATTATTATTGCATTGTAATGCATTTGTGTATGAATCTAAGCACATTTCATAATGACACATGTTTATACACATTTTTAGCAACTATGGCCTACCTAAGAATTTGATTGAAATGATTCGTAGTAATCATCATCATTATCATCATAAGCCATTTCCCGCCTAGGTGGGGTCGGCTGCATGGATTCTGTTTCCCCATTCTTGGTAATACTTTCAAATCTTGTTTAATTACTTCAATCCATTTTTTTTGGATTTTTCTCACTCCTACCACCTTTTACTTGGATAGACTTTGCTCTCCTAACTGGTGTCATTTCAGGCTTCCGTTTAACATTACAAAACCATCTTAATCTACTTTATCTCATTTTATCACCTATTGGTCTTGCTTTTAGATTTTTTCGAATTATTTCATTTATAATTTTATCTTTTCTTATTTTACCACTCATTCACCTTAACATTCTTATTTCCACTACGTTCATTTTATGTGTATGTTGTTCTTTAACTGCCCAACATTCTGTCCCATAAAGCATAGTGGGTCTAATCACAATCTTATAAAATTTTCCTTTTAAGTTAATCGGGACTTGATGATTACATAAAATTCCTGATGCACTTTGCTACTTCTTCCATCCTGCTTGAATTCTATGTATTATATCTTTTTCAACTTCGTTATTCTCTTGAACTATTGATCCTAAGTACCGGAAGCGATTAGTTCTTGTCATTATTATTAAAATTGCTTTTCATATATTCAGTTTTTGTACGACTAATTCAAAAACCATTAGATTCTGAGGCATCTACCCTCTTATTCAATTTCAATTTTAGTCCTTCTCTAGTTTCATCTATTAAAATAATTTCATTTGCAAATAGCATGCACCAAGGCACTTCTTGTAGATGTCTAGTAATTTCATCTGTTACTAAAGTAAAAAGATAAGGACTCGAGGTTGAGCCTTGATGTAAACCTATTTTAACTGGAAAAATATTAGTATCTCCACTAATGGTCTTCACATTTGTTACAGCCTCCTCATACATATCTTTAATAACATCATTGTATTTATTACTAATTCCTTTCTTTTTCATCATTTGCCATATTAACTTTCTTGGTACTCGATTATATGCTTTTTTTAAATTAATAAAGATCATGTATAAGTTCTTTTTCTTCTCTCTATACTTCTCAAATAGTTGTCTAAGTAAGAAAATGACCTTAGTGGTTGATCTTCCTGGAATAAAACCAAATTAATTTTCAGATACATTAGTTTTCAGTCTCACTCTATATTCAATTACTCTTTTCCATAACTTCATAATGTGACTCATTAGTTTTATTCCCTGATAATTTGCACAATTTTGAATATTTCATTTATTTTTATATATTGAGATTATAGTGCTTTTTCTCTATTCACTTGACATTAACTTTGTTTTTATCATCTTATTAAAGAAATTGGTTAACCACGTTACACTTACATCTCCCATGCACTTCCATGCCTCAATGGGTATATTGTCTGTGCCTAAGGTTTTTCTTATTTTCATTTTTTTTAGAGTTTCCTTTACTTCAGATATTTGAATTTTTCGGAAATAACTAATATTCCTATTTTCTTCTCTATTTAAACTAATATATAATGTTAAATATTCTGGCAGGGTATCATTTAGTAGACTATAAAAATAAGTTTTTCGTTTCTCTTTAATTTCATCATCTTTAACTAAAACTTTTTGGTCTTCATTTTTAATACATCTAATATGTGCTAAATCTTTGCCTTTATTTTTTCTTAATTTAGCTAACTTAAAGATATCCTTTTCACCTTGTCTTTTTCCTAATCTGTCATATAAGTTTTCATAAACTTTGTGTTTAGCGGCGCTAGTAATCTTTTTAGTGGCCTTTTTTGATAGCTTGTATTGTTGTAAGTTTGTATCATTTTTGTTACATAACCATTTTTTAAACTTTTCTTGTTTATCATTTATAGTTTTTTGAACGTCATCGTTCCACCACCAAGTTTCGCTATGTAAGGATCTACGATTTTTATATATCCCTACAATACTTTGTCCAACTTCTTTTATACTAATTGACATTTTATCCCACATTGATTCTACTTCCTCTTCTCGTAGGTCTCATTTTCCTTCTTTTATCATTCTTTTACTAAAAAGTTCCATGTTGTTTCACTTTAAATTCCACCATTTAATTTTTGGAATTATATTTCTTTTAGTTTTTGTCGACTCTTTTTGTGTATGTATATCAATCACTAGTGATCTATGTTTCATAGCTAAACTCTCACCTGGGATAAATTTACAATTTATACAAAGGGATCTATCCAATTTTCTTATAAGGAAGAAATTTATTTAGCTAGAAGTGGTCTCACTCTTGAAGGTAGTCAAGCGCTCGTCTTGTTTTTGAAATAAGGTATTTGCTATAGCCAAATCATATGCTATAGCAAAATCTAAAATGACATTCCCTATTTCATTCCTTATTTCAAAGTCGAAACCTCCATGAATTCTCTCATATCCTACATTCTCTTTTCCTATATGTCCATTTAAATCTCCACCTATCACAACCTTTTCTTGGTTGGGTATTCTTTGCATTATGCTATCTAAGTCGTCTAAAAATTATTTTTTGATTCTATCATCTAATCCTACCTGTAGTGCATAAGCACTAATCACATTTATGACCTCTACACCTAATACAAGTTTTATTTGAATAATTTTATCATTTACTCTATTGACATCTACAACTTTATTTATGAATTTATTTTTTACTATTATCCCTACACTATTTCTATTACCATCCTTTCCTATATACTATAATTTGAATCCATTTACCTCTTTAGCCTTCTCTCCTTTCCACCCAGTCTCTTGAAGGCATGCTACATTAATTCTTCTCCTTCTCATAGCATCTACAACTTCCATACTTTTTCTTCTGTACTTTTTCCTGAGAGAGTCCCAACATTCCATGAAGCAAAATGGGCCTTATGTTGTGGTATTACCTTCTTCCCTAAACCACATTCATAAAGGCGTGAGAACCTTTGCCTACTTCTCACCACAACAGGACGTTGTTGTGACACGTTGTTTCTGGGGAAACGCCCTGGCAACCCTTGCTCATTTTTCACTACGTCCGGGCTTATTAAACAAAGTGATAAAGTGAATAGATAAAATTTTGATTTAATCATCAAGTTGGGCTCAAATGGGGGGTGGAACATTGAAATCTTTAGTGGTACCTGTGCCACATAAGTATACCCCTTTATATACTATTCTTTAATTTGTTGACATTCACTTCTTTGATTGAGAATTGAATAATATCTAAAGTCTAAACATTTCCTAGACCCAATCTTTTCTCCTCTATAACTGCTATAAGTGGTGGTTTTATCGTCGTAAGTTATGATATGATATTTAATAGCATTGGCTGCGGGAACAAAATTCATGTTTTTGTTGAATTGAGCTGGTTTAACAAGGCCAATTGAAATTGGGTTCCACTTTCTTATTTCTTCAAAATGCATGGAGTCCCAAGTCTTCACTCTTAACAAGTGAAAAATTTGCACTACTCCAATGTAGGGCCTCTAACATTTTAGGTGGTGTATCTATGTTGTGTTGTGAACTTCTTCTTCCCTTTGAACTCCAAGGGCATAAGTTGCACTATCATTGCAGCGGGAAATAAAATTTCAACTCCTTGCAAATTTGGAAGTGAATAATCTATTATCCTTGGAATTGCTATTTACAAGGTCATGACATCATGAAAAAGTGATTACAACACCATGCAAATATGGAAATGAATCGTTATGGATTCTTTGGGCTTATATTTTGACTTGGCATTAATGTCTATCTAGTCTGCTGTGACGATTACCCTCATTTAGGCTGTTAAATACAATTCCAAGTGTTTAGACCTTGAAATGTTTTGTTCTGGTGTGTTTTTCCCCAGATTGGAGAGTCGGCTATCAAAACATGCTAAATTCTTGCATGCTATGCGTATGGCTCACACTGATTGTGTACCCCCTATGCTTATCACTGGGCATCAATTTACCATGATTTGTCAGTACCAGTCAGCTGCAAGGGAGTATCTGGAAGCATATAAAGTGCAACCAGATAATGCACTAGTCAATCTTTGTGCTGGTACGTGATTACTAGGTGGACTACTGCACCCTGGACTCCTAACCTTGCAGACTAAATTGTTGTCAATTTGCAGGTACTGGTCTGATTAACCTTGCCCTTGGATTTAGAATTCAGAACCGACATCAGTGTGTTGCACAGGGCTTTGCTTTCCTCTACAACTATCTTCGTCTCTGTGAAAACAGTCAGGTTTGAAAATTTTTCAAAATGAATAGGATTTTTAGTTAAAATAATATGTTCTGTCTGCTGGTAAATAAGTGTGCGTGGCTCCTCTTGTTCACTTGACACTTGCCTTCCACCCCCATACACATCACCTAGGGAAAACCATTCATATTCTTCCTCTGTTGCCAAGAAGGAATCTTTCTGCAAGACATTGTCTTTTCGTGCACCAGAATAGACTTTACTCTCATGGCGTGGAACTTATGACAGTGTTCTTAGTTTATACCCTGTACATGATACACAAGACTAGAAAGAACATAAATTTTACAAAGACTTGTTCCATCTTTTTTATTTTGTGTTTTTCAGATTTTGAGTCATTAGTAATACCTTAGCCTACAGAAAATTTTAGATGCACTCTGCTGATGATGTCCAAGTTAAACATACCACTTATTAGACCAATGAGATTTGAGAATTTTGCAAAACAACAGAAGAGGACAAAAAATTCCAGCGCCTTTTTTTTGTGCATTTTAAATTACTATAGAAATTGAATCCTTGCTTGCCAGAAAATTTTTAATAGATTTTGATAATGATGAACAAGCTAGACCATGTAAGGTTTGAAGATCTGTGCAATAACTTACATTTAATTCTATTGCCAAAATTTTGGCCTCAATTCTCTTCTAAAGCTGTCATATTCCATGACTGTGACAAACAGTGGATGGGAGTTTGTGCTGTATTGGACGCACGTTTTTGTGTACATCTGTCTGCACATCTGTGTTTACATGCTTATCATGTGAATTTGCATGTCCATTTGTGAGAGCTTTTGGGAGACTACAATTTCTGGAAGTTGATGAGGACTGTTGCATGAGTGTGCAGCGTTCATTCTGATGTTTAATGAAACACTGGATTGTTAAGCCCAGAAGATGTGGCTTGCATTTTCTGCTCATTGGAATGGTCACAAGGAAATGTCTGATTGACTTGCCTGAGGATTTTCACAATATAATGAAGGCTTTAGATCCTTCAAGAGTGGAACTGTGATGCAGTGAACCAGGCTGTTGTTATAGTAGCCTCCCAAAATTTGCATTCAATGAAAAATGGGTTTATGGGATAGCGAGAAATATCTAGTCTAGGAGGTTCCATGTGTGCTTATCTATGTAAAATCCCTAATCGTTTGGACAAACTCAGAATCAGGGATGCTGTGGCCAGCGTATCATTTGGTCAAGGATCACATAATTTCCCTCGTGGAAATCATGATCGTTCTTTTAAGAATAGTATATGGCAGTTGAGGTTATGGTCTATTGGTTTTGTTGATTTAATAAAACTCAGTTTAGGTAGTACCATTTATAAATTTTTCAACTCAATTGTGCAGGAAGCCTTTTATAATCTGGCCCGGGCATATCATCATGTTGGTCTTTTCACCTTGGCAGCCACATACTACGAGAAGGTCCTTGAAGTTCATGAGAAGGACTACCCCATACCAAGTCTACCTAACGAGAATTTAACCCTTCCAGAAAATAAAAATCCTGGTTACTGTAATCTTCACCGTGAAGCAGCATATAATCTTCATTTAATCTACAAGAAGAGTGGGGCTCTAGATCTTGCAAGGCAGGTCCTGAAAGATTATTGCCGTTCTTGAGGATGCTGCTTTTTAACACACAGGTACGTCCTTTGGTAGGAAAATTGATAGGTTGGCCTGGGACTTGGTGAAATGAAGTGAAAATTTTGGTGACTGAAATGAATTGACAAATTTTGCTGTTGAAGTGAACATCAACAATTTGTGAAACCAATTGTTGTTCTTCTTTTTGGTCATGTAATACTTTAGGAAATCCCTTTGTGGGTAACAACGTTTAAATGATATATTGTGACATAATCCTTGCATAAATATTTTGTCGCTGGTAAGCGATGACTACTTAAGATTGATAACACACTATTGTTGAACTGGTGGATGCTTGAAAGTGAATTTTTGTGATTGATAACACACTATTGTTGAACTGTTATTGATTTAAAAAGCAGTCGTGGTGTTGATTGTGATATGTAATTGGTAAAACTTAGGATTGGAAGGAAATAAACATGAGGGAACGCATTCCTTGGAAATTTCTAAGGGAACTCTTTGTTTTATGATCCTATGGATGCTGAAGTGTGATCTGCTCCGACCGGTAGTAGATGGGTGCTGTTTTCGACCACGCCTCTTCACCGTTCGATCGCGCGGGTGTGTTTTTAGCCGTCCGATTAGATTAAAAAATGCAGCCCCTGGAAGTGTAATAATGCTATTGGATTTTTGCGGGCAGGCCCTTGTCAGGCGCCTGCTTCAGTCCCGTCCCTCACTCACAGTCTCTCTCTTTCTCTGTGTCTCCTCTCCTCCTCTGTCCCGCTCCTCATCACTGGCCGATAACTCTACACGTTAGATCTGTCACTGCATTTCTTTGTTCTTGTTGCAAGTAACGCTGCTTTGATCTCGGCAACGTTAAAGACATTTGGCCATTCCTTCTGCATCTTTTTCCATGATCATCGTAGATTATTTGATGAAGGAAACCGCCAACCAGCTGCATTATTTTTGCCATTACAGATTTTAGCAGCTTGCCCATTTCAGCACCACGACTTGCCGTTTTAGATTTTCGTCCAGTTCAAAATTTTTTGTCAGCATCTGTTGATATCTGTTGTTTATGGCAGATTTTTTCTTCTAGACTGACGAGATTGTGCCAATTTTTTTTTATATCAACTTGTGATTTGCTTGTCCTCTTCTAGTCTTGATGACTAGGTACATCATACGACCATCTGTACCAGATGGTTTTTTCGGATTTCTGATGACGCCACGAGTGGGAACTTTGGCCCACGCAAGATCTTACAACCGCAGAGTTTTAGCTCTTTGCCCATTCTGCTTTTTTTTCCTTTCGGGCTTGGGGATCGAGAAGAGAGGAAGGGAGAGAGATCGGGGGAGAGAGAGAGAGGAGGGTGCCGCTGTCGGAATGGTGGGAGGTTACCAGAGGGAGCAGTAGCGCAGCGGGAGCGGGAGATAGAGGGGGGGTGGGGGGGTGGGAATTTTGGCCTGATAGGGTTATGTGCGGTAAATTCTCAAGCATTAATTCGTCGCCCCTGCACCACATTTGTGGCATTTCATCCAAAGGCCCAACGCGAGCCCGCACGATCCAACGGTGGGAGCGTTGGTAGGAAACACCCGGTTTTACCCACAGGTCGGTAAAGATCAAAAGTCATGGATACTATGATAAAATACTTTCTATTCTTTTTAGAAGTGCTGATTTAGTGAAGAATGTGATTATCAACATGATGAAAGTTTTAATGGGTAAAAAAATTATTTCACCTAAAAGCAAATATTTACTTTACAATAATTTAATATTGTGGCCCGCCAAAAATTTAATCAAAAATTTAATCAAGATAATGATTACTTCCTTGCTACACAAGTATTTCTCAACACAATGGATGGGTCGGATTTCACCGCAGCATTAATTAGATCATATTTCTATGGGTTTTCTTGCAAATTTTCTAGCAAGCAATTTAGGTGTTTTTGGGTAAATATTACCGTTCAGTCATAGTCTTGGTCATTCTTTTATTGTTAAAGGTGACAACCCTCACTGTTTAGGTTTTGGCAGGTTCTTTATTAACTAATCCAAGTCATTTCTGATAGGATTTAATTCTGGTGATTCTTGGATAATGACCAAATACACCCAAGTTGCATGGGCACATCCATGCATCCCTGGCATCCAAACCATTTATTATGTTTAGTAATATTTTTTTGTTCATGATGCCAAAAATTACTTTGATGGAAAACTTGGAATTTGCAGAAATTTAACTTCTTTTAGAGTAAATATATGGTTATTAAATTTTTGGCATCATGAATAAATATATACGAATAAATGTAATTCCGGGATACTTTAATGAAACCTTTCTTCTATGTAACCTCTTTTGATTGATAATCTATTCCATTTATTACATTTAGCATGATTTATAGCATCTTGACAAGCTTGTCACTTGTTTAGTATCATTATGCATGGGTTCTGTTTATGAATGTAGAAAATCAACTTAATAAAAAGATTTATGTTAAATAGTAATTTTTAAGTTGTATTTTCAACATTTAAACCGTTTAAAATATTATTTCTATGTAGATAAATGATTTTATTAAGTATTATTACATTCCCAATTTACATATAAATATATTTATTTCTAAGCAAATACAACTTGTGCACTATTTGATTTGATGAAATTGAGTTTCTTATATAAATAAATGATGTGAAATACAATGAATGGATTGAATTTTCATTAGGCACAACAAAACTTAAAATTTAAAGAGGTTATATAGAACTTACTTCTATGTAACTGGGATGCATAGAAGCCAACTTGAACATAATTAATGGCTTGGATTTGAATAAAAATATTTTAAAATAAGAAAATATGGGGAGTGTATGGATGCGTCCATCTAGCCTAGATGCATTAGATTATTACCCGTAATACTTTTGTTTGTAGCCGGGTACTGGCACCTGTTGCCCACTGCAAAAAATGACCCTACTAATTATTATAAAGCAGATGATCAGCTGCATAGTACAGATGAAATTGGACTTGCGTAGCTCCTATTATCGATGTTCATCTTTTTGATGGTGTAGAATTTGAATATTTCATACTCTATTTCCATCGCTGCTTTTACTGCTCTAGAACGTCCCAATTTTCATAGTTTCCCGAGATTTCACGTTTGTCTTGTTATTTCTTCATTTATTTCAGTCGTTCGCTGTACTTGTAATATGCGAGGAAAACACAGCATTTACGCGGTCCAAAGAGGAAATTTGCTTCTATCCGTCTTAATACATTTGCTGCTGACCGTCATCTGACATTAATTTGAGCTTGGTACAACTAATCGCTCCCGGATTTTGATGGTCGGAGAGCAAAAATCAGTGCACCATGAAGAGTGAAATATCGTCTAGAGGACGAAGTAAGTATATAACTCACTTATAGTGGGTATCGTGCACGCCATTTTTGCTTATAATGCGATCAAAGTTATGCTTTATGAAAGATGCATGTCCATATGAGAGGAAATTCTTTTTTTTTTTTTATGGTTTATATTTACATACATCTCAATACATATTACATTGTAGTTCTGAGACATTTTTACAAATAAGGAGATACATAACTCCTCTAAAGAAATCTGTAGACACAACTCCACTAAAGAATTAGGAAGAACAGCTTTCATCCAACCCAAGGGAGACAATAGCTCCCACCCCACCTCAAAGGGAGACCACAGCTCCCACACCAGTTTTCCGGGCCGAAATCCCAACGTAGGATTCGAACCTACGACCTACGCTAAGGAGCCCAACACCCCTGCCACCTGCGCTAGCCGCAGGTGACATATGAGAGGAAATTCTTGGATGGTGCATGATGTACAAAAGTGAACTGGTGGTTTTGTCCCATGTTGATGAAAATTTATAATAGATATAATCCAATGATTATGTTTAGCTCTATCTTTTTAATCAACATATCAAAAAGTCATTTTGATCCAAGTCTTATGTGGGGCACGCCTATAACGAATGTTTAAAAACGTGAATAAATTCTAAAAGTCTTGAAATGTTATAAAATTTAATTCAATCATTGTTTAGGTGAAATAAATACATTAGAAGGTTTGGATATTTAATTCACAATTTGCGGATGCTTCTAATAATCGAACACTTTTAATAGATTAAAATTCACTCTTCAATTGATTTTAATTTTGTGAAATGTCAAACCGATTGTGATTATTTTTTAGTTCCTAGCAATATACATGATAGATTAGATTAGCGTGGCGCCTCGATGTGAAGGCTGTCTGCAGGTTTGCCTTCATGATGTGAAGAATGTGCTTTTTTTTTTTTTGACATCGTCTTTAATGAAGAGGAATGATTCAATATTTATGTAAACATGGAAGCTTTCACACTTATTCTTGATTTTTAATTTTTAAATTTTAAACCGTTAATTGTGTTCTATGCATCTTGTTTTTTCATACCACCAAAAATTATAAAAACTTATATATTGTTAAAAGTAGTATTTTTGTCCGAGTGAATATATACAACCAGTAAAATTTTTGAAAAATATATAATATAGAATGGTATATAAAAGTTTGCATTGTATGTAGTTTTGGTATAATAAATAAATACACATGATAAACATGATGATAGTTTAGATTTTTCAAAAAATATTTTAAAATTAAAAAAACAAAATGTAAGTGTATCAGCTTCCATGCTTACATAAGTATTAAATCATTCCTCTTCAATCAATCTGATTTTGCATATTATTCCTTCTTAACTGTTGCAATCTTTATCTATTCATGCATTCACTATTCACTTATTATAATTATTTATCACATTTCCCAAAACCTTCATGCCACAAGATTTTGTACAACTCACGGAGTACTCAGGCATTTTATATTTATCCACGTAAGGTAGGTTAATATATATATATATATATATATTATTCAATTCCTTGCGAAAATTCCTATATGTATTTGTCATAATTTAATCCCTCATATAATCAAGATATAGATTTTTAAATAATGTGTAAAAATCAGTTCGAGATAGGTATATTTTTCTGAGTATTGTCACTATTGAAATGATATCTTGATCATACGGCATTAGATTAATTTGATCTTTTTTACCCTAGATTCTTGATTTCAAGATCTTTTCAATAAGGTATTATGTAATTTTAATTAATTTTTGTGATTTATGACGATTTTTTAAAGTCGACTCGACGCATCCCACTAGGCTTTAAAATATTTTTTATTCATTTCAAAGTTTTTTTATTCATTTATGTAAGCCAGGCATCTGATATTATATATCAGTACATGCACAATTTTGACAAAATGAAGGAAATTCTATATTACCCACATCACTAGGAGGAAATTAATACCGCCACCATTATTACCCCCACCATAATGGGGGACTGATTTAAATTGGCAACCTCCTGCCAACAGTGCCAATCATGCTTACCATACGACTAAAGACGTGGAAGCAACCAACCGAGTCAGCGCTGTCTCGTCGGGTGTTCGAATCCTCGTATGGGATTTCGTCCACCGGCTTGGTTGCTAGTTAGTGTGGGAGCTGTGTCTCCCGGGTGGGTTGTTGTGGGAGAGCTTTCTGTGTAATACATGTTGAGATGTGTGTATATATCTCCCAGTCAAAAAAAAAAAAAAAAAAAAAAAAAAAAGACGTGGAAGCATTAAGCTTTTATAATTAAGTCCACATTCAAGCCATTTGGTTAAATTGCAAAACCTCTCTCTCTACATATATATGATTGAACTGATAATACTTTGCATGGATTCCTAATTGGAATTCCTTCAATAGTATATTATGCAGCTCACAATTCATCTTATACAGTCCTATAGTACATATTTTTAAATATTTATGAATTACTTTTCTATAATTTTGTATCTTTTGTAAAATGTATTAAATTCCAATTTGTGATATTTATACTTCATAAAGATATGTTTACATTTAATTTCTTAATGCATTACATTTCAAAACTTACATCATGCGCTACTGAAGTAGCACCCATATCTGAGATGCTTCGACAGTTAGTCATCGAGTCTGAAAACCTGAACGGTATCCACGTTGGCGTCTGTTGCAATATTGGCCCGTTTTGGGATTGTACTAGTTAATTTCAATATACCTACTATGTCTAGTATAATTTTCAATTATACCAATTAAGTTTGATCTTAATTTCAAATACCTTATGGTTTCCTGCTGTGATATATCAGAAAAGAAATAAGTAGATTTGGATATGATAGCATGCTTAGTCGGTAGAATGGGTAGTTTGCACGTATACCTACATAGTTTGACCAAATTTAAAGATACACCACATAGTTTCACAAATTACATATTATCCCCGTATCAATGAGGTTAGACGTTAGTAAATTTTGTGATTTCCCCAACAACCCTTGAAAACCACTGCTGCACATCGCGGCAAATGGAATCCGACAATGGCCATAGTTCAAGAAGTTGTATGATGAATGGGAAGAACCTCGTGAATATATCAGTGAAACTACCAACCCAGAGGCGCTTGCAGAAGAGGTCATTAGCATAAGGTCGGCCTTCCCAAAGCTCGAGGCCGCCGTTGACAATCCTAGGGACTAAAACAATGGTGTGGAGAGGCCTGAGCCCTTCTCTCCTAAGCTTGGCGTTGGGCGGCTCCAGTAAATGGTAGCCAGGAAGAGCAGCAGGCAGAAAATTGAAGAATCAGAAGAACCCACCACGCTGTGAATATGTACCCACTCATCCAACAGAACCAGTCCACATAACTCTATTGCTTACCATTTCTCTCTCCCCTGTTTCGCCTTTCATTTCTTCCCTGCACGGCAGCAGCAGCAGGAGGACCAGTAACTTCATCTTTTCCTCCTCCACTGGCGCCGTAGCTGCAGCTGCTATCAAGCAAAGCTCCTGTGCCACCACCTGAGAATCTGACCGGCTCCAGACACACCCTACGAAATATCAAGACAGGAGCCATGATTGTAGTAGCAGCAGTGGCAAAAAAGGAGAGATCGGTGCTAGTGTATTGGGTTGGATGGGGTTGCTCTTCTTAGGTGGGGGAGAATGAGAAAGCCGTTCTTCTAATGATGCGAGAAGCCGTGATGCAAGCAGGTGGGTGTCTGTGCTTCTTCTTCCAGTCACGTTGGGGGTGCAAAAGGATGATGGGTGGTAAACGGGGTTGGCGGGAGAGAGCAGAGAAGCGGCCGTCGTTTTTTTGTTTGTTTGTTTTTTTCCTTTTTGGGAGGGGCGGTGGGGCGCGGGCGGGCTACAATTCGCAAATAGCTGTTGCAAATGCAATGGATGCCACTTGTCTCTCCCTTTGGGTCTCCCTCACTGGTAAAAATGGAGGAGGAGAGACAGATACTCTATCTGCTATTGCATGGCTGCCTGAGAGGGATATTTCCCTTATTTATTACTACATACACGTTGAAAATCCTTCGGGGCCTATTACTTTCGTCCTCTTCATCTTCATTATTGTTGGCCTCTGCAAGATCCAAGTAACAGTTGGTTCTGGTAGCCTCCCTCTGTTCTAATGACGAGCTCAATCTGTCCATCGTCTTCACCCACCTGCGACAACTTAGTTCTCTAAGCAACGACCCTATTCTTCTGTCGTCCCTAAAATCGGCAGCCTCCATTCAAGCCAGAGATGCAAAATCCACCGATTGATTGTCAACCTGCAACATGTCATCTTTATCATCAAAACTGGTTTCGCAAATTTTCCCTTTTTGCTGGAAATCAAAACACATCAAAGCACCTACGGAAATCAGCCATGGCCACATATCCAGCCTGCAAAATCGACAATGGTGGTCCATTTCCTCTGCCATTTGGCCCGTTCCCATCCAGTAGCTTCACTGCACCAACCATCCTCTCATCTGCAGAAATTCCCTCACGGCATTCATCCGTAGTTGGCAGCCAACCCTCGTAAAAATTGTCAGCATGTGCAGTAGTGGTTTTCAAGGGTTGTTTGGAAAATCACAAAAATTTACTACCGTCTAACTGCTTCTCATTTGACTGCAACCGTTAACATGAGATCATATGTAATTTTGGTGAAACTGTATAAGAGTATTGTGCAATTCATGAAATTATATAAATATATCTGTAATTTTGGTTTAACTATGTAGGTATATATGCAAATTACCCCGGTAAAATAAAATTTTTTAAAACTTAGTATATTTGAAATTAATCCATTATATTTTCTGGTAAGAAAACATGAAAAATTACCAAAGAAAAAGAAAGAAAATTACGTCTACAAGAATATGCAATTTTGTGTCATGCGTGCATATGTATTTGAATATGGAATCAGCATAGCTATATATGATATTTGCCTATTCAAACATGGTAAACACTCCTGATCAACTTTAGTGTTTCTTTAGTCATCTCTCCTAATTTTTCATCATTGTACATGCATTTCCTTATTTAATCTTATTTTTATTCGTAGTTATCTTTTTTTATTATTAGTATTACATTTCATCTTAACTCTATTACAATCAAACTTAAAAGTCCATGCACCTTTTTTTCCTCTTTTTTCATCTTACAAATCTGCTCTCAAATATTCTTTACAATTTATTATTATTATTAAGGAAAGAGACCGAATTACCCTCCTCACACGAGACCATGGCTCACACCACAGGAGAGAGTCTCCCACCATATGAAGGAGGAAAAAGGAAAAATCCATTTATGAGTTTCAAATTCACGAGTCCACAGCTCACTGCCATGAGCGGAGACCGACGTTCTTAGTTTATCCTTATTTCGTAATTTACATGGCATTGTTGTCAGCCATGACTGCATGATTTCCATTGTCTAAATATTACACTCTCCTATCAAATCTGGATTTAAGATGGTAAACTTGGATCAAATGTTTGGATCCTGGTATTCATATTGTTATGCACATGTCCTCATGGGTAGGTCCTGTCGCTCTTGTCTTTGTGATTCACACACTCAACTAAGTGCAAGTGTGCAACCGCTTTCTTTTGTGATATCTGCTTATATTTAAGTGCAAGATTAGATGGAAATTGGAATATTCATCCGCATGAAATCATAAACAACCATTCTCTTGCTAGCACAGTATTGCTACTTTATAGTATCGAAACATCTCTAATTATTAATATCAGTAACGTAACTATCATAATATAATGCCTCCCCTCAGAGCGTGGGATTAAGGTCCTCCACCACGACTACATGTATACATATTTGGCCATTTATATATATGTGTGTGATGATTTCAGAGACGGCCACAGTCATATTTAGCATGACCAAAAGAACCACCGAAGATGATTTTGATGAGAAGGGCAAGCAAGATGCCCATAAGGAGTGTTGCATCCACCAGCTTTCCAGTGAGGTATGTCTGTATAGCCAACCTCACCAGCCTCATCTTTCTTTCCCTCACGTATTCGTCGAATGCCATCCCGACTCTATCCACCACCTGCAGTTTCCTCTCGTTAACAATGTTCGGCATCTCTTTCACTTTGGCCAGGCATCTTGCAAGCACAACAGCATCTTCTAGAGCAGCTGCAGCACCTTGCCCGAGGAATGGGCCCATTGGGTGCATGGCATCACCTGCCAGCGTCATTGTTCCTCTACAGAAATCTTCCTGTAGTATGTCCAACGGAGCTCTATATCTTACATTTGTGAAGATAAACGAGTCCAAATCGCTGCTCTTAACCATTTCATATATTTGAGGTGGAAATTCCTTCAATGCTTCCAGTGTTGCTTGTCTGATGAGCTCAGGCTTCTCGCAGATTCCATCATCTGCATGCATCGGTGGCGCGCATGTCATATCACCACAATAAAATTTATTTTATATATTTTTTGAAATATCAAAATTTATTATATTTAATTTGACTGCATTTGGTACCAAATGCCATTTGGTACCAAATGCAGCTAAGTACTATCTTAATTGTAACAAAAGGTTATATTATTGTAATTTTGATAACCGTAGTATTATTACCTTTTTTATTGTTTTTTCTAGAATCTTACTTTATAATATTTAATTTTTTGATAATTTTTCAGAAATTAAGCCCATGAATTCTTACCAATTTTTTTATAATTTTCTTACATTATTAGGAAGAGACCAAAATTCCTTATATGGGAGACCACAACTCCTACATAGCAGGACTTGATCCCCCAACCATGATGCACCCAGTTACACACCATGACCAATCCGAGCGACTATTACTTTTGACTGCATTTGATATAAAAATAGTTACATCTAATCAAATTTCAATACTCAAAAAAGCAAAAGTATTTGTAGCTAAATGATCAATTGTACCCAAAATATATTTAAATGTTGAGTTATGATCTTGTTAGATAGAGCTACATAAGCTTATGTATTTTGAATTAAAATGTGTATCTTTTTAACTCTTTATAAAAATATTTTTCAAGCATTTAACTCATATGTTTGATATTATAATTTTGGAAATTTGTATATATTTTTATTTCTAGAAAATAATGCTTAGGAGGGGCATTTAACCATTTTCATTCCCAAAAATGCTAATTTTGAAAATAATAAAATACATATGCACGTATTTAAAAATTATAAAATTTGGTACATAAGTTAAATACACTTTAAAAAAATTTCAAAAGAAAATTAAAAAATGCACCTTTTAGCCCGAACTAAATAAGCTTATGTTACCTTGATTAACAAAATCATAACCCATACATATGTGTTACATGCAACTAAACAATTACCGATATGAAAAGAAATTTATTATGGTGTATATATCGTGGGTTTGAAAGGTAGCTCATGAAGCATGCAGCAGTTTTTCTTTGAGGAATATCAATTAAAGGAATCTTGGGCTAAAATAGGTCTATTTAACAAATACCCAAGAGGATTTTAGTTGCAATTCGCTAATCGAAATTATACGATGCACTTGTTTTGCAAAGAGCTCTAGTTGGTTTGACATTTGAAATAAATAAAATATATAATAATTTTTAAGGGGAAGTTGCCAACAGGGGGTTGCTCTGTTGGTCATCGACAGTAGCAGCTTGACAATCGATCTACGTTCAACTCTCCCCCTTGTGGGAGTATGTAATACTTTTCCCTTTTGCAAGAGTTTAGGAAAATTTATCCCAAACGGATGAGATTTATGGGCCATGCAGGTAACGGTGGGATTTATGGTAATTAATCTCAGCCATTTAGCAATGTGATTAACATAAAAGAGGGAAGATGTGATGTGAGTTTCGGTCATTTGAAGGAGAAAAACTGTGTAGAAGAAAGACGAAGGAAAAAGAAAAAGTTTGAAGGTAAGTTGCGTAGAATACATTTTTCTGTTAATCTCGTTCATTTTATATTATACGCAATTCATTTCTCAGATCTAATTCATTCATAATATTTCTAGCATGGTTAATTGGTCATAGGAGTATTACTTAAATATTTGATGCTGAAATTTCACTTATTTCAATGAGAAGTGGAAAATAAAGGGTAGAAAATGCTATATGATAAAATAAACATACTTCTGGGCATAATCAGAAAATTTTGACCGTAAAATAATGAGATAATTATATTTTTAGCTTGCTTGCAAAATTTCAACTTGATCAGACTTATAAATTTTTAGATATAGTAATTTTTATCAAGATTTAGTGTGGTGAATATGTATTTTAAGGATAAAACACAAAAAAAGAATTTCAGAAAAATACGGGTGCAAAAATAATAATCTGAATCATTAAAAACATTTTTTGAGATATTTTACAATATATATGATGAATTAATTTTGTTAAAAATTAGTTTACATAGCTATTTGAAGTGATATTTAATTTTAACTCTTAATTAAATCCTTTATGTCAAATTTGATGATATAGATGTTATTTTGAGAAATAGACCGTCCAGATTATAAAAAATAATTGTAAAAGCTTATCCCTAAAATTTCAAATCAAACAGACACTTGTATTAAGAGATATAAGTCATTGTATTCAGAGAATACGAACCGGTGAAAATAAATAAATAAATAAATAAAAAAATTTCTGAACTGGTGGGCTAAGCCCATCTGGACGAGCCCAGTGAACCAGAAAGCCCATAAGTAAGTCCACTGGTCTCAAGCCTACAGAAACTAAGCCCAAGTTTCAAAAAATAAGCCTAGCCCACACAGCCCACGAGCTTGATCCACTAGCCTGGCCCAACTTCAAGCCCACCGGAACAGCCCACTGGTCGGCGGAAAAAAATCAAAATAAATACAGAAAAATTAGAAAAAAATTATGAAAATTATGAAAAATATCCAGAAAATTAAAGTCAATATTTACAAGCTTAAATGGGTTTAAACTTATAATTTTTATAAAAAACGAAATTATTTAAAAGGTGTGATGCTATAAAAATAAATAAATAAATTACGAAAAATTACAAAAAAATGAAAAATTTAAAGTAAGTATTTAAAGAAGTAAGAGTCCAAATTTATTTTTATATATAAGAAATAAAGTTGTTTAAAAGTGGAATAATATGAGAATAAATAGGAGAAAATAGAATTTTTGACCGATTAAAATTATGAGAAATTTTGGAAAAGTCATAAATGAAAATTTAAATAATATTTATAAAAACCAGAGTGAAATAATGAATATAATATGATGAAAATTAGGCAAAGAGATTTGAGGCTACTATAAGAAATTGAAAAAGAGGAGTTTTAAAGTCTACTTAAAGGTAAATAAACTTTTACCAAAGCATGACTTTAAAAATATTTTGTGAATATTGTGATTTACTATGAAATTTGATTATTTATTTAAATTAAAATTTTCTTTCAAGTTGATTTATTCAAATATGAGCATTATTATTTCAAAATCATGTTAAATAGTGAATTCCAGTGGTGCATTAATCACAATGCATAAGCATGATGCATATTGCATATTGGGTTTGCCGCCAAAGAGTAAAGAAATATGGTAGTACTTGGGTAGCGACCTTAGGATTACTAAAGAAGATGAATTAACTCACAAATGTGTAGCACGACTGCACGCAAGCACAAGCAAATGACAATACCCACAGTGTGCATGCATAGTTTAAAATTTTACGCGTGCACATGTATCAAGATGTTTTAAATTTTTCGTTAATTAGAGTTTGTTGTGCATAAAAGATAATATAGATGTTGTGTTTATTTTTGAAAAATCAAAGTGATTGCAAAAATGAATTTTGTAAAAATATTTTTACTTACCGAGTTTTTGGCTTACATAGTTTTGTTTTTTAGTGAAAACACAGAGATACAATGATAAATTAAAGTCTTCATCAACATGGGAAAACGGAGAAAATAACAGAGTAAAGGACAATTAAGATTAGATTTTTATTGAAATTATCTTATAATGCTTACTTGTTTTGATTATAAACATTGAATATGTATAATAACTCCATAATGAGCAAATTTGAGATGTAATAGTTAAAAGTTTTGTGATTTTGCATATTGGTTTCTATTTCCATCTTGGGAGATTTTATTATTAGATTTGACATAGTAGATCTTATTCGTAACACCTCAAAAGGTGGGGTGTTACATTTTCCCTTAGTGACGAGAGTTTTTTTTGTATAAAATACATTAAAAAAATTTAAGAGGAAGTTTGTTAATGTGTTTTTTGTGGGATTGTGAGATGGGGTGGAGAATGAAAAATGAAATATTTTGAGATTTATGTGATCGATATGAAATGGTAAAGGTAAAGTTAGAATAAATAAGATTGTTGGAATACAGTGGAATGAAAATATGATTGAAATGCAAGAATAAATTTGACAAAATAGAGTTGTTAAAGTATTAATTGCTTTGGCGGGAAATGGGGAGGATGAGACTTTTCTCACCCCACCCCACCCCACCCCAGCCCATCCCATCCCATCCCATCCCACAATGGATGTTAACTAATATAATTAATTCATTACTTTCTGCCACGTCAAAGCATTTGCGACGGAACCAAAAATTGAAATGAAGTTTTTTCGTTGCAAATGCAGAGGAAACAGTTCATATTTATATCAACGAACAGTTAGTTGCAATTGGAAATTAAACAGTGAAAATTTTTTGTTGCAGATGTAGAGGATGTTCCTGCTAATAGCAGCAAGCAGTTAACTAGTTGCAATGATATATCCGAAATGGAGGTAAATATAATTTCGTTGCAATTGCCCTATTTGATTACAGTGTGTCGCAATATGACATACATATGTACGGACCTGAAACAAGACGTGGGCGTGCCACAAACCAGTAGACGAGCTTGTCGTTGACCGGGAGTCGCCCTGAAAGAACCTTCCCTTTCTTTGTACGAAGGAATTCAGGGTCGAATAGATGGCCACTGGGGTAGAACGTAAGCCCTCTTGTCGCACAAACATGGTATTTTTTAACGGCTTTGGTCCCCAGTGTTTCTGCCACAATGGAGTTTATTCCATCGCATCCGATTAAAACCTGTCAGTCAATCGGGATATATGCACATCATTGCCAAGCTCAATGTAGAAATTAACAAGCGTCTCTAGCTAGCTGCTAAAATTTTTTTTTTTTAAAAATAAAAATAAAAATAAAAATAAAGAAAGAAAGATCACCTTGGTGGTGGCGACACTTCCATCATCGAAGTGGAGGGTGTGGATGGACGTTGCTGGGTCTGTTTTGATAGCTACAACGCGGCAGCTGAAGCATACAGTTCCGGCCGGCAGCGCATCGTGGAGCTCTTGGACAATATCAATTCTCAATAGGCACCGTAGCTCATCTTTCCTGCATGCATGCGTGCATACAACATAAATACATTATGCTGTGTGGCAATGTATTGATTAATCTATTGAATCAATCAGCTGGCCTAGCTAGCTAAAAAATAAAAATTAAAATTAAATCAGTCATATTATATATACATGGGCAGATTGCGTACCCTGCTGGTGTTTCTTTTGTCACTCCTCGGTCCATGAAAACCTCTCGCACCCTGAAAAATGAAAATATACACAAATACAAATAAATAAAAACAAGCGGACATAATAATGCTCTGAAGAAAACAATTCGTTTGTAATTTGACGAAGTCGGAATTGTTCTTCTTCAGGGATATATAGATATATGTCCCTTATACGGGATCGACAACGAGAGATTTAAAATAAGGGTATCTATATGGATGGGGAAGAGAAATGAAGTATTGATACGCTGTGATGGGAATGGCTTTCTGACGAATTTTGTTGCCTACTCCCAGCTCATCGAGTGCCCGCCAGCCGTTGGTGTTTATGGATAGTCCTATTCCTTCGGCCCTCAGAGATTCGGCTCTCTCCAACACCACACTGCTAATCCCTTTCCTGTTTAATTCAACCATAACCAAACATGCATAACGAATTAATTTTAATTTTATATTGCTACACAGAAGATCATCAAAGGGATGCATGGAAATGCAGTACAAGAAAAGTATTTTTGAAAATGAAAATCACCACTAGTAGAAATGCATGTGCATGAGAATGGTATTAAGAAATAAGAACGGTATACGTATGCAGATATAGATAAAGATATACCTGTGAAGAGCCAGGGCAGTAGCGAGACCGCAGATGCCCCCACCAACAATCACAACTTGTTTGTCTTCCAAAGACAAAACCATCTTTGTTTCAGATTCACTACTGTAGGAAAATGTAAGAGATTGAGGATGGAGTATCTGGCTTCTTCAATTCTCTCACCTCTCAGTATAAGCCTACCTCTACTCCCACTCCATCACACCGGCCTGGCTCTCTTATATATTACTATATATCGCGCTTATACTTTTGAATTAATTAAGTACGTACTGTTTGGTCCGTGCTGCCCAGGAAATTAAGTGTATTCATCCCTCCTGTTAGTTATAGCCATATATATATAATATATATATTATATATATATAATATATATGAGGTTACAATGAGTACACACACTGACTAAAACTTTCATCTGAATTAAATGGTAAAAATCAATGTTTTTTACTGATAAATGTGGATTTGCACTCTATTCTTTGTCCATGGACTTTCAATTCCTTCCTTGCTAAGGTAACAATATATTCTGGGGCCAATATGAGTCATCCTATGCACGTGCTCACCTCATCGAGTCTTTAAAGTTGCTATAACTATACATTTTAGAGTCATCCTTTGCGTGTGCTCACCTCATCATTCAAATTTGCACGCCGATAATATACATTAGGGTGTCAGTAGATCGAATTACACTCGCGTGTCATTTTAAAATTTTCAACTCTTATCTGTTTGTTAATCTATGAAGTAATCCAAGAAAATCTAGCTAAAAAATAATAAAATGAGGGAAAACAAATTAAAATGATTTGGTGGTGTTAAACGAGGCTTGAAATGACACCGATTAAGAAGGCATAGTCTATCCAAATAGAAGTCGGTAAGAGGATAAGAGAAAAACAAAAAACATGAATAAAAGTAATTAAACAAGATATGAAAATATTAAAAATTTAGTTTCGAATAATCAAGAATGGTAAATAGAATCCATATAGCTAACCCCACTTAGGTAAAAAATGACTTATGATGATCCGTTTGTTAATCTATTCGAAAATTTCAACCCTAAACTATTTAATTTATAATCTCATTTAATAAACAGGTTAATGGATTGTCTATATATATTATAAATAGGTCAAAAGCTCTAAACTATTTAACTTATAATCCCATTTAAGAAATAGGTTAATGGATTGTCTATATGTATTATAAATAGGTTAAAAGTTCTAAACTATTTAATTTATAATCCCATTTAAGAAATAGGTCAATGGATTGTCTATATGTATTATAAATAGGTTAAAAGAAAGTTAATTTTAAGTCCTATTTAGTACTAGCATATAAATAAACTTATAACCGAAAAAATATATTGACCACATAAACAAAGAATGAGAAGCTAGAGGGAAAATGGAATTCGTGCTAGAATTCTAGCTCATATACTAGCTTTAGGATCATTAACCGAATTTACGGGTTGTAAACATGTAATTCATGAACATTTATTTAATTACATGGGTGGGTGAGCTGATGGATTATAATTCATATATTCGAAAAAGCCAACCTAACTCCATTTATAAATAGATTAGACAATCAGTTTCATGGGATTGGCCCGATCCATTTACACTTTTTACCAATGCATAAAAGCTGATATACTATCAAGCGATTTTTTTTTTTTTTTTAAATTCATGGATAAGTAAGACATCAATATCTATGATGTCAAACTTTAATATATATTTTAATTTGTTAAAATATAAAATAGACATGAATATATGCACGTCCGTGCCCTTTTATTTTTAAAATTTTAATATATCATAAAAAACATAAATTTTCATATACTAACCGATCTCAATAAGACCTATATATTTATAAAAATATTTTTTTTTGCGCAATTGCAAATTTATCATGACACCAAAAATCAGTTCATTTGTACTCTTCACTAGCCCACATTTGCTTAAAAATACATATATATAAGAAAAACACTTAAATCTATTCAGTGATGAATTAAAATTTAATAATACTTTATAAAATTTTTCATCCACATTGTAATCACGGTTTGAATGGCTTAGATGCTGTGTTAACAAACTTTACAATTTATGTATAAATCAAGCAATTATATTACATTAATTTTACACTTTTTAGATGAAACCTATACTATATTTGATTTTGATAAAACTTAATATCTTAATTAAATAGTCATATTAAATACAATGAATAAAGTCTATATTTAATTTTATCATCATACTAAATTTATAAAACTTGAGTTAGAACATAGTAAAAGTTTTTGTTAATAACTCAAGTTAACGTTTTATCTATCAATTTTTATAAATATGCATTGATTGATTAATAGATAATATGTTCACTTACATAACCATTGATTATTGACAATTAATTGAGCGGATTGTGGGGTAGGGAGGAAGGAAACTTGTTAGGCCGAACTTAGTTAATTCATTAGGCTCATCGGATTAGGTTAAATGATTAAATTGTGGTATTTAACTTAATGACTCCCGATGCTTAAATGATTAAGGTTATAATTTTTTACGGAGAACTCTTGGATTTGAGTCCTGAACAGTTCAAATTATCTGCAAGTCTTGATTTGGACGTCTTAACGCTTGAGCTTAAAATCAGGACAAGTCATTTAAAATTTGAATTATTTGGGTAACTGAACCAAACCAGGTTGCACCCCTAATTTGAATTATTTTGTTGCATGAGGTGATTTTTGCCTTAGTATAAATTAAAACTATTCTATTTCCAATATCCTACATAACTTAATTTTTTCATAAAAACTTAATTTATTGACATCTTCCTTAATTTATTTCGCCCGCATTAACATTTATTTGAAAAGACCTTTTTAATACATGCATTTCGACTAAAGACTATAAAGCCTATTCAGCTGATACACCCTTTCTTTTAAATAAACCCCATGGAAAGTGAAAACAGACCATTAACCAACAATATTCGTGCTAAGTCATCAAAAGACTGTTGGCTGTACTCACAATATTCTAGATGTTCCATTTTCAAAAGGCCAGTCCATGTCAATGTTGGACTGCTGAATCACGCAATTTCGAGCAGCGGTCTAATGTGAGCTGCTGCTGCTGCTCCAAAGGTACATCTTTTGGAAATATATAGCAGTCACCCACGACATCATCTATATATCCCACGGCCAGATTTTCTCGAAATAATTGCAAAAAACTTCTCTTTCAATTGAGTTATCATAAATTCCCGTCTCCTGGAAATGATTGAGGGTTTTAACTGTCTTTTGCTCCCAATTCACATATCACGCTCTTCCTTTTTCAACATTTTCCCACGGAAATTTTCTTTTATTTTTTCTCAAATTGCAAATGTGCTAAGGTGTATTTGTAAAGCAATAAAACTTTCGATGAAAGATTTTCAGCGTAGAAGTTTTTTAAATGAAAAAAAAATGATGTAAATGTTAAGAGTAATATGAGAAGTAAAAAAATAAAGTTAAAATAGATAAGTTAGATGTATTGGTAATTTGATAAAAATAATTGAAAAATAGAGAAAAGTTTTTAGGATAAACAATACCCTCTTGATTTTTTTTTTATGAACTCCAACTCCATCATTCTCTTGATGTATTTAGCACGTGGGATTAAATTTGTAAAGAAAACAAACTTAAAAAGTTAATTTTTCTATTGTTAAAACGTGAGGGAGATGATCAATATGCTATTTCGTAGACGTGCAAGAGTGAAGCAAAATCCCATATTCAGACGGCTGAAAAGTGAAAATTATTATATTGAGGCTCATGAGAAGCAGCCAAGTGAGAACGACCTTTATTACCGCTTAAGCAATAATAAATAATTAAAGTTACTTCTATCGAAGGGAAAAAGAATAAAAAAAATACCGCTTTTCATCTTTTTATGTGATCTAACATACTGATTACCTAAGAATCCTACTTTTACTGATTATTACGTATATTCTAATTATTATTTCACATTTCTTCGCACAGCCAACTTATCGATTTTTATCCTAATTATTTCACCCGGATAATGATATGAAAGTATACGACGTTACGCAGCGTCAGTAAGCAAGAACTAGGAGCGAATCCATGCGCATGCTTCTTCAGACATTAATGGCGAGACAGATAATAACAGGCTTGGCGGTGGGGGTTTCTAGTAATTGTCGTGCTGCGACGGCGACGAGCTCCTTGACCGCATCTGCCCATCTCTCCTGACGATAAATCATCAGAAATCCTTTTCAATTGCGCGACAAGCTAAGTTCGAACGGAACTAGCAATTAAGAATTGGGTTTTCCATTGCGGATCTATAATCTTTGATTAAATAAATGAAATTATAAAATATTCTGTAATGTTTGCATGAAATTATAAATATATTTCGTTTTCATTTTTTGCTTTATATATATATATATATACTAAGCTGTTTAATATTACAAATCAGTATATTCATAATCCTCACAATATAAAGTAACTAAATAATACTTCCACCACTAGAAGATAATAACAACCTATACCCTCACAACTAGAGGACCCAAAAGCCGAACTCACCACCTGTGGACATAAAGCCTACGATGCTTACCAGCACCATTGACAGTATTGAAGCATGTTTCTCTTTTATTTAAGATCTCATGGATGCAACTTAAATTTTTTAATAGGTTAATATATTACGGTAATGTTTATTATTTGCAATCATTATTTTCAATGTGATTGTCGTAAAAGTTATTGCGGATAATAAATATATCATACATACAATAAATATTTTAGTAACAAAAATAACAATATCAATAATCAATTTATTATTAGTAAAAGATTTTTGTCCTTTTGTTAAAAAATTTAGCAACCATCTACTTTCAAAAATAAGCTTTCAGAGTTTTATGGGAATTTTCAAAAATAGATTAACGTTAAGACGATCAAAATGGTTTAGATATACTTACAATTTGTGCTATAATATATAGAAACATTGGCTATTTTTACATTCTTAGATACACAGATGATTAAACTTTATAGATATTTTAGTAAATCATTCAAAAAAATCTCCTTGGATGAGATAAGGATCGGATTAGAATGTAAGATGGAAAAAGTATTATCATATGTTAAGAATACGAAAAATCGTACGAGAATTGAGAAAAAATAGTTTATTTAAAATAGAAAATAAATTATTATTTTTAATAATGAAAAAGCATTTTACCATGAAGTGATAAATTTCATTCTATTCTTCTCCAAGTTGTTTAATGGGGCGAAAGTCAAGCGGCCTGGTGCTACCTAGCACATCGGTGCATTATATTCGGTCATACATACATTTTAATATTGGATAAGCCGGCCCGATTAATTTTCCATTGTTCGGCCTGACTAGCGACTACTGTTCGAAATTTGAAAATTACTCATATGCCGTATCAGAGCAAATGGATCTAAGTGGTCTGCGTGCAAAACTAGCTGCAACTGTTCTTACAGCCAACTAATAGAGATCATATAATTAACATAAAAAAATAGAGATCATGTGTGTTTGGAACCATCAAAATGGAATTGGAAATGGATATAAATTTTGATAAGTAGGATGTTACAGAGTTATTTTAGTAGTTATACATTCATTTATGAATGAAAAAATAAAATGAGTGAAAAAATATAAAAATATGACACGATAAGGAAAAAATAAAATTATTATACATTTGAAATTAGGAAGAAAAGAAATCCAAATCTAAATCCAGATGGTTCTATGTACCCGATGGTCCTATTTGCCATGGTCGCATGTCATCCTGAAGACTTTCGTGCAAGGGATTTAGTTGTATATCCGGCGATGGCACCCTGAGTTGTCTCAGCTCTGGCATTGATTAGCGAGATCTTTGCCCTGATATGCATTAAAGGAGGCAAAAGCCATACATAGTTTCAGCTTAAACGACGTGGGGTCTGACTGCAAGGGACTTTAGCAGTCATATTAATACAAATTTAAACACAATTTCAAATATCTATCTATAAATATTAAATGAATTTGAAAACTACTTTTTATTTTCTCATATAATAAATGAGATTTGGAGATAGTTACAATGTCATATTTAATTGCCATTATTAATATTGAACATATATCACTAGAAAATTCATAAAATATAAGCGTAAGATATTAAATTTTTGTTGTTGTAAATATTCAGGTACAGATATTTATTCCATTTTCTGAATTCTTCCAACATATAAAGTTACTATTTATATGCATAACTTGGTTTATTGATAAAATTCTACACTTTAATATTGCAAAAAAAATTTAAATATACCACTTTAATCTATTCATTATATAAAGAAGATATTATATCTTGGTCATAAAATTATCAATTTTTTAAAGGGCTCTACTTCTCATATATAGTTAGGTTACATAAAAGTGGTTTCATGTAATTCATTTAATTTTTAAGATAATGATGATTGATAAAAAAATACAATTTATTTATTATAGTTAACATCACTTTAGTTAGGAGGCCAAATTTCATTTAAATTAATATGTGTATGAGATATATTTCCTTAAAGACAAATAAATTTATATATAAGAAAAATGATTAAATCCACATATATATTAGAATATAATAATATTTTACAAGATCATTTATCCATATAGAAGTGATATATATTTTTTGTAGTTAAAATGTTGAAAATAGTATTTAAAATTTTATATTTAGTACTATTTTGTTATGATGATTTTCCACATTTGTGGATGAATTCCGTATATATTAAGACTAAATAAATGAAAGCGTTTCTATAATAATATAAATGATACTAAATGCAATATACTAGGTGAATTTTTTATCAACTATCAAAACTTTAAAAATAGAGAAGGTTATATTTGAAACTTTGTTTTAAATTCATAATTTGAATAAATATTTATTTTAGGAGACTTTGAAAAAGTGAAAGTTGTGGGATGAAGTGAGAATAGAAAATGAAATATTTTAATTGTGATTGATATGAAATGGATGAAGTAAAGTTAGAATAAATAAATTTGTTGAAAGGTAGTTGATAAGAAAAATTATTAAAATATAAGAGTAAAAGTAGAAAAATATAATAAATGATTAAGAGATGATAGAACTCCTAGACCGTACTATCATATTTTTCCACCCACGTTTCTAAGACACGTTGCGAAACTTGCCCTTAGTCCCACGCATTACGGAGACAGTGTTTTGGACTTGAAGAGAGAGACACCTGGGATGTGATAGCTGGGCAACAAAGGTTGCAGTCAAATCCGCGTTCTGTTGCAGACTTGCAGGTAGTAATGGGTTACGATGGAGCAAGACTTTTTGCTGGTCTCGGGTCGGCTGTTCATCACTTTCTCTTTTATGAGTCATGTGGAAATTGGAGTTATAAAAATAAAAAAAAAATGCTAATTTTGGATTGTAGTCAAAGATTCATTGCATGGCCTTAAAGAAATTGTTCTTCCCCTCTGGATTTGGTGTGTGTGGGGGGTTGATCGGCCTTTGAGTCTAGAGAAAGGAATCTTCCGCTGCTTGCGTTGCGTGGCGGGCCGCTGGCTACCTGGCCTCGGACGACGACGCCTTCAATGGACCGCAAGCCAAGCCGTGCTTTATTAGGTGGAAATTTAAAACAGAGATTTATTAGAATGGTTAGTTTGGTCTAGAAAATGTCGATCCTCATTTGACAAAGGGACAGGCTGTACGATATATCCAATCCGCTTCAAGCGTCTCCGGCCAACAGCCGATATCCTGATGACTAGAAACAGAAACAAATCAGCAGTCCGTTGCTGTCATTGCTAATTTCAATGACAGAGACTTCTTCTCACCACCAAAAACCAGGATAAAGTTAACCGCGGTCACGCCTTCACGCTAATGGCCGAAAAAAGTAATTAGGAATCATTATTAGGAACCGTGTTGCACTATTAACGAAATGGACTAATTAATGGAGGTCACACTCAGCAGGGATACGAAGTTAGTATTACGTACGAGATATGCTAGGGTATAACTATGGTGCACCCTGTTTATTAGGAGATGCACTATTAATGAAATGTAGCTTATGTTGATGATGAAATCAAAATTTAAGCAGTTGCATAGTTCAGATCGCATGTTATCATCATGATGGCAAAAATCAGCTCAATAGGACTATTCCGTGGGTGGCATGTGCTTAAAAATACATGTAGTCATGAGTAAATTATTATAAAAATACTACGACTTACTTATAGATATATCGGAGTATTATAGTAATTTGTTGATTAATTTATCTATTTATTAATGATATTTCAAATGTTCAATGTTGTATTTATAGAGTTAGAGTTGATATATAAATTTAATGGGTACATTATGTTGATTTTACACCTTTGTTAGATGAGGCCTACGCACATGCTTTATTTTGGTAAAATTTGGTATCTTAGGTAAATGAGTGACATAAACGCAAATGGTGAACTGTGTGATTTCATCATCAAAGTTAGCTTCATTTAATTATGGTCTGATTTAACCAAGGTGCAGACATCGTACACCTAGCATATCCCTTGTGGGTATGTGTATATCCTAAAATCTTTTAGAAGAAAATCATTAAAATAATGTTAACAAAATTGGAATATTGATTGATTTGAGCCACAAACCATGCACACAGTGGTAGGCCTCCCGTGACCATATGGGCTAACTTCTGTAATGACTGGGCTGGATTTTGAATAAGAACTGAGACGAGATTTCAGGGTCCTGGCGATCGACACAATCATGACGTGGGCTGTATCACTTGGGTCCGAGTTCCGGGGTCGGAGCCGCGGATAACAAAAATATAATATAACCAAATGTACATTCTTTTTTGACTAAAATGATTATTGGGGTATTAAATTTTCCCTAGTGATGAGGTGCTATAGAATTTCTTCCGTATCGTGAAGATTATGCCTGTATCGATTTGTAATATCAGATGACTTGTATATATAAAATGAATAAAAAAAATTACTCCTAATGGCGTTTCATTAAAAAGCTTGTAACTGATGTCACCCTCTGTTAATTATACATTTTTATCATATTTCTTTTTCTATTATACTATCTTTAAAATTTTCGCTTTACATTTCAGTTAAGAGTTTAGGAGAGAGAATTTCTCAACAGTGGTTTTCTCACGTACGTTTCTATTACACTGTAAAGAATGCATTCACTGGTCGTATATCCATATATTGTCTGCAATACCTTTTCCTTATCCTTTAAATACTCAAAAGCCCCTTTCAAAGCCATAATTTCGGGTAGTGATCCTATGCAAACGTTTGCATTGACCCATTTTTATAATTTTTTTACCACTAATATGCCGGCTTAAGCATGCATTTCCTATATATAAAATTTTATAAAATTTTGATATTATTTAATATTTTTTGAATATTGAAAATTAAAAAAATTTCTACCGTTCAAGACTTCAAATCTAGGGTGCATGAACAATTGAAAATTTTTTAACTTTCAATATTCAAAAAATATATTAAAGAGCATTAATAAATTATAGAATTTTATATGTAGGAAATGCATGCATATTAATATCAAATTTTTTTTAAAAAGAAGACATGGATTATGTTCAATGCAAACATTGCATTGGATTGTTGTTATGGGTGTAACTTAGTGGGATACTCATGGGTTAACCTATTAGGTGTCCTAAAATGGGTAAGATTGGTTTTTTTTTTTTTTTTTTCCTTACGTATAAGGTAAGATAGATTCTAAATAAAAAATACTCGGCTAAATTATGGTAGAATAGATTCTAAGGTCCAACTACCAAAATTGACTCGAATTTAATAATATATATTCAGTATATCTTTTACAAGATATTATATATATATATATATTTTTTGATGGAAGATATTATATATTTAAAGATACACAATATATCATTTATAAATATAAAACCTTGTTTAATTCATCGTACAATTAATCAATGTATTTTAAAATCATATTATTACTATATTGATTATAGGTATCAAGTAAGATTTATGGTAGCATTATAATATTTAAATATAGTATAAAAATCATTTTAAATAATTAAGTTAGAATCAAAATAAAAAATGATTTAGCCTTAAAAAATAAGATAAGTTAGGCTTACTAAAAAATAAAATATGATAAAAGTTTTTTTAAAAATAAAGTAAGGACAGGATACACCTCAAATTAAAATTACCTAATCCAAGGTGCAAACTAGGGGTGGGAATCGGCGCGGGCCATATCGGGTCAAGGTTTGTCCAACTCTGATCCTATTTTTTAAAAATTGAGTTTGACCCTCTTTTTATATCGAGTCGGGACAAGGTTAATTTGACCATCACTTTTTTTTAATAGTTTGCAAACGAACTTTGGGTTGGTATTGGACCGGATTCAGGATAGTGTGTCGGGTAAAAAATACGGGTTAAATAAGATAATTTTTAGAATTTATATACCTATCAAACATAAATATATATTTATACTATATTTAAATATTATATGCTTCAATATTTCACTAATTATTAAAAAATACATAATTAAGAAAACAAAACGTTTGAAAAATAATATAAATTTATTAAAATAGGTTAATATACAATTATACATAAAGGTTATATACGTACGATTTTTTTTTATTAATTCTTATATTGCTTTCTGAATAAATCGATTATTCTATTGTTGATAGAATTGAATATAAAAAAGTAAGAATTTTGAAAGAAAATAATAATAATATTTAAATATAGGCTTATAATTTTTAATACATTAATATATGCGGGGCAGATCAGATTCTTCAAGTCGGGGCATGGCCAACCCAACTTTATCTTATTTTTGAATTCGGGTCAAAATTTCTGACCTAACTCTGTACTTGGTCAAAAATATTAGTTTTACGCAGCCAAAAACGAATTTGGTCAAAGCCAGGTCACGGGTCGACCAGCCTCAATTTTTACCCCTAGTCCAAACCTAATTGTTGTAACATAATTTCACTCCAAAACTAGTTTGGAGAGGGCGGAACCAGTTCTCGGCCATCACGGGTCACTCATTTGCACATATCACAAGGGATTCTCAAATTCGTGCATCAAAGTTTCAATGGACCCAGTTCCTCTTCTCAGTGGCGTATGAAATGAGTAACGTACGGCAAAGTCCTATTTATAATTAGATTGTCCTTGTTTAGGCAATTAATTATTAGATAGATAACCTAAGAAAATCAAATCAATATATCACAGATCGGCAGTCACGTATAAAATCAATGCAACAATCGTATTTCATCTCTGATCCTGACCCTAGGTTCCACGATGCTATACCTGCATAGATAATATGTTTGTCTAGGTAACGATATTCTATGATATTTGTAGAACGGGTGGCCATATAAATGTGAAATATCTGCCTTAGCTTGAAATGTCTTATTCTCAAGTATTAGAATCAGGGGTGTCACCGGATTAGGTTATACCAATTGGAGGCTAGCTTTCACTTTAACTCATTATAAAAAAATCAAAGTTATTTGTTAACAGTTTAGTAAAATCGGTTGCTAATATATTGAAAACGAAAAGAATATAAAAAATAAAAATGATAGTCTATATAACATGTTTTCCTACACAATCAATAAAAGCTTCTAATGCCAATAACTTGAATTTAAAAGATCAATTTTATATTAACTCCTAATTGTAATATTGATTCTTTCTTAACAATTATGCGTAAATTGTAGAATAAGTGTTAAAATATTAACTTGTTATTTCGTGGGTTGTAAACGGGTATGTGGGTTGATGAATGAGTGAATTGGATAATCTGTTGACGGGTTGGGAGGATTTGAACCCGTGAAAAGTTAGTGGTTATGGACAGATTGGATGGGTTAAAACTTTCAATCCCCACTCGCCAAAAAACTGGATTGGGTTAGGAGTCACGAGTTGACCCTACCCTGCTTACATCCGTAATTAGAATCCGATAGAATAACGGTCGAAGCCCAAAAGAATTTCAGGGCTTCTAAGCCTATTGATTCTCTTTTAAATAACGCCTGGTCGTCCGGACTCTCAATCTTTCCATTCAATTTGCCATTCGAATTCAAATCTAGTACAAACAATCCGTGGCCTGTTGATAATCAAGACATATGGCTATGGGATTGTTAAAAACGGCAAAGTTATGCTTGACTCAGTAGTTTAATTTAGAATCGGGCAGTTATTCAGTAATATTAATTTGCTAAAAAATGCCTAAGAAATGATTGTGGGTCAGAATAATTGATTTGGGTGTGGGTTATCAAGTGCATTGCTGCACCATGCTCGGCAGTCACACGATCGGTTTCGATCAGAGGCAGAGCATCATGGCGACGGATTAGAACAGCGTGTTGAGGAAACAGTCTCCGCATTCTTCTCTTGCACATTACTAGGGGTGCAACTTGGGTGGGGTACCCATGGGTACCCACCGACCCGACCCTAATTTGGGTAGGGTAGGGTAGAAAATATTACCTATGAGTATGGGTAGGGTACAAATTACTACCCGTCTCATCAAATAGGGTACGAGTAGGGTAGATACGTTGGGTACCCAGAACCGACCCGCATAGGTACTCATATAGATAATTAATTTGTGCATAATTATATACATGTATAATATATATTATATAGAATGCATTATGCTTTATCTTTAACATCTTATGTTCACATATATTTTAATAAATTAAAGTTTAAATGAATTTTGTATTTCGTGAAGTATAAATTTAAATGAATTTATATATATGTCATTGATTTCCGAAAGACTCTTATAAATACGCTTGTGACTTATGATTATAATATATTAATAGTTTTAATGATTAGGTCATTATGGTTTATACTTCGTATTTTTATATAATAATATAAACAATAATATATGTACATATGATTTTAAAACACAAATGAGTATTATTTTACATTATTTAAAATAACATTGAATTTTTTTTTAAAATATTATATTTGAATACTAAAGGAATCGATTTGTAACCGAAACCGGAACCGAACCTATGGGTAATGGGTAGGGTAGGATATACTAAGAACTGAACCGACAAATGGGTAAGGTAGGGTATGCCTTTTACAAATAGTGTATGGGTAGGGTAGACCACTACCCGAACCAAACCGACCCAAGTTGCACTCCTACACGTTACGCGATGAGAGTGCGTGTATAAGAGGGTATAACCTTGCGACAGCGGACATACTGTCCCAGTCGCAGCTGATTTTGAACCGTCCCGTGCATCAAGACAATCCACCCGTAATCATAAAAGGAGCAGCACCAAGCAAGTGTTTCTTTCAAGGTCGTTGGAGCCCGCAGCGCAGTCTGTAATGCGCTTGCTGGAAATCCACTCCTCTCAAGTGCTCCATTTCTATAACCATATGACATGAATTACCATTTGTTTCTTTCCATCTCTTGACTCGGCTATTCCATCTCACCTGGCTTGTTTGCTTCTGTAACACATGCATGCAGGCGTCACTGCCTAGTTAAAGAATTTCTAACGCATGCAGCATCCATCTCTGCATCCACTAGCTTCTGTTCCCCATTTTGAAAAAAAAAATCAGGCGCGACATCTACATGCTAAACAAAACAATGTTGTGTTTGGCGGCGGCTTATTTATAATTAATTAATAATCAAAGATATCTCTGTTTGAGGTCTATGACTGCGAGTGTGCTTCCAATTCATACCATGCCAGTTGCATAATTAAAGAAATTATTGTTAGGAGGTCCACTGATCGAGAGTGCGGATGGAGGATCATTGACTTGTAATTTACCAATTCAGTTGCTTTTATCTGTTTCAACTTAATTGGTCGAAGCGAAGCGGTGGGATGGCGAAAAGCGTCTAAGCTCACTCGATAAGCGGAGCCAAACGATGAAACGTGCAGAGGCGGGCTCCACACGTCGCCCAAGTTCGATCGCTTCAGTCATGGTTCGAAACTTAGGTGAACCACAGCATTTGTGTGACGATAAGGTGCTTGGCTTGTTGAGACACTCCTCTTGGCTCATGAATTTTTTTTTTTGCTTTTCATCCCCTAACTCGATTAAACTCTATGTTGGAAACTGCATGCACCTACTGGTCACAGCCTTGGTTGCTCCATCCAAACATTGCTTTGGTAACTGTAATGATCCTCATCTTACATGAATATGCATGTGCAGTGCTTCATGCATGGTTTATGTAAGAGTCAGTGGCTTTGCTGATCTAAGCCATTTTCAGTTGCTTTTCCCTTCAAAGCCACCAAGTAGTGGCAATGCACTATCTAAGTTAGATTTATATGAGAACTCCTCATTGCCACTAGTTTGTGTATGTGAACAGTCAATTACTTCCTCCATATGCTGGAATGCTTCTTGAATCAAGAATATATACACGTTCTTCCACTTACTTGTCTTCAACAACCTGGAAAGCTCCGGCCTAGTTTCTACTAATTACCTCCTCCAATTCTCCGATAGGAATATTGCTTTCTGAAGAATGCCTCGCGTGTATCTTTCCACAGATTTCTATGCCTAGCCAACTAACCTCTGCGGGGGGCTTACACTGCTACACAGAGTGCTCGTTTTGTTGGTTTTCAAAATCTTAGTTAGTAGGTCTGTCTCAGAAGAGGAATGGCTGCTTCTCCTTCAATGCTGCTCAAATCGTTTTTGGTCATGGAACTTATATTTTGGGGTATTGAAATATCCCCAGTAGATGCATTGACAATGGACTACTATGGATTGAGCTGCCCCTTGGCTGAAACATTTGTGAGGAATATAGTTAATAAAGCATTGCAGAAAGATTCTACTCTTGCTGCTCCACTTCTCAGGATGCATTTTCACGACTGCTTTGTAGAGGTATTCTTTAACCCCAAATTTACTACTTGATTTTACATCTCGTGCTGTGTATGCATGTACTAGTTGTTTCGAATTTTATTTCTTCAAGTTATTCATGATTTGCAACTAGCCCCAATATCAACAACTCAAAATTGGTACTCCCATTTCCTATATTTATATATAATCCAAGTTCGTCAGCTGGATTTTTTGTGTTTCGTATGTAGGGATGTGATGGATCAGTTCTGATTGATTCTACCAAAGGCAACGTTGCTGAGAAGGAATCCCCTGCAAATATTCTTCTGCGTGGGTACGAAGTAATCGACCAGGCCAAACAGGCAACTGAATACCAGTGCCCAGGAACAGTTTCTTGTGCCGATATTTTGGCAATGGCTGCCAGGGACGCAGTTCTATGGGTATGAATAATGATGCAATCCTCCCTTTCTGATCATCATTAGAAGTTACAATGTCGAAATTTATTAAAACCAGTTGCGAGAAATTTAATTAATATCAATGAACTTCGGTAATTCTTTACAGACTTTAATAAAAAAATTTGCTATAACCTATAAGGTCTATAAAAGCTCATTAAACATCCAACCAACTTTACTTCGAATAAGATAACATTAAATTTTAATTAGACCTTTTTATATATCTTGCAAATAATAATACCATTCTTTTGATTTGCAGGCAGGGGGTCCTTATTATGCTATACCAAAAGGAAGAAAGGACGGGAGGAGGTCTAAAATAGAAGACACAATCAACCTGCCTCCGCCCACCCTCAACAGCTCGGATCTCATCAGGATCTTCACCAAACGCAGTTTTACTGTTCAAGACATGGTAGCTTTATCTGGTATGTGTGAAGGGCCCTGATCTAAATCTAATGCAACTAAGGTGCTGGACATGTCAATGTATCCTTGCTTTTTTAATTTTAAATATCTAAATTATTTATTATCTTTATTGATAAGCATTTTTTAAGAATTTATTGATAAGTGTTAATTGTGATGTTAAAAATTGCTTTAATGGGAAACTTAAAAATTTAAGATCTTTCGGTTGGTCACGGGGCTGTGAATAGAATTCTCGGCAGCACCGTGCCCGGACTCGAATGCCCGTAGTTGTGGGGGAGCAGTCCGTCTCCATTCAAATTAAGCCTGATTTCAACCCGACACTGGAGAACTTGAAATTAATACTACGTTTACATTCGCCTGGTATCAAAACTAGTCCCGATTCAAACCCGATATTTTTTCTAATTTATTAAAATGATTATATTTATTGATGCATTAAGCATTTTAATTATAATTATCATAAAAGTTCTTCTATGTAATCATAACCTAATTAAATTGTAAAACGTTTATTCTAAAATTTATATATAATTTACATTTGTCTATAAAAGTTGAATATATTGCAAATTTTATTTAAAAATAATTATAAATATATCAATTTTTTAAAATTATTGCATACATACTAATTAAATATGAGATATATAAGTCTCACTTTCATTAAACTTTAGATAGTGATTTCATTTAATCTCATTTATTTTTTACATGATTATTAATAAATAAATTTACCATATTCATTGTAGTTTGAGTTATTTTTTAATTAAAAGACCAACTTTAGTCTAAACTAAAAATATTATAGGTTGTATAAATATATTCACATATGAATGCAATAATGTTCAAAGAAGTCATTATTTCTATCGTTAATTTCAACTTCTATTAGTTTGAAAGTAAATCAAATTTCAATCCGAAACCAAAAACCAATATTAACCTGGTCCCAACTCAACTGGAATTCGGATTCTAATATTTGAGTTTGAGTTTGAATTCACTGAAACCCGGTATAACTCAACTCGAGTTGTACCTCTAAATCTTTCAGTCTAGGTGTATTTAATCTATAACTTAAATTTTACCATTTTTAAAAATGTGTATATATTTTTATTTTTTAAAAAGAAGAATTTTGGTACTTTTTAAATGACTAAACTACTCTTATTTTCAATATATATATATATATATATATATATATTCACATTTCTAAAAATTGCATTATAAATTAACTATACCTAGATTAAGAGTTTTATAAAAAAAAATTCAAAAAATAATAAAAATTGGGATTTTCAGCCGATGATGGGTTGCATTGAAACAAACCCCTTCTTTAATATATCTCAGATGATCACGATAAGACATACATGTTTGTAATTAACCTTTGTACATGTCCATGTGGGTAGGCGGACATACATTGGGTGTATCGAGATGTGCGTCGTTCAAAAACCGGCTGAAGAACTTCGATTCCAAAAACGACGTGGATCCGAGCTTGGACCGGATGTATGCGCAATCGCTAGCGCAGAGGTGCAGTGGTGGAGACAACACCACGGCCCCCTTCGATTTTACCAGTACGTCCTTCGACAACCAATACTTCAGAGCCATCCAGGCATCGGGCGGCCTCCTCACCTCCGACCAGACCTTGTACACCGACCCAAGAACCCGAGGCATCGTCGATGTCTATGCCGCCGACCAGCCCATGTTCTTCTACGACTTCTCGCAGGCAATGGTCAAGATGGGCCAGCTGGATGTTAAGGAAGGTGGGCAAGGAGAGATTAGGCTCAGCTGTCGTAAATTCAACTGACGGCCCATCAATTACGTAGTACGCTGTGCAATAATTAATTTCTGTTTCTATTTCTAATTAACAGTCCCGTGTGCTAATCATGTGCATTAAAAAAAATTTAATCTATACTCAGCATGTGAGCTGCTATTGCGGTATTACCTGGAGTTCATGACTGGTGAGTTTGACTTGTGAAAATGATTTTATTTTTTTTAATGCCGTCTGTTTAGAATGATGTGCGCGGTTTAACAGCTGAATCATAGATCCAGCCCAAATAAATCGAATCCAGTCCGGTCCGAAAAGCTAGCAGAGGTATTGAGAGTTGAGACTGCATCGTCGAGGAGGGATAAATGAATGAAATATGCGTGAGAAGTGGTTTTTTAATGGCTGTGTAGTGTAGTTCCATAACAATAACAAAAACGAAAAAAAAAATCTTCAAATTCCAAAACTACTAGTGTATTTGGTAAGGTGAGAAGGAAAAAAAAAAAAAAAAAAAAAAACACATTTCTAATTTTCTATGCAATTCAATCATTACAACTATTTTCCTTTAAATACAACAACTCTCGATTTTTTGGGTCGAGCCAGGTGAGACCTAATAAAAAGGAAAACTTTAACTACTGTATTTTTATTTCTACCTGTGTTTCAATTTTTTTAAATATAATTATCTTCTGTTTTTTATGAAAATATAATTATCTTCTTAATTCTCATTTCAACTATATCATGACATTATGCTCATAATTTACAAAACTTTTTTTCATTTTTGCTTTTCTCATCTTTTTCCCCACAGCTTAACCAAGTGCAACCTTCCTGAAGTTAGCCAAACACTACGCGTTTTTAGTCACGCAGGTGGCCCACCATTTTGATTGTGGTGGAGCCGGTAGATCATGCGCGGGTGGGGCCTAGAAATATCAAGATGCCGTGCCCCACCGAAACGCCTAATGTTCGTTCTTTCATTAGCCGGCCGAGATTTTCGTTGGTCGATGGGAAGCAGAGTGCGAAAGGACGATGAGCCTAGTTCTATTATCCTCTCCAATTTTCCCATTTAAATCCTCCAATAACTTACCTTTCAAGCCCCTAAAATCGGATTTATGTTCTTTTGTCTGCGGCCAGAGCCAAAGCCAAAGAATCTCCGCCGCCTCTAAAGTATCAGAAGATGGCTTTGCGGTGGTGGAGGACGATCTTCATGCTCTTCTTCAGGTTCTCTTCCTACCTGGCGTTGGCAATGCTTAACAACTCTTTTATGCCAGTCCAAAAGTAGTATCCAGAAAGAATTATTCCCCATTTCTTCGGCGTGGACTTTTTTGTGGGAATGTCTCGAAACGGTGTCTGTAGATTCTCGGAAAAGCTTGCACTCGGTCTCCAGCCGAGTGAGATGTTGTTTCGAATTCTTTCCTAGCAGGCTAGTGTGCACATGACCCACAGAATGCTTTCTTATTTCCTGGAAACATATTCCTTGAGTTCATATTAGGCCAAAAACATAATACAAATGCTTGTGATTGTATATGGTGATCCTCACCTCGAGCTGCTAACAGTTGGAGGAAAAACCAGCAATCTATTCCATTTTGGCTGTGTTTGGATTTGGCGTATTTGAAAGTACACTGTTATGTCAATCTAAACAAGTGTGAAAGCTCAACTCCTTTTTTTAAAATTTATTTTTATTAGTCTTTACAATATTACATCTCAACTCAACTCAACTCAACTCAACATTATAAATTAAGCTTAAGAAGCTTTACATCTTATCTCAGTTTATATTACAAATCAGCCCAAGTATCTTAGGGAAAGCCCAAGTATCTTTATGATTTTCCCTACTATCAACAAAAGAGGAGGCCAAATGCTCTCGATAGGGGAGAAGTGGATACAAAGCTCCCGCCTATGGGAATTGATCTCATAACCAGCGGCACCATTGCCAAACGTTGGTACCAACCAGGCTACACCCAATTGGCGAAACTCACTTCCTTCTAAATGCAGCTAAACCTACTCTTTTTGAAATAAAGGAAGTATTGAGGAAAAAAAATACGCTATCTGTCTGGATGTCAAATTCTTTTGACATGTGCTCAGAGTATCTGCACAGTAGGTATTGTCTCGGAACTTGATTCTATGCTCTCGCAATGCTCCTAAGTGCATATATTCATTTTTCAAAAATATTTTTGGATAATTTGTATGTATACCCACATAGTTTGATGCTAATTGCAGATATATCCACGTAGTTTTACGAATCGCATATTATCCCACATAGTTTCACTAAAATTGCGTATTACCGTCACGCCATTATCTGTCGTTAATATCTGACGTTATATTTTGAAAAATGACAAAAATGCCTTCATCGGTAGTTTCACGAATTGCATATCATCCCCACATAGTTTCACCAAAATTGCATATTATCCTCATGAAACTATGTATACTGGTGAGCGCATTTTCGTCATTTTTCTAAATATAACGTCAAATATTAACGACAGGTAACGGCGTGGAGGTAATACGCAATTTTGGTGAAACTATGTGGGGGTAATATGCAATTTGTGAAACTACGTGGGTATATCTGCAATTAGCGTCAAACTATGTAGATATATATATATGCAAATTACCTTTTTTTGAATTTTTTATGGAACTGTTAATCTAAGTGTATTTAATATGTGTATCAATTTTTACCATTTTCGGAGTTTTTAAATATTTTTTTGGATTTTTAAAATCAATAACATTTTTAGTAATTTAAAATTACGAAAATGCTATTGATTTTTAAAAATCTGAAAAAATATTTAAAAATCTCCAAAAATAGTAAAAATTGATATACATGTTAAATACACTTAGTTAACAGTTATGTAAAAAACAAATAAAAAGTAATAAAAAAAATAGGTGTAGCACACCCGGGTGCATGGTGCATTGAGCCTCCATGCACCCAGGCGCATAGGATTTGGGTCATTTTGTCTCTCTAGTCATACAAGGGTAAGGATGATTGTCTAAGGTCACGCAGATGAAAGCACATTTAGTGGGTGCAAGGATCGTACTTTTTGTCAATGCACAGCAGGCTGTTTGTGCTCTTATCAGTTATTGCTGTTATCATGAATATTCTGGCTCCAGATCTGACAGTGAATAATTGTTAATTGCTATAAGTTGGGTGTTTGTTAATTGCTACAATCTGTGTTTTAGTTCGTTAGTGTACCCTTATTATGGAAAGTGCGACGTCCATTTTGGTTTGTATGGATAATTCTTTTCTGTTGATGAATACATGACAAATAAGATCTCTATCGACATAAAAAAGTTGGACACTTTGATTTTCCATAAGTGGACATCAGATGCAATGTTAGTTTATATGGCTAGCTCCAATCCATCTATCAAACCTCTCAAGTTTGATTGCATCATGTACCATTTTGAATGTGCTATGTCTATGTACTAGTGTTTGATACACACAACTTTGAAAATGTCAAACTTTTGCATGTAATTAGATCGAAGGTAGAGTCTGGAAAAAGATGTCCTATATTCTGGCACCAACACACCTTCCTTGCTGATTTTTTTTTCTTTTGCTTTTTAGTTGGGTGCGTTTGGTAAATCCGAAAAAAAAAGAAAAAAAAAATTTCACACACTTTTCTATATAATTATCTTACTTTTCAATTATTTTTAATTTTTTTCATACAACTACTCTACTTTCCAATCATTTCTGCTGTTCTTCCATACAACTACCTTTTAATCCTACTCATTACCCTTATAATTCAATATAATTTAATAGATTAATAATAAAAGAAAAGTAGCTAAGTTGGTAGGAGACGTTGGCAGTATTAATAGGTCTTGGATTCAAATATGCTATTTGGCTATTTTTTTTGAATTTTCGATTTGCACTAAGAGATGCAACGGATGCATTAATTGAAAAAACCCGATCATTCCAACCCAAGTGCTTTGTTGTCTTCGTTCATAGCTTGTTTTAATTTAGACATTATTTTCTTAATCAAGTTTTTACAGTTTTACCATATTGTTTTGAAATTTTCTCCATTCAACAAAAAATTCTGCTTTCAAGTGTTTGTATGCCTAAAAAAGGTGTTGCTTCCTATTTTAGTTCAGGTTTCACTTTTTGTATCCTGAAGGCAACTGCAAAATTATCTTAAACAACAAATAGGGTAGCAAAATTGCCTTAAGGAAAGTGACATCGTAACACGCCTGGAGTGAAACTTGGTTCCATTTTCACTTTTCCCACTTTCCTTATTTTTCTCTTTTTTTATATTTTGCCCCAACACCAACAACTTCTCCGCATTTTTTTTAAGATTACCAAACATACCTGTGTCAAGATAATGGACACTAAATAACCTTTATGTATTAGGATTATTTATTTTACTTTCAGTCAGCTGATTTATAGCTCTGACGTGTGAGCTCTTCTATGTGTATCTTACAGATATATTATACTTTTTACTGTGGTATTCATAACTTATTTCAAATTCTCAACCTGTTTTACATCTTTGTGTAGATACTACCACAAGATTTACAAGTGACAATTCAGAACGAACCAAGAAGAGCTCAAATTCTAGAGGTCTAATATACTTGATGCTGTATATTTTGTCGCTGAAGAAATTGTCTTGTTTTCATCACACCTTTGTGATGGTGGCTTTAATTATAAAACTGTAATGTGCTCTTGTATTTCATCTGCGTAAACAGGTAATAATGGATTTGGGTCGTTTCCCAGAAGCACGTTTTCTTGGTGAACCTGGAGGACAATATCTGAGGAATAAAGAGGTAAAAAAAAAATAAACAAAATTCAAGAATCAAGATCTTCAAGCCAAACTATTCATACCAGCTTTCTATTTGAATGACATGTTGAGTTAAACAATGCAAGTTGGCTCAATTTGGTTAAAATAACCAGATTTCCATAATATTCCTCAGGGTTTTCATTTGAGGACTAAGAGATTGCAGCTCTGCTTCTTCTGCCTATGAACCATTCTGGATGTTTACTGTTTCCTCTATAGGTTGGCTATATGCATTAACTCTACTAATGATGATGTAATTATTTCAAGTCAATTAATGTGTGGCCTTGACCTGATCATCTTTGGCTATCTTATGCCTTTCTTCTTTTTTCTTGGGGGGGAAAAAAAAGAAAAGGAAAAATGAGAAATAATTCTCTCCAATTGCATTTTGATCCCTGTTGCTTTTCAAATTAGAATTGTGTGGTACATTTGGCTGTTTCCTTTTTGCTAAAATAGCAGCTGCTATTCACTCTACTCCTGCATCTAATTAAGCTGACATAACCAATATATGCCATTGCTAGAGAAACCAATGCACTCACGTACTTATACTGGCAGACTTGGTTCTCCAGATTTCCTGCACTAGTTTCCTATCCAACATAAACCCTTGACCCGCATAACCAACTAAACAATTTTCTATAAATTGGATAGTCTTCGCGAAATGCTTTTCGTTTGCCATCTAAAGCATGTTGAAGTTGAGTTTGTCTTGGATTAGGTGTCCCTGAAAGAATTGGAGTATGCTGAGAAAGCTGTTGGAGAGTTTGGAGGGGATAACAGAGCAGGTATTGAAGGAACTTTGCACCGGATATCTGCAATACGGAGCCGTAAAGGGATGATTGTTGGTTTGACATGCCGAGTGGGCCGAGCAGTCACTGGCCATGTTGATATGGTTCGTGATCTTCTGGATTATGGGGAAAGCATCTTGTTTCTTGGGAGGTATAGTTAATTGTACTTTGATTTGGCTGTCAGAGAATTCTTCACTTAATATCTGTTTTGGAAATTGTTAATCTTCAGCGAATTTGAATGTCTGTAGAAAGCTGTAATTTTTGATAAGTTAATGTGTGCGTCTCAGAATGTAGCTCAAAGACCTGGACTGTTTTCACTGTGCTTTATTGTCTGTGACCTTCCATCTCTTCCATATTATTTGTTTTTTGATGAATCAACAATGTCTTTGTTATTGTGCACAAAAGTTAGTAAACCGTGCATCTTCTTTCTTTGATTACTAGGCCCGGTGTAGGCAAGACAACTGTCATGCGTGAGATTGCACGTGTCTTGGCAGATGAATTTCACAGACGAGTGGTTCGTTGTGATGTTTCTTGTTATTATTATTTTTTGTGCCTCCCATTAGTGACTGTTGATTCTCTCATATGCTTCATTGGTTTAATGTTGATGGTAGGTTATTGTGGATACTAGCAATGAAATTGGGGGTGATGGAGATATTCCTCATTCTGCAATAGGAGGTGCAAGGAGAATGCAAGTCCCAAAACCATCAATGCAGCACAAAGTTATGATTGAGGCTGTTGAGAATCATATGCCTGAGGTGGTCATTGTTGATGAGGTTGGCACGGAAGCAGAGGCTGTTGCTTGTCGCTCCATTGCAGAAAGAGGGGTTATGCTAATTGGCACAGCTCATGGAGAACGACTCGAGAATATAATAAAGAACCCCACACTTGCTGATCTGGTTCTCTTTTTTTTTTTTTTTTTTTTTCCTGTTGTTGACTATTTTATTATTGTACTTAGTAAAGGACTCAAGGATTATCCTCATCCAACTTGGAGTTCGCTGAATAGAGATGCGGTGTTCCATGATTTGGTTATGAAGACCTTTGATCTGATGAAAATCTGAACATGTTGACCTTTAACTTGTAGACGGATGGTCAACTGAAATACTGAAACCCTCAATAATTTTTAGTTCAGGATCTCCTTACTTGGGTAGACTATTGCAACAGTCAGTATCTAAGTTCATCAGGTCAACAACAGTCTGATTATTGTAGCGTGGCCCTTGGCTCGTGACCATTTGATATTCATTTATGATGTGCAGGTTGGGGGAGTTGAGACAGTGACCCTTGGAGATGATGAAGCCCGAGCAAGACGCTGTCAGAAAAGCGTTCTAGAGAGAAAAGCTCCTCCGACCTTCCCTTTTCTGATTGAAATGAGAGATAGGAACTATTGGGTCACCCATTGGGTATGTTGGCAGTTGTAGCAAAATTCAGGCTGCTTGAATTCACATTCACAACAGCAATCATATAGTCCTGCAACCTGGGCATTGGATCATCCCACTAAATGCCATTTGTGTTTGCAATCACAATACTCAAAGTAGGGAAAATTGATGGTTCCCAAATTTTGACAGATTAATTAGTTAATTAGGACAAAATGAGTCATCACACTATCAAACTGGTCGACTGACTTGGCTGCAACTGCAAAGACTGACTGGGAGGAACTGAGTTGTTAGTTGTTGCAGAACTGAATGTGAGATCATTTGGATTGGTTTACTACACAACCAATTGCACATAAAACCCTAGCTAGTGGGTTAAATTATTTTCCAAAATATTGATACCCATGGTGCACTTACCCTTGTGATCATTACCAATGCCCAAGATTGAGATGATTGTGGTCCCATTGCCTCTATGTGATTGGTTCTTGCTTCCTGTGGATGGTTTATTGCATCATCCATGGCCCTGGTGCTACTGAAATAAAAGATTTGCGAATTCTCTACAGAATCTTGCACGACATGATCATGAACAATGCTTCTCACTCATGGAAGTTTTAATCCATGCAGACTGAAAGGAGTGTTGATATGCTGCTGCATGGTAAAAAACCATTTGTTGAGGTAATCATATCAATGCCTTTGATGGTAGAAATTTACTTATTTATTAATTGTTGTTGTTGTTGTTGTTGTTGTTGTTACTACTGCCACTTTTCTTACACTTGTTTACTTCAGAAATAAGCCTTAAGCTGTACATATTCAATAATGGGGCTTATCAAACCAACAATCTGGATCAGACAGGTTGAATTTAGGACAAACTGCAGATTGGGAGCCGCGTCCAATGCTAGGGACCATAGTTCTGGTTGGTTATCATGCAGATCAGAGACAAGCTATTCACTTCATTCAGTCAATCAAGTCTGATGATTTGATGGTAAAATGTTATAAGCGTTTTCGGAAGGCAAAAAAGAATGTAGTTAGAAGTCATTAGACAGACCAGAAAATACGTGGGTTTTGTGAGGATATGGGATTTCCCATATGGCTGATCGCATCATGTGGGGTCCATTCGTAGTCAAATGCATCGTAAGTTACGGTGCATCTACACTCTATGATGAGGCAATTATGATTATTTGTTCTTTTCTCTAATTTAATGATGGTTAACCAACAGCATCAATGGTTTTGGCAATAGTAGATTTTATTCATAGTTTAATTGTGCTTGTGGCATCTCTGCGTGCTTTATCTCTTGTGAGAAGCTAAAAATGCTTGTTTTCGCAGGTGAGAAAGAGGGATGATAAGTTCAAGGTTGTGATAGAGAGGTGGAAAGCATATGATGGGGACAGCATTTGATCCCATTTCCGTCCAAAAGCATTTGAAGTTGATCATCGCGCCGTCTCTGCGTGCTTTATCGCATGCATGCACAACTGCATGCGACTGCTGTAGCTGGAGGGTGGAGAAGGTAGCCTGAATCTTTTCACAAGAACGGCTTCAATAGGAACCAATTCCTGCGAGCCACCATGGGAACTAATCCAATTATTTATTTTTTTGGTTGTTTTTCTGCACATTATCTTTTAAATATAATTTTGATCATTCACAGCAAAAAGCACACAAATCAAATAACGTTTAAAAACAATCTATAATACAAATATTTTAATGGGGAATATGCTTTTATAATAGAATTTACAGAATCTGAAATGCTATATATATGTATATATTTTAACTAGATGAATCTAAATTTTTTTTTTATATTGTTAAAATTATCAAATATCATTTTCATGTGATAAATGTACATTCTTTTATAATTTTTACTTATTAAGAATCTCATTGATACATGATTTGCATGAATTTACACGGTCAAAATTATTTTAAAATATAATGTACGGTGAGATATTTTTTTTTAAAAAAAAACGGTAGAATCAATACGCCGGACGGCTGTGGGAACCGTCTCCCACTGGCCGTTCACTTTCCGATTTTTCACCATCACCCGAAGCTGATTTTATCGTTGGATCGTGCAGCCGCTGTTCGAGGAAAGCTGATGATGCTTGCGTGTGAAATACAAGACAAAAACATTGGATGCGAACCCAAGCTGGGACTGTTCCGATGCTCCACGGAACCCTAATTATTGCAAATAGAGGGCAGTAAATCTCTAGCTGCCTAAATTGTTATTATCAGCAGCTTCTTGTGATCTTGTTATGCTGAAAAAAAAAAAAAAAAAAATTCCTCTTGCAGAACTTGTATGACATTCTATTGATTCAGATGGATATTTAAATCGATTACTGACCATTGTATTGGTGATTCAATACGAGCTAATATACTTACCGATTCGGTGTTGGGACCAGTAAATTGGGAGTACTTGATCCCCCATGATTTTGTATAAGAATATGCCCTCAAGTTTCTCAATATTGTAAAAAGACGACTTGTCTGATGGAATCGAAGGCAATGGTTGGCGTCTAAATGCAAATAGAAAACTAAAGGACTATTCTGCAAAAGGTGCAACTGTACAAGTTCTATGCTTGATACTTCTACCATCATTTTTTTAGAACTTCGTTATTATTATTATTATTTTATGAGATTAGAACTTCGTTTTTTTTTATGAGATTAGAACTTTGTTAGTTAATAGGGTTAATTTGTAATATTTTAAAGGGTTTTTTCCAAATGTATTAATTATGTTTAACCTTAATTCTAAATGTACTCATTATGTTTGGCCGTAATTCCATATATGTTCACTCATTTGCAATTAATCTCAAAAGCATCTAATTCGTGAGTTAACATCGTTAATATATTCACAAGATTTTGAATACAATTGAAAAAGTAAATATCATAACTAACTAGTACTTTAATTGCACGTGAGTTATAAATTTGGAAATCCGTAATTTCATTGTCGTTCTATTTTATTTTAATTTTTATTGGTTTATAATAAGAGTATTTTAGACATTTACAGAAATTTAACTATCAATTTTTTACGGAATGGACATTTTTAAGATTAATTACAAATATAGTATATATATCTGAAAATTTAAAAACATAATAGATATATTTGAGAAAAACTCTAAACTTAAAATGGTTTATTGCGGTAACACTCAAACACGTTTGCGAATCGTTATAAAAAATAAACACGTTTGCGAATATAAAATGATGTAAAGTTGCAGGGTTTATTCGCAAATTCCCCGATCGAATGGACGTAAAAATGTGTGGATATAACGTAATAAAAAATATTTCTTTTCTTTTTTTTTTAAATATGGAAACATGTTTTTTTAATACTATTTTTTCCCACTTGTTCCGGAGCAGACTAGAGTGCTCGCGCCTTGGTAATTGCAATGGCATCTCTGGCTATTCCAACGATATCTCAACAAAACAGCGTAGCTGTTAGACCAAAGTTCTCAGCAGTATACCCCAGTTCTCTTCCAAAATCAAGGCGATTCTGTTTGGGCATCAGAGCGGAAGTGATGGCGACTGAGAAAATGGGGATAAAGATAGTGAAGAATCCTCCTGAGTCCAAGCTTCAGGAGCTGGGAGTTAGGAACTGGCCTAAGTAAGAACTTGCAATTCCAGCTTTTCCTTTACTCTGATTTTCTTCTTCTTTTGGGTGATTAGGAGTTTATGATTTTCCTATTTTTGATGGTTTATAGTTGTAAAATCTGTTTATTATGTTCATGAATTGCCGCATCCATCTTGGATTTGAAGCAACTGTAAAGAGTGCCTTTCCAATCATCTCCAAGCACATTTGCTGCAACTCTGTTTCTATATCTATCGAAATTCCTATTGTTGTAGTGATGGATTTCTGAGAAAACCCGTGTTGCCGATTTCAGTATTAGGGCTTTTGCTTCGCATAATCCTTAAAAATATCACGGAATCGTTATACCCCGGAATTTTGTCATCGTACCTGAAGCTTTGGAAGTAAGGACCTGTGAATTGTCGAATACATTCCCGCAAAGATAGATTGCTTTTCCAAAATTTCAATAGAGTTTTCTTCCTGGAATTTTTGAAGAAGAGAGGTTCAAGTAGAGTTGAATGGGAACTTTGTTTTTTAATGTATCTCTAATATCGGCATAAAATAAATGACCAAAAAGTAAAAATCGAGAACGTTGATAGTTCAATGTAAGTTGCAAGAATAAGAACCACTAAAATATCTATTTTTGACTTGATTTTCTCACGGAGAAAATCATATTATTATGAAAATTTTAAATTCCAACATAAATTGTATTCCAAACATAATTTATGGACCCAATTAAAAGGTAAATAAGAATATTGTTAAAATAATGGCTACATGTATGTAGATTGACAGGTTGGATTTTACGTGTTACTGATATCTGGTTATGTATAGAAGAATACCCATTATTAACCCAATTTTATGGTGCAATAGCTTTCACCTCCTCATCTCTTGTTACTTCTCTTAATTAGTCAAATTTCACTTGTAGGATACAGCTCTCAGTTCACTGTATGCATATTGATGCTGCTATACCATATTCACTTTAAAATATGGTCTTAGTATGTACACACTGATTTTATGGATGATTATCGCTGGGTAACTTAACCAATGTATCTAAGACATCATGGCCATGAAGAATGGCTCAGACCTTTGCGGAGCATTTCACAACTTGAAATCAGGTGGATCATCTTGTGGCATGGACCTCATGCTTTCTAAATACATTCGTTTGACTCGAATGTGATGCAGCTTACATAATGAAGCAATTAGCCTTATTTTTCTAAGTTCCACGATGTTAATTGATGCATTTATCCCATTGCATGTTTAGGTGGGGATGCCCTCCTAGCAAATTCCCATGGACATATGATGCCAAGGAGACATGCTATCTGTTGGAGGGTAAGGTGAAAGTCTTTCCTGATGGACACAAGGAGTTTGTGGAGTTTGGAAGTGGTGACTTGGTTGAGTTTCCTAAAGGAATGAAGTGCACTTGGGAGGTCTCTCAAGCCGTGGACAAGCATTACAAGTTTGAATAGCTTAGCAGTTTCCTTATGCATGAAATATTTATGCTTTTACACCATCGAATGCATCTTTACTATTATTAATTTTTCATGCATCTAGAAGTTATAGGATGGCCACTACCTTAACTTACTATATGGCGATGCAAAGAATAATGGTCTGATTTTAAGTTGCATTCTTAGTGGGTCACCATACCTATTGCATTTTTGCATAATCGATATCCCTTTTCTTAGACTCAATGCTTTAGTTTGACATTGCAAAAATGGGAAACTAATAACCCTGTGAATTAATTCAATACCTCAAAAAGAAAGTTCAGAAGAAAAATAAAGAAATAAAGTGATTTGTAGCTGTGATGTGAGTAGTTATAAGTTTATCCATGCTATTGTTTACTGCATGCGTATGAGTCTAGTCTTTGTGTGAGAGAGATCCCTCTCAACACCACCCCCAAACTTTCTAGGATGAGCATCTTCTCTTTTTTTAGTCATTAATTTTATGCTATGTTTTAATGTTTAATGCTGCGAAGAAGATTTCCTCTGCATCTTGTTGCTGGGCTACAGACCCTCTGGTGGCGGATTCACTGGCTGATACCTATGACAGGTAGAACTAGTTGATGAGGCATCATTGCTATAGGATGAAAATAAATGGAATTTGAGGCCTTGGTCGCTGGGGAATTTATAGAATTTGCGTGTTGAAAGAGATTCATCTAAATATTGCCGGTTCCTAAATATCGTTTAGTACTTGATGTGTTTATTACAGAAGTTATCTCATTGAGGGGCCACAAGAGTATATTGAGAAAGAGAGAGAGAGTTCAGCTTTGAACAAAGATTATTTATTAATGGATGGACTGCATCCACGCATTATATAATCTGAAAAGAATAATAGTTGGAGGATAATCAGTACTTGTCTGCCTGCCTCTGTCATCGCCCATGCATAATTTACATCTGAAACGAATAGTTCAAGGAGCCGAGTGATAGGACTAAATCCCCTAAGGCTTCTCCTTTTGGCAGTTGCCCTTATCTTCCTTATTACATGGGATCCCATCTCCATGATTTATTGAAGGATGTTGGATATGCCTGTCCCTCGTCTCCTTTTTCCATTTCTTACCGTCCATAATTGTTGGGACTTAAACCACGTGCATGCACGAATTTATAAACGGGACATTATCCTGTTAGCCAGGAGTCTAGATCGACGACCGTATTTTTAATTTTTTGTTTTTCCATAAACTTGTTAATTTACATGTGTTTAATATATAAATTAGCTTTTATCATTTTTCAGATATATATTTTTTGAATTTTTAAACATGAATATTTTAGCGATTTTTAATGGTTGAGAATTAATAAAATAAACTTGTGTTCGAATTTCTAAAAAGATATTTGCACGATTTCAAAAGTGATAAAGTTTAATTTACATATTAAGTACACTTAGATTAATACATTTATGGAATAAATAAAAAAAATTAAAACGGGTTTTTGGGCCTGGGATAATAGGATCATGCCTCTTTAAACCATAAGGTCCATGCAATGAGATGATCGCCCTGATTTTTTTTTCCCGATATTCATATCTTACATAATCTTAATTAATATTACAGTAAGACTCTTGAGACATTCTTACGATATTCAAACATCAATCTACAACCATCTTAATATTTTTAATATCTCAAACAATGGACACACTCACGGAATTGCCGAGGAGAATACGCCACCACTTCCACGTAACTGATGAAATGTCACTGCGAAAGCTGCTGCTAAAAATGCGGTCACGGAGATTTGAAAGGGCGTCGCAACTGAACTGGTGAAATGCCCTTACCACAATTGCCTCAGTGTCGACGATCGTCCTGATTTTAAGCTGTGAAATGCTCCACATGGGCCTGAATTATCTGCATGATCATGATGTCTTATGATACCTTGATTGAAAGGCGATAAATTATCCGGGATAATCATCCATAAACTAATTGTGTATATAAAATTAAAGACATATTTTAAAGTGGAAATGGTACAGTAGCGTCAGTACGCTGGGAGCTATATCTTACAAATGGAATTGGACTAAAAATCAATCGAAGCAGTAAAAGAAGTAACAGGAGATGCGGAGGTGAAAGCAACTGCACGATGAAATTGGATGAATTCGACTAAAAATGCATCCACGAGTTATCTCATATCTTACTTTTCAGCTTGAGAATTCAGGCCCTAATTTGCACATTGCAGTACATTAAAAGCTGATAATGCGGGGCCCAGATTGCTCATTTCAGTCATTAAATAAAAAGGGTGCTTTTAGGCCACCAAGTACACCCCCTTAACGAATCAAGGGGTATTCACATAAAATTCCCTTCGTAGTGTGCTTTAAGGATCAACAAAATGGAAAAAAATTTCAACCAGGATTTGAACCCGACGTGAATCGAACACGCAACCTTCTGATCTGGAGTCAGACGCGCTACCATTGCGCCACGGATCCAGTTAGTATATTCAGAAACAACTCGCAATTTTAAGTCCGATAGCTAACACTCTTCTGTTGGAATATCATCGGAATGGCTACAGATGCCGTTGCAATTACCAAAGCAAAGAGCACTCATCCAACCACATTAGAGTGGAGTGAATGCCGATGCTTCAGCATAAGCAAGGGCTCCTTCTCCTTGGTAAGATTCTAAATGAAAGTCAACTAACCAAGAGCTGCTTTTGCATAAGCAAGTGTATGATTTGGTGCGATAGGATCCATGCCAACGGTTCAGTGGCATAGAACAAAAGAAATTCGGGCCTTGTTTTGCCCTGCTTTGTGTATCCACAATTCTATGGAATTTCGGAAGCAGGTAAGTTCAAGGCTTCATTAATGTACTAGTATATAAACAAAACATCAAAGAAGTGAAAATTTCATTTACGACCTTTTATATTAACTTGTTTGTTATTAGAATCAGTTGGTCAGTGCTGTTGGAAATAGGATTTACCGTGATTGCTTCGTTTCATGTACTTATAGAATGGCAATATCAGGAATAAACACCAGTCAAACACCACGTTAATTAATCCACGCAGAAGACTCAACACTCCTGAAACTAAATCGATTGAAATTTAGTAAATAGGTGCACTGCATGTTGATTTAAAGTCCATTCATCGATTTTCTCATAGCTCTGCTGAGTGCACTGCATGATAGTCGATTGTTAACTTGTGGGGGGTGAAGAAGACAATCTTTACATCGTGGTCCATATGAATTTGGATCGAAATTGTTTTTTTCCCCGCACTCTCCTTATATAGAAAATGTGCTTGTTTGATATTCTATAACTTCGTTGTTTTCTCTTTTTAGATTATCTCACTACTGCAATTTTAAAGCAAGAACATTACAGATGTTGGACTATTAAAATAATGGAAGCAGAAACAGAATGTTGATCAACAATCTGGACAGCTGCTTGCCAGTGAGTTGAGGGATCTTCTCCGACCACCAAGAACACTAACGTCATTTCAACCGCAAAGCCACTGATGCCGCACTCACTGCCCTTCCGGCCATCACAAATTAAACTAAAAATGAAAAGGGGGGTCTCTGCCCGTTCTTCCTCTGATCCGAACTCCGCATTGCCGAGGGAAAGAACATCTTCCACAGCGCCAACGAACTACGGTTTCATTGCCACTGGTGGTGAAAAATCTATCATCAAACATCATCAAACATGCAACTAGGTCTTTCATACTCCATTAAACTCAAGTTACCCTATTCAAAGAGTCTTCTTATAATAATCAAAACCCTGTTAATCTGATAATCTTTGCAAACTTAAAATTCATGAATCCATATCGCCTGGGCATTGCCATCAAGGATTACCACAAGCTTGCTAATGAAATTCACTTCAGAGAATTCTCCATTAGCCGGCTTGAATGCCCTATCAACAGTTTTCAAGGGTGGATGAGCTAGCATTGGAAGCAGCAAATCAGCGTCAACAAGAGCACGAACTTGTTGCTACTTCCAGTGGGAGGCAAAGGAACATGTACAGGTCTTCTCAGAACATTTAATGGATAAATCCATCCATTGGCAACTTTTGCCAAGCTGTTTGCCATATGTCTGAATTGCATTGATGAATTCTTTTCGATTGCAAAGCCGTTCCAGGGTGATAATTAGACTCTGTGCATGGAGTTCTCCAAGAGAAACATCTTTAACAGAGGTTTTCATTATTAGGCCCTCCAATAAGATAGTACATATGTGACATATTAGCAAAATGTTTTGTTGTTCTCTGGCTGTGTCCTTGAAATGAGCAGAAAGCAAAGAAACTCAACATAAAGTTTGTCTAGGACCTTTCAAGAGCGGGCTCTTGGTTGAACATTAATTTCCGGTATTTCCTGAGTTTCATCCACCAATCCTTGAGGCATTCTTGGAATCCATTAATGAAAGTATGAAAACGAGCACGAACTTCTATTGATTTTGCATACTTTTATGAATAGATAATGCCATTTACAACTGAAGTTGACCCAGGCTTGAGTCAAAGGTGGATCCATGACAGGTTGAGGAGTCCCCAGAGGAAGAGAAATCTTCATCATCTAGAAGAATGATAGTCTTCATCGGGATCATCTGGAAATAGGCAGCCCATGCACGTGCAAGTGACGAGGTCATGCTAAAGATGACCATTATCGAGCTTTCCCAAGAAAATTGGAGTGTCGTTTTCATCAAAAGTGGAAATTAGGGCTCCTGTAAGTTGGCCCACTGGAGGAGTGGAGCCAAGGCAATGATGTTGATTCCTGACGAGCTAAGAAATGAAGGTGAGAAATAGGTTCTGTTAGAGGATTAGTTTTGAAGGATTTTGGATTTGACAATGACCCATTTTTCGAGCAGCAACTGAGATAAGTGTTCTTGGAAAAGTTGCCTGGGATCACAAGTGCATACATACGGGGATTCGTAATGAATCTACTTGGAGAACGAAATCTTGGGTGTTTTGTTGGTAATGGGGTTTTGTTACATGGGTAAATGAACTAACCATTGGAGCGCCCTTAATATATCTGAACTGGCACTTCCAATGTTCTCAGCAAAAAAGAAACCCTGTTGAAATCGGAAAAAAAGTGTCATGAAGAATGCCAATATTCAGAGTCGTTTCCATCATATCTATGTAAGCATGAAACGTCATCATGTGCACCCAAGTGCACTTATCTTCGATGGACTCGGGTGCATTTAACCTTTTTTTTATACTTTTTTAAAAAATTATTTTATAGAAATGTTAATCTAAGTATATTTAACATGTGTATCAATTTTTACAATTTTTAAATATTTTTAAGTTTTTTTTGAATTTTTTAAAACATTCGAAAAAATACCTAAAAATATTTTAAAAATCGTAAAAATCAATACACATGTTAAATACACTTAGCTTAACAGTTAAGTTAAAAAATTTTAAAAATATAAAAAAAATGAATATTTACACTCCAATACACTGAAGCCAAATGCACCCAGGTACATAAGATTACATTCCTATAAGCATGCTGATAAACTCCCAAAACAAGAAAAAAGTAGAGATATCCCAGAGGTTACAGGTAGCCCTTTCCGGCCATGGAAGCCGTAAAACTCCATTATGAACAAGCTTATAGACCACCTCTTAGCCATAAGAGTAAAAAGTACTAAACTTAAAACCTTTACACTTCAGAGAAACCCGTTTACTACACTCGTTTGCCTTCTCTTTTCGGCATGAAAAAAAAAAAAAAAAATTAACTTGACTCGCGCGTTCCATAACTTCCAATTATGGGAATCTTTAGTGCTTTGCAATCAATTATATATATAAATTTTTTTGCCACATATAGCGGAAAGCTTAAAAGATCTGCCTCTTTTTTTTTGTGTCCTTTTCTGACGAGACCTGCTTGTTTTTGTGATGCGAAAACCACACTGCATGGGGCAGCTTCACAAATTCATACCCTGCGATTTCTGGCAGCATCAACAAGATCCAGAACTACAACACCTTCCACGCAAGTAGAATAAGCAGATTTCAAGCTCGTAACCCCAGAACTGCAACTTCGATTCATTTGATTGTCATATACAAGTTTCCACTGCAAATTACTAGTACAGATTGACCATGGAATCAGTCCCAGCTGGGGTTAGCAAGATAAACAATTCCGAAGAAAACCAGCTGATAGATACATGGAAATACTTCTAAACAAAAGAACCACCCAACCACTCTAGTTACATCAAGTGCAGCGCTAGAAAAAACCTATGAGACACAAAAACAGCAAAAATGTAAGCCCCCCCTGCCATTAGAGTCATTACAAAATTCCCAACTCCCTGGGGTGGTAGCTGGACAGGTAATAATGCTCCATGGTCTCCACGAATGACAAGCAGAATTGCCGGGGGTTCACCAAAAAATTGTGGAGTTCTGACGCTTAAACAATTCTTGGGTTTATCTCTGTTTCCTGTATTGTAAGTTCTGTACTATTCTGCTCCCAGAATCATCGGGCCTCCTTCCGATGTCTGCGTTTTGGTTCCACTCTCTGCCGCTTCTCTTCTTCCCAATCTCGTTCATATGGCCTAAATTGAACTTGTCAAGGTTGCATTATTTGGAATAAGATGTGTCAAGAATGTTAGAAGGTGAGGCAGCTCCAAACTGCTGCAAAGCAGTTCAAGGCCAACCCATGCATGCGCAACAATGCCATGCTCCTGTGGAACTGAAATAAGTGGGCCGTACAGTTGGATATTCTTGTCTTTTAGGAAACAATCCACCTCAATGCAACATTAAGAGCAAAATATATATTGCACCCACGCACTGAGACCCTAACATCTTTAGTCTCAAAGCTCGCACTCATGAGCTTTGAGTGTAAATTTTCTTTCCATAACAAGATGGCAGTATGGAAGTGAAGAAAAGTGGACAAAACAGAAAATTTTCAATTAACATGTTGGAAAATGCAGAAAAATCATGAGAAGTTGCACATTTGAATTCTAAATCCTGATATCTTCATATTTGCATTTTACACCTTGTCATTAACGGCAAGGTCTAAAACGCAACAAACAAGAAACAAAGTCCAATGTGCAAATATGAAATCCTCTCTAAATTGCAATTAGCAAACACACTCTAAAATGAAAGTCAACTTATTATTTAAATTGCGTTCTGAACTGTTTTGAATCAAAAACCAACAACCTTTGATTTTTATTATAATTATAATGTATGATCTGGCCATCTGATGATAAAAGCCTTCACCTGCTCACCATATTCTGTTCAACTTTTAAGGCCATTCTCCACTCACGGCCAGTGATCATGTCGCAAATGCATGCACGTAATTTACCTCCGCAACATGTTTTGTACTTTGATATGAGCATTGTGTTTGTAAACAGATTTTTTTAATTGTCAGACAAATAATGTCAAGGATACTGGTCACTGTCGCGACGAGCGATCTTGCTAACAGCTTCCTTGCCATGCATCCTCAAAACAGGATCATCCATGTAAGCTGCACGCTGTGCCATGGCTCCTTTTCTGTCTCCACTTTCTCTGCCATCATATTGTTGCGGAGAGGTGACCATTGTATGGGGCAGAGGAGGTGGTGCAGCTAACTGATACTCACCACCAGAATCTGCTGGAGACTGGTGGTCTCTTTTAAGTTTCCTCCTCTTGGATGCAGCAGCAGCATCTGCATCCTCCTTTGATATGCTCCCTTTATCTCGTTCCCTCTCCTCCACCTACAACAATGTTACGAAAATACTGAAACTGGTCATCTAAAAATTCCATCCAAACTGAATGCTTTAATTCCAGTCAAAGACAGGATACACGAATCTTGGACGCGAAGCATTTGAAATTGAAACCAAACTGTGCAAGAGAATTTTACTATCATCCGGAATGATACCATGAGTGAATCTAGCTCATTTTTTCAGCAATACTCCATTGAAGTCAGAAATCCTTATCCTCCTGTTTTCTCTACAAAATGTTGCACACACACATACACACAACAGCCACCAGAATCTCTAGTTTTCAAGCATGTATTGTATCCACTGAGGTACTGAAAAAGGATTTTTTAGATCATTTTAAGAACTACACTTGACTAAGTGATTTCACTGCCTCTACATTATGTAAGGTTTTTAAAATGATATGGCACACGATTTCTAATCATAATACTTTTTGCCAACTTGAGTATGATAAGTACAATGGCTAGGACAGATTTCAGTCAAGAATCACAGTAAGGATGATACAGAACATTTCCATCAGCTCCATTGGAGATTTATCTACAATCATTATCATGTATATACTATATATATGCATTCAATACCAAAATTTGAAAAACCCCACTGATGTCTCATTGAACATGACCTAACACAATGGCCCCACCATGCAAGTAACAAATCCAAATATAGGATTCTAGTTATTATGACATGTAGTGAGCAATCCAAATGACTATATCAGATCCAGATAAAGGCATGGCTTCTAAGTTACATTTGCGATTTAACTTCCAGCATCAATCAAAGTGATTAAGACTACAGAAACTCTGGATGAAAATACCTTTGATGACATTGCATCCCGTTCATCACGCTTCCTATCTCGAAAGTCATCCTCTCTTCTGCGCTTTGCATCATCCTGTAAAACTAAACTCTCCTCCGATCGCCTTCGTTCTTTCTCTACATGCCTAGGAGACAGCCGCTGAATATGTCTGCTACTGCCTGCCCTCCTATCATCTTCTTCATCTCTTCGGCCACCAGGTACTGACTGAGGAACCACATTGGGAGGTATAGGTGGTGGTGGTGGCAAATTCTGCCCATGGAAACGATCATCTGAGTTCTCGCTTGAGCGCAATTTATTCCTGTCTTCTCTATTTCGATCGTCTTTAACCTTGTCAGTAGCCCTGTCAAAACTCCTCTCAGTCCCCCTATCTTGCATTCTTTCAATGGAACGTTCTCTTCCATACCTTTCTATTGATCTATCCCTTATCTTCTCAGCAAGCATGTCATCAACCCGAGGCTTTTCTACACGCTCTAATCTTTCTTTATGGTCTCTATCATATCTTTCAATACACTTGTCCTTTGATCTATCCAAACTATTATCCAGGAGCCTGTTGGGATTATGATCATCAATTCCAGACTTTTCAATATCCACAAGATGTGATTTTTCTATCTGCCGCGGGTCAGCTCGTTCTCTACTAGATAATCTTATCTCCATACCTTCCACATTACTTGTATCAGTGTCTCCCTTTCTTCGTTTGTTCAGCCGCTCTTGCTCTCCAGCTGGACTAGTTCTCTTTTGCTGCTTATCCACAGGCTTCAGCACATAAGAAGAGTCATCACTAAGAGGAGAATGAACAGACCTAGAAGATGGTAGCAGTGATGACTCAAACTCAGCATCATCCATATCTTTTCCAGAATAACTTCTATGGTCACCAGCTTTGACAGCTCCACTCTCCGCTCTTGCAGTTGGAACTCTAGCAGAAGCTGAAGCTGCACCTCCATTGGTATTTCCACTTTGTCTAGCTTCGGATGAATGGGCAGGAATATCTTTGTCAGTGGCAGATGAAGGAAAAGGAACAACTGCCCGGGCAACAGACTTTCCAGTTCTAGCATCATCTTTTGGTACATCCTGCTTTTGTTTCACAAGAGAACCTGTCTGTGTTGAACGTTTGGTCTGAGATCTTGCCTGCTAAAAGCATGGGGAAGGTCACAATGTGCGTAAATGCTAAATATGATACTATCTTAAGCTCGCAATAAAATTAGACCAAACAATAGATGAGGTGCATGTTATACATCTCCCCATGGGTTTGTATACAGTTACACAGAGCAAACTCTCATTTTTTGCCTTATGCATATTTTTTGATACCAAAAATCATTTTAATTTGGATGTTTTAGGTGAAGCACAACAAATGCATATTCATGAGATTGCTGAAACCGCTTTTTTAAAATTGTAGTACACGTCAAGTTATTTTTTTATATTTAGACTAAATGAATAGTATTAAATATGATGTTTGGATTGCATATCCTAAATTGTTTAGATTTTTTTTTAAAAAAAAAGTTGCATTAGATCAGAATCTTCAAGCTAATCATGATGTTTTGATTAGATTAAAAACAATCATAATATTCATTTTTTACGTTTAACAATGTACTTAACAATCATCTTGTTTCAATTCAAAAAAAAAACAATCATCTTGTTGCATACAGCCAGTGGCAAATGGAAGATGCTTGATTTTTTTTTTTCATTTTTGAAGTTCAAAAAAAATATTTTTTTAAAACTAAGAAAATGTAAATTTTGGTCAATAACAATGACCTTCCTTGGACCAACATGTCCATTAAAAAAAACATTTTAAAATGTATAAAAAAAATGGTAAAGCTTGCGCCTGCATTGAAGCGAAACCCTTAACTTCACCATTTAAGTTCATTGTGATGTTTTAATTAGATTAAAACCAACCATGATATTCCTCTTATGTATGTATAGCTAGTAACAATCATCTTGATTGGATATTCATAAGGAGAATAGCAATGAAAACTTTTTAAAACTTCATGAGTGTGCAACTGCGCCTAAGGAAGAAGTGCAGCCCTTCTTCAATCGAACAGTTCCAGCAAAAACACTGGCCTGTTGTACTATATCATGATCACGTACAGAAACCATACCTCAGATTCTATAGAAGCCTTTGAGGTGATCTTGACCATATTTTCATCTGGAAGGCCTTTCAGATGTTCATCTACTGTCTTTTGAATTCCGACAGGTCTTGAACTTCCAGGTTGAATAGCAGGTGTTGTCGAATGCAAGTCAGGCCCATTTACTGATTGCCCACTCCGCTGTTTTAGTTGTGCAGAATCAACTTTCACATGTGTGACACTTTCAGACCGTCCATCTGCAGCTTTAGCTCGTGCTATTTCCTTCGCAGAAGTTGCTGAATCAGAAAGCTGGTTTCCTAGGGCCATGTTACGAGACCCAGCATTCTCAATCTGAGAACTACTAATAACAGAACCATTTGACATTGGTACAATACTAGCCAACGATTTTGCAGGAGATGGTGCGGGCTTCAAATCAAGATGGCCCATGCCAAATTCCTCTTCAGATATCCAAGAGCTCTGAAATTTTTAGCAAAAATACAGAGTGCATCAGATACGGAATTAAAACCCAGTGCCATGTGAATAATCTACAGAGAAGAGCGACCACATCTGAACCATTGTCACATGCCAAGATGAGAATTGAGACACCCAAATGAATAAAAGACTATAGGACTTCAAAATGTCACCTTACGAGCAGCCAATGCAGCGGCAACGCCTGTAGCCAAGACCTTCAAATCCTCTCTCTCATCCCCTTTAATTTTAGCTACCTGCAATAGATGGTTATGTGAACAGACTAAGCAGTGATGATATAACGGGGGAGTATATACCAGATAACCCAAGATATTTTGATATAGCTTTTTTTCTCACCCTTTTTTCAAGGTTGATCCCACTCTTCCTGGTAACAGGAAAAACTCCAGATATTTTTGTCAACAATATTAAAGCATTCCTTATCTCCATGTACTCAGCTGATTCCAAACACTGAATAAGCAACCGAGTAATTCTTTGACTCCATTTCCAGTGGACCTTCCAGGAAAATGGAAAATTGTTAATATGAGCCCATGGCTACTGACACAATTGATCAGGATATAGCTACCAAAATAAGGCATGTCAAAATGCAGGGAATCTAACAAATTTTCAATGAATTTGAATGCTCAACAATATAAACAGTCAACTTTCTAAGTAAGAGGGAACAAGGCATACTAGTATCAATGCATTAATTTCGTTTGAAAAGAAAATGATGATTTCGGGGCTGTTTGGAACAAGGCATGTCACCCATTGCATGTATGGCATCGTACAGCTGCGAGCATATGCTTTAAATGGCCCCACTTGACGTACTTAGAATGTGTCCAGGTCTAACGGTGACCATCCAATGGTGAAGCTAGTCACATTCCCCATTTTCCCATGGACCATATGGCAGAAATTAAATCTAACAAGCCAATTAAATGACCGGTTTTCTCATGCCATCCCTATGATGAAAAGTTTTGCAAAATAACAAGAGTTTTTGTTGTCGCCAAACAGCCCCTTCAAATCAAAAGGGAGAAAAAATTCCCAACCAAGTAGCAAGTACAAAACAAAACTTAGAGCCATGCATCTTTCTTGACATGTGTCGTACTTGACGATCATCATCTCTTGGGCAGGGATGCCAGCAAATGCTAAGTTTTAAATATCTAGAGGCAGTAATTTGTTGATAGGAATGTTCTAGACCTGGGATGTTGGGATACGAGTTGCTGAGGCTTTTGGCCTATAGGCATGAAATGGTTCTCATCAGTTAGAATGAATGCCTCAAACTTACATTATGTTACATAATGATTTTTACAAACTAGAATGAATGCATGAACACTACATAAATACAAATTCGAGTAGTATTGCACAAACTCAAATATGTTACGAATGCTAATATAAGGACAACATGCTGCATGACATCACCCAACTGTCATAAATGGTTGCATACAATTGAAAGGATAACTACTTTTTTCCAAGATGAAGTAAAAATGGCATGATAACTTTGAACTCTGGTCCAGAGGCACCCATAATACATCAAATTTTGAAAAACCAATTTGTACGAGACTGATGAAAAAAGAAACTCACTCTAATAAATTGGCTGAATGCAACTCGTTGACTATTTGGGTATCGGTAGTAAACAGCAAAACCTGGCATGTTCCCACACTCCCGTTCATATATGGATTCATCACTCTGAAAAGAAATAGCATTCCAAATACTCTATTAGATTCATATGCTATTTGCGTGAAATGATTTCCAAGTTTCAGAAACATATCAGTATGTGAAAAGTATCTTCAAAAGTGAGAATTGATGATCATCAAAACGAATAAGGATTGAATACGATACCTTCCAATGGTAAGCCATCTTTAAGGTCTCATATAAGAACCTTCCAAGCCTGCCCGCCTCATATTCAGTGCAGCAGCAGATCATTGGTTGTAATGTCTTACATATAAGAACATCAATATGGTTGACAGTATTGAAAAATGGTGTGCCAAGAGCATGTAGAGTATGCACAAACATTGCACAGTAAACAGCATCTGGCATGCTGAAAACGCATCGCGGAAAAATACATCGCTGAAGGAACTCCATGTTGATTTTTAACGTATCAGGGCAAGAACTTAGCCACTTGTCCTTCTCACGAGCAAGTCTCTGACGAACAGATGCAACATTTTCTTCATGCTTCTGGAGTTCACCAGTCAATCGATCTAGTAATTCTTGAATTCTTTCCTTCTCTTTCTTTCGCTTAGTAATTGCTGAATTTGAGTTATCAGAAAGCTCTTCTAGGGCTTTAAGAGCAGCATGTTGCTTTGCAATTTCTGATTCATACCTATTTCTGGGAACATAAAGATCATACAATGTAAGCCCCCAGAATGTAGCATAGAGATCAGGAGACAGGCTGTTCCAAGCTTTTAAAGGCAGTATCGATCGAACTGTATCAAGAAGATCTGACCACCTGCAGACGTAGAAGATCAGTAAATTCATAAGCAAATTACATCCATGTAAAACAAATGCAAGCATATGACATAGTAATAAACACATTTACATGCATGACCAGAACATATGCTTACACCCAAAAGCCACCTCATGGTGAATAGCTCAACTGATGCAAAACAATTAGATGATAAATAATCAGACATTTGCAAGAAAACTTACGTTATAGGCTTCAGAGGAGAACCAAGATCCAAAACCAATGGAGAATTTGAAATCGAAGATTCAGAATCCTTGTCAGCATTTGACATGAGAGCCTCGTCACTGACATCAGATGGCCAAAAAAATTCAGGAAGATTTGAACACTTGAAGAGCCTCATCACAGGCCGATATATTAAGAAAGCCACCTGAATGAGAAAAAAGAGTAAATGAAACCTGATATCGCCGGCCAATTGGAAATTTGTGATATGCCATGCAACTATAAAATTTGTAACTGTATGTACACATTATGCATGAAATTGCATTTAATTTGCATCCTATCCAAAATAACACAGTGGCATCAGCACAGTCACAGGTGGATTGTAGATGCTAGTAAAGGAATCGTAATAACTGGAAACCAAGGTGTATGTGTGCAGCATATAGCAGGTAATGAATGTGCAAGGCACACAAACAAAGCAGTGTGGATTGGACCATTCTAACTATTGGATTTTGTAAGTTTTTCTGTGGGGCAGCAAACGAACTAACCATCAACAGCCACTTTAGATTACTCAGTAGTAAGTACTAAAATTTGACTACACTTGGAAGCGATGCAGGACATATTGCCCTCAATCAATGAGAATGGAATACTTTGGACTTTGGAAGAATGAGAAAAGATCCTCTTGGTAGGGAAAGAAGGGAGAGAGAAGATGAACCACAGTTGAATTAGAAACAGGAAACAAGGCCAGATAGAAACAAACCAAAGAAATCTCAATTCATAAATTCTCATAAAATTCTATCATACAATTAAACCAAGCAACCACATTTTCTAGAAATTTTCTAAATCCTATACTGAAGCAAAAAGTAATAAGTAAATCCTTGCGAAATTAAACAACCAAAACAAAAGTAACATAAAAGCAAAATCTAACAAAACACAATTTCGAACTATTCAACAAACTAAAGATATCAAATTCTAAAATAACAAATATATATCACATTCTCCATCTTCGCACTTAGGGTCTGTTCGAAACCATGCAAAAGTGTATTTAAAATAATAAAAAAAGAAACATTTTCCAACTCCTCGCATACCTTTTGATATGATTTGACATCTTAACCACCTAAAGACTCTTCTTTTCTATTATTACCTCCACATTTCAATCACTGTTTCATATATTTTCATACAACTACCCTATTTATTTTAGCTTTATTTCTAATCATTACCTCTATCATATCGCATCATTCTTCCACTTTCTAAAATTTTTTTCCCATTCCCACTTTTATTTGCATCATCCCAAACAAGCCCTAAATCAATAAAAAAGGTAAGGCATCGGAAGAAAGAGGAAAGATCCTTTCAACAGGGAAAAAGATAATAAATGAGAGAAACTGCAGATGAATGGGATGAAGGAAACAAAGCCTGAGAAAGAAACTAGAAAAATCTCAACAACTCATTCACAAACTCTCATAAGCTTCAATCTTAAAACTGAACCAAGCAACTCTATTTATAAGAAAAATCTCAACAACCAAAATTTAGGCAACAAACAGTTTGTAAATCTAAATCCTTGAGCAATAGGAAAACCTTTAGGAAAAAAAAAAAAAAAAGAGAGTAACCTAAAACCCTAAACAAAACAAGTAATACACTAAGTTGAAACATCTGCCAAATTAAAGGGATCAAACCCTAAAAACAACAAAAATCCCAAATAAGACAGACCACAAAATCTAAGAAACCCCACTCACGTTCTCCATAAGGAAGCCAATGGAATCATTGAAGAGATGAGATCAATATGTAAGGTGCCAATTTAAAACACAAATTTCTACATGCTCGTGATGGCCAGCAACACAAGGAAAGATAAAATTAACACGAACCAGTTCAAGAAAATCAAATGGCAGAATCAACAGGCAATAAAATGAGGGAAAAGTGGACTTTTCATTTGGTCATGGAAAATGGAGACCAGAATTTGTATTTACTAAATAAAATGTTATGGGAGTAGTGCCAAAAGGAACATGCTTAGAGTTCATTAGAAAATATATGAAAATGGGCTTACTTAGTAAATAGCTCAAGATCAACAACAATAGCACAACAGGCTTTATGTAGCTGAATGTGCTTTGATGGAAATAGCTCAACTGACAAAGGGAAAAGAAAAATCAAAGTGCTGAATGATGCAAAACAAAGAGACCTAGCTCATAAGATAGACGTGATAAACAGTAAGCGGTTTTGATGATGCATTGACCAGGAAGCCAGACTATTCGGCGGCAAATTTAAAATGTGCTGACAACAGTATTTGAATATCACTCTCGAATAAAGACAAATGGGCTTTTATTAATATTCACTGAAGATTGAAAATGGCATTTTTCCTAGATTACATTCACATTTTCTTAGATTTCTAATTAAATCTCCAAAACCCAAGGAAATCAACAAGGAAGCTTGGAATTGATGCCTGCTGATGAAAAGGCTGTTTCTCCATAGCTAGCAACCAAGAAGAACCTAAACCAAACACAACAGCCATAGAAGATAGTGCCAATGAAAGACATACCTCTGGATCAAGATGGTACTTGTGAATGAGGTCATCTAGTGGTGGAATCAGCTGCGCATAAGCTGTAGCAGGAGTGACTGCACTATAAAGGAATTCCACATATTGAAGAAGCGTGCCATGGCATCGATCAAACTGCTCACTAACCATCTTAATATAAGGTGCATCTGCATTTGTGACAACCCTGAAGTACATATAACCATCATTTTCTAGGCTCATGCTAGAGGTACAGTAAGAACATTGTTGTGGTACAGAAAATGTCTAATGTGTGAATTCCATTTAATTAAATCTAGAATCCACAACCTCAACCTTCCCATGAGAAACAACAGGGAATGAGATTAAGCGAAATTGAAAAAATGATTCTTTCGGTAATCTTGCAAAACAGAATTGTTCAGCATCTCACATGGAGCGGTGTTGGGCTATCAGCAATAAAAGAGGAATTGCCAGCTTAGGTTCCTCTTTTGGAAGCAATGAATCCCTTAGCCTGTTTGTAGATTTAATCAATGCCTGCACAAGAAAAGTAAGAAGTCATGGCTTTAGATAGCAAATCGGAAGACATGCTTGAAACAATATTAACAAGTGAAGTCTACTTTCTACACTAGTACGGTGAGACTAAGAATTCAAGGATTATTAACAACCTTACCAGACTAACCCTGAATTCAGATGTATAATATATATAACTCAGGCCAGCAAAGTGTCATTATCAATTTTAAAGATTTTAATATATTTTTGCACAATTTTCTTTGTTGGTTATCAAGGATATATTGGTGGTCACAATATTTTAGATAACATCATCTTATTAGAGAATTTTATCACAAAATTATAAAATTAAAAATACTTTAAAAAATTTACATCTCTGATAACCTATGGTGTATATGATACAAAATTAAAACAAAAATGTTGCTTTAACTATCAATATTTATGACAGATGAAAATACATACTGAGATGCACATAGTCTCAACAAATTTAATACAATATTAACTAAGCATATACTTATATAAATAAATATTTTTTCATATAAACAAGGGTTCCAATCCTATGGAAACAGTTCCATAAGATTGAAGTCCTGGAGCCTTTCCACTTGGGGCCCACCTTGTAGGTCACATGAAATCTATTCCATCCATTACATTTAGAATTCTTTGATTAACTAGGTCACTAGTTTCCACCCAAATTAAAATTACTGCATGGGCCATCTATTTAAAGTGTAAAATCAAAGTAATATAATTGCTTAACTTATTTACTAATTTCAAAGTTGTAAATTCAACATCTCAGTTGTCCACAATATTCAGTCAATGTAGATGAGTGAATTATAAATATTATAACGTTTTAAAGCATTTGTGAATGGATATAAATATTTTTCTTAATTTTCATCAAAAAATATATTTCCATAATTCACAATGATAAATATTTTTAAGCAGATGCGAACCACCCAAGACCCCAATTGGAATAATTCTCAGTCCCATGATAAAAACAAATAATATTAAATAAGGTACTAGCTGGATTTTGACTCCATGATCAACATGGGCCCCACATTCAATCCTATGGAACCAATTCCATTGGATTGGAACCCTATAAATAATGTATGTTAATACATGAGTATTTAATTGATGTAGGAATAGCATTAGTCAGGACCCAAATGCCATCTCCTACAGAGGTTGAGCCCTCTGCTGATGAACCTAAAGACGAACTCACTAAACTCTCAAGGCTGACACTAGGTTGCATGCCAAACAAAGGGATAGTCACTCACCCAGAAAATGAGTGTCAACCAAACCACATGTCCAAGCAATAAGTGACATGTTAGCCTACCCCTAGGCACACATAAGGCAAATGCCGCACACACTACCTCCATCTGTCATCCCAACAACCAGATTGCACCCTCTCCAAGGGTGTCAAAGCCAGCAGATCACATGGGTAACTAGGGATAGAAATTGAGGTGGGTCAACCCCTGACCTGACTAGCCTTCACCAGCTAAAACAATCATTTTATAACCCAACATACAGATGGGTGTTGACTCAATTTTAAAAATTGGGTCAACCATGTCCCAACCTAACAAATCATGACCTACTACCCTAAAAAGCATAAGCGTATTTTAATATTCTTATTTTCTTTCAAAATGTTTACATTGTTTATGATTAACTATATCAACAACATAAAAATCAAAATGCATTTCCATATCCGCATATAACTTATATGAATAATTGTAGTTTTTCATAATTCGGGTAACACTAGCAGAAAAATAGAACTATTTTAGGAAAATATATTTATAAATGCCAAAATCCATTCTAAGGGTGTGTTCGGCAATCATGATAAGTAATCAATCTAAAACTTTTCACTCTCCAGAACTATCTTATTTTTTAATCATTTATTCACATCTTTCTATACAACTATTCTACTTTTAAATCATTTCTCCACAATTACTCATATAACTACCCTATCTATTTTTACTTTATTATGGATGTGTTTGGCAATTGATATAAAATGTCAAGTTAAAACTTTTCAATCTAAAACTTTTCTCTCTCCACTTTCCTATACAACTACCCTACTTTTCAATCATTTCTACACAACTATCCACATAACTAACCTATCTATTTTAACTTTATCCTCTTTACTACTAATCATTATCCCTATCATATTACATCATTTGACAATTTTTACTCTTCAAAACTTTTCATCAAAAGTTTTATTCATTACCAAACACCCTATATTTACTCTTCATCATTACCTAACCATATCATATCACTTCTCCAATTCCAAAAACTTATACACCAAAGCTTTTCTTTGAAACATTTTATCAAATCTCAAACACATCCTAAACGAAATATGTTTTATTAATCTATTTTAATAAAGATACACTATATCTACTCATGGTTGGTCTTAATAATGATGTTTACTTCTATTAATTAGTATAGATATATCTCTATGTTTGATAGGTATATAAATTCTTAAAATCATTCCTACTTAACCCGTCGTCCGGAGACCAACTTGAAATGTCCCAAGACCTATTTAAAAAGGTGAGGGCCAAACCAGCCTTGTCCTAATCTGGTATTAAAAAATAGGATTAAACAATTTTTAAAATATAGGGTTAGGGTTGGGCAAGCCCTTTACTCGGAATGACCCACCCCGATTCCCAACTTAAGCGTAAGGCCCCAAATCTTTGACAAGCCCAATCAACCATCATCACATAGATCCCATGACGGAATCTCGACCACGCCATATATCTGAAAGTTGAAGCAGTTGTTAATCTTTCCCAGATATAAAAGGAAACCTATCGCAAGACTCCAAGCACTCGGTGGAGTCTTGACCTGATTTTTTAAACAGAATGGTTAGGCTTGGGTTGGCCTTGACCCAACCCTTATAATATGTAGGGTTGGGCAAGAAGCTTTCCCAATAGGGTTATGATTGAATTGACACCAACCTTATATGACTAACCCAATTTATGTCCCTAGTCAAAACATAACTGATTATCATCTTAGCCCCATCTTAGCCCACTAATTTATTCACCATCTAAACTAATTCGATTAACCATCTATGTAAATTAATGATTTGAGCAATAGTGACCTTGTCTGGTCCTCAAGACCATTCAGCTTGCACAAATGACACTATTATATACTGTTAAGGAAAACACAATTCACCAGGGAAATTTTGCAACTATAAGGCTAGTAGCATCAACAAACAAGTATTGCAAGGTTGTTGATTCAATAACACAGTGGAACTGTTGCACCTTTCCTCAGAATTAAAAAGGGGTTTCCAGCAGCCATTGCATCAAGAAATTTACTTCATGGTGTGCCAGGATTAAAATTTCTGGCATTCCAAAAACTGGAGTGAATGAGCAGCCAATCAAAAATTTTAATATCAATCCTTCAGATTAACACAAACTAGAGTTTTAGAGTGAAGCAAAGAGCAAAAGAGTGGTTGATAAGAATTGGAATGGCATCAATTATTGCAGCACGTCCAATATATGATTTGTGTTGAGCAAGGTGAAATTATCAATAATTGCAAAATTTTCAGGACAAACCTTGTTATTTCTAGTTATACCAAATGAAGTAGCTTGATACCGGAGGGTCTCACTCCCTGCCATTGCATCCAACTGTTCCTCAGTCATGTTCTCCGTATACTGAACATTTGCCATTTGTTGAATCAGCTCCTGACATCATTTACCAGTCAGGAACCATAACATTGCAAAATAGCAGATAGCAATATCCTAACAGTTCTCAAGCTCTCCACATACCTGCAAGAGAACAAGCTCGATTCCAGTTCCCTTCTTCAACTGATTAACAAGGTACTGGAAAAGGCCCCTGAGCTCCATTGAAGGATACTTTTTACACCTACAACAGACAGCAACTCAGCCATGAAAATGGATCTTGAATCATGATTTGGTGAAAACTTGCTGGCTCCAGCTCCACAAGTCACATATAAGCATTTCAAGGATCATATTCTCCTCATCGGAAACAAAGGTCAGATGTGGTAAAATGATTCATTGCATTTTCCACTAGAAAAGCCATTTTCTAAGAACATGTGACACATCTGCATATGTTTGTCCGAATGGAATCGCAGTTTGCACCCACACGTGTAACAGACCACTTGGTTTTTGAGTCAACTACCGTGTTTGCATGTTATGAGGATGCACGGATACTTCAGAATGGAGGCAACGAAAGATAGTTGAAGATACCCCAGTCCAACGAAGTTATGAACAACTTCCATGAAAATATTATGCCAAGACACATTTTTGAGGCAGCAGTCATGTAATTATAAGAAAATAAATCCCATTCTAAGTCATCCTCCAGGAACTAATGCTGAACATCTAATTTATCAGGACAAAAATATTTTATAGTGAGTTTGCAGGACATACAAGTGACCCCAAAAGGAAGCAAGTGACTGGAGCCAATCAGACAAATTAAGGCCATCATCCTTGAGTTTATCACGCCCTCCTTGAGCCAAGCGTTCGATGACAACATATTCCAAAATATCATATTCCAACTGCAAATAAGATGATATTTTCAGTAAAACCCAGCACAAGCAAGAATATGTAATTTGTGAAGCCAGAGTGCGAGACATTTCCATGGCATGTTGTGTCTACAAAGTCAAAAATGTCTTAATGCCATTATTGAAGAAAGTCTATAGCAAGTGTATGTTCGTCCATGGAAAAAGTAAACACACTTGCTGCTTCTCGCTTCTCTCCTTCCGTCCCTCCCTCTCTGAAAGCAATGCAATACACATATGGAAAATAGAAATACAAAGAAAACACAAAACTCGTGCAGAAAGCAGAGATGCATTAGAGTTCATAAGGATTGGGCTAATTAATGCGTAGAACAAGGCATCACTAGTAGCATTCATTTGAAACAACTTGAAGGTTCTTATACGTGTAGTGTACGTGGGACTCGGAAAGGGTTACTTGATGGCAAGGTGCCTTGGAATCCATAATCTATCTGATCTCATAGAAAATATTAGGATTCACTTTCCTACAATTAATTGTTTCCCACTCACCACTGCAAGTAGCTAAGCTGAAAGGTAGCAAATAAACAAAAAGGTCATGTGTGCGCGAAGAAAGATTAGATTGTAGTACTCAAGTAGCTAAAAGATTGTTCTGGAAGGTAACCAGTGGTTTCCCCACCATTTTTTGTAATGACATACTAATTTGACTTCTATAAGCTTCTTCCCAAGAAGCCCTCTCGAAATTTGAGAGGTTGCTAGAATTAAAGCAATGACGTGGGTTTTTTTACATTGTGCACAAGAATAGGAACGATGTTGCTTGACACTTAAACCAAGGGTATGTTTGGTAACCAAGAAAATTAAATTAAATTTTTCCACACTTTTCCATACAACCACCTTACTTTACAATCATTTCTTCACATCTTTCTATACCACTATCCTATCTATTTTTAACTTTATTCACTTTACTCCTAATCAGTACCCTATCTATTTCAAAAAATATTCCACAACTTTTCTCCACATTTTTTTCCAGGTTACCAAACACACCCCAAGTGGCATGCAATATAATGGCAGAAGCCTAGAACCATTTAAGATTCTTCATAGTTCCAAGTCTGATATGAAACATGATACACTGGAATGGAAGAACAGATCCAATCTACTCGTGCTTGCCAGCTGGCAGTAAATGGGATATCAAATATTATATAAGAGACCATATTTCTGCTTGCATGATATTTGAGTAAGAAAGTTAAGGGCAAACTTCCATGTCACTGGTAAAACTTCATTGAAGCCTCAATTAGATTTCCCCTGGTGAAAGATGAGGAGAAAAGAGTAAGAAGATGCTGCATTATTTCATTTTCTCATGCTCTACCATCCATGCATCACTCCTGCCATGGTCAGCATGTTCAATCTAAACGTAGACATGAAAGGATTTTCACATATAAGGCAGGAGTTTTTTATTGCAAAACACAGCACACTTGCTCAACAGAGCTTCCCTTGGAAAAGGTCACTTTTCCAATTGTACAATAAAAAATTTCTTAAATTTTTAAAATTTGCAATTTGATCCTATCCTTGAATCTTTCCGACAATTTCTGACTGAAATTTTCAAAAAGACATCAGTTTTCTACACTCTGATATTATAAAACAGCTCTAGATTTCATAAATTTCCAAAAAACCAATAGTTTCTCAAATTACAGAAAGCTTTGTATTTCACAAATTCTTTTATTAAAAAAAAAAACTCCTTTTCTTATCGGAAAGTTACACAACTTCATCCAAAAACTAAGAAAATTTATTAGAATCTTTTGAAACACAAATGCAAGCGTTCTAAAATAAGCATCAACCACGATGACTTTAGTGAAGGGACAACTGAGTCAAACGACCATAAAGTTTACTGAAATCAAACAGATGATCTCGAATGATCTAGCAAGATGCCAGATTATTAGGTTAGTAAATTTCCATGTCTTCATAAGCTCCAGCAGACTCTTCCCAAAACTTGTTGAACATATGGGCTGCAGCTATTCACCCTTGAAATTAAACATTTGATAGTTAAGTTCCTACCATCAGATGTTTCATCGGTAGAGCCTAGAACAAAAAGAACAAAACTATAAATTCTTTTTTTGATTGTAAAACTATGAACTCTACTATAGAAAATTATACTTGTTAGATCACATTATCAATTGCCACCAAACTACAAGAAGAATTTATTGATTAAATTAACATTAAAATACTGAACAGTTTCCTACAGACTGAGAAGAGTGATGAACACAATTGTGCACTTAACTGGGTGTGATGAAGACTCTCGGGATTTATTTTATTTGTTATGACTTTTGAATATTTAATTACATAACTTAGGTTTGGTACAAGTCTCAGTTGATCATGATAAAATACCAGTTCGGTAGATGGTTTTTTCATTGTTGCTGTTGTTGTTGTTGTTGTTGTTGTTGTTGTTATATTTAGATTTTTTTCTTACATGCTCCTAAATCAAAGCTAAATCTCTCAAGTTCTCTTTTAACTGTTTCCTCTTCTTCTCAAAGTCTTCCCTTGTTCTTTCTTGAAAGGCTGCCCCATGTGGTTGACCTCATGGAACCAGTACTCAGCTGGCCGTAAGTCATCCAATGGACATTAATGTCATTAATTAGCAAAAGTTTAACACACGCGTATCTGCAATACAGAAACGAATTTATATGCCAATATAAAAATTTCTCCAGAATAATAAAAAGTATTTCACAGATGAAAAAAGAAATAATAAAACCTGAGTCAGATACTTGAAGGCATCAACAACAGGTGTTATCATATCCCTGTACGCCTCAATCTACACATCAAAGACCACAATCCATGGTATGAGTTCTTCTGGACCAAAAATATATTAGCAATGTAAAAAGAATTAGAAATCAAAATAATCCGTGGAAAACATAAGACCTGATGAACAATGGTGTGAAGTACGGTCATTGGATTAGCATGAGCTAGTTTTGCCACCATCCGACCAAGCTGCTTCAAATTTTCCTTTGCCAGTCTTTTCAAGATCCTTCTGGTATCCAGCTGCAAAATAATAAAGTAATAATTTAGTAAGTACATCTGTCCACATCCACAACCATACAACACCATGAATTGTAAGAGTTACCTTTGCAGTCTGCCTTGCTGCCAAAACCATTGGAATTCGCTCATCGTCTTTTTCCCATTCGCCATATAAGCGGTACCTTGTCTGCCAGATGCACCCGATAAACATGTAAGCAGCACATACTATGAATCATGCAACAAAGAAATAAAGACCATAAATGAAATTCAACCTCATATGGGAGAAGACTCATCAATTCCCACATCTCCTGTCCAACTGCAGGGTTTGCAGGAATTAATTGCAACGAAGGAAGTAAACAAGTCCCTAGAGCCTCCTCAACCCTTGGCCGAGCTTCCCTCAACCGAACACGAGGATCCCGACTCCAAAAATCACCCGAATCGGGTAAAATAGTACCAGATGTACTGTAAAGTTCCAGAGCAGAAAGATAATATCCTCTCAACACACGACAAACCTGCACATTCGAAAAGATGGTCGCCAAAACCATTAGGCATCTGAGTAAAATATTTGAATGTATTGAATTTCAGGGATAGAGGAGAAACCAACAAACCTTCTGCAGAAGTACAGTATTGCGGTAAAGATAAGGTCCAGCAGAAGTAAGCATCTGGAAAAGTTCTCTTGGAAGATCAATGAAAGAGCTCTGGGATGAAAACAAAGTTCTTGATTCCAAGGCATCAGAACTTGACCCTAAGGATGATCCAGAGCTTTGAAGATGCATTCCACAAAATGTAGCATATACAGAAGAGATGGACTCCTCAATAAGCCTACAGGGAAATAAAGTACCGTGCAGAAAGGGTTAGTAGTAACATAGCGTAAGAGCTCAAAATGTTTAATGGGATTTTCATTAATGCAGCTTTTAGAACGAAACTAGATGGACTTTTTGCCACTGTAGAAGACACAAGTCCTGTATCATGTTTTTACCTCCAAGGAGAAACAAAGAAAGGTAGCATGATGACTTACACCCAAATTATTTATTTCCATCGAAAACATCAAAAAGAGAAATAGGAAGAAAAACTAATTCTCTGTCAGTATTTTCTCTTCTTTTAAATTTTAAAAAAAAAAAAAAAAACGTGTCACCTGCCTCAGATGACTAGGCAATTGATAGAGGACAACTTTAGGAAAGAGGTAAACAGGCAAATGCCTCAACCCAATTTCGAACCCTGGACCTCCCACCCTACACACCCTTAACTCATTCCTATCAACCTCTTGGTCATCAAAGTGGTCTGCCAGTATTTTCAAGCACTGGATCAATGATCTCTCTCTTCTTCTTTTTTCCATCAACCTTTCCCAATAAAATTGTTGTTACCAATAACCATCTCTTTTATGGTCAATGACCCATCCAAGTTTCCAATTGGATAAGATAAGTGCAAAGGGTCACCTTGGCGATCAGAGTCCGTTCCGAAGAACAAGAAGAGAGTATGCCACCTTTTTCACCCTTTGTTTCAAACCTTCCAATGTCATGAGACATATGGATTACCTAATCACCTTTCTTGTTTCTCATTATTACATACATCACCCATCGTTATACCGTACATTTTTATACAAAAACCTATCAATTTTATCTTTATTCACTTTGTTTTAAACTATTATCACCTCATCACCTACCGCATCATATTATTCTCACTCTTTTCCGCTACCAAATTCCTTTTTTACCATTTCCAAAAGGAGAGATTTGAAAATATGTCCCTCAAATTTGTAAAATTTGCATTTTCTAACCCCCCCCCCCCCCCCCCCCCAAATTTTCATATTTACAGCAGATGTCTTAAAGTTTCATAAATATACAGTCGTGGTTCCTCCAGTTTAAAAAATATGGAGTTTTGGCCCTCTAATTGAGCAGCATCTCAGCATCATCAACTTTTTAACATGTTTCATCCAAAGCTTAAATACATTGCCCCGTTATGTTGAATTTTTCAGGGCTTTTATGGAATTTATTGTTATAAAAAAAAATACTTTCTATTTTCATTAGATGGTTCAAGATATTTAGGAAATTAGAAACACATGTTAGTCATTTCATGTCAAAAATTAACAGTGTTAGGGCTTCACATAACTGAAAGGATCAAAACTGCAAATTTCTGAAACTTGAAGTCATCAGCTGGAAACAGGAACCTTAGAGGTTAAAAAGCACAAAGTTAACAAACCTGAGGGACCTCTATGAAAATCCCCATTTCCAAAGCTCACCCTAAGGGGAAATAATGCAACAGGATGAGGGCAATGACTGAAAATAAATTAACCAACGATAATAAAAACAAGTCTTTAAAATAGAAATATAGGAATCAAGGACTGCTATATAGATTATAGACAAGGATGACTAAAATGTGGATTTATTAGAGAAGGTGCAGGTGAAGGACGATAAATATCAAGTGAACAATAAAATAAGAAAATAGGACTTCCTCCCGGACTCTTATCCTGTGCGCCCGGGAGCATTAAGCTCTCAATGCTCCTGGGCGCATACACCCTTTTTTTTAATTTTTTTTTGAAAATTTTTTTACAATATTGTTAATCTAGATGTATTTAATATGTGTATAAATTTTTACAATTTTTGAAGTATTTTAGATATTTATTTTTTATTTTTGAAAATCAGTGGCATTTTAGGTAATTTAAAATTACTAAAATGTCACTGATTTTCAAAAATCAAAAATAAATATCTAAAATACTCTAAAAATGGTAAAAATTAATATAGATGTTAAATACACTTAGATTTATAGTTTTATAAAAAATATATATATATATTTTTTAAAAAAAGGTGTATGCACCCGGGAGCATTGAGAGCTCAATGCTCCCTGGCGCATAGGATCAGAGTCCCTTCCTCCCCTTTAACTTGTAACAAATATGGCCCTGACTTGACAACAAACCAAATCAAAAAAAATGTTATTAAGCCTCTACATTTTAAACCTTTCACCTCTTTAGATACATTGTTTCCTTTTTCTTTATCATTTTCTTTTAATTAGAAGCTAATACAGATAAATGTAATTACAAAGGGGAGAATAAAACCTTAACAACAGATCAAAACACAACATAAAGGCTGAGATAATACCTAAATAAGCCTTCACAAATAGGAACATGTGCCACTGGATTAAGTGGAGCAAGACGGTCAAACATAATGTGTGCATGATACCTGAAAAGCCAATAAATGGGTGTGATAGTAGCAAAACAGATTTCAAACAAAAAGATGGAATTATTAGTCTGCAATCTTAAAGAACATAAATATTTGAATCATACAACGCCACCATTATAAAATCATAGCTGCAGGCAGCAATCCCATGGGATATTCAAAATGAAGGTATTAATATAACTGAAAAAAATGTACTGGCAGTGAGTGCAGGTAATCATCACCTGCTGACAGTAAAACAGCAAATGCATTTACATAAACATTAGATAAAGCAGGAGACAGCGGTATGTCTCTGCCATTGAAGAAAGTGATTTGTTCCTGTAGAGAATCCATTATCCATATTCCCAGAAATATGGTTCTACAAAGTACAAAGCAATGGAAACACAAGTAATATGGTTGTTGGCATATGCACCATGAAGTACCAAACTTATCAGCACTAGTAACAAAAGATGAAGTCACAAAAGCAGACAGTATAAGATATCCGGGCCCGCTTCTATGTAATCGGGTTACATAGAAGCAATTCCTTGTAATCCCCTCAAATTTTAAGATTTTGATATTTGATGAAAAATCTAATCCATTCATTTCATTTAGCATCATTTATTTAGTTATGAGACCAAGTTTCATACAAATCTAACATGCTCATGGCCACATTTGCTCAAAAACAGGTACATTCATGTGTAAATTAGGGAAAATGCTTAGATCTATTCACATATGTATTACAATGTAGCGATATTTTATAAAATTATTTATCCATGTAGTAATGATATTTTAGATGGTTTAGATGTTAAAACTACTACTTAAAAATTCATATTTAGCATTGAATCATTTTATTACGTTTATTTTACATGTTTGTAGATGGAGCCCATATAAAGTGATATTGGACAAATGAAAGAATTTCCGTAATAATATAAGTGATGCTAAAAGCAATAGATGGAGTGGATTTTTCATCAATCATCTAGATGTTGAAATGGAAGGAGTTACACAGAAAAAGGGTTTCATAGAAGCATCCCTAGAAAATATTAACAATACTTAATACTGTTTTGTTTCTCCCAGTACCATCAGTCAGTAGATAATTCATGTCTCGAAATTGTAATACCGACATAAACAAAAATGAAGTTTCACGCTGTCGAAAAAGAATAAACTGCAACATAATTTCCATTCATCCATTTATGAAAAAAGAAAATAAGAACTAACAGTTAACTGAATATCAACGAAATGCTGACCCCGTGAGCATGCCGAAGACAAAAAAATAATTAAAAAATTAAAAAGAAATCTTGATATTATGTAGCATAATGCAACTAGTTTGCTTCATCTACACATATTTGTTACTAGAACTGTAAGTTAACTGGATATAAGTAAAATGATAACACAGATTGTCAGCTCCCATCTCACCAGAAACAAATTTCCCTAGGTTTCAGAGCTTGGAGACCATGGTTAAAGTAGAGTAGCTAACAAATTCAAAAGCCTGGAGTTTATGTTTCAAGAATGACAAGACTTCAGAAGATCTACCATCATTCATATTTAAATATGTATGAACAGGTTGTTTGAGTATATTGTGGGCACAACCAACAATATGCCATCCTTTCAGATTTTTTTCCATGGCCTTCTTGGAGATAATTGTGTAGGAATCATGATTGAAGTGGATTTAACTATATCATAGCATGATTAGCACTACATGTAATCCATCTTTCCAGAGATACTTCAGACTCACACTCTTGCCCCCACATACAACCTCTTTATAGTTCCTGAAAACTTTAGAAACAAACTCTTTGAACCAGCCCCCCACTTATCAATCTAATAAAGTCCACCTAAGATAGTGTAACACAATTTGAAAGGAGACCCTAAAAAATATGTCTCTTTGGTTAGCCTGCCTTAGAAAGTTTTATTGTGAACAAGATATCTGGGTGGATACCTCAAAAGGGACAGATAATTTCACTTCTACAGGTCACCAGATAACAAAGACCTCTGTCAATGTAGTTCAGAGACTTTCACTTAAAATCATGACATTAGGCAGAGAATTAGCATGTTTCCCATTGAGGTAGGGAGCACATGTTTAGTTGAGAGCCAGCACATTTCGTTTGAATAGGAAGAGAGCAAATTTAAGGGCAATTGATAGCGTATCTATAGCATCTCAGATCCTTAATCATCATGAGAAATCCACAGCGAAAATCCCAAAACATACAAAAAACAGATAACCATGTACAACCTAGAGCACGGAAGGGATAAAGAAATAATAGTATAGAAGAAAACAGAGACAAAGGGGCGATGTTGTTTCACTTTTCAATAAATAATTTTTTTTTCCTCAAGCATATTACATATACATGAATTGGAAAACCTATTTAGATCCTCTCCTCCTCAATTATAATAAAAGGCATCACCACTCAGTGGCATGACCATGCATAAAGTTGTGTTTGTAGGGTTATGATTCCATGGAAGATGCACAGATTGTATTTTTTTTAATGAAATCCAAACCACTACTCACATTCACCAGTATGCATTTATTTACAATTCCAAAAGTTACTTTGACTGGAAACATATACTTTCTGCAAATTTAAAATCAATTGAGTGAATATGCTATTGAATTCTAAAAATAAATAAAAACTTATAACAGTTTCCAATATATGTAAACCCAATTGCACTGAGTTGAATGGAATCACAACCCATATATGCACAGTCATGCATATATGGGGAAGTGATTCCATACAACCCATTGCAGAGAGTAATTCCATGATACTTTTTATTATGGATTTAAAATAATATTGATTAGATACAAATCAAATGGTAATATTAATCAATGTCTTTTATGATTCCCAGAATTGAAATTCGAAAGTTTATGGAGGCCATATATTCACTCCCAATTTTAATGCTTGTATATTCACTCTAAAATGATTTTTATTTTTTGAAGCATGTAAGATTCCTACAAAGGAAATTTTTTTATATATGTAGGGTTCCAATTTGATGGAACCTACTCCACCAGAGTCATTTGAGTAATGGTGCTCTATTTTGGTTATTTTAACGATTGAACAAAAAATTCACATTCATTATATTTAATATCATTTATTTGGTTAAGAAAATAATTCATCTAAATCACAGATTTATATAGTTCATTGTTAGTGGATAATCGATATAGACATATTAAAATTCTTTCTTGTTACATCGATTTTAAAGTTTTTAATTAAACATCTATACTTTCTAAAATGTTTAACATGTATAGAGGAATGAATCGATACATTATTATAATATTTTCATGGCTGTACAAATGGATCTATGTAATTTTCCTATTTGGCACACATTTTTCTATCTTTTTGAACAATACAATCTGTACGAAACTTTGATTAAAATGATTTTGGGTATTATAATTTTAAAAATAATTTTAATATGAAGAACGGGTCAGATTTTCATTCGATCATCAAGATGGCCCAAACGAAGTCATTACCCCAGATTACTTTGGTGGAACGGGTTCCATCAAACAGGAAACCATATATGTATCGGAAAATTATTCAATACAACTAGTTCCACAGACTCACTCCACGCAACTAGTTAATTTTGGATCAAAAATAATGTTTCAAATGCATCCACATCAACCATAATACTAACTATATTTATTTATTCTTGCTACCGAAATTACTTGGATTAGAAACTTCTAGATCGAGAAACCTAATAGGAAATCTTCCTTTATTCATTTTCTCCATTTGTATTCATAGCTGGTTCTGCATAAAAAGCAACTGGGAATCGCATCCCCCGGTTTAAAGGACATATTTTGCATTAATGACTACAGCTTTTGAAGGAGGTGATAAGATGCCACACAAATATGCAAGTACCACACAGCCCACCCATCAAAAACCAACACCAGAAAAAAATAATAATAATAATAAAACAAGCAGACAAAAACAAAATAAATGAAAGACGTTTCCTCTAACCTTTTGTATCAGACTCTACCAAAAAAAAGGAAATCCCATGTACCATCTCAAAGGGCATCCTTCGTATCAACCACAAAATTCCCACCATACGGGTATATACAATGCCCCACATTCTGGCTAGGCTGGTTTCAATAGAATTTCAACCTCTAATAAAAAATTAATTAAGAAATTAAAATCCTGAAATGAGATAGCTGGAGGGAATGTAAGTTTAATGATAAAGGCATCTTTTGAAATATCCTGTTCATGCCCAACATAGTTCTTACATCAAGCCATCAAGTGGAAAAGGGGAATAAAAATTCCTTTTCCTTCCCCTAGCTAAAAATGCCTTTCACCAAACCAACTTTTTCTATAATTAATGGAAACTGATTTCATATACTCACGTCTACTTAGCTTCAATGCATCTAAGTGTATTTAACCTTTTTTTATTTTTTTTGAAACTTTTTTACAAGATTATTAATCTAAGAGTACTTAACATAAAATTACTGAAAATGCCAATGATTTTAAAAAATCAAAAACAAATACCTAAAAATCTCCAGAAATGGTAAACATAGATACACATGTTAAATATCCTTAGATTAATAATCGTATAAAAAATATTTCAAAAAAAAATTTAAAATGAGTATTTGCACTTAGGTGCTTGAAAGCTAAGCGCACCCGGATGCATGAAATCAACTTCCATAATTAATAGTATCTTCTCCAAGAAAACATATCTAGCCCATTTTATTCCCCACTTTCTTAACATTATTTTTGTTCCTCTAGATATTATTTCATGACTAACAAGATTTTTACTTCAGACAACATTGTTGCGTCCTAATCTCCTCCCAAGTTGAGACTTGGCACTGAGGAACAAGGAAGAAATCAATTCTCCTTTTCCCCACCACCTTTGGTTGATGACAAATTCACAAACCCCAAGAACCTACTTTGTCCTCCTTATTTCCTGTATTTCATTACCTTCCATCTTTCAAGGAAGAAGAACTCTTTTCGTCCTTTTCCTCACCACCCTTAATTAATGTGAAATTCAACAATCCAACTATCCTACTTTGTCCTCCTTAATACTTAGTTTTTTTTTTTTTTTTTTTTTATCATTGCCTTCCATCTTTCATGGGAAAGATGTTGCGAGAAGTCTTATAGCATAGGCCGCCATTCAGACATGCCAATCCCAACTTCTTATCCTCAAAGACTATTATTGGCAATAAGAACTTCCAGTTGAGATAAGAAGCAATTTTTTCCAAAAATCAATTTAGTTTAATCTCAACTTTCTATAGTGAAACTTCACATAAAGAAAAAAGAAGGGGCAACTTTAACTTGGATATGCTATTAAACAAAATTTATGAAGAAGCGTACTCACCAATCACCAACGCACAGAAATCCATTAAGCAAACCCAAGCTTTGGTTATTTGCAAGCTCTGGAGCACGCTCTGCCACTGCTTCATTCTCCATGTCCAATGCAGCATAAAAATCAATTGTTACATCTCCTTGCTTCTCATCATCCATCAGATCTTTTCCAGTAGCAGCAAGATTTATTTTTCCAATTTTGTTAACCTACAAAGATGTGTGAGAATTGAGCCTATTTAAATAGTGCAGCTAACTATTTTAGTTAAATAATATAATAAAAATTGATGAATTTACCTCATCAAACCGCTTTGCTGCATATGTATTATAATGCTCAAATGCTTCATCATCCTTAGGGAGTAAATGAGCCCATCTAAGACAAAGGAAATGGGTGTTATCAGAGAAAACAGACCACCTAAGTCACTATTTAGTGAATTGATAAATTTGACACGAAAACAGAAAAGCAAGTCCACATTGTACAGGTGACATTATGTTCAATGGATAGGATAAAATTCCACATTCCATGCGTGAAGCAAATTAGACCGGGAAACATATATTGTCATTTCTACACCAAGAATCTTTTTAGGCAAGACTGGTAACAGAAAGATATTTCCACATGACTAATATTGGGCAGGAACAAACTTTATTCCAGACCATTTATTCCACGTGACTGATAATTTTGGCAAAAATCAAAAAAAACCACCTTCGATATGGTCCATTTGGGAAGATGTAAAGAGTGGGAATGGGAAATTTTTTGAAAAGCTCAAGTGATGTGATATGATTGTGGTAGCATAGGATTAAAGTGCAATTGATATGATAATTACACGGAAAGATGTGAATGAATGAAATATAGGGATAATAATGAAAAATTAGGGTAGTTAGTTAAGAGGTCAAATCATATGGAAATGTGTTTCCCACTCCCCACTTCCCCTTTACCCATTACCAAACGCACCCTTAGTTCGGTTCTCTATCTCAAAAGAGCCATCTGAAAGAAAACATTTGCACCCAACGCCTACAAACATACTTAACTCTTTTGACTCTATAAATGTCATCTAACATGCATGTTAAATCCAAGATAATTCATATAGACTGAATACTATATGCTCCATACGGTCCATGAAGCAAGAGATGAGGTGCGTTTGGAGAGGGCATATAGTTTATTAGTAATTAATTCTAGAATTAATTCAAAAAAAAATACTACAGGCTCCATACAGTCCACGAAGCAAGAGATGAGGTGCATTTGGAGAGGGCATATAGTTTATTAGTAATTAATTCTAGAATTAATTCAAAAAAAAAATTCCTATAGGCTCCATACGGTCCATGAAGCAAGAGGTGAGGTGACTTTAGAGAGGTCATATAGTTTATTAGTAATTAACTCTAGAATCTAGATCCAGGCCCTCATAAGATCATACTGTCCAATTGATTAAAACACAACTCTGTAGTAATTTCCTGTGACCATTATCACTCTTTGGAAAGATGTATTCCTCCATATTGCATAAATAACATAATCAAAGGGAAACATAACATCACAAAGAGAGGATTTTGCGTTGCAATTTAGAGAAATTGAAATTAACAGATTACCGATCTTCCTTGAGCAGCTTTGGTTAACTATTCATCACTTTATCTTGATGTTTATAGATTTTCTTTTAACTGTAATGGAACTTCTCTTAACATTTTTCTTCTCCTATAGTGGAACTTCTTTTAATATGTTTATTCTCCTCATATTATTTTCACTAAATCTTCCCAAGCCAGTCAATCATGCTTGCTTCTATGCAGAAAAAGATTCTCTGAAACCGACTACTCTTTTCGGTAACTTTCATAAATGCAGTGCAAAACACAAGGAGAAGCTACCAAGTTGTAGTTCCAATTATTTCTACATAGGAACTCTCTTTCTTATATATCTGTTGATTGTTGTTATGTGTGTATAGGGAGACAAATCGCAACCAAACCCCTATCGAAATAACTGCTAAAATATCAAAAACAAAAATGAAATGCACTTTGAAACCTTCGTTTGGTACCATAATATATAAGTGCACCTTGAAATCTTCAAGTTCGGGACCTCTTTATTTTCGACAAGTCGCAATAAGTTGCATGTTTAAACTTGCAAGCAATAGCAATCACAAATCAATTTGGACTTGATTCTTTGCAACGAGATAAGATCAAGGAAACAAATCCATGCAGTTCAATATCATATTTGCAGGCAAGGAATCAATATAACATATGGAAAACAAAAAGTCTAAAATATTTTGAAATGTACCACCAAACATGGTGAATATCTACCGTAAAAACCCCAGAAATGGCAAGCAACCAATAAAAAAGCTGCAATAACTTCATCATCAAAACATACAGAGCTTGCCTTCAATGCCAAAACACTTCCAGTAATCAGCCTCATCAAATGTAACACATGACAGAAACAGTTGCCATTTCCAGAGAGCTGCTGGTGCTCAGCAGATGTTTTCCAAACAATGCTTCATCTAGTAATTGAGAGTCAGGATTGCAATTTCCCATGCAGTCTCTCATAGCCCATTTATCAATAGCTTTCTGATAGTCTCAAGGTGACGAAGAGTGCCCAAAGGTGAAAGTTCCAACAGTTAAAGAGGGTTCCAGTTTGGCAAGTTAGGATCTGTCTTCAAAGTAAATAGTCCAAGGAAATACCCATCCCGCATTAATGTCTACAATCTAGAAACTTGCTTTGAGACAGCACAGCATTAAACTCCTTTTATTCAAATGGGCATCAAGTCAGCATCCATTTCACTTCCCTAAATTCCACCAGTTCTTCACCAACCAAGAAGACATGGATTATCTGAACAAGAACCAATCCTCCTCATGACAAAACAGAATTAATTCATCTTGATACAATCTTCCCACGAGGTCCTAGTGCCAGCCAATCAAGTCTTCTTATCCACCAGTGAGCTGAAAGTTGTGCATTCCTCCTAAGGTCTTCATTTAAAAAATACTGTGCTATCCGTTTCCCATGAACTGTACAAATCTAGCCAGAAATTGGAATGGATATAGTTCCATTACAACTCAATTTGAATGGCTGCCATCAACTTCTTAGGTGCCAACATTAACTTATAACCACAGGAATGACATACTTCCGCAAAGAGCACATTTAGCGAGCATCAAATCTTCACTCAACCATTAGAAATTCCACTTGTCAGCAAGACTAAACTTAGTCTCACATCTTCAGCAAAATCGTCAACAGGGCATTATCTTAGTGTGCCCCTGCTACCGGTGAGGACCAGCTCTAGCCTGGGTAAAAGGACACTACTCCAAAGAGGGGCCACTCCCAGCCCAGCTCAGAGATGATAGACGCAAGATAGGCAGCTTATCGTTAATCTTTTGCCATGCAATCATGACCATTTTATCATCATCATCACAAAGTGTTTCAAACCTAAGTGGGTTCAGCTGCATGAATCTTCTTAACACCATTTCCATCAAGGACACCAATCAAACAGCCAAACACACACAAAAAAAAAAAAAGGAAAGAAAGAAACACCAGTCAGTTCACATGAGGAGCCTTTTAATGATCCACGCTTCAGTTGAACATAATCTAGCATGTCAGGAGCCCCAATTAAGTAAGAATAAGCCATAACCAGGTCATAACTTAATCAGTCTGAACCATCGGGTCAGTAGCAAAGACAGATGTAGCAATCCAGAAGCCCCTCCATTATTCAGGTATCACTTGCAACAGACCAGATGCGAGATATTACCATTTGATGAGACCATATTATACAGAAACCATGTAACTGTTGGCTAAAAAGAAAACTCCCTCATTGAGCAGGCACACACTGTGGCAGTACAGAAATTCACAGTTCTGTGGTATAAGAATCATTGGATGAAGAATCAAACACCATACAATTTGTGAAGAACACAGGAAGTAAAAAAACATTTATCTGACATGATCAAATGAATTGAGCACCATGCATAAACTAAATCATCTTAGCATCAAATTGGCAATGGATGAAACAAACTCTAACTCAAATAAATATCTTTGTAGAAAAGGAAAAGAAAGAAATCCCTATGATGCAGCTTGGGAAAACAAATTATGATAGATAACTCACATGTCGTCAAGATCAATAAAACCCAATTTGACCAGCATAGCTGTCAGGCGGTAGAGCCCAAAAGGAACAGGACTGTTCACTTCCATACGCTGATAATACTGGAATTTGAACCCCAGAATTTGAGTTGCATGAGACTGCAAAAAAGCCAAATGGGCCAAATAATATCCACGTAAGACAAACAAAGTACAGCATACCTATAACAAGATGAAACTCCAAAGTCCATACAAGCACCACTTTACCTTTGGGAAAATAGGTATAAGGTCAAGGAAAATATTATTGTCAGGCTGCAGTTCAAAACACTCAAGAACCTGAAGCACATCAGAAGAAGATAGAAACATCATGCATAAGATACATGTCACAGTGCCAAAGTGGATGCCCGCTAAAGCTAACACAGTTACCAAAGAAATAAATGATCATATCTAAAGCAATTAACAATCAGCAAATTAAGCATCAGTTTTTTAACCAGTGTGATTAAAATAAAAAGATCACTCATCAAATCAGTATGTTCAATCTAGTTTTGCACACTGGATAACTACCGCACTTTCCCAACTTCCAATCCATAACCCATAATTTCAATATCAACATTTTCCATGAAATATGTGCTTTTATTTACTTCATGGAGAATGACCATAACTTTCAAACCAATAGGAAAAAATTGAAAAAATATAAACTCCCATTTAATATGAAGAGATGTTTACCTATACCAAACAAACTATTTCCCGGATCATAATTTATAATTTCTGTTAATGATGATATCTTTTGGTTTGGTCTTCATCAACCTCAAGGTTAATATCATGCTTCCTCATAGTCTCTCATTTCACCCTAGCCCTCATGATCCTAAATAAAGATTTTAAAAGAATTCAAATTAAATATAAAAGGATATGTATAGAACAGCGGAATAGGAGAAACTCACGATATCAAAAGCACGATTGGGATCAAGATCGAAGTGGCCAATTAATGACTGCAAACGTCAAAACACAATGAGGAACAAATCCAGAAGCATATAAAAGAAATCCAAAGGAAAATTTAGCAACGTGCAATAAAACCTTAATGATACTGATCTTTGCTATTGATGTGCTCTGAGTAGTAACTTGTGAACCACTTTGGCAAAGAAGGCTAAGCTGCAAGAGCCACAAATTAAAGGAATTGAGTAGACTCCTATAGCATAATGAAATGCAATTTCACCATTCATAAGAAACACAATGTTGAGACCAAAATCACAGGCATAAAGTCCCAGCCAACCAAAGAAAATAGTTTACCCCACAAACCCTTCCAAATCAAATTACTAGCCCTAAGCATAGACGAATCAATTTTATCACCAGTAATATTGGTCATAAAATCTTTCCAGAGGTTGGCGCTGTTTTACCAACAAAAATCAATAACAGCCTTTTTATACCCATAATTTCTGACTTATCAATAAAGCAAACATTAATCATTACCAACAATAAGTAATTGCTAATTTTCAAATAAAGAGGAAATGCAAATAACTAAACACAATCACCAGAAGATAACTTGTAAAGAAAGGAAATAATAGAATGAAAACATAAAGCAGAGGAAAAGGAAGAAGCTAATCACAGGTGGTTAGCATCTCGTGAGTTCCTACACAAAATCTGAATTTGATGAATAAAGAATCTATTGCCGGTTGCCACAAAAACAAACTAAACCATCAATAAAATCACTACAGCAGAAATATAGGCAAGTACTGCGAAAAAATATAGAATTTGAACTTACCAGTTTGGCATAACCCTCACTCTCTTCCCGAAGAAGATTGAATTTCGTTTGCTGATAAAGAAGCCGTGTGTTTGCTCTAACCTGCAGAATACCAACGATTACAGAAAATGGCAAAGAAAGAGAAAATGTCAACAACACCAAAATCAATGGCATGAAAGATGGTGTCACAACCTAGAATCTAATTATTGTAGAATTAGTCAAACAAATATGAAATGCAACTTGAATAATATGGTGAGGATATAGATGAGGAACCAACTAAGATTTTAGACCAAGTAGTACCAGCAACTCATTGCTTTAGGCATCAGGATCAATAGTTCATGAAAGTGAAAATTTGGACAAGACACTATAAATAGAATTCAAGCAAAATGGAAGAAATAACTGGGTGCTTGAAGAATTTGATGTGACTGTCATTCCAATTAAATTTAAAAAAAAAAAAAATCTTATAAGAAAACAATGAGACCAACAATGATTTATGGGGCAAAATGTTGGGCTGTCAATGAATAGCATGTATATAGAATGAGTATAACAGAAATTAGAATGTTATGGTTGATGAGTGATAAAAACAAGGTAATATAAAATTTAAAAATAAAATAATCTGAGACGATCTAAAGGTGAAACCAATAGTTAATAAAAATGAGAGAGTAGACTAAGGGTCCATTTGGGAACACATGTAAATGGGGGGAAAAAACTCCCCACTTCTTCCCACGCATCTTTTGATATGATTTGACATCTTAATTACTTAATTATCCTACTTTTTCTATTATTACCTTTATATTTCAATCATTTTTTCACATCTTCCCTTACAACTACCCGATCTATTTTAACTTTATTTCTTTCACTACTAATCATTACCCTGTCAAATCACATCATTCTCTCACTTTTTCAAATGATTCCCATTCTCATTTCCAACTTTTCCATCTTCCCAAACACACCTTAAGATGGTCTAGGTGTGTTAAATAATGATGATTAAGAAAAATGAGTTTATTCAAACGAAAGGTCATAAGAGAACAAGAGGATGCACCAAAGAAAATAGATACGAGTAATTAAGAAAGAAATGAAGGCATTAGAAATTATTGAGAACATAGTTCATGATCATAAAGAATAGTGCAATAAGATCCATGCAGCTAACCCCAAAAGGGTGGGAATCAGATTTAATGATTATGATCTAAATAAGTGCTAAACAAAGTTAAGTTTATTTAATACTAATTCAATGTGAATATATACGGACGTGACTGAATGCACTTGGTGCACCCGGGTGCATTTCACCTATTTTTTAAATTTTTTTTGAAATTTTTTTATACAACTGTTAATATAAGCGTATTTAACATGTGTATCAATTTTTACCATTTTTGGACTTTTAGATATTTATTTTTGATTTTTTAAAATCAGTGGCATTTTTGTAATTCATTAATTATGGAAAATTACGGAAATGCCACTGTATTTAAAATTCCAAAAAAAATACTTAAAAACATCCAAAAATGGTAAAACTTGGTTTATAGATTTAATACACCTAGATTTACTTACCCATGAAAAAAAATTTAAAAAAATAGGTTTTTGGGCCAGACGCACGGCCTGCTCGGCTATATATATATAATATATAGTTATTTCATTAGGGGCTTTGCTTATATATAACCATGTTATATAGAAGTGGTTCCATGTAACTCCTATTTTTAATATCTTAATATTTGATGTAAAATCTACTTCATTCATTATATTTAACATCATTTACTTAACTAAAAGATCAAGTTTCATCCAAATCAAATATGCGAATGGCCACATTTTCTGGAAAATGTGTGTGTGTGTGTCTATTCAAGTGTAAATTATGAAAATCTTAGATACATTTACACATGTATTAAAATGTAAGAATACTTAATAAAATCTATTTATCCACATAATAGTAACATTATAGATGATTTAGATGTTGAAAATACAACTTTAGAATTAATATTTAGCATTAAATCATTTTCTTATGTTGATTTTACACATTTTGCGCATAGGGCTATACACATTGACGCTAGCTAAATGAAAGAGTTTTCATGATAATATAAGTGATACTAAATACAATAAACATAATAGATTTCAAATCAAGTACCGAGATATTAAAAATGGAAGAGGTTACACGGAAAAGGGATTTTATAGAAGCAAAGCCCATTCTATCAAATTCCTCATGCTGTCATGCAGCTTTCTTTTCAGTTGAAACCCCCCAAAAAGTGTTTTTTGGGCACTTACAAGAGTATGCTAAATTCATTTTGCACAAGTAGGTGTGTTTTTACTCATTAATGCATACGACATAGTAAATAAAGTAATACCAAATTGGGTTTGGATTTATGAAGGGGAATGCTTTTAAACAAAATAGTGACATCCAACCTACCTCTTTTCCTTTAAGATCTTGTGCTTTCAGCTTACACATTTCAGACTCCCACAAGAATTCTTCCTGCCACATCAAATTCCAAGAACAAACTTTGATATACAATTGCCCCAAAAAAAGGAAGTTCAAAAAAAAATATTCGACGCTGAAGACATTCTGCATTTACCTCACAGCGCTCATGGAAAAGTCTCACTGGAACCATCAAAGAGTCCACAAGCCACTTTGCCTATGTTCAGAAAAGACATAAGAATGCTAGGAGATGACGTTTGTCAAACACTTACAAGCAGAAATGAGGAAATAAAAACAAACAGAACAAGCAGATAAACATAGAAGAAATACAGACTACAAAGGCAATCTAAAGCACCTCTTGGGTTTTGCAAATTGGAAGCTCAAACTTCCTATAACAATTCTCTCAAAAGAACCTTCTTGAGGATTGTACATCCCACAACTTGACCATTTTTAAGTGAGTTCCAGAAAATAATGTTTCTCTCAAACATTTGAAGAGTACACGCTTCATCATGATTTTTTCTTCAGAGATTCTTTGAAAGCATATCTGGATAAATGAAAAGGTGAAAAGCGGCAAAAAGGAATTCTGTGATATGATAGATAACAAAATTTGATAAGCTTGTGGGATGAAAAATAGGGGATAATTATTGAAAATAAAGGTAAAGGGCAGGTTTTTAAGGATTTTATGGTAGTTAAATAGCGAATCACATTAAATGAGGTGGAACTAATCCCTATTTCTTCTCGACAAGCTTTAACAAAAATTCCAAACACTCTCCAATGCATAACTTTTTAGAACACTACTAAAAATCCAAAAGTACTTCCTACACTTGCTAATGGACTTAGGGCCTGTTTGGCCAAACAACTAGTGGAACCTAACAGGCTAACACGCCTGTTGGTAACAATATGGAAACAGAAGAATACAAGTTGGTAAAATAGAAAACAACCCCCCATAAGAGAAGGCTAGATCCACTATGTTGACCATGTCGTGGATGGTTCAGATGCAGTATGGACACAGTAATGGGTTGACACAATGGAGGTGTATTCATTGTTTTGCATGGCATAAGTTACCTTATGAGTAGTTAAGCCAAAACTTAACAATAGTTGCAGAGAAAGCAAAAGGCAGACCAGAACATTGCCATTGTACTTCCCAAGTGACACAAACCAGTAACTCGACATGTTCACAGTTTATAAACTGTACATACACAATATATATAAACAATGCACATAAAAGTGAACAAATCACACCACCATGCATTTGGTGTGGTGGTAACCCAGCTAGCCTTGAGTACGATAGCTGTTGGGTTCAATTTGTGGCAGCAGCATATGGGCGTGGAAAAAAGAAGTGAACAGCAGCAGGAGAAAATGGTGAGTGATGGCAGTAGTCTCCCCCAAGTGGCACAGGAGTGTCCACCGTTGGGATAAATCCAAAAATATTGTTAGCTGTGTCAATATATTATAAGAAATTTGTTATAATGTCTCAGATCTTAGTTGGAAATATCTGTTGGGATGATTGTAAATACCCATCCCAAAAAAAAGAAAAAGTGAACCAATCACTAACATCAGGACATGCTGTAAGGCCAAGTGGCCAACCTCCCTTTGCCCACCATGAAGCATAGGAATGCAACCTTTCCAAGTGCCTTCTCATGGGGAGGCAGGAATAATGAATAAAGTAAATCAAAGAAATGTGGGCAAAACTATAGTTAGGGTGCAAAGGGCTCTTGGGCCTAGGATTAGGTTCATGATGCACAGGCAAGGCATGGCCCAAGTAAAGAGCCTATGCACACCTTTAACAACTATGGGGTAAAACCACGAGGAAATAGCTTAGGAGGAGGAACCAAAATAGTTCAAGGACCAACCCATACTATCAATTAAGCCATCAACACATTTGTTACAATAAAAGAAATTCTTGCAATGGAAATCAGCTCAACAGTTTGTTTAAATTCCTATCTGGAAAAAATACAATGTCCAGGACGTAGATGTTGTGAATGACTTCTAAGCACCGTTTGATTTCCTCTGGTCATAATTCATGAATAGCTCAACCAACTTCGTAAAAAAAAATTGATATTTTCCCAGAAAGCACATAACTCCATTAAATCTGAGCGTTATTCTCCACAAGCCATGCCAGCTAAATAGGATTTGGTTTAGCATGGAACTGAAATTATTTTCGCCTTCTAACAATAAACCGCGAGTCTGTGACATTTGAATATCAAGAAAATTGCGTAGCCTTGAATATGAAACATATGCTAAAGACTATTTTAGAATGCTGAACTGCTTGCATAAGGCTAAGTTTGTTTCCTTTTTGCTCTTCATGTGTTAATAACTTTTCTATCATCAATGTACAAAAGAATAATTCCCAAAAAGGCTATTATAGTCACTGCATTAAATGTCCACTGCTTAGTAAAGTAAGAAAAATGTCAAGACAAGGCTTTAGAAATTTGGACTAGATAAAAAGGCATCGGGCAAGTGAAAAGTCATCATTAACTAGATTAACAGTGAACTTTTAACAGGAATAGGTAAAAATGAATGAAAATTTACCAATTTCACAAGACGAGCACGACACTCAACCGGCATTGTTAGCTGCAAAAAATATATATCACATAAAACCATATTCAGAAGGATATTCAGCCGACAAAAATGAAAAAGAAGACATGTGTATGCCTTTTGCTATGGTGAATGGAAATTGATGGGAAAAACTAAAAATAAAGTTCCTGTTTCAGATAATCTCATGTATCAGTTTTCTTTCCATAAAAAAGACCCTTACAAAAGCATTAACCACAGAGATGAGCAACTGGCAAAGTATTTGTTCGAATGTAAAAAGAAAAGCAAGTTTACACTAAAATGCAAAAAACATAACAAGGCGTCTGTATTCATTGTCATTATATCCATCTTTCTCCAATATGGGCTCATAAAACGACTATGACAGGATTTATAAACCTCAACCCAGAAAAATATACAAACCACAGTGGCTTCCCAAATGGACTCCACTAGCTGGAAATTTCCAATTGGATAATAATTCTTATGAATGATTGGAATTTATTCAGATGAAAAACAAATAGAAGTTAACAGTTACAGTATACAGCCACCATACAAAATTTACAACATTTTTGAGATGGATAAATGTGGGGCACGCTTCAAGGATCAGTTGGTGTAATATTCACATTGGCCACACCTCAACAAACAAAGGAAAGACTGATAGAATAGGTATCAGCACACAGCTGATTTACTCAAGAGTAGGCATCAGCACACAGCTGAAGACTGATAGAATAGAGGTTAGAAAAAACAGGTATCAGCATAGAGCTGGAGATTGACAGACTTGATCCATGTAAACGATGAAGTGAATGCTACTACTTTTTTCCATCAATTCACCATTGAAATGGGCTACCTTTTTCGGTAATTAAACTATCCATGGCCGCAGGGCCTAATTCCTTTGCTCACTCAGTTAAAGGTAACCTCAAAGATGCTGGCAAGCAACATCTGGAGATTTGAACTTTGTACATGAGTTTTTGCTCATTAAATGTTACTGTGATTACCTACACGTTTAAGAACTCGAGAAGTGGAATGACAGCTGCAAATGAGGCAGAAAGTGAGAGAATAAGCATGCAAGATGTAAGATATCAGGTAGTCTCACGAAAATACACATCTCACGAATTGATTGGCCACCACACAGATGCCACGGATTAAAGCATGGTGTGTAAAGTGCTACCAAATCTCACATACTGGAATCATTTCCAGCTGAAGCATCACTAGGAAATCAACAGGGAAGATCCATAGTACTCAGCACTTCCTCCCAAGCAAACCCTTAAACCTCTTACACCAACTAAAAACAGAAAAAAATAAATTAAGAACTGGCCAACAAGTATAGAACACTCACATCTAGCCCCATTTGAGCAATGATATCTGCAAATAGTGATGCCATCTCCTCTTTGGACTGCTTATCCGAGAATTCAACTGATTCCACTATTGCTTTGCACTTTTGAGGTGGTAATTCCCCACGAACCTGAAAAATCAATTTTAAAAAAAAATAATTTCAAAAACCTACAACCGCTGCAACAGAATCAACTACGAGCTACTTACCAAGAAAGCTACATCAGTTCTATAAAAATAAAAAAGAAACATGAAGAAGTAAACTAGAAGGGGAGATATCGGTTGTAAGAGATAGAGACGCACGACGCATGCGCAGAGCTCGTAGAGGAGGCGAGGTGTTGGGACAGGGTTGGGCAGCTTGAAATTGGAGCTTGGATTTTTCCATTCTCGGATGCAGTCCTCCGTGAGGTATTTATACTCCGTCGATAGAACAGACATAGATAAGGGAGAGGAATGTGACCAAAATGTTTCAACTGTTTAGGGTTTTGGGTTTGGGAGGAGGAAAGATTTCTGGGGGGGCGATTCCAGGGTTGGGAAGGAGTGAGGTGGCAATTGCAAGTGCTGATTGGGGCCGCCGATACGAGAAAGCGGATTGGGTAGGAACGTGAAAGAGATATCTAATGAAACGCGGGAATTGGAGAGCGGGGAAGAGGGAAAGAGAGGAGGGAGGTTATCGATTTTCAGCCGGGCATGCGCATTGGGGGAAGAAGCCTGAACAGGTGGGTAGGGTTCTTTGGGCGATTCGCGCGAGGTTGGGCTGGCCAAGAAGGACTAGCACGCTGCTTACTGCTTGTGCGGCTCTTTCCCGTTCGGATTGGGATCCAGGAAGGTACGGAAGCATCCTCCCAATTCAATGGTCGGTGCGAAATTAACCAATTCGGAACGGAATTTATCATCGCCCTCATTTTCATGTGGATCCCATTCCGCAACGATAATATAATTTATATTTTTGGTTAAAATTATATCACCAGTGTAAGAGTCATAAATCATAGATTTTCTTAAGCTACGAAATGAATGCGTCAGGCACTTTGACTCTATATGAAATAAATCATTTATGGTACGATTATTACCATTTTACTGACAGATTTATCTTAATTGAGTTAAACTGAGTTTTTTTTATATTTTTATATACACGGTGACATCCAAATATCATAATGGAGCACACTCATACCGTAAAGAAAAATTTTTCCTTAATCCTCGTAACGATGGAGAAATTATAAAACTCTCATTAAAGTAGACTAAATCCTAAAAATACTAAACACGGTACCTACATTCAACTTTCAACAAAAATAGAACAACATACCTCGGCAAATAGGACAGCAATCCTATGCTCCCGATAGCGTGCAGTGTTGTATGCTTCCGGGCGCATATACCTATTTTTTTTTATTTTTTTTTCAAAATTTTTTTACAGTAGTGTTAATATATATGTATTTAATATGTGTATAAATTTTTAACATTTTTGGGGTATTTTAGATTTTTATTTTTTATTTTTGAAAATCAGTGGCATTTTAGGTAATTTTAAATTACTAAAATGCCACTGATTTTTAAAAATTCGAAATAAATATCTAAAAATCTCCAAAAATGGTAAAAATTGATATATACGTTAAATAAACTTAGTTTAACAAGTTCATGAAAAAATTTTGAAAAAAAAATTAAAAAAAAATAGGTATATGCTCCCGAGAGCATGCAGCACTGCACGCTCCCGGGAGCATAGGATTAAGTTCCGGGCAAATAATGCCACTTTTGTTCTTGACTTGGTGGTAATTGAGTTATTTGAGTTTTGACCCATACAAAATATTATATAATTATTTGTTATAAGAAAAGACAATGCTCACCATTTAAAAAAGAGTAATCATCCTATCAATCTGAGCTAAACAAATGACTATTTAATTTGGGAAACAAATTTACTTTTAATATTAATTTTTCTAATACAATTACTAATCTAACTACATTTAATTAATAAAATTAATTTCAAATATACCCACTACATTTGCCCTTAATTATAAATATATTCACTAAGTTTGAAAACTTTCGTATATACCCACTGAGTATGAGTGAAATTTCAAATATATCTATTCTGTTAGGCATAATTAAAAATCGTAGTCATCCATCATATGAAATGTCCAGAATACCCTTATTATTTAATAATAATAGTCATTCGACTATGATAGAAGTTAAACAATATAATAGAAATAGATGTAATATAAGAGAAAAGTTAGACAAAATGAGTTTAACGGTTTAGATACTGCACAAATCACAATAAATATTATATTAATCAAGGGTATTTTGAGATTTTAAAATTATTAAACGTTTATAATTGTCATAATTGATATATTTGAAATTTCACTTGTACTTAGTGAGTATATGTGAAAGTTTTCAAACTTCGTAGGTATATTTATACTTAAGAGCAAATGTAGTGGGTATATTTAAAATTAAGCCTAATTAATAAATTAAGTTTTACTATTTTAAAAATGTGTATATATTTTTTATATTTTAAAACACCCAGATGCTTTAGTCAATTTTTATAGCAAAGATGCATAAAACACAGCTATGTTTAAAATTAAAAACAATTATATACATATTTTTAGTAATTATAAATTTTAGTTTATAAATTAAATACATTTAAATTAATAACTTTATTATAAAAAAAAATTCAAAAGATACTACAAAATAAGTTTTTCTAGCTAAGTGGTGATTTGCTTAATTTGGGCTAAGAGATTACTACTCTTTAAAAAAAGAGTTAAGAACTTCACATATCATGATATTGCCCTTGGAAATGGAGCACACTTGGCCAAGTTCAACATATGCGTTGTATTGGACGTGTGCACTGCCCGTATATCATATGTTGAGTAATTTACTACGGCTATGTTTGTCAATGTAAAAATTTTGAAAAAAAAAAAGAAGACTATCTTTTTCCACTATCATTTTTATACACTTTTATATGCAAATGTCTTATTTTATAATCATTTATTTACATCTTTACATGCAATGACCTTATATTTTTTTTATTGAAAATGACCTTATATATTATACATAAAAAAAATACTTTATATATTTTAAATTTATTCACTTTATTGATAATGATCATCCCTATCTAGGGGTGCAACTTGTTACGCGTTGAGCCCGAACTTGATTTCTAACGATGTTAAAACTTATTTTCTACAACCCGAACCCGGTAAATCCGATTTGTAAATGTGATAGGGTTAGGATTCAAATGAACCCGAACTCGATTTTTATTTTATATTTATTATAAAATATATTTTACGGTTTAATTCATCGACCCGAATAATGAATAAAAAAATAAAGATATCTATTCAATACATTCAACCCTTTTATAGAAAGAAATGAAAGAGGTAAAGGTTCATGTTTGAACGAATCACACGTAGAGATATTGATAACACACATTGAGTTAACGGTATTTCATAAATGATGGATTGAGCGGCGGCTCATAGACCACCCGAAAAGGAATACTTATTGTTCGATCCATATCCTAACATAAGAAGTCCAATAGGAGCAATACTAGAAATAGTGATTCATAAAAAAAAAACACCTATACCGAAGTCGACTAGAACAAAACGATAGCCAAAAGGAATTGCTGAATAACTTAGTAGAATAGATATGATTGCTATAGATAGTTCCATACATAATAATCCAACATCTCTTCTAGATGGTAGAAGATCTTCTTTGAAAAGTAAACAATATTTCTTAATATTTTTTGTATTTTATGTTATTTATATTTATATTTAAATACATATTTGACATATTATAATTATATTACAAATAAAGTATATTATTTTTATTTTTATTTATCTTTTATTTTTATAATCTTCTTAATTTATCTTTTTTATGTTAAATTTTTTCTAAAGATATTCTTTATAGATGAATGATTCTATTAGCCCGAACTAAGCAAACGCCCTACTTAACTCACTTCAAAAAACTCATTTACAACAAAAAAATTTATTTTTTCTTCATACACCTGTTTATCTAAGTGTATTTAATGTATAAAACAAGTTTTACGATTTTTGGATACGTGTATATATTTTTTTAGGTTTTTAAAGATAAGCGTATTTTAAATACATATGTACACAGATGTTTAAAATTTTTAAAAATATATATACATATATTCAAAAATGGTAAAACTTAGTTTATATGTTAAATATATTTAAATAAACAAGTATATAAAAACAAAAACAAAAAAAATTGTTATAAATGAGTTTTTCGATGTGCGTTAAGCGGGACATTTGCTTAACTTGAACTAATAAGATCACTCATCTTCTTTATATGGTTATATTTTTTAAAAATATATGGTTTGACTGTATACTATTACGTTTACTTATATGATTTGTTATTATTAACATTCATATAAAATTTTAAACCTATCACTTTTAAATAAAATGTAAATTTATCAAACTAAATTCCAACTTAAAACCCGACCAGAACCTGATTTTCAAAAATAAGGTTAGAGTTTAGGTTTTACACATAGGGATAGGGTTAGGGTTAGAGTTAATGTTTTATAAATAGAGTTAGGATTAGGGTTGAGATAAACCCAAGTTTCATTAGCCCGAGTTGCACCTCTATCCTTATCCCATCACATCTATCTCTAATTCTCCCGCGTTAATCCTTTTTCCATCCCCTGGCACACTGAGCATATAGTTACTTTCATGCACGTAGACCCAAGTTATTCTTCGTTTTTATATATGGTATTTTAATAGCTTTATGGTTAATTGGTTATGGAATAGTGTGTACGTTCATAAATAATCAATGAATATTTGAAATAGATTTAAAGATCCAATGTATTCATTAAGTCTATAATCATTTTAAGATATACAAATTTTTTTGATTGTATGTATAAAATATGTTTATACCTAAGTTTTAGCCTAATAAGAATTGAATTTGTCTTTCTAGTTCGCCGATATAGGCTTCTACATGATTAAGAGAGTTTTCTAACATATATACAATTCTAAGGGCATTATGATCATTTCTATAGTCAATCCTAATTTGATTAATATTTCTTCTAAGGGTATCTCTTTCTCTTTTGGCTAATATCAGATCTTGTTGTAAATTTCTTATATGAGGATTCATGCTATTAAATAAGAAATTTGTTCTTCTATTTGATTACTTGAAAATTGTATTAGACATAGTCCTTGAATAGCTTCATTATAAGTAATAAAATCATGAAGGTTATGGGGAAGTTTAGATTGTTTAAGTTGTTTAATAATATAACATAACAATGTTCTCTCTTGTTTGAGATCTTTTAACCTTTTGATTAAATATCTTATCTGAAACGGTAAAGGCGGAATCTTACTTAATTAATTTTCGTTGAAAATATAGCCCTAATCTAGTTATGCGCAAAATGTAGTCTCATGATTAATAATATGTGTAATATGATTTGGATGTTCTTCTAATTATGTTTTTATTTCAAATAGAATAACATCATGGTTGATCTAGTAATCAACATGTCATAATAATAGCCTAAAAATCTTATATTCTATCCATTCATCATATGAGAAAGGAATCATAGACATTAAAAAGTTAAGTAGAACTTACATGAAAATAGACATCAAGCCTACAAGAGATGGAGAAAGCTTTAGAGAACACTCACATACTTGACGTACTCAAGAGGCTCGAAGACACTTTGATGCCTTTATAAGACTTAGCACACATATTTATAGGGGACGAATTTTACAATAGTTGGAATCCAAAGCGTACTTGATGTTGAAACTTGAGGCAAATTAAGTACAATCAATGTTTTGATGATTAACAATTCAAATTTAGAATTATTTAAGTATTAATATGGTTGCTAAGGATGCCAAGGGTCATATAATCAAAGTTCAAAAGGATAACAAGTCAAGTCGCATGTCAAATCGACTCAGGTATCGACTTAAGTCAAATCGATACCCGAGTCGACTCCAAACACCCCAAAATCAACAGCGCTAAAATTGGGACTCAAAGACAGACAAAGTCGCAACCGAAGTCGACTCCGCTTGCGACTTAGGTGAAATAACAATCCCAAGTTGACTCCACCTGCGACTTGGGTGAGCCTCGACTGCAGACTTTAAAAATGTCAGAATTAAGTCACACATCAAGTTAACTCCATTATGCAACTCGGGTAAAGTCGCATATCAAGTTGACCCCAATATGTGACTTGGGTGAAGTAGCACTCCAAGTTGACTCAAGCCCGCAACTTAAGTATAAATCAACATCAAATTGCTTATAAAACTCCTTATTAGAAGATGGAAGTCAAAATCAATAAGCAATGATAATCTTGAGTCAAGGCCACTGAAGAAGTTTCTTTTGGGACAAAGGTATTTTATAACCCAAGCATCATGATACATATCCAAGGCTATAATACCAAACGAGGATCCAAGCATTCAAAAAAAAAGGAAGGTCATGTACAACAAGTAGATCACAAGCAAAGTTTTTGAAGTTCCAACAAGACATATGATTGGTAAAGTCGAATCCGAAGTCGACTCCACATGCGACTTGGTTCAAGTCTGAGACCAAGTCGACCTGAGCGTGGAACTTGAGTTGAAAGTTTAAGGCCGAAGTCGCTTCCGAAGTCAACTTCAGTCTGCGACTTGGGTGAAGTCGCATCCGAAGTCGACTTCACTCTGCAACTTGGATGAAGTCGCACCCCAAGTCAACTCAAAGTGCGACTTAGCTCGCAACGGTCGGAAAAATTCGAACGTCAGTGCATTAAATGCGCGCTACCTACCACAAAACGTTGGAATTTCCTTTCCTTTATTCAAGGGAGCTTAAAGTGAACGAGAAAAAAGTTGGAAAAAATATTGATTGACCTCACCTTCCACTTTCTCTAGCATTTAAGTGATCCACGAGAAGTTTTTTAAGAAGAACAATTGCATTTAATTGCTGAAAGCTGAACTGTCTCATCATCAACTGCTTCTACAAGTTCTTTTATGCACTTGAACCTACTTACACATCTATAACATGTAGAATTCTTATTTATTATTTGATTATTTATTTTTTTCACTTGGTTTAGTACTGGTGACTGAAACCAAGTGAAGACAAAGTAGTGTGTGATTGGAGTGGAACTCGTCGCCTACTTGTGCTGAGATTGTATATGCCCCATAGAGCTAGAATATAGAAAAGAGCAGGTGCTCTAGACTGTATTGATTATATAATAGTGGAATCCAAGACACAATGGGTGTATGCTTGGAAGAGTGGAGTATGGAAGGTTGCCCGAACCACTATATATTGCTGTCTTTTTGCGTGGTTTGATTATTTATATTTTATATTTCAACTGCACCCTTTCATTCTAACTCGCTGAATGTTTCATCAACAAGATTAAATTTACAAGGGCTAAGTTTATAATTACGCAAAGAATTTTTAAGAATCCAATTCACCCCTCCCCTCTTGAGTTTTGCCATAAACTCGGGACCAAAACTTGAGACAAGTATAAATCTGTTGTCTTCTCATGTGGGTAATGTGTTCTGGATATGGAGGGAGTCGAGCGGCCCAGTGAGGGTATCTTTTTTAAAGATGTTTGCTTTAAAAAATGAAAAATTTGAAGTCGCATTGCCTCGTCGGAGACTCCGTTCTGCTTGAACGTGTTCATAATCTGCAGAAAATTCTGCAGATGGCGGTGTGGGTCTTCAGATGCTAGCCCTCCAAACTGCCCAATGGATTGGAGCATCTGAAAAATCACCGATTTGATCTCAAAGTTGTTGGCGTCGATAGGAGGAGGAGCAATTCTAGTCTGAACCGCATTCTAGCCCAGCACAATGAGATCCCAAATGGGTTGGTCCAAATCATCTTTAGGTGGATGATTTGGAATCTCAATCCTTTGGTTCCCCTGTTGATTTGTGTGAACGTTCTCGTCCTGGTTCTCAATGCTCTCCATATTATGTTGTTGGTTCCTAGCCTCCTTGCTTTTACAACGCCTTCTCAGATAAGTTCGTTCGGGTTCCGGATCAAAAGGAATAACAATCTCCTTTCCGGCTCTGCCTCGATGCATGCAATACGAGATTAATTTGCAAAAACCAATTCAATTGAACTAGCATAAAAAATTCTAAGTTAAAAAAAATTATGAAAATAAACTATTCTACAAAATTATACAAGAAAGCAATAAAACTAAAAAATAATTGGCTAAACAATTCCCCGGCAACGGCGCCAAAAACTTGACGAGTTGCGTATATGTCTATTAAAATTGCTCGCTTTTAACGCAAGTATACGTGTCGTGTCAAGTAATAAATAGTGAGTAAAGTATCGTTCCCATGAGGAATTGTTAACCAGAATGATTAATTAGTTTAATTACTTTCGATGGGTAGAGAATTCTGAGTTATGATTTAAACTAAAGCTAACGACTGTAATAAAAAATTAGAGTATAGTTCACGGAACTGCGAGATACTATAAACGGGGTTACTAATCAGGGACAGCAAATGGATAGCTCGAAATTCTTGAATCTAAACTATATCGCATTGGTTCTTTTTCATTGGATTGTGCATGGATTTACTAGCCCATGTTCAATAATCTTTATATATATCTTATAACACTATATAAAGCTAATTACACCCTATTTAATTGTTATGTTCTCATTTCGTTAAATAAAGTGAAATCGATAAGTTCATACCCTGTTTAGTGACTACACAGGGTTTAGCGGTATATTCCTATTTGTTAAACAACTCCCCTTAACAAAGAGGAAACATATGCCTTGCATATGGATCTAGCAGAGATTTTCCTCTTCCAATTATAAATCAAGCAATTAAATAATCTTACAAGGTAGCTAATATTGTAAAAAATATTAAATCCGCACATACAAAGGTAAATTATACACAATCATACACTATGGCAAAAATGTCATATAGTGACAGTGAAAAATCAGTTGTTAAAGTTTAAAAACTGTTAGTATAGGCATAAAAAATCTATACACATGATTTTTTAAAGTGTCAGTAATAGTCCCGTAGCTATAGGGCTATACGGATGGTTTTGAAAACCATGTGTATGGATATATTTATAGTAACGATTACGTAGTGATAGTTTTGTACCATCACAATATACGTATAACAACGATTTTAATCTGTTAGTGTAACTTTTAAAAACCAATATTATACTATGTTTAGTGATATTTTTCATATATATATACTTACATTTTGTATTCATCACTAAATCTTAGTGCCTTGTAATGATACTTATTTAGTGACAGTTTTTAATGTCACAATAGTTATAATGTTAATTAAGCAACAATAAAAATATCATTATGATTTTAACAACAATTAGATAGTGACACTTTTTAGTTGTCACTATAAATATAACCATGTGTATAGATGAAAATCAGTAAATCAAATAATTTATAAATATTTAATATGAAAATCTTTTGAGCTATAATGATAGTAATTTAGATGTATAATAATAATTTCTATTTTAGTCAATTATTAATATATAACAAAAAATACACTAAAATTTATTGATACTATCTATATTTAGCAATGATTTTTATTTACATTTTAATCGCTTATAAAATCAGTAGAATTTTTAGTGACATAATAATTTCCAATGTTCACATGATTAATTTCACATCAAAATTAATAAAAAGATAACATTCGTTAATAATCAAAATTTAATATAAAGATATCAATTCAATCCTCAAATTGTCAACTTCTCAATAGTAAAATTCACAATATTTAAAAAATACATGAAAATACATAAAACCAACTTTGCATCTAATGAGCAAATAAATCTATTATCTTCCAAAATTTTGCAATCTTCAACAACGATCCATCATCCTGCAAACATTAAAAATTAAATAACATAAATACCTTGTGCTTGAAGTATAAAATATTTGTTAAATAAAATTTTAATTCAATGTTACCTTCTTGGTTAGAGCAAAATTCACCACCCAAATCAGAGCTACAAGATTGCCTATTTTGAGAACTTGAGATATCAGGAACCTAAAACATAAAAGATAAGTATCTCAATAAAACTCTATGATAATGCTATTTTCAATATCTTATTGAATGGTTCTGATAGAAAAACAATAATAATCGAAAATGAAGATACCTGGTTATTATTATCAAATAGTGGATATGCGTCTAATACTCGCATGATAGGATCATCCGGACTTTGATTTTTGATATGCGATACAATAACACTAAGTACTCCTTGTAAAGCTGTCACTTGTTTTTTCAATTGATGAGTCTCTTGGTTGTTTGATTGAAATTTTTCTATTTGAGGAGATTTTTCTAAATTTTTACAATGAGTAGGGCCCTTTCCAAAACACCGAATACGTCCTGATTTTTCTGGCCCTTTTACTTTAGAATAAGCATCCCCTTTCCAATTAGAACATTCTTGTATATTTTCTAATGATTCCTCTTCTTTTTTCAACAGTTCCTGCAATTATATACAAGCATAAAATTTAATTACACAGTTTATAATTTAGAAGATGAAATTTCAAAATGTAAATTACAATAATTATAAAATAATGCACAAAATAGAATATTGAACATAGAAAAACTCACAATAACTTTCGCAGATTCATCATTTATAACTCTCTCATCCTTATGCATATGTGTATGTATGTAAATTTGAGCACGAGATGGTTGTATACCATTGTTTTCTTTCATCTAAGAATAAAACATAACATTTTCATGATATTAGATCATTCAAATTAACATTATTATAAATCAATAAATATTAAAAATACCTTTTCGTGAATCATTCTTGCAAGCGTCTTTGTTCCAATGGTAAGAGGCTCGTTGTGTTTTGCTCGATTTTTTTTATTGATCTCACTAATAATCTATACGAAATGAAAATTAAAATAATCAATATTTTTGAAGTTAATCTCTGTAGAAATTATCATGAAATAAAGAGAATAAATTTATACCTTAGCTTTTGTTGAGTACCAATGATGCACTAAATCCACCCACTGATTTTTTTCCACTCGGTGAGGTACATTTGCTACATTCATGCATTCTGATTTAGTAATATCAAAATATTCAGCCTTCAAAGAACTCTTCCAATTTCTCCATTTGTCATTAATATCCTTTATCACCCATGCTTTGATATGATCATTGCATGGTTTGAATTTAAATTTTTCCTGCATCCAAGAAATATAAAAGCTTCATGAAAATAAAATACATGGTACATATATAAGAAACATATAACCATACATGGATCAAAAGTGATAATTATTGTGTAACTTAAAGTAAATAATCTAACATTGATTTTTACCTGCACAATATCCCATTGCATATCTTTATACTTCTTTGGCAACTTCTTCCATGAAACAAAATTAATTGGTGCAAATTCTGGATTTCTTGCTAAATCACCAAGAAATCGAGTGAGAGTGCATGCTTCATCTTCCACGGGTAGGTAAAATGCATTAAGTTCAACCTCAATTTTTTTACCTTTCGGTAAATTCCAAACACTCGACATGCGTGTTGGGCCTCTAATTTTCTTGCTTGTTCTAGTATTAGCTGAAAAAGTCCAATCAAATTCATAATCTTACTTTAGCTATAATAATATTTTCAAGATAGAAAATTATAAATATTATTAGGGAAAAACTTACACGCCAGTTGAGTATTTGATTGAGATAAAATCTCCTGTCGATCTTCTAATGATTCATCAATTTCTGTATTTGAGGTTGCCACTTGGTGTTGACATTCTGGTTCTTCAAATATATTCATACGCTTACGCTTTGCCATTGTAAACCTAAAATTAAAAAATATTCGTATGTATCCTAGTAGCAATATAACTCTAAAAAAGTAACTCTGTCGTCAGATTGGGTGAAAAAAATTGATGGCGATGTGATGGAAAATTTGTTGTTTCCTCCCTACGACTTCAAGCGATTTAGAAAAAATAAAATTAAAAAATGTTTCGTTCACTCGGTCTGCCACATTTTGTCTGCCATCTATTTCTCCCTCTCCCTTTCGGTGACAGCATGGTGTTGGTCCCATCTCTCCTCTCCAGCAATGTCTGCCACGTTTTGTACTTGACAGCATGAATAGGCAGCACATGTTCTAGAGTCTTACTTTTTCACTTCGACTAAATATATAACTTAGTTTATTAGGGTGGAATGGGAGAGGGGTTTGGGCTGAATGGGTGAAGGCAAGAGAGAAAGGGGGCGTATACGTTACCTGGAAAGAGGAGAATCAAGAACTTTGACGAAGCTCAAATTCTTCTCCTTTCGAATTCATAATCCAATATGGAGATATACTTCAAAGTCTAGAAATTCATCTTTATAGGACTGAATTTATTCCAACGATCTCGAGCAGCCAACCTTATCAAACTACATGTGCGAGCATTTAATTCTTCCATTGCTCCTAGACAAACGGCAAATGCGGTGAGAGGGGGATAATATTTTTCATCGTTCGCGGGCAAAAATATTTTTCATCGTTCGCGGGCAAACGACGCGCGCGAAATCTCCCGGGCAAAACAGACCGTGCGACCAATGCAATTAAATATTAAATAAAATTTATCCAAATATTATGAGAAAGGTTTTAATAATTAATAAAACTTCATCCAACCAGCTAAATAAATTAATTTTAGATGAAATAGTTGGGTTGAACTATAATTTAATTACCAAGTTAGGTATTAAATAATTGACTTTACAAATTTAATCATGTACAATTTGTTTCATCAAAATGATATTATTTTAAATTGAAAATACTTATGTAGCACTAATATTAGAAAAAAATTAGTTTTATTGGATGATTTACCCACTTTTATAAATAAGTAAAAATTCAATTCACATATTACATTTAAGGCTATTTGACAGAAAAACTAAATTTCATCTAGATTAAATATTTATGTGGACCTTATTTGATAAAAGTAATATAAGTTTAAAATTAATATTATAAAATTTGATAAAAGTAATATAAGTTTAAAATTAATATTATAAATTTGATTAATTATTTGAACATTAATAAACTAATTATTTTACATAAACGGTCCCGTTTCTATGTAACCGGGTTACAAAGAAGCAGACCAATGTAACCCCTTCAAAATCTAAGAGTTTGATCCTTAATGCACAAATTCAATTCACCTATTACATTAAAGCTATTTGGTAGAAAAACTAAATTTCATCTAAATTAAATAGTTATGTGGGCGTCATTTGTTAAAAGTAATACAAGTTTAAAATGTATATTATAAAATAGTTGAGTGGGATTAAGTAATCAGTTCACCTGTTACTTGAAGAATTATTTTGATTGAAAAATCAAATTTCATGACAAAGAAATATTTAGGTGAAAAAGAAGTAAAATTTTTATATTAATATAACAAAATATTTAAATTTATGTATCGGTCCCGCTTTTATGAAATTTCTTTTCTAAGTAACCCCCTTCCATATTTAAAATCATGATGATTAATAAAAGTTTCACTTCGTCTGGTATCATTTTATATAGGTTTCATCTATAAAAATGTAATTTCAACATAATAAAATGAATTCGAAATAAAATATTAATAGTGGGCTATTCACATACTTGATTTGAATAAAAGTTGATTTTTAGCCAAACAAATGATGTTAAGTACAGTGCATCGATTTAATTTTTCATTTATTATTAAATTTTTTAATTTTAATGGGATTATATGGCTTCGTTTTTAATGTCACCCAATCAAATAGAAGCAGAGTCTTTTATATATTTATTTTAAACTACTAATTCAACATGTGTATCTAAAATATTTTATAAATAAACTTCTAAATCTATACACCCATAAATGTACGTAAAAAATTTCATCTTTTTATAATTATTTAAAAATAAGTTTGTTTCATCTAAAAAGTTTGATTAAAAAATTTTTGAACGCAACAATGCAATAAATTATTTCAAATAAAATGGATGCGTTTATTTTTAATTTAGTCATCAAGATGGGCCAAAATGAGGATTAGTTTTATTTTAAATATTTATTTTAATTGATATTAGTTCTATTAATATTTTATGGTATCCTAATTTTTCATTTTAAATATATTTTATTATATTGAGCATTATGTGTGGATTTGATTAGAAATTAAATAATTTATTATGATAAAAATTAATATGTATATATTTTAACTATTTAACGATTTAGTATGTAAATTTTATGATTTATGACATGCAATATATATATATGGATATATATAAAAAAGAAAAAAGAAAAACATCACATAAGGAGATAGCCACACGTGAGTACGTGTGGACTATCATAAGTTGGGATCGCAAAGAGCAACCCTTAGCGATTTTGGAAGGCCAGCGAACCGGAAGGGCGCAAAAGGGATAGGAAGAGAAAATAAAGAGAAGAAGATGAGGGAGGAGGAAGAGAAGAGCGCACACTGTCATCCATAACCCAGCCGTCCCGTTTGTAAGCTGCTGCCGTTGTTCAACACTTCACTGGTTGCAGGTAAGTGAGAGAGCTTTTATTTCATTTTTAAAATCTTTGTATATGGATCACGGAAATAATACAAAAGGTGGGATGGCTTGACACCTAAAGAGGAGAACGCCGACTGTTTGGAATAATTACCTCCCCTTTTTTTATTATTTTTCTTCCCATGAAGGAACCTGTGAAAGAGGGAAGGAATTTGATTGTGCTGATTGAGCACATGTGTGCATATCACATGACCATTGCACACGTGTGGGACATTATAACATCAAACAGCTACACAAACAGGTTGCATTTGAAAATTTGGTCAAAGTACAAAATTGTGTATGATTGGCGCTAGTTGAAGAGGCGAGATTGACCATGAGCACATAAGAAAGGTGTTGCTGGGATGTCTCCCACAACAGGAATGGAAAGGCCCATTGAAGTGGGGTACATGTCACCTTCAGTCATGCACATGCCCTTGTTCCTATATATTTAAACAAATCATGCAATTATATTTTTTTATAAACAAATTAATGCGTTTTACAGCTAGGTTCTGCTAATGAATTTGGCTTTCTACAGCTTATAATATGGAGGAAGCCACACGAACTGAAATTTCATATTAGGAATTAATGTGACCCACTTCATTTAATATTATTGAACAAATGACCTTAATGTGACCCACTTCATTTAATATATAAATGATTTGCTATAAATTTTATGTATGAATAAATAATTATATAAAGTATTAATACATTTAAGTACATGTAGAACCAATTTTGAGCCAAATGCATAGTAAGTTCCTGTGCAGGCAAATGCACAGGAACATATCTTGCATATATATTATGCATTTTTTCACACATTTTTTCACACAGGAACATATCTAATATATATTTAAAATTAAAATTTCGTTCTTACCAAACTATCCATATTTCAAATAGCTTATGTCTAATTGTAGATTTAGAATTTAAAATCTAGGGATTTTAACTTCTATTATTAAATAGAATACATGTATATAATGATAGAAGATAAAATTAATGCTTAGATTGTAAGGTAAATGATATTATTTGTGATGTTTTTATTATTTTTTCATTATTCATCATTAAAATATGTCTTTTTTTATTTTAAGTTGGTCCTTAATACCAAATGTTATATATATGTGATTGCAGTTAAACTATTCTTGCAACAATGGATAAAAGTTGGATTTATGCATCAAGGTCAAGTAAGGAATACGTTGAGGGTGTCATTCAATTTCTTGATAACGCATTTGAGAAAGCATCTCAAGACGGAAGGATTCTTTGTCCATGTGTGAAATGTGTTCTTAAATATAAATGTTCTAGAAAAGAAGTATTAGATCATTTAATTTGTGATGGATTTCTTAAGGGTTATACAGATTGGTACAATCATGGAGAGTCTATGGGAGAGTCTACTTCTAGTCAAAATCCTATTGAAGGTATGGGTGATGAGATTCATGAATTGTTGCATGATGCTTTTGGTGTGCATGATGGGTCTAAAGACTTGAATGAAGATACCGAAGAGGATATTTTGCATAATCTCAATATTGGACAGCAAGATGCAAATGCAGAATTTAATTAAAGATGCCGAACAGGAGTTGTATCCAGGGTGCAAGGAATATACAAAACTTTCATTTATTGTTAAACTTTTTCATTTAAAATGTCTCAATGGATGGAGTAAGAAGTCCTTCACTATGTTGCTTGAGTTATTGAAGAATGCTTTTCCTAAAGGAAATACATTGTCTACATCTTATTATGAAACGAAAAGGTTCATTTCTGAATTGGGATTAAACTACGAGAAAATTCATGCTTGTCCCAAAAATTGCGTTCTATATTGGAAAGAAAATTCAAAGCTGGAAGCTTGTCCTCCTCGTGGTACTTCTAGATGGAAAATAAAGACAAGTGTTTTAGAAAATGAGAAGCCTTCAGGAAATACTAAAAAAGTTGGTGCTAAAATCTTACGCTGGTTTCCTTTAAAGCCTAGGTTACAAAGACTGTTTATGTCTTCAAAGACAGCTTCTTTCATGACGTGGCATGAGAAAGGACGTACTAACGATGGACTTTTAAGACATCCTGCTGACAGCGAAGCATGGAAAACTTTTAATTCTCGGTACCCACTGTTTGCTTCAGATCCTCGTAATGTTCGTTTGGGCTTATCTTGTGATGGTTTTAATCCATTTGGAACTAAAGGTCTTAATCACAGCACATGGCCAGTTATTGTGATACCATATAATTTGCCTCCATGGATGTGCATGAAGCAACCATATTTTATTTTGTCATTACTTATTCCTGGTCCAGATGCTCCTGGAAATCATTTAGATGTGTATTTACAACCTTTTATAGAAGAATTGCATGAATTGTGGGAAGTTGGCATTCGAACATTTGATGCACATAAGAATGAGTATTTTTGCTTGCACGCAACATTGATGTGGACTATCAGTGATTTTCCAGCTTATGCAAATTTATCAGGTTGGAGTACTAAAGGTCAATATGCATGTCCTGCTTGCAATTTTAAAACTTGTTCCAAATGGTTGCGTCATGGGGGAAAGTATTGCTATATGGGTCATCGTCGATTCTTACCACGTAATCATAAATTTCGATATGAGAAACTTTCTTTTGATGGACATCAAGATTTTGACTGTGCACCAATCCCTCCATCTGGTTCAACTGTATTAGAGCAACTTGAGGGCATTGACTTCATATTTCAAAATACTCAAATTTCAGAAACAGAAGGTCCTTGGAAGAAGAAAAGTATCTTTTTTACATTACCTTATTGGGAACACAATCTCATTCGTCACAACCTTGATGTTATGCACATAGAAAAAAATGTTTGTGATAATGTCTTGGGAACCATTATGAATCAGGAAGGGAAAACAAAAGATAATCGCAAGGCGCGATTAGACCTTCAAGATATGGGTATTAGAAAGGATTTGCACTTGAAGAAGTATGTTAGTAGTGATAAGGAATTTTTCCCAAAAGCATGCTATTCAATGACCTTGAAAGAGAAAAGCTCCTTTTGTGAAGTATTAAAGAACATAAAAGCTCCATATGAGATATCAACAAATATTGCTTGCTGTGTGCAGTTGAAACAACGTAAAATTATGGGGCTTAAAAGTTATGATTGTCATATTTTGATGCAAAATTTTCTTCCTATGGCAGTGAGGGGGTTATTGCCTGAGAAAGTGAGTTTAGTAATTATTGAGTTGTGTCAATATCTTAATGGATTGTGTTCCAAAGTTCTTAGAGTTTGTGATCTTGAGAAGCTTGAAACACAAATTACTTTAACATTATGTCGTATGGAAAGAATTTTTCCTCCGTCATTTTTTACTACTCAAGTGCATTTGGTGATTCACTTGGCGACTGAGGCAAAGGTAGCTGGACCTGTACAATATCGATGGATGTATCCAATCGAAAGGTAAATTTATATATTACTTTTGTAATTATTGTTTAATTCAGAAGTTAACAATATGATATAAGATTTTAAGTTTCATATCTTTTTGATGTAGGTATCTTTATACACTCAAGTCTTATGTGCGCAATAGAGCTTCTCCAGAGGGTTCTATTGCGGAAGGGTACTTAGCTGAAGAATGTCTAACATTTTGCTCTAGATATCTTTCTGGCATTGAGACAAAATTCAATCGATTGGTACGAAAAGATCATGCTAATATATACTCAGATAAAGGATTTTCCTGCATTCCTTTATTAGGAAGACCTCTTGGAATAAAGAGAAAAAGAAATTTGAAAGTGAAGAAGCGAATTAGAGCCAAAGAAAGTCAATTGGATGATAAAACATGGATTCAAGCACATCGGTACGTGCTTTTTAATTTTGATGCCATCACATCATTTCGAGGGTAAGTTAAAATTTTCTTTATTTTGTTTATATGTAAAGTAAATTTTTTTCTTAAATTCAAGTAGTGCTTTTTTTATTCCTTTTATTTTTTTTACAGAGAGCATGAAGCTAAAATTTCGAGGAAAAATCGTCGTCTTTCTCGACGTCCATCTCAAAATGAAATAGCCGCAATGCATTGTCAAACATTCCATGAATGGTTTCGTGATTATGTGAGTATAGTATTTAAGTAGTAAGTATATTCAAATTGTTGATGACATATTTCTATATAAATTTAAATATATTATGAGTGTTAATTTTGTATTAATTAATCCTGATGTATAATTTAGATTAAACAATTAGATGAAGAAGGGGATGCACGGATTACTGAAGAAATGAGATGGTTAGCACGCGGTCCAAGAAAAGTGGCACAAAGATATACAGGTTTTGTCATCAATGGCTTCAAATTTCACACAAAAGAACATGAGAAAAATATGACAACTCAAAATAGTGGAGTTGTAGTGAGTGCAAAAATAATGAGTTATGCAAGTGCAAGAGATCAAAGGCCAGTTGAAGGAGAAGTCACTTATTATGGTATTTTAAGAGATATTATAGAATTAAACTATCATGGTAAACACAAAATTGTATTATTTAAATGTGATTGGGTTGATGTTAATGGAGGAAGGGGTTATAAAAAAGACAAGTTTGGATGCACATTAGTAAATTTCTCTCATTTGATACATACAGGAGCTAACCTTTCTGATGACCCTTTTATATTTGCATCTCAAGCTAAGAAAGTATTTTATGTCAAGGATCATGTGAATAAAGATTGGCATGTGGTTTTGAATGCTAAAGTCAGAGATTTATATGATATGGGTGTTGGACCATGTGAGGATCCTCTACAAATATCTCTCGGAGGAGAGCAGCATAATGGGGTTGTATCTGAAAATGATGGATTCGACTCCACAGAGGATAATCCATTCTGGATAAGAGATGATATTGATACCGTTGATGAAGAATAAATACAACAAACACATGATGCAGACCTGGTGGAAAGAATGTAAGCTACAATCTTTTAAAATTACTTATTTTTTTTAAAGATTCAGTTTATTTATTTGAAAGTTGAAGTTTTCTTTTATTTGCAGGCTATTGACTTGATGGCAAAGATCGTAGCATTTTTGCACAATGACGAACTTCAAAAAGCGAAATGAAGTGAAAAGAAAATGTGAAAATGATTGTGGTATTATTTTGAAAAAAATTAATTAGTTGCAAAATTACCATATCAAGCAAATATCTTCAGTTGTAACTTTTAATTTGCAATTTTCAATTGTATGAGAGCAATTTTGATTTGTAAAATGAGTTTGAGAGTTACTTTCAGTTAAATTGTTTTAATAAAATCTCATTGATCATGTTGACGTAGAAATTTTAATTTCTTCATTGAACAATGTTATTTGCCAATTTAAATTGCCAAACTATAAATATGAATTCAACCAATTACAATTATTATTATAATTATTATTATTATAAAATTTTACATGCTTTAATATTATTTTGTTGAATGTCATTCTACTATTGCTATTATATATCTTATACTTTTTTCAATGTTTTCCTGAGTGATTTTTAGTTTTTAGGATTATTTTCTATATTTTAGTTGAGGTATACTTTAATAAATTGGAGCAAAAAATACCAGCATTATTATTGGATAGTAGGATTTATGAGATTTTAATTCCAATTTTTGAAATTTCTTGTTTATCCAAAGATGAATAATATCTATAATAAAAATATGAATAATATCTAAATATCTAAAATAAATTATTTACCTATCTATAAGATAATCTTTATAGTGTCAAGCTCATATATTATAATCTCTTCTTACATTATTATATATTTAATAATTTATAGGTGATAGAATAAAATAAGTAAAATAATATAATTATTTCAAATAAATTCAATAATAATAATATATTATAAATTTTTGGAATTGATATTTAAAATAAATTAAATAATAATTATTATATTTATAAATGAAATACCAATAAAATATTTAGGTTTTATGATAGTTTTATTAATTATCATTATTAGATTTTTAGTAACGATTTCTTGCTTTTGTCTCTGTAAATTATTCAAATAGTGACAGTTGTTAAAAATTGTTACTAAAATATCTAAGTATTTGGACGGTTGTACAAACCCGTAGGTATACAGTAAGTAATATTGATGGTTTTTAAAACTGTCTGAATAAATTATGCTTTTATGGACTAATTTAAAAAAGCGTCAGTAAAATTGTTTTACAGTGACGATTTTTTAACTGTCACAAATAAAACCGTCACTACATGGCATTTTTGTCGTAGTGATATATAAAATCAAATATTCATTTTTGAAATTCAAAGAACCAAGACAATATAATTTAGAATTCAATTCATCCTAACTATCCATCTAAAGGAAGTTGAGTTCATAGACATAATCAATAAATCCTTTACATCCATATTGTAAGTATCCAGAAAAAGCAGAGAAAGAAAAATAGAAAGAATAAGAGAAAATTATTTTTCCGGCGACTTCCACCAACGAAGTTGAATTCCCTCTTCAATCTATGCTTTGATCATAATTTCGTCGTTCTCTTGCCGTGTAGTTCGTTCCTGAGCTCTCCTTTTTTCTCCGCCCTACGCGCAAACCCCTATGATCTATTTATAGAGTTGAATTGCGCAGCCTACGCACTGAAAATTGCGCATACGAAAGCGTATTGGCGCCTAGGCGCCAACTCTCTGTGTGCTGGGCAACTTGAAACTTTTCTACAAACCCTAGGAGTTCATGCCTTGGCGTATAGGTGCCAACTTCCTGGAAGCAGTTGTGACTTGTGGCTTCAAAAACCCTGCTATGCTGATCTGCATGTTGGTAAGGTGGCGCCTGAGCCTGGAAGCCATGTGTTTGCCGAATTGTGCTTAAGTTATGGCAAGGGCACGTAGGGTGGCGCCTATGCGCCATCCACCTGCCTCATGACTTGGTCTTGATCTGCATTCCACTCGCCCGCATGCCTTCATATGTCCCGTCCTTCCTGCAAAAGATGAAAAAAACTAAATAAATGGACTAAAAATGCTTAATTAATGCTGAAAATGCACAAAAACTAAATAATGCTCCTAAAATGCAAAGTGAATGGAAATTAAGCTAAATGAATGCAAACTAAGCTTAATCTTTTGGACTAACGCACAAATAAAGTCTGAAATGGGTCATGATGACTCGTATTTTTGCGAGTTATCAATAATATCAGGATTAAATCCCCATAAATCCCAACATTTTTCAAGAAACAAATTTGGGATTGGTTGATTTGGATTTTCTCAAATAAATCTGACCCACCAAGAGTGAGAAAAGAAATAATCGTGTCTAACAAATATTTTGTGTAAGGCTTCTTAATAGTTTCAATATTTATATTTCATCATAATTGGTCGAAATTTCAGCTTTTCAGCTATGGTCACTGGTCAAGGGAAAGAAAACAATATATTAGGATTATGAGAGAACCATTGTTCTTGGGGAATAATTCTCTTAATATGCAATTTTGAATATAAAATCTAATCATCCTTAGATGGTTTGGTAACATGCTCTGTAGAAATAGAATAACTCTGCAAAAGGATTCTTTCATGAAAGTTAATATCTTTTCTAGAGGCATAAGAAATAAACCATTCATTTCGTGGAAAATATTTTCTATATAATAAAGTAGTTATTTCTTGAATTGTCTTTTTTCCCTTTTCTCCAGATGAAATTTGATAAGAGAGTTGTTTGGATTTAATAATTTCAATATCTTATTTTTCTAGATTAAGAATAAATTTATCTGCATAGAATAAAACGTTATAATTTTGTGGTATAGCCGATGATGACGAGGATGCTTAATCCTTGGGGTTTTTTGGAACAACAGTCGGCTGCAAAAGCTAAAGGTTTTCCCTGTATAAATTCTCTAAACAAATAGTCAGGTAGTAGTGCATTATCTTTTTCTTTAATATATTCTATTTAAAAATCAAAGGGAGATAGTATAGCTTGCCATCGGGCAAACATGTGTTTCAAGATGAAATTTTTAACATCCTTTTGGATAATATCTTACATTGCTTGACAATCTATTCGTAATAAAAATACTTTGTTCAATAAATCCCCCTGAAATTTATCAATGCAAAGAACAATAGATAACATTTTTTTAAAATAGTTGAATTTTTTTGTCTCGTTTCATTCCATAATCAAGATGTATATTGGATCAAGTATTCTATATTTTGGTCTTTTTGTTTTAATATACATTCATATCGTATATCAGATGCATCAGTTTCAACGATTTTGAATAATTCTGGATTGGCTAAGTGTAAACATGGAAGATATTTAACTTTGTTTTTAATGTTTTGTACGGCTCTGGTGTGCTCGTCTGTCCAAGGCGGTGAATTTTTCTTTAATTGTTGTAATAATAATCTTCTATCTTAGGCAATTTTTCATAAAATTCTAAAACATAATTTAAATAACCTATAAATCTTTATAATTATTTTTTGTCTTTTATTTCATTAGAAAATTTATCCGCAAAACTGATGGCTTTATTTATAGGTTGGATGGTATTATTTTTTATATTAAATTTTAAAAATGATATTTCTATTTGAAATAATTTCATTTTCTGCTAAGAAAAAATTAGCCCATTATGATGAATTATGTTCCTAAAATTCTTTAGATATTTCCAATGTTGTTAAATGGAATCAGAATATAGCAGAATATCATCAATATAAACTATAATAAATTCGAAATAGGGGTCGAATATATCATTCATTATATTTTGGAATTCGGACGGATCATTTTTTAATCTAAACTGCATAATGTTCCACTCCTAACGTTCAAAAGGTATAGTAAAAGTTGTTTTATACTTATCATCTTCTACTATTTGTATTTGTCAATATTCAGATCTTAGATCGAACTTTAAAAATACTTTTGCTTTTATTATTCTTTATAATAGGTTCTTTTTATTTGGGAGAAGATATCTTCTCCATTTTAGAACTTTATTTAATGGTTTATAATTCATTATTAGTCGTGAGACTTCTCTTTCTATTTTTGCAGTGTTATTAACATAAAAGGTGGGACAATTCCAAGGAGACTTGCTTGATCGTATTAAATTTTTGTCTAATAGAGTATGGATTTCTTGTTTACAATATTTTAATAATTCTAAATTCATTTAGATAGGTTTAGCTTTTGTAGGGATATTATTTTCGTTAAATTCATCTATATAGGGTAATTTAACTATATGTTTTTTCTATTCCAAAAGGCATTAGGAAGCTCGGTGCTTATTTCTATGGCTAATTTTTTACGAAAAGTTTCAATTGGAATTTTAAGAGGACCTTGTATTTGTTGTTCAATATGTTTAATAGTATTTTATTCTTTTAAATAGCATAACAATTCTTCTTATATAGCAAAGTTTCTTTTAATTCTTATAATAGTGACATTTCGAGGGGTTTTATAAATAAAAATATAATTTCCCTATTTTGAATTGTGGTACGCAATCCTTCATTTATTACAGTAAAAGATTTAATCATTTGCAAAAATAGAGTTCCTAAAATAATTTTTTGTTGCATATTCTTAATTAATATGAATGGGGTTTGAAAAAATATATTTTTGTTACGAATATGAGCTTTTGATAATTTATATTTAACATTCATGTTTGTACTATCTACAGTGGCAATGGACGAGTTTGTTGCTTCAAAATATTTTTGTAGTATTATTCCTTCTTTCATACAATTTAAATCTGTTCTAGAATTTATTAAAGTTATTAATTATATGGAAAAATCTTTAGGACAATTTACAGTTTTTAAAGTGATTTTCGAATATCATTTTCGGGACATAATCTTTTGGGTTTGGTAAAAAGTATGTAGGGATGATTATGGATTATCAGATTTCTTTTCTTTTATTATTTTATTTAGATATTGTTCAAAATCTTCTTGGGTTTGTTCCTCATTCATTTCATATTCATTTAAGTTTTATAATTCTAAAATTTGAATTTTATTTTTAAGCTCAGATATTTCTGTTTTCATTTTCTTTATTTGCTGATATAATTCAGGAATGGTTGATGGTTTAGGTACCTTTTTAAAATATTTTTTATGTTTTATAATATTAAATAATGATGCAGAGTCTTTTATATATAGTACTTCCTCTTCTGGAGATTTTTGTTTAGAAATATTTTAAAAATTTATTAAGGAGATCAGCTCTTTGATTTGGGTCTCGACTTGATTTATTAAATCTAGTAAGGTTTTATCGGTAGAATTTTAACATGTTTATTGAATAATAGTCTGAGTCGGATGTGATTGGATATTCGTTGAGAATAAGAGCAATTACATAAGTTTTCAGATTCTGAGGAATTTTGGTTTTGAATATAATTAATTGTTCATCATTAGTACTATCGGTTTCATCACTTGATATGGTAGCTAATTCCTTTAGTTTTTTAGTGACAACTTCAAGACTTAAATCTTGTCTAGCTAGTAATTCTTTTACTTGCCTTTTATAACACTTAGAAATATAATGTTCTAGTTTTCCGCACTTATAACATTTAATGTCCTTTGTAGTTTTAGATAATTTCGATCTTGATTTATGATATTTTTAATAAGTCTTTCAAGAGGTTTTCTTGAATATATAGGGTAATTATTATTTTGATAATTATTTCTTTTATAAGATTTGGGTTTAGAAAATCTTGATTTTCTCATAAGATTCTTTTGGAATGGCAATCTCTCTATACCATATGGGGTGTAAAATTGAGAAAAATCTTGGAATTTTAAAAAATGCGTTTCTTTCATTTTCTGTTGATGACATAATTTTGTTCCTATTGAAAATAGGGTTCCCCAAGTGTAGTTTTCATATATTAATTTTTCTTCATTCTCTTGTTTTATTAACATTTTTATTTTATTTTCTATAACTAAAGGTAATTCTTGTAAAAAAAATTCTTTATATATTGGTTTAGATCCATCGTCTAATAATTGTACATTAGTTAAAAATACATCTTTGTATCATTTAAAATTAGATATTTATTTACATCTTAGTTTGAATAATCTTTCTCTAATAATTGCTTGATAATCTTCTACTCTTCCTAAAAATTGATATATTATTGAACTAATAAGAGTATTTACAAGTTCTTCATTATTTTTTAGTCATTTATTCTTCAGGAGTTAATTGAATTTTCCACCAAGCTTTTAATTATCCTGTGAATCCTCAAGCTAAAGTGATAGTTGCTGTTTGGGCTGTGAATCTTCTAAGTTGTATTAATGATTGGGTATATGTTATCATACTATTACACATATTCTATATTATGGAATAGTGTGTACGTTCATAAATAATCAATGAATATTTGAAATAGATTTAAAGATCCAATGTATTCATTAAGTCTATAATCATTTTAAGCTATACAATATTTCTTTGATTGTATGTATAAAATATGTTTAATACACCAAAAAAAATATAATGTTGATCTAACAATTCAAAGCGATCTAGAGAAATCATTAAATCAGTTTGAACCAGACCATTTAATCCACACTCCGGACATTTAATTCATATTTCAAAGGAATCATAAATAATCAATGAATATTTGAAATAGATTTAAAGATCCAATATATTCATTAAGTCTATAATCATTTTAAGATATACAATATTTCTTTGATTGTATGTATAAAATATGTTTAATACACAAAAAACATATAATGTTGATCTAACAATTCAAAACAATCTAGAGAAATCATTAAATCAGTTTGAACCGAAGCATTTAATCCACATTCTAGACATTTAATTCATATTTCCCTTCCTTTGAATTTTCTTTTTGAGATATCGAGACTAATTAGTGTAATTTTTTCCCCATGAATCATTGATCGATTTTATACTAAATTTTTTAGACTTTACCTTGAATTCTAGTTTGTCATTTTTGCAATGTTAAATTAGATCTAGCATTGAGTGTAAGATGTTGATTATGAAAACATGCAATATGCATGGCAACTCACTAATAACAAAATTTAGCCGCAGACTAGTTGGTGCCGCATGTAGGCACATATGCCCAGCGTTGGGGCTTTGATTCCCTTCCCTCGCATATGTATATGCCATGTGCAGTACTTGTAGTTATTAAAAAAAAAGTAGTCTGTTGTTGCAAAACAAGACTTACCTCAATAATATCACATTAGGTGCTTAAGTGTGAGGTTTTGGCTTCAAGTCCGGTAGGAGTGTTGTATTCTTATAATACAAAATTGAAATGTGATAAAAAAAATAAGCCCATTATTCTTACCATATGAGTCAAGGTAGTGGCTGTCCATCAATATTCTACGTACTTGAATTAAATTTTTTTTATAAAAAAAACGACAACAATAAAAGACGCATTTCATAGTCATAAAAGCATCAATATTTCATGGGGGCATGACTAAGCTATATATTCACACTTGTCATGCTTGTCCACAGCTTGAGAGACCTCCCAAGTGCACTTCATTTCTTTAGGAAATTCAAACCAAATCACCGGATCCAAGCTCCGCGATCTCCTTATATCCAGCATGGAAGACCTTCACCTTACCCTCTAAGGGATAGGAAGTCTTCCTGACGTCATATATCCATGAGAAATTGCGAGGAGGGCATCCCCACCCACTTAAACATACAATGGGATAAGTGCATAAATTAAAAACATGGCACTTTGAAAAACATGGTAATTCCTTCATAATCGAATATGAGTTATATCAATACAATTGAGTCAAATGAATATACTTAGAAAACACGAGGTCCACGCCACGAGATGGTTGACCTAATTAATTTCAAGCTACGAAATAAGTAGCAACTAACAAGAAGTGTCTGAAAGCCGTTGCACCATGAAATTGGATCGATTTTTTCAATAATACTCTATTGTTAATCATATGTGGACAAATAGAGCTCTTGTATGGTAAGTGAACAATGCTATAAAGATGAATATAACTCTTCAACATCAGGATGCAACCATGTAGGCCTCAAACTTCCTACAAAAAAATGCAAAAGTTTTTGAATCCAGATTTGAGCCCGACATGAATATTCGAACACGCAACCTTGTGACCTGGAGTCAAACACGCTAAAATTGCACCATAAATCGATCAAATGATCCTTTTTGGTAAATTAATCAAAAAATTTTGGTAAGTTAATGTCAACTTAAAACCTTAGTTCGCCATTGATTAGAAACCATGCAAGTAACCCCCAGTTGCTCATTTGGATAGATGTCTTACTGTATCCTTGAACAAGCATATTACGTCCAACATCTACGGGGTCTACTAATCATAACTATTATTGTAGATGCAACTTAATATACAACGAAGCTTGATTATATACATAACGATGTATTTTAGGCTAAAATACAATATGCATTTATTTTTATAATTATTTTTATTTTTCGATTTTTCTTAATAAGTATATTTTTCTAAGTATATTTAATCTATATACAAAGTTTTTCATTTTACAATACTTTTATATATTTATTTTTGATTTTTTAAATCAAGTTTTTGAAGGGGCGAAAATGACTTAAATGCCCCTAAAATTGGTAATTTTTTAAAAATAAAAAATAAATATGTAAAAGTATTGTAAAATGACAAAACTCAATACATAAATTAAATACAATTAGGAAAACATGTTTATGAAGAAAAAATTAAACAAAAATAAAATAAATAAATATTATATTTTAGCTTAAAAAACATCATAATATATATAATCATGCTGCATATGTAACATTCAACCTTCGGATGCATACATTCTTATACATATGTTTTCATTATAATATAAATGATATTAAATATAATAGATAAAGTAGATTTTACAAAAAACATCAAAATATTTTTATCAACAACATAAAGATATTAAAAAAAGAAAAAATTACACCAAAGAAGCATTTAATCATGCCATTTGAATTGAAGAGACTTCACCTCATTGTTGGTGCCGAGACCAAGAGCTTGTGTTGTACTAGCAACAACGGCGGCTGAGGATCGCCTCTGCACTTTGTGATGTGACTACAGCCCCCTGTTGGCGGATTCACTGGCTCGTCTCTGTGACATTTTTTTTTCCACGTCTTTTCCATTGCATGGGATCTCATTTCCCTTCCCAATCGGAGGATACGTGATTACACTACTTGCCTTCCATAACAATGCTAACCCCCCTGCATCTTCTTCTCTTCCTGTTACTTTCACTATCCTTTGATTCTAGATGACGATGTGCATGTGCATGGGCGGCACCTCCTGCAAACATTACCACTATAACCATAAAATAATTAGCCATGAGCAGAGCTATTAATGTTGTAGGGCAAGCAGCTGACATTGCCATTAATTCGCTAGAAGTGGACGCGACTTTTGAAGAGGTTGTTAAAAGAACTAGAGAATTAAGGGAGAATAATGGTTTAACGTATCAACGAGTTTGCTCGCCAATATCTGCCTATGGTATGCATTTATTTAGGACGATTTCTAAATTACTGTTTGTTTTTTATAAAAACTTCTCACGATCCATAAGTATCATATTTTAAACTTATTTCTTAATATATTTCTATACAATTATCATAATTTAATTAATTTTATACAATTACTTATACAACTAACATATTTATTTTAACTTTATTTTCTTTACACCTCATTATTACTTATCTACATTTCTTATCAATTTAACAACTTTTATATCAAAAATTTTTTGTATGCAAAATACTATAGACGCCACATTTTCACCTATTTTATCCCATTTTTAAAACCGCTTTTATACCATCTAACCTATTTTTAAAACCATTTGAACCCATTTTTATCTCATTTTAAAACCTTCTTACACCGTTTTTAATCCATTTTAAACCTATTTTGAACAGCTTCAAATTTTATATTTTGGGCCCACTACGTGTGACAGGGCTAGCTGATCGGTAGAAGGATCATTACAAGAACTAACGATATCATCACATGAATCCAACGGCTAAAATCATACGAAGCATGAACGCACGAATAACGGCCCGTTGCACCGTCGGAGTACCGGAAGCCATCTTCTTTCCAAATTCCCAGGCTGATGGACGAGCTCTTCTCCTCCGTCGACTCCGGCGGTAGCAGCATCGACCAGCACCAACAGTCCCCTAGCAATCGCACCGATCGCGCATGCCGCTACCATCATCCTCGTCGCCGACCCCTAGTCTACAGAGTCCGCTCGCCCCTGCCAGATTTCCTGCCCAATCGGCGAGCTCCACTTCGTCATCGTCTTCCCCATCAATGCAGCAGCAGCAATGACTCTGCTTGACGATCGGACGGCAGGGAGAATCCAAATGGCATCAAAAATCAAAGCACGCCCGTCTGCCTTCATCCAAACCGACGTTGCAACATTCGATGCAACTCACCAAAGTTGTTTCAACTCAGCAAGATAACCAGCAACGCAGTTTCTTCGAGTCCAAGCAATCGAAGAACTCCAAGCAGCAAAGAAAGAATAAACTACCCAACGACCCAAGTAACGTGGATTACAGCAGTTCGTGGGATATTGATGATGCGATGTACGTCCATGGGGAGGGAAAATAATGGAGAGATGATAACTCCCTTTTTTTTTTTTTTTTTAACCTTTTTGTATTTTCATATACATTTGAAATATTAGTATACTAATAACATTTACATTAGCCCTTTTTATTACAGCAGTAACGTGGACCACAATACGATGACAGTGCTCTTTTTTATTATTATCTTAGATTAAAAATCATTATTATTATTATTTTAGACTGAAAAAAAATATTTCAACCTGTAGCATTGCCTATCACCACAATGCGGGGCGGTACAAGTATCTTCCATGTCCTTGTTTTAGGGAAATGATTCGAGGCTGGATGCGTTAAAACCTTAATGCACTTGATGCAAAACCTAGTAACGCCATGTCCTCATGTGATCATAATTTCATACGACATGGATATGCACGCATATAAAAGGATCCGATCCATTCATCAAATAGATTTCAGCACGTACGATGTGGATTGTCTTTACTGAAAATTAATCGTACTATGCCTAATTAGTGAAAGATATTAAAAAATCTGTGCAAAACACAAATGGTCTAATATTTAATAATTATATGATATATAAAATAATACTTTAAAACAAAAAAATTGAGCACTTTTTGTGTTATATTAATGGTTTATATTTAAAAATATGTTTCAAAATTAAAAAATCAAGAACAAGCATGGAAGCTTCAATGCTCTTATAAATATTGAATAATTGCTAAAAATATATATAGCACATAAACTTTCTAACCTCGGTAGGTACGAGTAAATGTAACTTAGTTAACAAGCTTTTTAGGAAATAAAGATAAGTTCCTAACTAAGCCCTTATCATTTATCGAACAGCGCTAAAGTGGTAATCAAGCACAAAAATTCGATCTTGTTATTAGAAAAGGGTAAATTGGTAGCCAAGCACAACATTTCCATTTTTGGTATATAAACTCAAACTTATGTATTAATTGGTGGTATAAGTCAGTAGTATGTCACGTGGGGATGGAAGCGTTGTCCCCATCGTAAATATCCAACGTATGATAAAAAAAAGAAATTAATTCATGGGATATGTATGGAAGCACTTAGACCTGTTTAATAATTATATGTATATATATATATATCTTGTAGAAACATGGAAATGGGTAATTCATTCATTAAAATCCAATTAAAGCAACTACAAGCAACATAATCAGCAAAAGAAAAAGAAAAATACTACACAAATATTACTAATCAGAGCAACTAAATGCAACATAATGAGCAAAAGAAAAAGAACACTGCACAAATACTCCTACTGAAATATAATAGAAAGACTAGCCAGTCTAAGTAAGCGACAGCAATCATGGACTGCTTTGAAAACAAACAAGGCCATGCATCTGGCCTATATATACATATAATTTGAATTGAAGATGTTTCACTTCAATGGTGGGGGGGCCGGGACCGAGGGTTTACGTTGTGCAGCAGCGACGGCGGCTGGAGGATCGTCTCTGCACTGGGTGATGCGATTACAGCCCCTTACGGGCGGACGCACTGGCTTATCTTTGCGACAGTTGTCCTTGTTTTCGCCGTTGCATGGGATCCCATCTCCCCTCGCCACCGGAGGATATTTGATAAAACGATCTTTCTTCGTAACAATGTTAACCCCCTGCATCTTCTTCTCTGCATCATCATTACTTGCACTACCCTTTAATTCTAAAAGACGACGTGCATGCGCATGGGCGGCACCTCCTGCAAACATTACCATCACAATCCCAAAATAGTTAGCCACGAGGAAAGCTATCAGTATTATAGAGCGAGCAGCTGGCATTGCCATTAATTCGATGAAAGTTGACAAGACTTTGGAAGAGGTTGTTGAAAGAACTAGAGAATTAAAGGAGAACAGTGGCTTAATTAATGCCGCAATGGGTTTGCTGATCTCCAAAAAGTCTGCCTGCAGTGGGTATTTAAAGTCTTACCACTTCTTTATTTTTAGTAGCAAATTACTACCGTAACTTGCTTAAAAGATTGAAACGACGGTGCAATGTGACAATTATTTCTTCTTCTAAGTGATCTCGTAATTATCTATGATAAGAGTCATTGCGTGGAATTGTTTATCCCAAGTTAATTATATATATATATATATATTTTTTAGTAGTTCGCATCAAGTCTCATTAATGGATCATGCACGCAGTTAACTCGATCGATTTTTTAGGAACGCAATCGACCGGGCTGTTTCATTACGTACGCAGGGGATAAGCACAACTTCCAATACCACGCAGTAAGGCCCTATCCTGTTGTCAACAAGTGACAACGTATGGACTTACATTTATATTTATATACAGATAATAATCCTGTAAAATTAGTTGTAACTTAGATAAATAACAACTTATTGTATTTTATTGACACGTTGAATTTTCTATTTATTTTTATGCCGGCCTAAGCATATTTAGTTCATATACTTAATTTTACTATTATTGAATTTATATATTTTTATAAATTTTGAAAACTAAAAATTTTACCAATCCTCGCTCCTTACATGAAAAATTGTAAAAATTTCAAATTTTAAATTCTATAAAAATATTTACAAGATTTCAAAGTTAATAAAATTAGGTACATAAACTGCATATATTTGGAACTGCATAAAAATTGAAAAGAAAAACAAAAAAAAGTAATAAAAAATACAAAACACATCTGCTTATTACTGTCTAAGTTACAACTAATTGTACAAGACTATGATCTTATATATTAGTGTACATCTGATCCATTCATTAGATATTTATCCACATCTATGCTTCAAGTTATTCTTGATGAAATTAATTTACTATTCCTAATTAATGGAGGATGATTAAAAAATATTGAAGCATGATTATATACATCATAATGTATTTTAATGATGTATTTTAAGCTAAAATACAACATTTATTTATTTTATCTTATTTTTATTTTTATTTGATTTTTTCATAAATATGTCTTCCTAATTGTATTTATTTTGTATATCGAATTTTTTCATCTTATAATACTTTTATATATTTATTTATTATTTTTTAAAAATTCACCAATTTCAAGAGAATTCAAATCATTTTTCACCCCTAAAAAACTTGATTTAAAAAATAAAAAATAAATACAAAATTATTACAAAATGTCAAAACTTTATATGTAGATTAAATATACTTAAGAAAACAAGCTTACGAAGGAAAAATAAAAAAAAATATAACTAAAAAATTAAAAATAACTAAGTATAAAAATAAAAAAAGTTGTATTTTAGCTTAAAACACATAATGATGTATATAATCAAGCTCGAAACATATTTCCATAAATGACCTGGTATTTCAGCAAGTGCATTTGAGTACTATCCTTGTGAAAATATTGGATTAATCTATGAACTTGATTAAGGGCGTGTAATTGATATTTGTCTTGGTGGAAAAGTTTTTAAATTAGGATTAAATGATGTAATATGGTAAAAGTAATCATAAGAAGTTAAGAAAATAAAGTTAAGATACACAAGATAATTATATTAAAAGTTGTAAATAAATGATTGAAAAAGCAAAGTGGATGTATAGAGAAACGAAAAATATGATGATTGTAGAGGTAGAAAAATTGTGGATGAAAGAATTTTTACAGAAAAAAGTTCTGCTGAATACCAACACACTCTAAATGTCTTTGCTTTATTGATCAGTCCAAGTGTAACCACACGTCACAAAAAATGGTGCCCAGAAACATGTTTCCATCGTACACTATCTGCGTGCAACTCGTCCGGACCAACTTGTGTATTCCATTTCCTTTCTTTCTGTTTTTTTCCTTTCTTTTTGAGCACAATTCCTCTTTTAAATTCCCAACTCTCCCGAACCTACTTGCACTGCATGGGCTAGCTAGCTGTAAATTAAAGACAAGTACAAATGTATTACTTGACTTTTTATTTCATCTAACAATGTCCATTTTGTCATCTTTATTCATTCTATTTACAATTACCATATATTTTACCACGTTAATTTTTTTTTTACCCACTGATTGGGAGTAAGCTCAAATTAATCGAGGAATCAATCAAGACAAACCCAGTCAGTCACTAGGATATTCCCACTTTAAGAAGGCACATATCAATTAATAACTTGAGTTTTATTAATATGCATACAGGTGCTGTAAATTAGTGGATATTTGGCAATAGCTTCCATGGGGTGGGACGAGGAGATGTGGGGGCACAGTTTCTAAGGTCATTAATTAATTAATTAATTAATATCTATATTTTTCACTTTTACTCATATATTTCAATTATTTTTCTTAAATATTATCCTCTAATAAATATATTTATTCTGACTTTGCTCTATCATTTCATATTAATAACCCAATTTTCAAAGAATTCAATCCCCACAAAATTCAAATTAACAAACATTCTCTTAGTCAACATTCCTGTTAAGAAGCTGGTTAACGCAGTTAGTTGCTCATGGGGCAGCAATGCGCCCATGTCTGGGACTCAAGTCCCCCAATGTATTTAATCAAAAAAAAAAAAAAAAAAAGAAGTCCCCCAATGTATGGCCTTTTGAATAGTTGGGCTCGGGCCCCCTCCCAAAAAAATAAATAAAATAAATAAAAAATTCCTGTCTACGTAGGAAGGCGTGTTGATAGGAAGCCTCATTCGTTAGATCTGCTCCCCTTTAGGACGAAGTCATTTAGAAAGAAGGAGATGGCATGAGTTCCTTTCCTAGCTAATGAATTCTACGCCGTACATAAATTAATTTAAGAATCGGATTGCTTGACCTGCTTCAATTGAAATGCTTGCGCGCAACATGCATATATCTGTATTTATATGCTTTGATGGGTGGATCTTTCTGTCCATCTTCTTGCTCATACATCCACTTTCATTCAACTTCAACTATTGCATACATGGATTATCTTTTCCTGCTTCAAAAATTTCTTTCCATCTCGGCCGTTGTCTACGTCGTCATGAAATACGTGAGATATCTTATTGATTGGGGCAACGCTACGGTGCAAAAACATTCCGATCACGAGAATAGCCCATCTCGAGGTACATCGCTAATTATTATTTTTTTAATCGAATATCGCTAATTAATTAGTCATTCCATGATTTTGAGATTTGCTACTAAATCTTTAAAATGTCTTTATTTAATTTAGGACACGTGTCCATCTCCATGTAGCCAGGTCTTCCAATTTTCGTCAATGAAATTATCAGAATACTGTTACCGCGTAGAAATTAAAACCAAGTAACATTTGATATGTTTGCCAATTGAATTATTTAAAATAATGGTCATTTTTTTGGAATCCTCTTTCTATGGAACCCTTTTATATTTAAAATCTCGATGCTCGATAGAAAATTCACTTCATCTACCGTGTTTAGCCTCATTTATAGCAAATCGAAAATCTTTTTATTTGTTTAGTTTCACCGTATACAGGCCCCATTAATAAATATGAAAAATTAACGCAATAAAATAATTTAATATTAAAATAGTTTTTTCAACATCTAAACAATTCAAAATATTATTATTAAGTAGATAAATGATTTTATAAAGTATTATTACATTCTAATACATGTATGAATGGAACTAAGCGTTTTCACATTTTATACACACATATATATTTTTGAGCAAATATGGTCATATACATACTTGATATGATGAAACTTGATTTCTTAGCTAAACAATTGATGTTAAATATGATGAATAAATTAGATTTTTCATCAATTACCAATATATTAAAAATTAAGAGGGCTATATTGCTTGGCTCCCTTCAATTTGTATGATTATAAATAGCAGGAATACTTTTATGAAATTGGGTTTCATAGAAGTAATTTCGTAAAAATTTTTTTTTTTTTTTTTGAAATGTTGATCCTTGATGGAAAATCTAATTCATTCATTATATTTAACATCATTTCTTTAGCTAGAAGACCAAGTTTCATCCCAATTTAATATGTGCATAGGCCACATTTGCTTAAAAATAGGTGCAATCATGTGTAAATTACGAAAAGCATCTAGATCTATTCGCACATGTATTAAAATATAACAACACTTTATAAGATTATTTATCTATATATTATTGATATTTTAGGTAGTTTAGATGTTGAAAAAACTACTTTAAAATTGATATTTTAATATTGAACTATTTTATTATGTTAATTTTAGATTGGATATATAAAAAGCGAAATTTAAAAAATAAAATTTTTTCAAGATATTATAGATGATACTAAATACAATAGATAGAGTGTACTTTTTATCAAAAGATAGAGTTGAATTTCTATCAACCATCGGGATTTTTAAAATTGAGTAAACTTAAAAGAAAAGAAATTTTATAAAAGCGTCCCGTGTAAATAGAAACTGTTTAAAATTAAATTTCTTTGGATGTTAGTAGCAGAGGAGGCGGCGGATGGTTCACTTGCCATCGGACACGAACCGTTGATCGTTTCCTTCGGCGAAATGCTGATCGATTTCGTTCCGGACGTCGCTGGCATTTCTCTCGCAGACTCGCTCGGGTTCTTGAAAGCTCCTGGGGGGGCTCCCGCCAACGTGGCCGTCGCTATAGCCAAGCTCGGTGGGCGGTCAGCCTTCATCGGAAAGGTCGTCGTCGTCGTCGTCGTCGTCATTCTCCATTGCCTTGCCTGCCTTTTCTCCTCTCTCTATTTCTTTAATTCGTACCGATTAATTGAACTGAAAAATGGTTTTGTCTGGGTTTTCCACAGCTTGGAGACGATGAATTTGGGAGAATGCTGGTGGAAATCTTGAGAAAGAATGGGGTGAATGACGAGGGCGTGTGCTTTGATACCGATGCCAGGACTGCGCTTGCATTCGTGACTCTGAAGAGCAACGGAGAGCCAGAATTCTTGTTTTATCGGAATCCCAGCGCAGACATGCTGTTGCAGGAATCCGAGCTGAACCTCGACCTCATACGTCGGGCCAAAATCTTTCACTACGGATCCATAAGCTTGATTTCCGAGCCATGCAGGTCCGCCCATTTGGCTGCGATGCAGGCCGCCAGGCAAGCTGGCCTGCTGCTCTCCTATGATCCCAACGTCAGGCTGCCGCTCTGGCCCTCGCCTGCTGCCGCTCGCCAAGGAATTATGAGCATTTGGACTGAAGCCGACTTTATCAAGGTCATCCCAATCTTCGTTCCATTTCTTCCAAATCCAATACCTCAAAGCTACACATAAGATTGCATGTGCCTAATGACAGGTTAGCGTCGACGAAGTGGCTTTCCTAACGAATGGGGATCCTCAAGATGAAGAGACGGTGTTATCTTTGTGCTTTGACGGATTGAAGCTGCTTGTAGTCACTGATGGAGAGAAAGGATGCAGATACTTCACAAAGGTGGTGACTACAATATCTTGTTTGTGCTATGTCCAGCTGAATTGGGAATTGTTTTATTCATCTCTAGTTACCCCTTGCAAGTCTGAGATGGTGATACCTGTGTGTGGTTTTCAGGACTTCGGGGGAAAAGTGGGCGGATTTTCTGTGAAGAAAGTGGATACCACTGGTGCGGGTGATGCTTTTGTTGGTTCTCTTCTTGTTTCTCTGGCCCGAGATGATACTCTTTATCAGGTTACTCACTCCTCGAAGTCTCACTGGTTTCAGCAAACACAGCCTTAACACCTCTATTTATGGTGTAACATGATTGATGAATACACAGGATGAACGTAAGCTGAGGGAAGCTTTGACAATGGCCAATGCATGCGGTGCACTCGCTACAACTCGGAAAGGAGCTATCCCCGCCCTTACAGACACTTCAACGGCAATGGAGCTCATTGCAAAGTCCAAGTGAAAAGCAATGTCATCTGTTCTTGTGGATTTTAGCTTACATAAATTTTAAGTTAGCCTTTTATTTAAGAAATAAACAATGTTTTAAACTGTTTCTACTTGATCTTTTATGCAGTAAACTATAGAAAAACAATCTTAAAAGACTAGATTTGCAAGCCATGCTATTTGACAAGTAAAGAAGATATTTTCTTCAGCTGGCAACGCAGGAGAAGGGTACCAACCGCACAGCCGATCCTGGATTGAGAGCCATAAAAAGGCAGAAACATAAGTGGGATACGTAGCATCCATCAATTCTTATCCAATCAAGGAAATCCAATAACTTGAAGAAAAGTGGGGATAATTTTTTTTTCCTTAAAATATGAATGGGATGTGGAGTTTTCCTAAACTCAAATGAGAGATTACATGATCAATTAACATGTTACATTTTCATTGGACCAGAAGCCCTGATTACAAGGGATAGTTACATCAATTAATATAAAATTTTACAGTAATGCGTTGTCGTAAAGTTACATGCTCATGGCTCTTGAAGAGAGCTCAGATTCTCCTTCCACCTCAGCCTCTCCACCTTCAATATTGACCTGGAAAACAAACTTAAGACATCAACTTCACCCGCCAAGAAGTGTGCAATTACCCAGTTTAATAACTCTCGTCTTCATTAGTGTTAGGTTGATTCTTTCTAGTTATGGGCTTCTACGATTCAACGGCCATTGATAGCACTTGCCCATTACTAAGACACGTCAATTTATTCAAGAACGGCGAAAGACAACTCAAACTCACAAGGACTCTAATCAACTTAATTGACAGCAACACTGTTGATCAGTGTTGTCATAGATCTTGCTCTCATCAATATCTCCTAATTCCACTAGTTAGAATTAGGGTGGAAATCTAAACTGTGTTTCCCTATTTTCTAATGAGAACTAGGGCTAAGAAGCGTATATTGCATAAATGCAAAACATTGCTTCCGCAATAAGAACTCAATGAATTTCTCTTAAGCAAAAGCTATCCATCCAACCCCACTCAAAATGGACCCTTAAACGTATTTCAACAGTTTCAGTTTGGCAACCAATAAAGAAAGCAGACAAACATGCAAAAAATCAATTATTGGTGAACTAAAATAAAATAAAGGTGAGAGAATATACAGTACCAGTTGATCCTTTGATTTGGTTTTTGAAAGGTAACACTCAAATGCACCATCACCATGGAGAATTTTAGCTCCGCATCCGTTGGAATTCACAGACCCAACAGACTCTTCGTCGACCACAACTGCATCTACCCTTTCATGTCCTATTTTTGCATCTGGAACCTGTGGATGCGTGAAAGAATTGTCACCGTTAGCACATGCTGTGCTGCTGGAAATAAAATCACCACCACCAACATGCATATGCATTCATGCTACATGTTGATTGTATGTAATCAAATCCTGCAGCATATTATTATTATTATTATTTTCATTTCCACATTATTGTGTATACAGAAGGCTACATCTGATCTCCCCAGTGATGAAAACAGAAAAGTAGAAATAGTGGAAATAAAAATTCAAAAAGAAGGTCAAGATCAAAGAAAGGAATTCATTATTTGAATAATAAATTCCTATGCACAAAAGAAAAGATGAGGGACCAATCTGTATTCTCATAAGAAGCTGTTGGCCATTCTTAGCGTGTGGAGTGCAGGACGCCAAAGGAACTGCGGGGATTGGACTACTGGAGCATACCGGGCACAAATGCAAAGATCAAGACACTTGCTAAAGAAGCCTAACGACTTGATCATTTGCAAAATTTGGTGTCATAATTAATTGAATTATAACTCATGCTATTTTTGACACTTGATCATGGAATCTCCCGATGATTGATTCTGTGGTAGATTGTCAACCAGTTATAAAACCGCTCAAACCACAACTGCCACAACCTCTAACTTTCTCAGCTTTTTTAACAAGCGACAAATCTGAAAAAGATCCCAACTTGAAAATCCACCATCATCATCTCCAAGCTGTTGCCTAAGTCCGTTTTCCTTCCTTTTAATACTTCTTGCTTTACACTTAAATTATTTCAAATTACTTCATTTCTTATTTTTCCATTCATCAACCTCAACATCAACATTTCTGCTGAATTCATTTTTTTTATAAAGCATAGCCAGTCAACAACTGTTCTTTATAATTTCACCTTTAATTTGATATGAGCCCAGCGAACATGTTGACATGTTAGCCTATTAAGACCATTAACTCTTAACTAATGAAGAGCTAGAGAATTTTCAATACCAATTTGCCAGAAAATTACAGGAATCTTCATTTGTGAATTCTTGCTAAATGCCAGATCTGGGTGTATGAACAAGTGTACATACCTCATACATGGCTTCAGTAAGAAGGTTTTCTAGTATAGCCCGCAGACCTCGAGCACCAGTATTTTTAGCCATTGCCTTTTTTGCTATCAATCTTAATGCATGATCAGTAAAATGTAACTTGACCTAGAAAACACAACATACATTTCAATGAAACATGTTTGAATCTAAAAGTGACAACTTGAGTCCAGTAATGAACTTTCTCACATTGTTAATTCTAAACAGTTTTCTGTACTGTTTACCAAGAGCATTTTTTGGCTCTGTAAGGACCTGTTGTAAAATCGAACCATTAGAAAAATCAGTCTAACAATCTAGTAAAGAAAATGGAAATATAATTGACATTAGCAGAATAGAGACGATAAGAGTCATCAAGTGAGTATAAACTGGATAGAGGCTGCTCCTAAGAAATATAGGTAAGACAACAAAAAATAGGATTGTTAGGAGTAGGCGAAACATCAAAATGTCACATCAATTTATTGCTTACATTTGCATTGCAAGCCTTTGGCTCAACAGTAGAAGTTGATGCCTTTGCAGCAAATGGTTGTGGGTTCAAGTCATCGGATCTTTGTGACAAAGGAAGGAAAAGGTTGCATGCGTGACACCTCTTCCCAGACCCTACAATGTGTTAGAGCTTGGTGCACCAGGTCAATTTTTTTTTTTTTTTTGAGAATGTGTGAATGTGTGCGCGTTTCCATTGCAATTGTGTAAGCACTTCCCTTTATATGAATAAACCTATGGTGAAAATAATTGCCTGGAAAAGGAAAAACAAAAAAGAAAATAGGAGGAATTGTTTCCTACAATAAAAGATAAAGACCTTTAAATGCTCAAGCAAAGTACTAAAAGAAAAAAGAATACCCAACCCAAGTCTATTCAGGAGAAATGAGAATGTTGAATGACTCGAGAACAACAGAAAAGCAACACCACACACACACACACACGCACACAACTAACTAAATTAAGAGTCACCTGAACAAGTTGGTCTTCATTGAGAGCAGATAAACTAACTAATATAGGAAAGCGTCCAATAAATTCTGGTATGAGCCCATATGAAATTAAATCACTACTCTCGACCTGCATATACAGTAAATATGCCAAAGCCATTGAGTTCGTAACGAATGGATTTAGTAAGGAAATTGGATATGGATCCTTGAACATTTTACCTAAAAAAGAAAAAGCTAAGATATTTTTTTATTTCAGGATTCAAGTTTTTTGCATTACTTACTGATTCTAATAATGTTGATGCCACTACAGCATTTGTTAGTCCAGCAGTCTTCATGTTTGCACGTACTGGTGCCCCAAACCCAATTGATGAATCTTGCCGTCTAGTAAGGAACAAATAATTGGAACCCCAAACTCTTTAAGTGACAATGAAACAATTTTGAGATAGTAGTAGTGCAAATAATATAAAAAGGGATTTCCTACCTTTCTGATATTGTTTTTTCCAAATCAATGAAAGCACCTCCGCATATAAAAAGAATATCTTTTGTATCTATCTGCATGTAAAATGAACATAAATTAGGAAAACCAAAACTCACAAAACGACTACATAAAAAGGTAAAACTAACCCAAAAAATTATCAAATTCCAATTCTCTTAAGTGGCTAGGGTTCATGCAGAAGTGCAGAGAATCCAACCAATTATATGGAAACAAAATCTTTCACTTGCACACTTGGGTTGTTGTCTCATGGACAAGGCACAGAGAAGCATTAGCCCTTTCAGCAACTAGCGCTGTAGGGTAACCTTACTGCAGTGCAGTCCCACAGTCTTTGAAAGATTTTTTTGATCTCAGAACCAGGTCTCATCTCCTGCTCCTTAATTAGCTATGGATACAAGAAATAAAATTTCTGAGTCATTTTAATTTCAATTGTTCACCTCTTGTTACTTCTAAATGCTTCTTCACAGCCGCTAATTTTTCTGGTTTGACAGGAAAAAAAAAATACTGAAGGATGATTTCAAGTAATTTAAGAGCCTGCCATGCAGAACCTGGTTCCCGTTAGTTAGTCATTCATAAGTCCATTCCATAGTTGTTAAAGGTGCACCTAGGCTCACGGCTCACTCAGGCATACCTCGAGCCTTGAGATGCGCCTAGTGTGCCCAATGTAACTTGCTTGAAAACATAAAAACTTCTAACATGAAAATAGAATTGATTTCTTTAATTTCGCCTTTCTTTTTCAATTAAATGCTAGATTAATGGAATTTGAGGTTTTTATTCATACCAGTTATGATTCAAGAATATATTGAAATATTTCATTATAAATTACATATATTATTACATTTATTTAATTTTATGTAATATGCATCTTGCTTCACTTAGGCCCTCACCTCATGCCTAGGCCCCAAGGGTCCTTGGCACTTGTGTGCACCTTGCACCCCTAACAGCTACGATCAAGGAAAATTTAGACTTAAAACTATGAATTTTGCATGCTTCGAGCAGATGAGAACTAAATGTGCATCTTGACATCGTAATTGTTGATTCAAATGGGAATATTTCAATGCAACTGATTACAATGAAATTTCTGTGACCTCACCAATGACCTCATCATGATATTTAGATTCGCTCAACACCAACTATATGGCTAATTTTTGTATGTTTAACAGTGTATAAAAATGATCTTGAACCAAGTTTTTTTTTTTTTTTTTTACATATATAGTTAAATATATAAAAAAAAATGAGTAATATGGTTGGTTTTGATGTAATCAAGAAATCATGGTAGGCTCAAATGATAAGGTTACAAGAAAATTACTGTGTGATCTGTTGCATTAAAATATTTCCTTCAAAGATCAAACTGATGGTCAGGATTTGCCCAGGAACTGATCAAAGTCAACTCACACGAATATTAAAAAACATCACATCAGCACAATAGCAGGAGACGAGAAAGGCCATGCCCATAAGAGTAACCTTCACATAAGTAATTATAACTGCATAAAGAAATAGCCAAAATAATTTACCTGAATATTATCACTGCGAGGATGCTTTCGAGCGCCCTTCTCAGGAACATTCACTATCTATGCAAGAAGATGGTTCATTTATCAAATAATAGTTTTCAGTTACAGCAGCAAAAACACCATTCGGGACGAAGAAGATGCCCAGTTAGTATCAATAGACACTTTCTCAAATCCAAAATCGAGCAAATGACTTCAGTATTGTAAACATGCACAAAGAAAAGAAGAAAAATATAAAATGATTCGATCATAGAAAGAGAAAAGAGCAATAGGATGAACAGCGGCCAGAAATTTGACGGTGTGCATTCAGAGACCAACTTTCACTTAAAAATTCTATCAAGTCCACTTCTATTAAGGGCAAAGACAACCCAGTTCCCACTCAAGAGTTTGAGAGTGAAATTTCAGCAGCATGATTATAACATGGATATTCAGTTGTCAGAACAGAAAAATGAGAGCGTTCACACAACTCCATGAATGCTGGGAACTCCTAAGATAAACATTTCATGAAATCTTTGCAACACTGATATGATAGTAAATTCAAGAAAACCTATCCAATTTCTTCTGTTTACAGTTGATCAATGAAGAAAGAGACATCTCTGAAGGGAATTGAAAAATAAGAGATCCAAATACCAAACTTTGTTGCCAAAGACTAGCGAATGTATAAACTAATGAATCAAAGCAGTTGACATGAAAAGTCAACTCACAGTTCCTTCCAGCATTTTCAGCAATGCCTGCTGAACCCCCTCGCCAGATACATCTCTACTGATGTTTACACTCTCAGCCTGCACACCAGAGCAATAATAAACACTGATGCTCACATTCATGTGCAAATGTCTTGCAGTGGGCAGGAAACTTTAAAACACCTTCTTAGTTATCTTGTCAACTTCATCTATATACACCATCCCTTGTTGAGCTGCAGCTACGTTGAAATCAGCAACCTGAAAACATGGCAAAGTACAAACATTCAAACTAAATACTGCCAGGAAAAATATAATGCGAAGGGAAGCATAAGGATATGCCTCTAAAATAACATAGGTGTTTTGAAAAAGGAAGTGCATCTGCATCTAGATTGGCAGAATTAAGACACCATCCAGCATTTGGGAAGATGCTTAAAGCAGAAACACAAAAACCCCCTATAATATGATCCAGACGAATCAAAGTTTATGTCCAATCTCAAAGCCCCAGGATTGAGTGAAAAATTAATCTACATGATATAAAGATGAAATGACAGCAAGAAGCTCTCATGAATTGTATGAGATGATGATTAGGAGACACACCGTAAGTAGCTTGTACAATATAGACTCCACATCTTCTCCAACGTAACCAGCCTGTATGAACCAATCTATACTTTTTCAGTTTTTTTTGTCAACAGAGAGACTTCTAACAACAGAGTCCTGATTCCTGATTGAATACTAATTACAGGTGGTTGAAATTCAAAGCAACTTCATGAAACAACTGATTAGTTATTACACTCTCAATAAGAAGAGGGAAGAGAATGAATGAAAAAGGCAAAAATTCAGCACTTTAATTTCAACATTTGTTTACATTGTGAAAACAATTGGGAGAATTGTTATTTTATCCTAAATTAGAGAAACAAAATAATAAAGGAAGAACTTGCCTGTGTCAATGTTGTTGCATCCGCAATGACAAAAGGAATGTTCACCAAACGAGCCAATGTCTTTGCCAGAAGTGTCTTCCCTGTCCTTGCAGTCAATGTTAACATATGTAATCTAGATCAGCAATCTAGACATAACCGGCACATTTAAGAGGACAAAGTCCATGATCATTTCCGTGCTATCAAACTAAGCAGTAAGCACACACATTTTCTCTACACTCCATCATAGAAGCCTGAGGACAGAGAATAAACACCATACCTGAACCAGTTGGACCCATTAAAAGGACATTACTTTTCTCAAGCTCAACAGAATCATTCTCATCAAATTCTCCTTCCGGATTCCCTGATTCTGCACCAGACCTGGGATTTAAGTTACAACATTCACGTTAGCAGAATGTCCAAACACCATTTATCAATGGTTTTAAGATAATTTCCAACTCCAGGAATAAAAAGCAGACTGATAAGAACTAACCCTCTCAACGATGCATGGTAGATCCTTTTGTAGTGGTTATAAACAGCCACAGAGAGCACCTAATTATAAAGAAAATATATCAAAAACCATCAAGGTAAATTTCTTCAGAATTGTTGAATCAAGTACGTGGCACAAAATGAGTCCTTAATATTAAGAAGACACGTCAAAGTGGAGGAAAAGAACCCCAAATAGTCAAGAAATACAAGAAGGATGCCCTCAATTGGAATGGGCAACGTTCCTCCTGCATGACATTAACTATGCTAGCGCTTGGCTGTATAACAGACGTTATCAATCGGTCCAAAAATTACATACAGGTAGGGCAAGGCGTTATGCAATCAGATTAAACGAGCTACAACATATGAACACCCTAGTTTTTGAACAATCCAAGGAAAATACTATCTTCATATTATCTAATATATTTTTATTTCTACCATCAATTTGCAGACCAATTATTAGCCGCCTGGTGTTTGGTGGTAAGTTTGCGGAAGCATCTCCATTCCAAAAATGGGAACCACCATCTCCGATGATGGGGTTCCTACAAAAGATAAGACCAGCCCATGCAGAATTCATCCCAAATGAGAGCACCTGCAATTTAAACAAGGGCATTTTACAGCTTCCCAGTCCCATGTAAACCTAATAGGCTAATAAAACATTAAAAAAATAATTTTTTTAAACAAAACGAACAGGGATCGAGATCCATAAATTCGTCCTCCTTTAGATGCCACTATATGAAACTGCAAAGTCGATATGAGAAAAGACACAAAAAATAAAGGGAAAAAATTACCTTTTTCGCACGCTCCTGCCCAATAACAAACTTGTCAAGTCCCTTGCAAATCTCTTTGGGTGTTGGAAAATCCTTTCCCAAGTTCGCCCCGCCCCATCCTTCCTTCCCACCGAAACCAGCACCAGCAGCACCTCCATTAGAACCCTGCTTCCGCACCACGTTCACATTCGGTGTGAAAGGCGGCCCAGGTGGCGACTGTACAGCCAATCCATTCCCGGTCCCTGGCGGCGGGGCTGGTGGCCACGACTCTGGTGGCTCCCCAGCAAACGATCTCAACGTCTCCCAGAACGAAATCCGAAACCGGTGCCCATAATCCTCTTCCCCGCCATTGCCATTGCCAATATTGCCACTCCCTTCAGCATCTTTTTCCTTCTTTTTCTCCGAGTCCCTGCCTTTATTAACCCTTCCAATCTCGATGAAGCTTCCCTGCAGCGGAATCATCTTAAATGGCTGGAAGTAATAAGCAGTCTTGCAACTGGGGCAGAGGTTGACAGCGCGGTAATTCCCGCGATTGGATGGCGGCGAATGAGACGGGAGCGGCGGGGGCTGATTGGTGAAGAGGATGCCCATCTGCTTGGAGCAGCGTGGGCAATTGGCCTCGGCCTTGATCTTGCGCGTTGGTTGGGATTCGTCATTGCCAGTTCCGCCGCTTCCACCATCCCATTTCTGGCGTTCCTGCGATCCAAGGCACTCGCGCCGGCGGTAGGGGCCGACGTGGAGGAGGCAATTCAGTCGGTTAGCAATCGGTGATTGGTGGGAGAAGAAGCGGAGATTGGAACGGCCTGCAGCTGTGGCAGTGGTGCTAGTGGTCGGGACGGTGGGAGCGGAGAATCGAGCTATTCGGTTTGATATTTGTCGGAGCTTCTTCCAGCGGAGAATTCCAGACATGTTCTTGAGGGTTTCTTCCGAAATTCAATACATAGATTGCTCGAAAACAACAGATAGCCAAACCGATAAGATGGACGAAGAGATAGAGAGAGAAATGGGAGAAAAAAAAGAGTAGAAGAATTTACGGATCTGAGAGAGAGATGGAATTCGGTTTCTGTTGAAACTGAAGGTTTTTTCTCGGTTTTTTTATACGTACGAGCGGGACGAAGTGGGCGATGCGATGCGATCCGATCGGACGCGAATATCAACGCTGGATCCAGCCATCACGACTCCCAACTCTTCCCGGCTGGGGAGTAATCAAAGGCCGCGATTGCACCGGAATACCATCGATCAACTCAGGCCCTTTCGTCAGGTGGGGTCCACTTACCGGCTTAAGGACAAGAATGATGTTTGTCCTCTTTGACATGGATGTGTGGTTTCGAGGCGTAGTCGCGTAGAGCAAACCTGACAAGCGTTAAAAGCCGTGGCAAGCGTTTAACAGTTTCCTGCTTTTTTTTTACCGTCAAATGGAGCAGAAGTAAGTTTTAGATGTTCTAAATTATGTGGAATGCTGGTATGGATTATGGAATGCATATCTGCATTTATAACTTTTGTTTAATTTTCGATACACTTTCTGTACTTTTAATTTCACTTCTTCATTTTCACTACACATTGTTATATTTTCATTTTATTTCTCAAGCACATTCAAGCTTCTTCCACCTTAAGACCGCCTATTTTCAGGTCCCGCATGTTATCCGACGTGGCTGAGAAGCGACGACGGTCTGGTCTTGAGACGAGGAGGCCGTGCCATTTGTGCGAAATGATCACGCGTTCCGCGTACACAGAGCGCCATACGCTTATCAGGGTTGGCAAGCTTTGCGCCTTGCGGTGACTGCTGCACTTTCAAGTTTGCTCTTGGTAACGTCATTGGTAAGATGGAAAATGGAAAATTCGTTTCTCCGTTATTTTAATCAATTTAGTTGTTTGATTATTTTTAGTTTTAAATTTTTATTCTTATATTCTAATTTTTTTACATAATTACTTGATTTATTTTAATCCTACTTCTATTGCATTATATCATTTCAAAAAAATTTCTCGTTTTTTTCTTTTTCAATAACGTTGCCAAACACTAGCATAAAAAAAACAAATAATAATGCGACCAACTCCAGTGGCTTTATGGTCAGCGTCCTGAGCCTGAGCTTGTCCGTCCGAAGTCTCAGCTTCGAGCCTCTCAGTTTTTTTTTTTTTGAAAGCCGAGCCTATCAATTGGAAGTTGGAACTTGATAAAAAAGACAAATAATAGTATTATTTGAAAAAAAAAACGATAATAAAAAATAACGTTGCCAAACACATCCCAAGAATAAAAAGCTCCTCCATCATCTAGGCTTGCTCGTTTGATCCAGACATGTATATATGTATTTCATTACGGGTCCTCACGTGTGTCGTCTTATTATTTTTAAAAATCTAAACAAATAAAAAATTAATTCAAAAATGTTAAATTGTATAGAGAACGCATGCATAAAAATAAAATAAATAAATAAATAAATTTCAATTATAGACCTCTACATAGAATTGCGCGGATTTGCCAGACGAACCGCTTGTCTGGTCATCGGCTGCGGAACGGGATTTTCGTTCGCAGCCAGTGCTGGTTCAGAACCATATTTGGGGTGGGGGCATGTGTGATCCCCCTTTATACTTGGATGGGAGTTAGTGGTCTCCTCACTTGAATGTGGAAGTTTGTTGTCATCTTCTATTGTAAGCTTGTTAGAATTGTCTCAGAGTTTGAATATAATATGAATTGAGATATGATGTAAAATATCCTCCAATAAAAAAAAAAAAAGAATTGCGCGGATTTCGTTATTTATAATAAATGCATAATCAAGATCTGGGTACAAGATTTACTCATACTTCTGAATGACGAAATCATTTTCGGTACGTAAGTGGGAACATTGATAAGTATATTTTTCCCATTGCTAATGCTACCCATTATCCACCCAACGAATGTGTGCCCAAGTTTATCAATTTTATTTTTTATTTATTTAATCTCAGTTATTCCTTGGGCTTCATCATTTAATTTTATTCTCTCTTTTTTCAACTCTTTCTCAAATTTCAAGTATGGCCTTGATGATTAATATTGCTGCTAAATTTGCTTATGCTAAATTTGCTTAGTATGATAGCGGAGCAGTAACTAACGTAATTAATAGTCACCCATTTCAATCAGCAATGAGCCAATAAAAGAGATGCATGCATGTGCTAATGCAGGCCTAGATTAAGTCATTAGTTACACATCCTTTTCAAGCCATGGGTTAGGCTTGGCTTGAAATATGATAAATCAATAAAATGATGGATGAATTAGCGAAAGGACTATCATATGTACTTGCCTTTGATTTGCCTTTTTTCCATTAAGTGACCGGCAAAAATTGACTTCACGAATGCACGCCAATGACAGTAAAGGGAAGTTTGGTAATATATAAAATCGTGTGATTGTGGAAAATAGTGGAAAATAAAAAAAAGAATATTTTGAGAAATGTGTGATTGATATGAAACGATAGATGTATAATTGGAATAAATAGGTTTATTGTATGTAGTTGGTAGGAAAAATAATTAAAAAGTAAGGGTAAAAGTGGGAAAAATAATGTGATTGATAGAGTAATGATTAGTCTTGAAAAATCAAATACCATGAGAAAATCATAATTCTCATACTCTTATGCTACCAAACGTCCCCCAATGGGCATTCTCTAGGCGGGTTCGGGCACCATCCCTAACCTGCCACTCGGACTATGATCCATGAGCTCATCATCATCATCCATCCTTTCAGAAATTATTCTTAATGAGCCCACACCCATAGTTAACTGGGGGATTTGCATGACCGAAGCAAATCAGTAGAAGATAACGAAAGAAAATGCAAGAAAGAAGCTGGCTCTGTACTCTTTCTTCTGATCAACGACGTCGAGGCCTTAATTTTCTCCGTTTCTCTCACTCTCTCCAGCTACCCATCATTTGCATCGACTTGCCCTCCTACGCCACAGTTAATCCTGCTGCATCAACTATTAATTCCATGAGAAACGAGAGCATGGAGTGGAAGGGATGCCAGAGCTGATGACCCAGTTCTCGCCCTCTTCGTCCTATCGGCGTCATCCGCGGGGACTCCACCGAAGGTGCACGTCATTAGGATCATAAGCAGCAGCACGAGGATCAAGGAACAAGGACGCGGCGCGCATTTCCGTTTTTGCTTTTTATTTTTTTAGCTCTATTAATTGATGTCAGCAGGCTTTTAACGCACTAGCGTTTTAAATAATCAGCAGATTTAACACCACAGCGCGTTAAATAACTCGTGCTTCTGCCATCCATGCATATGTCTTTTTTTAATGAGAAGGAAAACACTCTATCCCCAACCCCTAACCACATAGGAGGGGAGGGGGAAAGAGAGATCCGAGTATTGTATTGCCAAAAAATTATTTGTACAAATATTTGCAACAATGGGTTGGGGGGGTTTCCCCACCAGACCAACTGATCCACAGAAGAAACAGATACAAAATCTGCCAAAGAATGGGCAACACCATTGCCCGACCTTAGTACATGGTGGATAGACATACGAGATATGGAAGATAAAAGCAATTTAATCTCTCCCACAATAAGCCCAACAGGTGAAAGCAGAAGATGTTCCATCAGCAAAAACTTGTACAGAAGTAGAGAATCCGTCTCGAAGAGAACCCGTTGAAGATTAAGTTGAAGGGCCCATTTGACTCCAAGGAGAAACGTTGTTGCTTCCATAGTGATTGGGTCCAAAAAACCCGATCTCCTCCATCCCTCGGCCGCAATGAAGGACCCACTTGAGTCCCGGATAACAGCAGCAAACCCCATAGGGAAACGATCACCATGCTTGCGGGCGTCAACATTTATCTTGAAAGCCCCATCAGGGGGTTTCGTCCATCTAACCACCAAAGGCCGATCCAAAAAACCATCCAGGATGAGGAGTCTTGTCCTATTGTGACTGTCCAGAAAGTTCCGATACCAGACCATGATATTGGAGAACATAGGCTGAACTCCCTCCGCCTTGAGCAAATTCTGCAGGTGCCACATCCGCCAGCAGTACAAAATGAAAGTAGCCAGATCATCGGATCCATGTTTGAGAGCTAAAGTTTTCAAAATTTATTGTACTGTGAGGTGACCGCATATGCGGAAGATCCGACAATTCTCTTGCATATCCCCCAGGTGTGTGAGCAACCCGTGAATAGATGGTTGGCATTCTCGGTCTCCGACCTGCAAAAAAGACACAAAACATCTACCGAAATACCTCTAGTCGACAAATTTTGTAGGGTTGGGAGGGCGTCTAAGAATAGCCTCCACCCGAAGATGAGCACCTTTGACGGTAACTTTGTCCTCCAAATAGCTTTGAAAACACCCGAGTTGGAGAGATGAGATGGCCGACACAGAGATCTGTAGGCTGACTTAACAGAGTAGATACCATTGGGTTCATATTGCCAGTACATACAGTCCTCCTGAGCATATGTCTTTTTTTAATATATATATATATATTTACAATTATCAAAATTTTTATTAGATGTGAGCACTTGAGACATTCTTACAAATGCTCAGGAATATCCACGGCTCCCATTTATTTTTTTTGTGGAGACGAGCTATTCCATCTTTATATTTTAGGAAGATATATTGCTCTGATTATTTCAGGTTTAAATTCACCTGAGTGAAGAGTCAAACTGAAGATAATATGTGTAGATGACCATACTCACCTGCTGGGATGGCCCCCAATTGGTTCCAGCTATGCATATGTCAGCAAACTCCTATCTTGGAAAATGCTGGCAATGACTGGCCCTGTTTGTTCTCTTAGCACTTGAAGATTTATTTTTAATGTGTTTATTTTTAATGTGTGTTTGGGAAGTGAAAACAATTTTGGATAAAAAGTTGTTAAATTAAAAAAAAAATGATGTGACATGATAAGGATAACGATGCGTAGTAAAGAAAATAAAATTAAAATAGATATGCTAGTTGTGAATAAATAATTAAAAATAAGATAATTACACAAAAATATGTAAAGAAATATTTTAAAAATATAATAGTTATATATGAAAGATGAAAAATTATAGTTTAAAAAGTTTTCATTAAAAACAAACATGCTCGATTACTTCAGTCTCGCTTGTTCTATGCTTTCATAAGTAATCGGTAGAACCAATTACACTTATCGAGATACCCAATGTTGACTACAATGAGAGCTAAGTTAACCTTGCCCCCAACGTTCCAGTAGTCGCTTTTTCTCAAGTCACATCTCAAAGAATCGGGTTTGTAAGTTCTTAAGCATTTATTGTTCACGACGCCTAGTGACTTGAAGTACTCTCCGATATTAAGTCTAAATATACCCACCAGTCCCAAAGAAGTATAATTCCACTTTGAGTTGAACGCGCTTGGTTTTGGAATCTCTATCATGTGTATATTTTTTTTAATCAAATATTTTCTTAAACGACGAGAATAATTATAGTCATTTTGACAAAGGATATTGACGCGTAATTTTGAATAAAAGATAAAATGCTAAGGTTTATTTACATTCCAAAATACGAGAATTTCCATTCTTCTAAGTTTTTTTTTTCCCTTCAATTCGAGCAACTTGGAAACAATTCATTAAGGCACGTTGATGTGGTGGATTGCATGGTGCAAGCTTGTTTCTTTAGCTTTTAGATGCAGCCGCTCGGGTCGGGTATATATGGTTGCTGCCTTGGTGAAACCCGTTCACATCAAGGCTGTGATTAGAACATATGTGCATGTTATATGACGAAAATATGATTCAAAAGACATATGAATATGATGGGTAATATGGGTATTGCCATGTTCGGTTGGAACACAAGGTGTAATATAACTCATGGAGATGTGTACTATTGATTGCGTAGCTGTTGATTACCTGCCCTTTATCCAACTTGTTTTAAGTGGGTTGTACCGGTATTCTTGTTGCTCGGGATATGAGTGGGTTGTACTATTAAGTTAGGGTAGGATGGCTATTTCCGTACTCACCCTATTTTTTTTTTTTTTATCTTATTGTCATTTTAAAAAATCTTTCGCATTATTTATCAGCATATGTACTCTAATTTAATTTTTAAAACTATATTATATAATAAATAGCATGATAAGTTTGATATAATGAGCTTTTAGATTAAATAAGCATTTTGAAATACAAAAAAATTTAAAAATGACTTGAATTTTCAACCTAGATTGCTCGATCGAGTGGCCAATTTTCAATGAAGCATGCTTTGTTACTTATTTTAATAAATTGGGTTTTTTCTAAATATACTTACTATGTTTAGCCTAATTACAAATATATTAACTATGTTTTCGAAATCTCAAATAGACCTATTACGTTGCAGTTAATTTCAAAAACATACATTTTGTTAAAAAATGTTAGTTAATTTTTTTGTAAATGTCCAAAATACTCTTATTATAAAATAATAAAAAAAGACATAAAATAAAAGAAAGTAAATTTATGTCTCTGTAAATTTAGAACTCATGGGCACTTAGAGCATCAGTGAGTTATGACATTCAATATTTCAGGTTCATCATAAATTTGATGGACGCATTTGTAATTTCACATGTTAACTAATGGGTTAACTAATAATTTGAGCGTTTTGAGATTAAATACAAATGTAATTGATATATTTAAAAGTTTGAAAATGTTATAGATATATTTTGGATTAGAGTTATACATTGTAGGTATATTTAGAGAAAGTCCTAATAAATTTGTTATATTATTTATATTTAATAAACTTTACAATAATTGATGATATTTTACTTTTATTAATTAGTGATTTGTTGAAGTATTCAACTTATGGATTTAGCATAGACGTGACTTTATATTCTATAAATATACGTAATTTTAAAACTATCACACTTAATAAGTATTTTCAACATGAATTATGGACCCAAGACCAATGGGAGATTTGGACAAAACCCATAGAAATAGAGTCATGTATAAATATAAGGAGGACTAAAACTCTATAGCTAGATGGAGTTGGGTATTTTTCTTATTTTTGGTTTTTATAAACATATTAATTTACGTATATTTAATTTATAATCAAGTTTTATCATTTTTTTCTCAAAAATTTTTTACCATTTTTTATTTTATATAAATTTTACATCTAAACAAATGAGTATTGTACTCATTTTCATTAGTGAAAATGAATTTTTTAAAATATTTAAACGTATAAAAATGATAAATTTTGGATTATAAATTAAATATACCTAAATTAATGCATTTATGAAAAGTTAAATATGTATACATATGTACATACATATGATTTGTGGCCTGTCTAAGTTTACCAATTTTAGAGATACATAAATATATTCCTGATTTTTTAAAAAAGGGATATTTTGGTCGCTTAAAAATGGCCAAAGTACTATTGTTTTTAAAAAAATCAAAATATATATATACATATCTAAAAATGATAAAATTTAGCTTATAAATTAAATATAGCTAGGTTAACAATCTTATAAAAAAATTTTAAAAAAATATATTAAAAAATAAAGATTTGCACTCTCCAGCCTAAGTGGCTACGATCGGTTGTTAAATATAAGTAGGGGTGCAACTCGGGCTCATGAAACTCGGGTTCGTCTCAACTCTATCCCTAATCCTATTTTTAAAATTTTAACCCTAACCATATTTATAAACCTAAATCCTAACCTTATTTTTAAAATTCGGGCTCAGATTGAGTTTCGGGCTAGAATTTGGGTTTAAATTATTCTATATATTTGTTATCCATTTTATACTTATTTAACTTTAAATCTATCATTAAAAAATTAAAAATGATATTTTTTCTGTTTTCAAGCAAAAATTCAAGAGTATTTAAGAATGTAAAGAAGAAAAACCTCATCTAAACATTCTCTTTATACTAAGTAGATTAATAGTCATTTCTCCAAAAAAAATAATTAACTAGTAGCCTGTTTTAAAAAACGAAAAGGTACATTATTTTTCTATTATACAATTTAATATTAATATTATAACCATATACATAAACAATAATATCTAATTATAAGAAAAACTTTATAATGTCAATCATAATAAAAAAATATTCAGCAATCATAATATTAAGTCACATGAATTACAACAAATTTATTTCGAGTATAATAAATATCTAACTACTAATATCATATTGAAACGACCAAATAATAGCATCCTACATAAGTAGTTAAGTTAAAACACTAAATAAAATATCTCAAGTTCTAAAAATAGTTTTCATTTTTTTTGTTTTGAAACTACCACTAAACCAAACTTTTTTTTAAAAAAGAAAATATAAAAATATTATATTATATAATTAAACTTAAGGAGGAACAATGTTTATATATGCTATAAAATAAATATAATATATATGAGGGGAATGGAACTAGATTTATATGAAGTATAAAATAAATATAAAATATATGTGTTATATATAATTTGGTTCGGGTTTAGCTCAACCCGAGTTCAAGCTCTTTTCAAGTCGGACTTGAGTTTTACATCGGCAGTTTTAACATGGTTTCAAATTGGGTTCGGAGGGCCGGGTTCAGGTTGAGCCTGACCCAAGTTGCACCCGGGAATATAAGAGTGGATATAACATTTTTTAAAATAAGGCTAGAGTTAGACAGAATTTTATCCGGTGCACATGACCCGCACCCTTTCCGGCCTAATACTGGGTGAAAATTGAAAAGGCTTTTGGAATATTTTCATCCGGTATTTCCCTTGGAGATCTCCGGAAGGCAATAAAATTAGCAATCGGTGTCGCTGCCTAAAGCAAGGTTGCGGCTCGGTAATATCCAAACATTTGTACTCATATTCGAGCTTAAATCCCCACTTGTTCTTGCAAAAATCGACTTGCGAATGGACCTCAAGATTGTTGTGACGCATGCATGCATCGGGAAAAATGATTTAATAATTCCAATAACTCCTGTTTCGGTTTTTGGCAATTTTCAAATGGGACATACTTTAATGGTTCTGATATCATGTGTACCACCTCCATTTTAGGCCATCCTTGTGATTAATTCACCATCTTATCCATTCGTTTGATATTGTTTGTTTTAGCATAATAAAAAATCATTTCAATTAAATTATTGGATCCGCATATTATTTGAAAATATGCATGATCAGGCGTACATTACGGTAATTGCTTAATATATTCTTCGATGAATTAAAATGTAATAATAATTTAAGAAAATATGTATTCTTGGATGATAAGGCTATACGATGATTGTTTTGCTAGCTAACTAAGTAACAATCTCATATATTTTTAATTTTTTCTTCATTTTTATGTGAACCTAAGTACACTTAGTTAAAATGCTAAATTTACCCTTTTTCAGGTTCTTACATATGATTTGTATAAAAAATTAAAATAATTTTTTTTCTTTTTTATGTGCGGAGGAGCATGGGATGAATCAAAATATTTTATTGTCTAAATTTTATAAAAGATATATACAAAAATTCAAACATATTAAAATTTTATATAAAACTAAATACACTAGGGCTCACATTAAACAACTAAAAAATATATTAAAAATATAAAATATACGAAGTTGTTACTTAGCTGAGTAACAACCCATTATATAGCATATTATCTTTTATTTATATATGAGTGATATTATAAATAATTTACCTTTAAAATTGATATATAAATTTAACTCGGACTTTTTTTTACGAAACTCATATTATATTTAACATCTTCTATTTTTGATATACTCACACTTGAAGAAAAATTCACCATATTTATTATATTTAACATAATTTATATTATTATTAAAACTCTTTTATTTATTTGGTATTATTATGTACGAGTCTCATTTATAAATGTATAAAATCAATGTAATAAAATTTTTTAATAATAGATACTAGTTCGAATATTGTAGTTTCTACATCTGAAATGTCTAATCTATCATTTCTATATAGATGAATGATTTTATCAAATATTATTATATTTTAATAAATTTTAAAACATGATAAATGATTTTACAAAATATTATTGTATTTTAATACATATGTACATGGATATAAATATTTTTTGTAATTCCCACGTGAGTATATATTTCAACAAATATGGCTATGCATATATTTGATTTAAATGAAATTTGGCCTCCTCGATAAACAAATAATATTACATATTAGATTTTTTAAAAAAAATTAAACTTGCGAGGGGTTATATCGAGCCACAAGACTGGTATAATTATTTTATTATATTAACTTATGCATTATTTAATGGGGAATACTTCCATCACACCCTCATTATGTGTAACTCTATTTTTTTATATGTTTGACGATTGATAGAAAATTCATGTCCATATATTGTAGTTAACATCATTTATATTATCATAAAAAAATTTATTTATCCAATATCATTGTATATAAGTCTTGCTTATAAATGTGTAAAATTAAAGTAATAAAATAATTTAATAGTAAACATTAAATTTAAAGTTATATTTTCAAAATCTAAACCATTTAAAATATAATTCTTATGCAGATAAACGATTCTATAAAATATCATTAGATTATAATATATATAAATAGATTTAAATATTTTTCATAATTTACATATGAATATATATTTTAAAGAAAATAGGGCTATGCACATATTTGATTTTAATAAAACTTTGTCTTTTAGATAAACAAATAATACTGAATACAACGAATGAAATAGATTTTCTATCAACTGTTAATATATTAAAAATAAAAAGAATTATATAAGACTACTTTTATGCAATACCATTACAAAAAAGCAAAATAATTCTTTAATAAATGACCATCACCTATATACATGATTAGATGGAATTTAGTTTTGTTATTAAATAAATAATTCTGAATGGATTACGTAGATCGATCTCCGATGGAATGGATACAAGTGATAAAGTATTTTCCATCGTGCATATTACTACCGGTGACTATGGAATTGATACGTATTGCCCGGCCGCCTTAACTATGCACGACGCACCTCCGAAATCCGTCCCATTTTTCATTGAAAATACCCGTAAATTCGCATTTACTGTGAAAATTACGTTTAGTTAGCAGGTGCCAGAATGATGTTAAAAGTAAACTGACAGCAAAACAAACACTCGGAAACTCATAATCTTGACGAAAATAAAACTTATAAAATTTATCTGTAATGAAGTATTTCTTTCAGTAAAAACAAAAAATAGAGTCTTTTGTACTTTAGAGCATTTTCGTCAGTATGCATGTATGATCTATTATCAAAGACGAAATGATCCTAATAAATACGCTTGTAAAAAACAGAGTTGTACCGATACTTGGTGGGATTGATGCCCGAAATCGAGATGACATGACTAATTATCTGCAGTCGGCGGCAGTGAGCTGTGAGCACAAGGATGACCCAATAATATATGAATATTGAAATGACCCAACAGGAATATTGAACACGACGCTAGCGTCTCCAAATCGAGCCCCACATCTGCCGCAGCCACCGGCATTGAACGGGGATTAACAACACTTCGTCCTACCTACTATAAACTAACATTAATCAAGGGTCCATTTAGAAATTCTAAGAAGACGCGGAAAATAAGGAGTAAAAAATAAAATACAGAAAATTATAGAAAAAAGAAGATGACGGTGTAATACTGATATGAGATCATATTTGAAAATAAATTAAACAATGATAAATATACACATGTTATTTTTTTTTACAGCATATATGCATGTTATTTGATTAAATAGAAGTTGAATAATTTAAAATATAGATGATAATAAGAAAGAGGAAAGTTATGACTCTTCGTGTCATGCATTCTGCAATGGGAATGGAAAAGAGAAAAGAAATGATTTTTACCAATTTTTTTGTTTTCTCTTATAACGGATATACCCTTACATGACAATGTTTGAAATATGAATTAACTTAAATCTAACATAATGGGATTTTGTAGCATGTGTTTTTACATGTATTATTTGCATAATAGTTTTCATGTAAGTGATGAATGCTTTCGAGTTCACATTCATTTTGTTTTTTTTATGATGTGAGAATGAGAATGAAGAATGAGAATGCAAAAATCAACACATTAATTACCTAACTATCCTACTTGAGTCTATTTTTGTCCTTACATTTTAATTATGTTGTCATATTTTTTCTACAAATACTTTATCTACTTTACTTCTATTATATTCATTCAATTATTTATTTTCTATTCTCATTCTCACATTACCAAACAACTATTAATCTATAAGAATCTTATTTAATAGAGTCCTGTAAAGAATATTAGAAAGAGAAGAAAGAGCTATTATATAGAAAGAGGCATTATCTAATTTCTAAAATATCTCAATGAGGCATAAGAGAGTGTTTTGTTAAAGTGCGGTGACCAAGGATATGTGTCAAACATTTGGAAAATAAGGGCGAGTCATGGTGGTTATATTTTTGTAATCCATGTACCATAAAGATATGCAACTATCTCTTCCATATTTTCTCGGGTTCCGCTTCTATGTAATTAGGTTGCAAAAAGTGGTCACATGTTATATCCTTAATTTTTAAGATATTAATCATCATTATCATCATAAGTCATTTTTCACCTAGGCAGGTTGGCTACATGGATTTTGTTGTGCCATTATTAGCGATTTAAGACTAAATTTAATCTATTCATTATATTTAACGTTGCTTATTTAGCTAGGAGACAAAGTTTCATCAAAATCAAGTATGTGCATGAGTCACATTTGCTTAACAATATATATATACATATTCACATGTAAATTACGAAAAACACTTAAATTCATTCACACATGTGTTAGAGTGTAATAATATTGTATGAAATTATTTATTTATGTAGTAGTGATGTTTTAGATGGTTTAGATGTTAATAAATTATTTTAAAGTTGATATTTTAGCATTAAACTATTTTATTATGTTGATTTTACACATTTATGGACTGAGTCCATTTATAGTGAAACTAAATAAATGAAAGGATTTTTATGATAATATAAATAATATTAAATACAACAGATAGAGTAACTTTTACATTAATTATTAAAATATTAGAAATAGAGGGAGTTACATAGAAAAATAATTTGATAGAAGCAGAAACACATTTTCTCTTCTTGAATAAGGGCATGTTTCAATCTACAAGATTCTTGGATTAAATCTTTATTATCATTTATAGTATAGCTTTTCAATTTTCAAGATAACTTTTTCAATTTCTAATATAACTTTACTGATTCCCAATATATATCATTATATTCATTTAAGAATCTTGTATGGTTTGGAATACGTCTCGAATTGTCTTTCACATAGACCTTTGGGTCTTACATGCTTCATGTTATTGTTATTTATTTGATATTATTTTATTACAAGTGCTTTTGCAACAATTAACATTAAATCGAATCGTATCTCCAAACATGTAGGAATTTATTAACATGACTTACAAAATATGTATGTATGCATATATTTTCATTTGTGCTCGATGTCCTGTCTACGTCTGCACGTGAGATAACTCCAACAAAAAATGGGTTGCTGGGCATAAACTGCTGCTTTGTTTTTGTTTTTAATTTTATTTTTGGAATGGATAACATATTCTAGCCAGTGGATATACGAAGCAAGTGAAAGGCACGTGAATCATATTTATATTCCAAATAGTGGAAAAACGTGCAAGACGACGAGTCTCCAAAAATTTCCCAGTTGAGCTTTCTTGAACTCTTGATCGGTTTCCTCTTCCGGAGTTGGTGATCTGCTAATATCTGCAGCTAGCCACTGACATTGGGTTCACGATTATCATGTTAATATCATCATGCTCGCACCATTTTCGATTAAATGGAGGATCGGCCGTAAAGGGAGGAGGATTCGATGTTTTCTAGAGAAGACTACATATCTGATTGATTTTCAGGAAAAAAAAAATCCCATAATATCCAGACAGTTTTCCAACTGGGAAATTAATGTGCTCGATGGTCTAAGCTGCTGGCTTGGAGACTGTTGTCTATTGGTACATGTAATTAAGCCGACCGTTGCGCTTGGTGGGGCGGAAATGCTATTTCTTTGGATAGGGGCATGATTAATGCAATGACCCATACTGATTCCTAAAATTCAGTCACTTTCATCTTTTTCCTATAGCCACGTTATTTTCGTGATTTAAAAAGCCATGACACACTATGAGAATCATCATGACAAATGCGCTAGTAATGCCCCACTTACGTGTAAAGTCTCACTTTCTAAAATTTTTTGACTGATGAGGAAATGATCCCCTGTGGCATATTGAAGACTCAGTCCTATGCACTTGAGTACATATTTCTATATTTTTTATTTTTTTTGAATTTTTTTTGCACAACGGTTAATCTAAGTGTATTTAACATGTGTGTCAATTTTTACAATTTTCGGAGATTTTTAGATATTTTTTTCAAAATTTTAAAATTCAGTGACATTCTAATAATTTTAAATTATTAAAAATGGCGCTCATTTTTAAAAATATAAACAATACATAAAAATCTCAAAAAATAGTAAAAATTTATACATATATTAGTCTATTAGATACGCTTAGATTAACAGCTATGTAAAAAAATTTTTAAAAAAAATAAAAAATGAATGAAGTATACCCGGGTGCATAAGACTTAAACCTGGCTTCTAGAGGTGACCATTTTTTAATTATTTAAATTTTATTTTATTTACTCTTAATCATTAATCCTGTCATATCGTATCACGTTACTTTTTAAAAAATTTTCTTCAACAGTTCCTTCCCCTCCTTGTTTAACCAAATGCCAAATTAATGCTAGAAGTACCGATTTATTCATATGTAAAAAAACACTTAGATTCATCTGCGTGCATTAAAATATTTTCTAAACTCGTTTATTCACCTAATGTTTTGAACTGTTTAGACGTTGAATTAACAACTTTGAAATTAATATATAAATAAAAAAATTTGATTATGTTAAATGTGTACCTATTTTAGAAGAAAATATGTATATACTTAATTCAACGATAATTGATGTCCTAATTAAATAGAAGTCGTACAATGAATGGTTAGAATTTTGCTTTACCCCAAGAAGGCCCCATTTACAGCCAACTAGACCCTTGCACGTCCAGACAAAAACTCTTTAATTTTAGGAAGGTCTGGCATCGTGGCTTGACCTACGTTGCATTAGTAGGTGGCGGGCGTTCATCGGCCCATGTGAGGGTGGCACGGCAGTGACAAATCGACATGGGCAGCAGCAAAGCCAAATTTCTCTCCAACGTTGCCAGCCAAAAAGCACGACTCTCCAATTAAATGGCCGGTCACTGGACTCGCTTTTCTCCGACCGTCCATCTGGATCTGGGTGGCGCTGCCGCAGGCAGTTCCGTCTTCCCAGTTCCCAGTGGAGCTGAGACGACCGACCAACCCCCAAACCCTTCAGAAATAACCATATACTCATAACAAGTCATTAACTCATCATATTCTCCGATATACCCCTCCTTTCAACTTCCGAGTTTGACTTCAAGAACCACCAAATGAGTTGGACCGACTGGAATTTTGTCTCTGTGTAGCTAAACTTGTAACTCCAAAGTTGCCTTGAGCAAATTAAAGTTTATCCACGTGAAAAAAGAGTTTTCGAACACACCCTTGCATTTTACTCCTTCGGCAACCAGCGCCTCAAATTTCTTTCGATCAATTCCCAAGATAAAAAACTTATCATTGTCTAGAGGTTTTGTGCTTAAATTCAACATCCTATTAAGTTCCACATAAAGGCAAGATACGATTTACATTTACCAAACACAACATACAAAATCAATAATGTAATAAGCATTATAGTGAAATTTTGCTTTCATAATTCAAATTTGGAGAACTCGATACGAATATATATAGGGTATGTTTGGTTGGGGGTAAAACTTTTGATGAAAAGTTTTTTAGATAGAAGTTGTCACATCGATAGAAAATGACGTGATATAATAGGAGTAATGATGAGAAGTAAAGAGAATAAAGTTAAAATAGATAAGTTAGTTGTATAGATAGTTGTGTAGAAATGATTGAAAAGTAGGGTAGTTTGTATAGAAAAATGTGAAAAAATAATTAAAAAATAGAATAGTTATGGAGAGTGAAAAGTTTTAAATTGAAAAGTTTTGGTTGACATGTTTATATCCCAAACAAACACACCCATAATTAGGCTAAGTCACATTTGATAAAAATTAAAAATTTATTATTTCAGAATTCATTTCTTTTATAGGAATTTATTCAAATGATACTCTTAATATATGACAAAACATGATTCTCAGCTCTTTCAAAAAAAAACATGATTCTCATAATATTCATTTTTATTCATCCAACTTTTAGACTTATAGATATTAATTTTGATGCTTAGATGAAAGGTATGTTTGGTTATTTTCAATTAACATAAATATTAGTTTTGATCATTCCCCATCATTTCAGGGTGCTGTGAAATCGCCAGGCTGGTGCAGGGAGAAAAAGACGAGGGGAGAGCCGCAGAGGCAACACTTGTTTTACGACTCCATTGGTCAGATTGTCCCCACCCGCAGCTTGCCTTTGTGGCTCTCTTTCGGTGCGCTTTCTCAAACGTAGCTCGTGCCCGCTGGCCTCTCTGTTTCTCTCTCCTGCGGCTGCGAACCACCAAGCAGTTATTTTCGCCGCACAGCACTCCACACTCCCAACCTCCCCAAAACCCAACCCACCTCTTTATCTCCGTTTCTCCACACGACACCTGCGCTCGACTCCATGCGGCGACATTTTCGAAGATGCTCTTCTTCGTCTCTCTTCCTCTATAAATATCATCCCCTCCACAGACCTAATTTCTAGAGATTTCTTCCCGGAATTTCTGGCGCTTCTATTCATTCCTCTGCTCCTATGGCGCCTCTGCGAATCCAGCAATCTCCCGCCACTTCTCAAGATGCTCGTCTCCTTGTCCGCGAGACGATGCGGCTAAGCGCGAATCTCGCTTCGGCACCTCCCTCCCTGGTAGAGGCCGACAGCCACGTCGCCAGGTCAGGTTTGCAGTTTGGTCTCGCCCAGGAGGATTTCATTGATTCTAGCTTGAGACTTTTGTGCTCTGAGGAGATCGATGGCCGGCGTTGGAGCTATGTTGCCGAGAGAGACGGTCATGGGCAGTTCAGGAAGGGATCGATCCGTGCTGTTGGGTTGCATGCCCCTGAGGCTCCAGTGAATGTGAGTTAGTTATCCATTTCTAGTTTTCTGGCTTTTGGATGCAAAGTGGGATTTCATTTAAAAGTTCAGCTTCTTGTTGTTTATGGTTTTTATTTGTTTTTGTTCTTTTTTGTTTCATTTCTGGTGTCTGTGAATTTATCGATTGTCGAGGGTTTTTTCTGTCTGCCTGGGTTTAGTTTTTCAGCTTAGGAATCCAGATTGAGAATTTGAAATTTCTTACTGTCAACTGTGTTTGTCAACCTGGATTGATCTGTGGATTCGAGAAACGTCGAAGCATCTGAATAAAGGATTCGAAATTTCAGAAAATTTTCATCATGCATTTTACTTTTTAGTGACCTGTGATCCGGATTTTCAATCTGTGGCATCTGGAGAAAGTTTTTGGCACCGTGGATTTGGAGGCACGGAGAAGGAAGGTGGCCTCCTTACAAATCGTTAAAACATGGCCATCAGATAGAAATGAGTACCTACTTTTCAAACGCAATGTTATGGCCTGAAGTTGGACTTCAAGTTCACATATGGCCCCAAATTCAAGCTTCGATAGCATTCTTTCCCGCATTTTATTCTATTTTCCGCCACAAACCTCTCTGTTTTTACTTATTGGTTCGTGGTGAACTATCTATTGTTTTTCTTTATATATGTATGTTAAATACAGAGACAGAGACAGAGACAGAGACAGAGACAGAGACAGAGTCTCTGCCTAGGAAAACTTGTTATTGGGATATTCATGAAGATTTGAGAAAAAGGGAGGAATATATTGCTTTGCTGGCTGATGAACATCTCAGCATGTGCCTTGATACTCCTTTCCTGCCAAGGGAAGAGGGTCCTCTTTTTTTTTAGTTCATCATGATGCTTTTTGAGAAGGAGCTTTGGAGGAAGAAATTTGGGAAAAGCTTCTTTCCCAGAAAACTCCTTTTTGGATATATTGATTGATCTCAAAGTTGTGCCTGAATGATGTTTACACATTTGATTCTCGTGTGACTAAAATATAATTAACAGTTTTCCCAATCCAAAGATGCAAATGAATATTGTGTTGATGGTTTTACAGGATTTGTTGGCATTTGTAAGATCTTATGTTGTACCGGAGGGCTTCCCAGATAGTGTTGTCCCTTCATATGTTCCATACATGACTTGGAGAGCTTTGAAGGTATCTATTTGTCATAACATTCTATATCCAACATGCCAAGTTCTTGAAGGATAAGTGGGTCATTTTTAAAATGAATAAAATTGGAATTACATCTGGTAAATGGGCATGATCTTGCTGATTTCCTGTGCTACCATTTTTCTGCTCTTATTACTCGTAGCACTATTTTAAAGCCTATTATGGCCTCTGTAGCACTTCTTTGGTGGAGCAATGGGAGTTTTCACAACACAGACTCTCTTGGCTTCAGTTGGCGTGTCTAGAAATACAGTCACCCCTGGCGCGGTTGCTATCAACTGGATTCTCAAGGTAATCACACTTCTCTCATACTTTTCCATGAATGGGTCTCATACTATTCTTTCTAGAGCAGTGGCAGCTAAGAATTTATTTTTCTGAAGGTATTTAATCTCTTTCAATGTAAATAATTTCTTTGTTTTCCCTCAAAAAATTTTTTTAGATGAAGTTTTTTGAGAACAATTATAGAAGAGAATTTCAAACGATGTCCATTTTGGATTATTTCCTTTTTGTGCTTATCATGGGCATTTTTCTTTGGTCTTTGGGAGTACCTATCTTGATTCTGGACCCATTTAACTATTGGACGTGGAAAAAGAGATTGGTTAAACCAGTGTTTTCAAATCCGAAAATGTCAAAGGTTCCCCTGGCCCTGCCCTAGGCTCAAGGTTTATTTAGATGCACCTCTTGCATCTTGATAAAGGCCAGGTGAGCCTCCTTCGCTAAAGTGCATACATTTTGCGTTTTTTTGGCCTGTTCAAGATGAGTGGATGGGATTTTCAATTTCCAATACTACTTTTCCTTCCCAATATAATTTCCCACATCTTAAGACAAAACAACACTTTTTGATCAAATCTTTTAGACTCATCCTCATCTCATTCCACCATCCTAAACAGCTAGGTGCTAGGTGTGTGTTTGATGCACCTACTTGAACTTGCTTGAAAATATCTAAAAAAGAAGTCTTTCAACATTCAAAGAAAGTCATGACGATTCCAATTTCCCTGTGTTCTCAATTCGATATAATGTGTCTTGCTTTGCTTGACTCTCAGCCTTGTGCATAAACTCCTAGAGTCCTTTGTGCCTTTGTGTTCCTTGCAACTACAATCTGTTTTTAAAATCAAACTGGTAATTGAACTAGCACATTTATTGTTGGTTTGAACTGGTTCAATTGCTAATTTTAGAACTAGTTAAACTCTAATATTTCTTTGACAATTTCAAATCTAATCAATGGAGTAGATTGCTAGTATCACTTGGAGTGGCCCAATGGGCTCATGTGGACCAAGCACGTGTGCATATGCAAATACTCCTTATAGTTTCTCTTAGAGTGCCCAGTGGGTACACTTGCCCCATGCAGGTGTTAATATACAAATACTCCTCATGTTGTCATATTTGCTACCTTTTGATGAAGAAACCTTACTTTTTTCTATTATTTTAGAAGGATGTAGTGCCATCTTCCAAATCAATGCAAATGGCTATTGGTGCTTATTCTCTCCTGCTTTCAACACTGAAAAACGCAGAAACAATTCTCAAATCTTCTTTCCACATTTGGTATTCAATTTCTATTTTTATTTCTCCAAGGGCTCCTTTCTGATCTCTTATCTTCTTTCTCAACAACAACGCTTCAAAGGTTTAAGATCAATTGCAGCAGTGCGGCTATTTTGTTTTTTAAAAATATATTTAAGCCCATAATCTTTCTTTGAGAAAATTGATGAACCAGTTCCAGTGGTCCAACTGCTGTTCTCATTGGTTCAACACTGTTCTTTTTGGTGGGTTGAACTGGGTCAGAGGGGGCTGATGCAGAGTCCACTGCCTGGTTGGACTGGTCGAATTATCTAGTTCAATCCGGTTTTTGATATCACTGATTTAAGGAATTATGGTGACATATGCATGGTTTCACAGGGTTTTGGTTATGGGAACAGCAGTAGTTCCTGTATATGTCTAAAAGCTCCCAGTCAGATTTTACCTTGGCTAACACAAACGATTTAAGCCTAGGCTTTAGTATGGCTAGAAGCTTCCCACTCAGATTTTATCCATAGTTTCCTCTGAAATTTTCAATAACATAAATTTGTCTATTTGATGTTATCAAATCTATATATATATATTTTCCAGGTTGTTTTAAATGCATTGATTTTATTTTTTTTATTCATTTTATAATGATAATGTCTTGCAGTGTTGTTTTTGATGATGAGCTCCGAGTTACAGGTTCTCTGGGTTCTTAGAACTTAAAATTTTTGTTATAGGATGGAGCAGGTCGCGTTGGAAAAATGCTGTTTGCAAGGCAAGGCAAGAAATTTGACTATGATCTAAAACAGGTAGAGCAGTTGCATGGTGTTTAGCACTGTTTTATAACTTCATTTTTATCAAGTTGAGAGCATACTCCTGAATATCAAAACTAAAATAGATAACTCATGCTGCACATATTTCAGCTTCGCTTTACAGGTGATCTTTTGCTGGAGTTAGGTGCTGGCATAGAGTTGGCCACTGCTGCAGCACCACACCTTTTCTTACCATTAGCATGTATAGCCAATGTGGTGAAGGTAGGACCTGTGATAACAAGTTTCTTTGAATAAAATAAGAATGAAGTCTGAATATATAAATAGTTATGTTATTTTTATCTGATAATCTGACTCATTTCGTACTCCCATCTTGGAAGAATGTTGCTGCTGTGACGTCAACATCAACTCGTACTCCAATTTATAAAGCTTTTGCCAAAGGTGAAAATATTGGAGATGTCACTGCCAAAGGAGAATGTGTTGGAAATATTGCAGATCTGGTATGTAGCATGCTATTTCGAATTCTGCTCTGTGGTCTAGTAACCCTTGATTGTGGCATATGAATGTGTTTATGCTGTGCTTGGATTTCAGTTCTGTGGCTTCCTTTGGTTGGGATTTTTGTGGTGTTGGCAGTTGTGCATATGCTGTTGTTGTTCGAAAACAAATGAATTCTGGAGGTCATCCAAAAATTCCCCGTGGTCAAGAAAATTAGTGACAACAATGACTATCTTTATCCTTTGCCATTACGAATTTTACATGCAACTGCAAAGCACAAGTTCCTCACCAAATATTTTTCAGATACTAGGCTTTTGGATTATTTGTGTTAGTTGTCAACAACTTTATGATGTTTGCATCATGAATATCTTTATCAACGACACTTAGATCTTTTTCTATCAAATAACCAAGTTCCATATTTAGATCTTTTTCTATCAAACAACCAAGTTCCATATGGAGTAATCTTGTATTGAATTTGTTTTCCCTAGCTGGGGACTGGACTGAGCATCATGTTGTCGAAAAGAAATCCATCCTTGATTGCTACTTTTGCTTTGCTCTCATGTGGATACCTCATGAGCTCTTATCGAGAGGTTAGTTTTACTGAAAACACTTTTTTTTTTTTTTTTTCTTTTTCTTTTTCGACTGCTGAAACTTTTGGACTCACTTCTCTCCATCATCATGACCAGGTGAGATCTGTTGTATTGCACAGTTTGAACAATCCAAGATTCACTGTGGCAGTAGAATCCTTTCTCAAGACAGGTTTGTCTGTTGTGCTGTCTGCTCACTAACAATGTGCATTTTGAAATTTCATGACTTTAGAACTCTTCCCTTTCCCACCCCAAACCCAACCCCCACCCCAATGTTTGATAGGTTGAACTACAGTCTTCGTATGCCTCTTGGGTACTGTTGAACTGGGGGGCCTGTTTTTTCCTTTGAGATCCTGTTGGGCATAGTATGTCTCAGTTACTGGTCAAGAAATTGTATGTCAAATTTTTGGGTATTACCAAAGTGACAAGGCAGCAATATTCCTAAGTTGTCAGATTGCCACAGCCGGTGTGGCGCATGTATTTTCAGATGTTCTGATTAAAAATGTCTGTAGTTGGAGGTAGTGCAAAATCTGTGTTAATTAGATTATTCAAACTGGGCAAAATTAGGCAGAGTTGGTGATGTAGGACAGTAGGACAAGCAGTCTTAAATCATAAAAAAGAAGACTTGGAAGAAAGAGGGGAGATGCTCTCAATAGAGAAAGAAGAAAAGGAAGAGAGAAACTATAAGATGAATTAGGAGTAAGAAACAAGGCCGGAGAAAGACCTCAGTAGGGAAGAAAATAGAAGAAAGATGAAGGAATAGAGAAGAAGAGATGACAAGTACTGAAAAGGAAATTTTGTTTATAACAAAACATTGATGCCTCTTTAAGGATTACAAAAGTTGTACTTATAGGTAAAAGAAAGCGATTAAGTTTAGCTAACTTATTGGAGAAGTAAAATAAAAATAGCGAAACATTATTCTTAGTAAAATAAGTTCAGAGTCTCGTTCATGATTCGTCAGAATCGGTAGTCAGTTTCTCCATTGAATCAGATTAGAAATTTTTCTGTGTTACTGACGTTTCAAGATGACTAATGATGCCATTCCTATCTATCTGCAGGGCATGTTCCATCACTGAAAGAAGGGAATCTAGAGGAGAAAATCATCAGTGTTCCATGGTCAGAAGACCGCCCAATTGTTTTAGGTACATCAGTTGTACATTTTTATCTTTCCTAGGGAGTTTACAGGTGTCCATTCTGACATCATCTCTTCTTTGCAGGATCAAGATTTAGAGATGCCTTTCAAGAGCCATCTTCATTCCTGGCAATTGAACCCTTGTTTGAGGTGCGCGATGTTTCCTATCTGGTTAATTTTTGTCAATCCTTCAATTAAAGAAGCAAATGTGTATTTGCATGTTCTGACAATTATGATATTATACCGCAGAAAGAAAAATACATAGTCACTTATAATCCTTCAAAAGATAAAGTTTATGCATTGCTGAAAGATCAAGCAAAGTCTGATGATATTCTAAAAGCAGCTTTCCATGTGAGTTTAGCTCCTGTATGTTTGTTGCCCCGAAATTGGCATCTGCTATTTTTTATTTGCACTTAAGCTATTTTTCTTGCAGGCGCATGTACTTCTGCATTTCATCCATGCTTCATCAGGAAAGCATTCTTTGCCAGAGAAGGATGTTTCTGGCCAACTAGATTCTGAAAGATTGTTGTCAACTAATCTCATGCTGACAGCTATTGATTTTGAGGCTCAAATTCGAGAATCCTACAACATGGTTTCAAATTCTTATGGAATCTTTAAGTGGAAAGCTGCAGAACAGGTGTGCTCTTTCCCCAACCAGCCCATTTTTGATATGCTAGTTGAAGGGTTGGACACTGGACAGTTGTGCAGTATGCCAGACATCATATGTTTTATGGTGCGAGATATGCCTTGGCGACATTCTCAGATTCAGTACGAGGATAAAATTCCATAGGGAAAGTGAGAGGATACCATGTTTGGTAAACAGGATGGGCATCATAGTACAGTAACGAGACAATTGCCAAAGAATATTGAGATGTGGACATCATTTTAAAATTAGTCCCAAAAATAGCTTGTTCTTTGGCAATAAAGACTATGTGAATGGTCATATAGAAAGATGAAACTCACAATGCTAAGTTTTTCTCGCATCTCGCAAGATATCCAGAGTGCTTTGATTTGTTAATGTTAAGATGAACTAGCCAAATAAATTGATTGAGCTTTGCAAGTTGAAACATCCTGACAAAATCTCACAATGATTCAAATTTTCAAGTTTTTGAACCAGTGATTGAAGAGAAATTTAGTAATTTTCTTTCCTTTATTTGATTGCAACGTTCCTAAAGTCGATGCATTCGAAACTTTTGTTGTTGTTGTTGTTGCAGGGATGGATTATGTCAGAATCATTGCTTAACCCTGGGCGAGCTCGGTTGTGTTAGCTGCAGACAGGAACTCCTGGAACAATGTTGTTGCTTTACCCTCCTGAGCTGAGGTGTTGAAGGCCTGCATGCAAACACGTGAGAGAGCAGAGTGTACATATTTGATGCCCAATCTTGGATGGATCCACCTTGGATATTGTTGATCCAATGTAATAATGCTGCTGGTCTATTTTCCTTGCTGCAATCAAGCGGCGTCTCACATTCTTGATCTTCACTCCTGCCTACAGCAATGCCCATTCTCCGTTTGTTAAAAAATTTTCCCCCCACAAACGCTGTAAATTGCACCCCAAATTCAGTTTTATCTTTTGGTGTATATGAAGCGTAGGTCACAATGTTCTATCATCTCATGTATGGCGACTCCAGGCAAAATTTGCTTGCGGCACATTTTTTGTTATTTAGTCGCCTCGAGGGTTTTCAACAGTATCGACCATGTTTGTATGATTTGGATCTTAGAGTGTTGTACACGTTTCACGTGAGCCATTTCCTTTTGCAGTTCTATAGTTTCTTTGCATTCGTATCTACTCATGTGCGTTTATTATTAGCAGGAAACATTCAGCTGCGTAACTCGAAATCGTGTGGCCTGAACGTCCTGAAATCCCGGGTTGGGATTTAGACGCATCTTCAGTGGGGTGCGTGTGTGTGTGTGTGGGCCCCCTCCTCTCTCTCTCTGAAGCCTTGAAGTTTTTTGTTACTGCAAGCTTGCTTCTTGCATCCCAATTGCGTGCCACTGCGACCAAAACAACCTAACAAAAGCTTGATTACTGATTGCAGAAGTGGTTCCGTTGCAGCATGCAAGTAAAAATGGCGAGGTATGTACACACACGCGCGAAGAGCCCGTGGATATGGATATGTCGAGTCAAAATGATGAGCATTTTGCCCGAGCCCCAACAGGAGGGCGTGGAAATGGCATTTGAAAAAGTCCCTTGGCAGAGTGTTGCTTCTGCTGTCTTTACCGTACCATGGCTAGGCTTGGTCGGCAATATGTGTTCTTTTTCTTTTTCACGCACCAGATTTCGATGGCATGTCCGCATCATGAATAGTTATGATCGATGTACAATCTCGCAACATTGCACGAAAAAATAACCAAATTTGTGCCCGTTCCACATCCGCATTGATATTTATCTCGACGAACAAGTGCGTGGCCCCGCACCCAAAAATCCGAAGATGATTGGTTTGGTTAACAGCATTGGTAGCACAGATTTCACGCATTTGACTTTCTCTAACGGAAAGTGAAATGATAATGATAATGATATTACATGGTAGATGAACGCATGAATGATGCGTGGGATTAGCGCTTTTCGTGAGATGGTTGAAGATGTGAATGAGAAATAGAAGAGGTGGCCTCGTAGGCTTTAACCTGACAAGAAAGCGCTCTCATCGACAATCATCACGCTCCTGCTTAACGTCTCCATGCATGAAACAGGCCGTTATAACGCACAACTCGTGGCAAATGCCTGATTCATGCTTTAATGAGCCAACCAACCAACTTCCGCTTCTGAATACTCTGCCCGAAAGAACCTGGTAGGCCCTTTGCTAACATTTGTTATCATCAGTGTACAATATTTGTTTCACATGCCAGCCGTGTTTAGTAGAATTTTGGGATAAATGGAGCGATTTGAGGAAATTGGCGTGAAATACTTTTATTGGGTCAAAAACCTAATCCCACATGGATTGAGTCTGTATTATATACTGATGTTAGCACATGGATTATTCTGTAAATTGTGAGAGTCTCATTTATCAAGACGTCAGGTTTTTACCATAATAGACAAAGCCTATACAACAAGTCAGGAATTTGGCTGGACATCTGCTGCGTGCTAGGAAGCACCATGAGACAAATGGGTATTTATTTCTGGTCTCACGGATTCAAGTCGGGCTGCATGATACTAGTCCAACAAATACCATACTGCCGAAGAAGCTTGAATGAAATGAAATTTCTTGTTTCTTAAAAGGAGTGTTTAGGAAGTGATAAAACTTTTGATGAAGTGTAAAAATATTTTTAAATGAGAGAAAATGATTTGACATAATAGGGGTAATGATGATAAGTAAAGAGAATAAAATTAAAATAGATAAGTTAGATGTACGGGTAGTTGTGCAAAAATAATTGAAAAGTATGGAAGTCATATAAGAAAAAATGAAAAAATCATTAAAAATAAGATAGCTTAGGAGAATGAAGATTTTAGGTTGAAATGTTTTTGATGCAAATAAACTACTCCCCCTGAACAAATCTTCTTTCATTTTTAATAGACTTCTCATTTCTCAATACATAATTATCACCAACCAAGGGTTGCTCGTTGGTTGGGACAATGTCGCAGAATATCTCCGTCAGGGTTTGATCTCTACTTCATACCTCATGGATGTTTCGCTCCTTGTGGGCGTATGAGAGCCGTGAATCTTTTACTTGAGGAGCTTTGGTGTCCTTCTTAATGATGTAAGTAAATTTATAAGTTTTCATAGACTTGATGTATAATATAAAATGAAAAAAAATATAATATTATAAGTAAAGATTTCAATTGTAACAATAAAAGAAAATACATAACTATCTTATTTTTTCCATATTCAAAACCATTTTCTCAATCCCACACACAACTTTTTGCTTTGGTGGAAGGCTGAAATACTTTTTTTTTTTCAAAAAAATAAAATAAAAATTTATGGAAGGAAGGCTGAGATACTTTGCGTCAGGACTGACTTCCTTGTTTCAAACTCGTTACGGTTGGATCAGGAGTATTTATAAAACTCAGGTACGGACTTTGGACATTATGAGCCACATATTTTTGGTTGCCTTTTCTAGTCATTTGTCTCCATCTCTCATATTCCATCATGATACTAACGAACACCCAAACGGGGGATGCATTAGAAAACATTGTTTTTTATTTAATTCCATCTTACACAGACGGGCCTATCTTATGGAAATATCTGCCGTTAAAAGCACGCGCCCTTTTTTTGGGGGTGGTGGGAAGTGTGGCCGACTAAGACAGTCTAGAATCATAGATTCGGCCGCTAAATTAAAGTGTCTTCAGCTTAAAGTATTAGGGATTGATGAAGGTTAATGATGACAAATCTTGATTAAGCTAACCAATGTCAAAATTCGTATGATTAAATCTATTCTATTTCTAGCTGATTATTTTCCAAATTGGCTGCGGAAATGGTGCCCCCACGTATCGTATCTTTGCTGGCCACACGCGTGGTGTGTGGTGAATGCCGATTATCTTCCACCAAAATTATCCAATCTTTTACCGCACGCTGTTAACTGACTATTAGTTACTAGTTACTGCGCCCGCGAGTCCACGTTCCTTGCCAGTACTAAATGCTGAATGGGACCAACGGCAGTAATGTCTGTTACAACTCCCACCAAATTGAAATTGTCTCAGTCTCCTCCCTCTCACGAGAATGCTTTTATGGAAACTTTTTTTTATTTTTGATATATATTGATAATTGATACAAAATTCAATACATTTATTATATTTAACATTATTTGTTTAGTTAGAAGATCGAATTTTATCCAAATCTAATATGCGCACAGGATACATCTTAAAAAGAGATATATTTAAGTGTAAATTAAGAAAAATGCTCATATACATTCACATATATTTATAAAATCATTTATTCACGTAGTAGTGATATTTTAGATAATTTAGATGTTGAAAATATTATTTGAAATTAATATTTAGTATTAAATCATTTTATGATGTTGATGTTATATGTTTGTAGATGAGGGCCTATATATATTGATATTAGACAAATAAAACGATTTTTATGATAATATAAATGATGTTAAATATAATAAATGAAGTACAATTTTTTTTTTATCAATCATCTATAGAAAGAAGAGTTTCCCATTTTTCTTATTTGTAAATTTTCTTTTCATGCGGCTGGAAATTTACTAAATCTTTTCACATGAGCCCGGTGCGGAAACAATTGCAAGCGTTTGAGACCCCAGCATTTCGGTCCATATCAAAAGTTGCTTTAGGTGTGAACAGTTTGTTGGATTTCATAGAATACAAACTTATCTGAATCCATTTCAAATATCCCACAAAAATGTCACACTAAGAATGTTTTTATAGTAAAAAAAATAAATAAATATTAAAGGTTCTACAAAAGATTATGCGAGTGCAAGATTTTCTAACTTTCTATTCTTCTCCTTGTGAGATGCGGCCACAGATGGGAACCTCCGGATGTCTCTAACGTGAAAGAGAGGTAGTATAACTCCTCTTATTATAGATCTGTTCATGAGATTCCTATTATAAAAATACTTTCACCTTATTAGAATTATAGACATGTCTTCGTCTTAATTAATTTCACCTTATGGGATTAATTTTAACATTCTTCCACTTAATGTAATACAAAATAGTAAGAAATTTTTTATATAAAACATGATCCCATTATTCGAAAATTACTCGATGATTGCACTCAATTCTTAAAACATTCCTAGTTAGTAAGTGTATATTCAATTCTACCTTCATACTTAATATCTAAAAAAATATTTTGAGATCATAATAGCAATATCCAATATATAACACATTTTTTTCCATGCATCACAGTATTGACAGACTCATTTAATTAAGTCCTTAATGGTGGAATGTCAATATTTTCTCACTTTAATGTAATATTGACAAAGTCTTTTTGTTTCTTCCAATCATACACTAGTTATTGACAAAATACAATAATAAAACATGAAAAATAATATCCAATTATTATGAGATTTTCAAAATATCAATTATATTCTCAATTATCTCATGCAATATGAGAACCTTTATAGTGTAATTAGACCATAGTGCAATCTGCTGCAAAATAGGCTTTATATGTATTAAAATATAATAATATTTTATACAATCATTTATTCATGTATATAGTATATATTTTTGATGGATGTATACATTATTTTTGGATGGTTTACATGTTGACAAAATAACTCAAAGATATTTACATCATATTATTTTAGTATGTTGATTTGCTACTATTTTTAGAGGAGTCTACACATATTCAATTTAGATGAAAATTAAGATGTCATTAAAGTAAATAATTATAAATACAATTGGTGTATAGATGTTAATTTTATTGATTAATTTTAGCTTATTTGTAGTAGATTGTATTATAATTATGATTCAATTTGAATATAATATTTTTCCACACACACACACACACATATATATATATATGGAGGACTATTAAGTGTTGTCAGATTGTATTATACCTATAGTGCAATCCGCTACAAAAGAAATTAATTAATTATCAAATTGATATCTACTCTACCCATTATATTTAAAATTATTTACTTACATATCATAATAATTTTCATTCAAATTGGATGTATATGAGCTACATTTAGAAACAGTACAAAATTAATATAACAAAATAGTTTGATAAAGATGTCAATTTTAAAGTTAGTAACAATTCTGCTGATGCCCACCTGGTTCATGGGGGGAAATTCATCCGCAACTTATCAGCAATGCAGCAAGAAAAATTGCAAATTTAATTTGATGTAGTGCTCTGTAAGAAAAGGACATTAGATGACTTGGTTGTATCTGATGCCCATCCTTGACAAAGGCTATCAAGAACGAACGAGTTCAAAGAACGAAATTTGTCTCTGAATATCACGCCTTGGTTTTATAAATAAAAGCATACTTCGATTCAGAGATTCTACTCCATTCCAATAATGTTAAGAGCCGAAATACGATCCCCCATCAGAAGGAAAAAGAAAATGGAAATACGATCTATACGAGATGGTACTCGCGTACGTTGATTCAGAGATTCTACGCCACTCCATTAATATAAAGAACGGAAATACGATCTATACGAGACCGTACAAGCACAAGGGCTTCTCTTTGTAAAGGCTCTTTTATGCTCGTTGGATTGGATCCACCTAAATTTCACACATTCCCCAGATCTCCTTACTCCATTACTAGGGCCATCAGCTCCAAGTAGGGTCCCACAAATTCAAATTACTGCTGCAATCATTTGAAAGATTACTGAAGTAATTGCAATCCTCGAGATAAGCCCCATTCCAACTGCAAAACGCTTTCTTTTTTCATACACAGTTCTCCACCAGCATTAGTATTATGAATCTTAATTCCAACCGCTGCTCTGCTGCTATCTCCACACCTGCTTGTTGGAAGTGCTAGTAGTGGGGATGGACTCAGCAATCTTGTTGGGTGGATGGAGGAATAATAGCAGTGAGTTTGGGTCAGCTTGTCTCTGAAATGGCAATAGCGAATTGCTATTGCTGCCAGCCAAGATGGCGAAAATAATGGCTGTAGCAAAAAGAAAGTGATGTTTGGTCAGAAAAATGAGGAGGATTTTGTCTATTTCTTTTCCTCTACCACTTGTGGTAGGTACTGTACTGTCTATGGCCACGTGCTATTGCATTGGTGAGGAGGTGTAAGAAAACATTGATCCATTCAGCTGTCCACATTAGGGGAAAAAACTGCCCAGTCATTTTTCGGCCCACCTTCTCTTAAATTCCAGAATGGCAGATGGGCTGTTACAAAAGAGACAGTTCACAAAGTCGTTTGTCTGTTTGCGCATATATTTAATTAACGTGGAGATGTCATAGGTTGTCTTTGAATCTAATCTAAGTTCTAAGCAGATATAAGAAACTTCCAAGAGAATAATAACAAGATCTAGATTCCCTTTGTCATGATTGCAACCCAGGCCTTTGTTCCATTTTCTGGAAAATGCTGATCCTCAAGCCACCTCAATTTTTCAAGCCTAAAAAACTGACCATAATTAAACAAGGAACCAACTAAGAAGATAGCTGATCCTTATCATCTAAAAGATAAGAGAATTAGCAAGAATCGCCAAGGAGCAGGAAAAATTACTTCAGCCACAGAAGTCTAAGATACCCAAAAGATAAAACAAGAAGAAAGTCTTGCTTCAACCCATAAAACTAGAAAAGAATCACTTCAGGCTAGGATTTAAGTAAGACCCAGAAATCATTCTAAGTTAAATTGTTCAATTAATTTTCTACAGTGAGCTCACAGCAACACACACATACACACGATCTCTCAGCTAAAAACCTACCAAACCCTATAAGCCACATCATGCATCGTCCCTATTGGAAAAACAAAACAAAGAAAAGAAAGAGGAGAAAAAATAGTAAAAGAGCAGACCAACCTCTCTACCAGCAGCTTAAGTTGATCATTACAACGAGAGAGAGAGAGAGAGAGAGAGAGAGAGAGAGAGAGAGAGTAAAGAAATTAGCCTTCATTGGAAGTAGGAGTAGAAGCCTTCTTCGCCAGGTTGTGTTTGTTATTGTGCATCCACACCTTGAGAACTCTTCTCTTCACACCAATCTCTTGACAGAACTGCTGTACCACTCCTTCCTCTTGCTTCTGAATCTTCCACCCAACCTTCTCGGCAAAGCTCAGCATTTTCTCCTTCTGCTCTGGCGTGAACTTGGTCCTGAACCTCTTCTTCACCACAGGCTGCCTAGGATGGGTCCCATTGCCATTCCCGCCACCCTCCTGTTCATCGGATTCCGATGGCAACCCACTACCCAAGTTGTATGCCATTATCATGGGATGTGGAGGCCTTGGCATGAAGCCGGCTGCAGCAGGTGTTTGTTGGTGGTACCCAAATGCATCAGAGCCAGCAATCAGAACACCTTTCTGGCCCACTACCTTCCTGGGACCCACCTTGAGATGATGGAACAAGTCATAAGAGGGATCGCCTTCTATTTCTTTCCTGTGGAAGTTCCTGTGGCAGCCGCAGGCCGAGCATTTGAGGGCTTCAAGGCTGCCTTCCTCCCCACTTGGCATGAACTCACCACACCCATCTGTGGCATTCCCACCCATGGCTGCTGCATGGTTCTTCAGGCATTCCTTGTACTTGATCACCTTCTTGTAGGGCGAGTGATCATGATCTACTACTAGAGTGGGAGCAGGAATTTGGCCATTTGAGGGGAGGAGCACTGGGGGAGGAGCTGATGATGCGATCATGTGGTGTGGGTGGTCGGGGATCATGTGCCCGTGGACATGATGAGGCCCATGGCCACCTGCGTAGGCGCTGCTTATAGGGATTGGGATCTCTACTTCATGACTGGAGATATCCATTTCTCTTTTCTTTTAGCCTTTGGGAGTTTTAGGTGGAAGACAAAGACCAAAAGAGATGATGAGAAGAGAGAGATAGAGAGAGAGAAGTAGAGAACGAGGCCCAAATGAATAAATTAGGTATTGTTCTGGGGTCTGAGATTCTTGAAACTATTTAACAAAGATGCGACTTCACAGGCACAAGCAGAAGCACACACCTTGCCTACTGGAAAGACTGCCACAAGAAAATCTGTAGCTGGAAAAATTCAGATTCACGAGAGACTTTTTCTGTAAACACATTTCGTCAATCAAACTGACTATTACTAGCAGACCCAAAAGAGTCATTGCATTTCGAAGACTCTTTTAAGCTAAATGATCATTCCTTGTTCCTCTGGTAAACCGTGTGAGAGAGAAAAACGCAAGAGAAAGAAAAACTTAGAAGGTAGGAGTTGGATTGGGACTGACCTTTGCTGCAGAGCCGTTGTCTAAGAAACCCAGTTAAGAGACTCGGCTATTTCTAATGCCTGAGATTTGAAACAATGCAGAATGGTGGTGGGTGGCTAACAGGAGTTGTCCAGAGAGAGGGAGAGAGAACTGGTGATGAGAAGGGGAAAAAAAGAAGCAAACTCGTCTTCTTTTTTTCTGGTGCTTCAGATTTGGAGTATGGTGGAAGAAAATGGCATGGATAACAGCAAAACAGTGTGGGTAGTTTCCTCAATCATAACGTATCTCCCACCTCCAACCAAAGAAATTCTTCTTCTGATATCTACCTTCTTGATTTGGGGGGGTGTGGAGAGAGAGAGAGAGAGAGAGAGAGGGGTGATGGGGAAGTGAAACAAGAACCCGAGTACTGGTCTTCGTTTCTGGTGCTTTAAAATTGGAGTATGTAGGAAGAAAACGGCATGGAAAAAATCAAAAACAGCATGGGCATTTTCTTACACATAAACATGTCTGCTTAGCGGGGAGAGAGGGAGAGGGAGAGAGAGAGAGAGAGGTTGGTCGGAAGGGAGAAAAAAACTGGAGAGATTTTCGTGGCTGGATTTTGCAGGTAAATGCATTAAAATAGTGGTTAGAGGGAGCAGCAGCAGCAGCAGCAGCAATGAGAGGGAGAGAGAATACAAAGAGAGTTCTTTTTACGGACAAAGGTGAAGAGAGAGCCCGTGTAAGCAAGAGATGGAGGGGGCAAAAAAAAAAAAAAAAAAAAAAAAAAAAAAGCTAAGAGGGTGTGCGTGAGTGCTTTGCTTTGCTTGCAAAATCCGGCATCAAGCTTACGCAATTCACATCAGGCCTTCTGCAATTGTGTCAGAGGGAGTATGCGACAGAGAGAGAAAGCGAAGCGGCCCATGGCTGGGATTTTTAAATTTTTGTGTCCAAATATTTTTTAAAAAAAGGAAAAATGAGATGGGTCATGTTTTTAGATGCGGCAAACGTAATAGAAATTAAAATTAGTGAAGATAAAAAGCATGACGTTAGAATGATAAATTTATTGAATTATGGGATAAATTGATTAATGCTATTTTATCAGGGCCTGATCAGCATGTAAGAGAAAAGGATCAAACAAACGAAAGTGCCTGATAAAATAGTAATGAATGAAATACAATGGAGAGGAAATTTTAAAGTCATTAATGAACTTATATCCTAATTTTTTATTTTTATTATTTTTCAATAATTTTCTCATATCTTTTCACATTACCATCTTATTTTTTTCTTATTTTAGTTTCATTGTATTGTATTGTATTATTCTCTCACTTTTCAAAATTTGTTTCAACTTTCATCCCATAAACTCCATTCTCCGTACGACAAACATCTTAGAAAGTTTGGCAAATGATGACATTTTAAAAAATCTTGATCGGAGACAGAGATAAAAAAAACAATAAAAAATTAGATGGATAATCATGCAAGCATGACTGATGACTTAGATTGTTAAAGATCATCTTTGCAAAAAGCTCGTAAATTTTTTTTTTTAATGAGAACTCATAACAAATCGATGGAACAGGTTTTGAGCAAATGAACGTCCTTGATCCACAAAGGTATCAGGGAAGGGTGAATATAGGAGACATTCGGGAAAGTAAGGAGGGAAGGTAATCCGAAACTCAATTTCTATTTTTTTTAATATCATTTTACCTATTTTAACTGTTTTAATTTTCTTTTACCCTTATATTTCAATTATTTTTATACAATTACTTTATTCATTATCACTTTCTACCCATATCATATCATATTATTCTCATAATTCTTAAATTTTTTTTTTTTTTTTTCACTTTTCCATTTTCCAGTTATATTCCCAAATACACCCATCAGTATGTTTAACGATGATCGCAGTACACCATGCGTGGGCAACGAATTTCCATGAATTTCAGTGAAGAGTTCCTTCCAGAGACAATCTAATGTTGGAACAAGATCTGTCAGCAGTGGCAGGGGTTGCACAAACCAATGGTTTCGAAACTATCAACTCGCTCTTTAAAATTGCAATATCATCTTGCATTTAATTAGAGTTCGTTGTGTCAAAAGATCGATGAAGATGAAAAGAAAAGTTACCCATAATAAGATATTCAATTTTAAATTATTAAATTATTGGATGTTTGGCAAAAAGTACGAATTTAAAATTCTTCTCGACCGCTGACTCGATATGGTTTTAAAATTCTGATGTGTTTGAGTAAGACTCAGCACGGCTGTTGGGATTCGCAACCGGAGTCTCAATTTGTTTTGGTACGTCAATCAGAAAGTTTACATCGTTTTTGTGATAGCCTCGATGAAAATAAATATTATAAAATTCAAATAAAAGTAAAAAATTAAGTCTAGAAAAATATTTATAATAAACTAAAGAAATAGTTTTTCACAAAATAAAAGTAATTTATACTAAAACTATGAGATTGTTGGATTTAAATGCATTTCGCTCGATGGTCTTGGATAGATAGAATAACCTTATTTTTCTTATTTTTATTTTTATTTTCCTTTTTTTGTGTTTTACGGCCCTGAATTAGAAGTGGGACATGATCAGTAGCCTGAAAATCAATTAGAAAATGGGACCGCTTATGAGGGAGCATGTGGGAACAAAAAATCTTTTTTTCTTAAAAGAAAAAGAAAAAGAAAAAAAACTGTAGTGGTGATTTTCATCTTTATTAGCCGTTCTTTCATGCAAGAAATGCAGAATGGAGTAGAAGAGTCGTATGCTGGGATTAGGACACCTAGGGGCCCGCCTATTTCAACAAGCAAATCATTATATGCACATTATCTGGGAGAACGCCTCCACTCCAACTGGTTGCACTGTATGCTGCGGGGTGTACCTGATCAGAACCCTTGGTTTTCAGCATCCATGCAACGTCTGGCCATGCCATGAGAACAATCCACACCAATCAATCAGCATCATCTTATTAACAGTTGAGAATATCATCCATCCACCGATCAATTACAGTAATAAATAAACGTATATCCTTGAGTGTGCATGTGTATATTTAATTTTCCCATGCAACAGCTCCGTGGGAGGACCCGTCAGTCGTGGGAGTCGGATGCTGCAGCATGGCGAGGGGTTTGTACCTGAAACTGGGGTGTACAATGACTTGTGGTACAGCTGATTGTACCCGCGGAGAAGTCTAATTTGGTGGGTTATTGCGCACCATGCACAACAGCACAAAGGGAAAGAGAGTTCTTCCATGAAAGATGAACTTAGCTTGGGCCCCACTAACAAAAACGCCAGAGGACTTCGATCCCTAGACTTCCCATGCAAGATGTGTATACAAACGAAATTTGTACCCGCAGAGCTGTCCTGGCCTGCCCTCGGGTTTGCCTTCTCGAGGACTTCTGCCAAAAGTCCCCAAAACAGCACAGCTGCGTCTCGAATATTCCTTTCATCCTAGCCGTTGAAAAAGAAGCCTCTCTGCCTTCCGCTTCGAAGATCGCAGTCTTTCACCTTTCCTGCTCGGTGGCCCACCTCTCGCATTATTCCCACCTGATCCAGCGATCTTCTCTGCAGGGCCCATTTAATCGTGCAGGTTGAGGGCCCACATGAAATAATATTAATCAAAAGTAGTTGGTTACTTATGCTTTTCTGCTAATTAGTTCCTGTCTGTTTTGGCGAATGTTTTGCAAACCTAACCAGACCCGTCGGTTCAGACGTTTAGACCGCTGTGCAAGTGTTGCTGTAAGTTGGGGAACGAAAAAAGATGAGTAGCGATCTTTTCTGACCGGTCAAAAAATATATATATATATATATATTTTTTTTTTTGAAAATATTTTTATAAATATGTTAATCTGTATTTAAAAATCCAAAATAAATATATATACATATCCAAAAATAATAAAACTTGGTTTATAGATTAAATATAATTAGATTAACATATTTATAAAATTATTTTTCAAAAAAAAATGCAAAAAAATATATTTTTTGACCGGTCGGAAATCATCGGATTTTCGAAAGGTCGGAAAAGATCATTCGGCAAAAAAGATATACGACAATTAGTGAAAGTAAGTTGTTATTTTTGGTCTAATTTCATAACAGAAAGAGTACGTTTATGGCATTTTTATTTGTGGACAACTCAAAGAGAGAGATAATAACCGAAATGTTTCTATCCACTTGGAATTTTAAACTTTCCATCTTATGTATTTGTTTACATCAATAACTTGGTCATCTAAGCTGTCACAATTGAATAACAATTTTAAAAAGTATAAAAAGAGTAAATTAAATATATGATCTTTATTTTATTTCTTTTCCATTGTCAACTGCACCCCAAATTCTATTCCAGTTCCCAATTACTGTACTAAGTACAGATTCTGTTTACGATACATCATGTCAAAAAAAAAAAAAAGTATATATTTATAAAAGCATCCTGTTCTATAACATTTAATTTTTAAATTAACCTTTTCTATCTTTCTATCTAAAAGGCCATTTTTTTTTCCTGTCTTTCTTCTTCTGAAATCACTCACAAAATATTCTTCTTTGACCTATAATACATTGACTTGGTGTTCTATCACACACTTTTCTTTTCTCATCTCCATCCTTACTGTATTATATTATAAATCTAAAAACACCCACTTAAGGAGTCTCTCATGTTCGAGAATAATGGGGAAGCTAAAACTATTGCAATGGAATCGTGCCTGAAAAAGTTGATTTAGCTAGCTACGGATCATATTTGTGTGTCAAGGCCGCGGCCGGTGGGGAATATTATTCTTTATTATCTTTTCTTTATTCTTCGTCAAACCCAATTACGTGAGCTACTCACCAATTTCTTTATCGAAAACTTTTCATTTCTACTTTTGTCACAAATCTCTAATTATTTTAAAAACGAGAATATATATATATATGTATGTATTTCTTCACTCTCATTAACCAAAGGGTTATTTGCACTCTTGTCAACTCAAACGTAAAATATTTTATTTATACCGATTATCTTTATTTTTGCATTTATGCCAGTCATTTTAAAAATATTTTGTGTAAATAAAAATATCCCTTCAAATAAGTGCAAAAAAAAAAAAAAAAATCAGTTAGCAAGAATGTAAATATTTGACTTTTGAATTAGTATAAATACAAATAACTCTCAATCTAGTTATAGATTTATAGGTTTGCAATGAAAATTTTAAGGTTCTTGTCAACTTATAAAATATCTGCAAATATTTAATCATTTATAAAAATATTTGATAAAATTCTCCCAAGCTTTACTAAGGGACTCATCCTGCTAAAGTGGATCTAAATGTAATGAAATTGATGAAGGAATTTTTCATCCGTACTCATATGGTTTTAGTTTGGGCAAAATTGTAGGTATATTTTTCAATTTTATATAATTGCAAAACGCCATGCAACATTTATAAGAAACTGTATGTACGTCTCTTTCATTACGGTTTCATGAATAAGAGTCAAAATTTTTATGAAATAATGAAAATATCTTTGTTAGTAATAAACTGATTATTAATGTTATTAATCATATTATTAAAAAATATTTATTTATAGGTACTATTTTTGTGATGTGTTGATGTGTTTATTATTTCCAATTATTTTACAAAAATTTTAATAAAGCATGGATTGCAATTAATGAACTTAACTGTAGGTTCGTTTGGGAAGCGAGAAAAATGAGAAAGTGGCAATTAAAAAATTTTTAAAAATAAGAAAATGATGTGATATAACATAGGTAATGATAATAAGTAAATAAAAATATAGTAGTTAGATAGTTAAGATGTTAAATGAAATTAAAATTTATATAGGAAAGAGTAAATTTTTTTTTACTTCTTGCCAAATGGACTTGCAATGTATATTGAAGCGGTATTTTTGTCATCTCTCAATGCAAGTTTTTTAAAGATCCCATTTGGAAAGCATCTTCCCTTGCCTGTGTGTATTGTTAGTAATTATCAGTAGAAAAAATATATAGGATAAAAATTGTAAGATAAATAGGGTGATCGGGCTTTAATTGTAACAAAATATAAATGATATCGTAAAAAGAAATACACTTACAGTTTTAAAAAGAAATCATAAAAGATGGAAGAAATATACTTACAATTTTATATGAACATTATAAAAGTATTTTGTAATTTTTTAAAACTAAGAGATAAGCCTGTGATTTCATACAAATTATACAGGTAGGGATATAAAAACCTAATTGATAAATGCAAAGAAAATATAGGGGAGTGATGTCAAATATAAAACGAAAAAAGGTCAATGTGATAATCGGGCTAGTATATAGTTTATATATTTTGTCTTCCAAGAAAAAGCTCCAAATAGAAAAATAAAGATTAGTGGATTACTGGATTTATGAGAGGCCCGGCAACTATATATTAAAGTGCAAATAAAGAAAATATGTTGTCTAGGAAATTTTGGCCAGACGAAAATGTGATGATGTGTATTGCTAATGGGAAATTTGTGTTGTAAATATAAAAATACTTTGAAAATTTAAAAAATGACTCGAGAATGAGAAATCCAATTGAAAATCACTGTTATTTTTTTTTTATTTACGGCTCAACTCAAGTACATTCCAGTTCTTTAGTTCTGAAGGTGTAAATCTAACAATATTGCTAACTTGCGTGCACGTTGCTCAAAGATCAAAAAGTAGACTCATGCCAACTTTCCCATCAAGATGTTTTTTTTTTTTGCCAACCTCTCCATTGATTGTCATCTAATCAATATTGTTGCTAATAACTGCGTCATTTGACTAATTTTACCTTTTAATTCCTTTATCCACAGCTAGCTACTCGCTTGTGCACGTCTTAGCTATAGGTCGTGTTGGCCCTGCAGCTTGCAGACTAATGCAAGTATCTAATCATGCATTTGTCCACTTTTCCTGGTACATAGCAGGCCAATCCACCTTAATCAACCCTCCCATCATGTTATCGATTCACCCCACTTCTTTAATATCTGTCTATTCATTCTCCAAATATGCTAATGCATGCATTGTCCAAAAATTAGTCCATTTTGCAAAACGTTATGACATATGACGCGACGGAGGAATTAATCAAGCTTACATCTCCTAACATCAATTAATCTTCATCATTTACTTATAAAAGATCCAAACTCCTTAAGAATGGTTGGCTTTGCCACTAAGAAAAAAGGCAATTTTCTTATGTAAATGTTCTCTACCATTAGAGTTTATCAATATTTTTAAAAACACCTCTGAATTATTAAGATATTTTTAAAATTATAAAATTATCCAAAATTTTCAAATTAATAAACAGCTTGCATGAGGCCCTGAATCCTCAAAATAAGAAAGTTAACCTCTTAAAAAGATATGTAATTACAAAATTTTAAATTATTTCAACAAGGACACAACAAATTATATATACAAGTATGGATAAGTTGCAAGGGCTCCTTAGAAAAAGAATTACTGTTTTAATGATGCCATCGATGTCTTAGATATTACAACAATCCTAACTTTTTATTATATATTTGTATTTCAATTATCACATAATATTTTTAGTCGTGTTAGCTAAATAATTGTTTCCTGCTCTATGACATCCTTTTCTATGCTATTATGTTATTTTAGTTATTGAGGGCTGATCATTTATGATCGATCGTAGTTGAGCCCTAATTTGTGTTTGGTCATTTAACTTAATTCTTATTTTTTTTAGTTTTTTATAAACATGTTATGTTATGTTATGTTATGGGTGTGTTTGGTTTAAAATAAAATTTTGATGTAAAATGTTTTGCTTTCCATAACTATCTAATTTTTTAATTATTTCTTTACATCTTCCTATACAAATTACCTTACTATTCAATTATTTTTATATATCTAACTTATCTATTTTAATTTTATTAATTTTATTCTTTATCATTACTTCTATCATATCACGTTATTTTCTCTTATTTCGACAACTTTTACACTAGAAACTTTTCGTATAAAAATTTTATCACTTCCCAAATACGTCGTATATGTATTTAACCTATAACCATAATTTTACCTTTTTTGGATATGTCAAGTTTGTAAATTAAATACACATAACATAATATATTATAAAAAACAAAAAAAAATTAAAATGTAGGTTTTGTAAGGGGATGACCCCTCTTATTTATTTTCTCCCTCTTCTTCTTTTTTCCATTTTCAACATAAAAATCAGCTGATTTTTTTGTTGGGGAAAAATTGGGGGTGTTGGAGCCTTGGAGGTGGTGGTCCCACCTCTAATGCAGGTAGGGTGTTAACGGATTGGGTTGGACGGGTTGGAGCATAATCATAATCCTAACCCATTTAAAATATCTCAACCGTAATCCGTTTATTAAACCATTTAAAAAACCTCAACCTTAACCCATTTACAACCTATTTAATAAACAGGTTGGTGGTTTGTTAACGCGTTGTATAGCAAATAACCTGAAAACCTAAACTCTAGTAGATGATGATCTCGCAAGTAGAGACGAGAGAGTGGTTTTGGCGTAGGAGAAATGGAAATAGGGCAGTAACAGGAAATGAAATTAGAGCAACAATAGAAAAATGAAAATTAGGTGACCTGAGGAAGACTTAGAGAGAAAAAATAACCAAGGGGTTTACATGTGTATATATATATATATATAGGAATATATTCTGGTGCAGCATACTGCACCGGAATTTTCGGTGCAACATCGCTGAAATGGGCCCCACATGATCATGAAATCATGATCTACTCCACCCATTGTATTTAGAATAATATATTCTATTACCGTACCAATTTTCATCCAAATCAGATATGTATACGACCCCATCTGAAAATGGTATAAATCCAACGTAATAAAATAGTTTGATGTAAATAACAACTTTAAAGTATCTGATTTGGATAAAAATTGGTATGGTAATAGAATACATTATTCTAAAAACAATGGGTGAAGTAAATCATGATTTCATGATCATGTGGGGCCCATTTTTGGGCTACTGCACCGCTGTTCCGGTGCAGCGGAACAGCTCCCATATATATATATATATATAACTTTAATGAGTTAAGCGAGTTAAATGAGTTGAACGAATTAAACGGGTTGAACAGGTTATACGAGTTGAATGAGTTACTAGACGGGTTGACGAGTTATAAAATCTCAATCCTAATCCATTTATTTAATTAAATGATTAAATGGGTTGGCGGATCATAACACATTTATTCAAAAATCCTAATCCAAACTCATTTATAAACGGGTTAAACGAGCAAGTTGACGGGTTGACCATGATCATTAATACCCCTACATGCAGGTCCGTACGATGGGGGTGGGGCGAGGTGGTGCTCGTAGTTGGTACCATACGTAACTAACTGCGCGCGTGGGCAGGGCAGTGGTGATCTGGACCGTATAGTTGGTCACCTTTTCTCTTCTATTCGTGGCCCAAAATCAAAGATTCATATAATTGGAGGATGCTGACTTTCCAAATATTGCCCTGCATGTCCTTTTCATAACTCATCAATTTTACCCTGGTTTGAATCAGTCCTCCCATCCACCCATCTTGTGGGCCCGCATGCCAGTTAACCGTTTCATCTACACCGTACACATGCATTCAATGCAAGCTCCACCCCCACATTTATTACCATACATTTTTAAATTTTAAATCTTTTAACATGGTCCCATTTCAGTTTTTAACCGAGTTATTCCGAAGCTTTTTGGGTGTAACGATGTATATTGTTTAACATCATTACTTTTATCATCAGACTAATAGTACTTAATAAAAATATATCGCTGGGTCGTATTTGCCAAAAAAAATAAATTTATTTAATTGTAAATTATGGAAAACATAGATCTATTTATTAGATTTCACCACAATATGTAATGATAAGCATTTGAAATAAAAAAGTTGCATTGAAAATTTTGAAAAACTTTCTTGAGAATCGAAATCACCATCTATTTAAGCCCGTGGAATCCTTTGAAATACATCCTCACAAAATTATTTACCTACGTTGTTCGAATAATGTTTTAAAGGAGTTATATGTTTAAAAAAATATAGTCTTCAAAGTTAATATATGAATGAATCAATTTTATTACATTTATTTCATATTTTCAAATAAGACCCATCTACTTATTTAAATTAGATGAAATTGGATCTCTTAGCTAAACAGTTTATTTAAATGCAAGTTTCAGATTGAATTTTAGAAACGTTTCCAATTATTAAATGCTTTTGCAGAAACATTCCCGGATAGCTCTTATACGTTGCGGGTTTTCCAATTTTTAGCCGAAGTAAAAATGATTGACCCATGAAATTTTAAAACAACATAATTTTTTTTTTTCACATGTCGTCATTAGTTTACAAAAAAAAATCCTCTGAGTTTATTTTAGACCTTGAGATTGATTTAAAATCTTACTGTTGTTTTATAATATTTTGATATTTTAGGATAAAAACAATATTTTGATATTGGAATCTTTTATTTTATAAATATGTAAAAGTGTAAGGTTCTATTTTTTAATTAACTAAAATGAATTTGGAGAAACGCTACATAATTTTCATGGAAATTGAGTTAAAATTTCATGGATGGATCATTTTAAAACAACATAAAAAATATTTTTTTCACATGCCAACATTAGTTATTGTAGGAACCAATTTGGAAATAAAACCAAAACCAACCCTGTGGGCAATGGGTAAGGTAAGGTCAGTAGGAGCTGACCCTGTAAGTTGGTAGGATAAACTTTTTGGAAATAAAGTATAGGTACAGTACACTACTATCTGAACCGAACTAACTCGTGTTACATTAATACCAATAAAAAATGTTTGACATATAAGATTATATGACCTTATGACCTTGGTCTACATGAGCCACAAAAATGCAATCATAATAAATAAAAAATATTTTTTTATAAATAAAGTTCACGAATATGAAAATTATTTAGCGACCGTGTCTACTAAGGGTGTATTTGTAAAATGATAAAACTTTTGATGAAAAATTTTTAGTGTAAAAATTTTTGAAATTAAGAAAATGATGTGATATAATATGAGTATTGATGATGAGTAAAGATAATAAAGTTAAAATATATATATTAGATGTTAGAAATGATTGAAAAGTAGAGTAGTTGTAAAAAAAATGAAAAAATTATTAAAAATTAGTATAATTATGAAAAGTGAATAATTTTAGTTTGAGAAGTTTTTTAGGTAAACAAATACTCCTAAAAATAAAATATTTACATCTATGCCACCAATGTCTTCATCTGTGTACCTGCAGTGGTAGTGTCCATCATAATTACTGGAAGGAGTTTATAAAATTAAATTTTATTACGAAATAATTTCAAATGTATTTTTTACTCTGAGTAGAATTTTGTATCTTTCAAAGTTAGCGAATTTATGTCTCGAATATTATTAGAAATTAATTTCATAATAAACATTATGATGGAAACTAAAGAGACCAGCGCGGATTTTGTTAACATAAATGTAACAAGTTTGAAAGAGTGGACATAAAGAAAAATATTTTACTTTTGAATTTGTACGGACTGAAATAACCTAAACCGGAATATTTTAATAAAACTATTACGGATGTAAAAAATTAATTGTGTGTTTGCGAAGTAATAAAATTTTTGGTTGAAAAGTTTTTAAATTAGTAAAAAATAATATAACACAATAATAGAAAGTTTAGTTCTACAAGTAGTTATGTGGGAATGATTTAGAAGTTGGATAGTAGTGTGGTAAGATGTAAAAAAAATAAAAATAAAAATAAAGTAATCGAGGACAGAAAAAAAATTTAAATTGAAAAATTTTAGTTTAAAAGGTTTTCTTTTGTAAATAAATATGCCGTAAAAATTACAAAAATAAAGAATAAAATCAGGGAATGTGGGTGATGAACACAAAGTGTTATGAAGATAGTACACGACGTGAATATTGTGAAGACGCCAAATACCAAACTCGAATTTATTGAACACTACATAGCATCACCCCATGCAAAGACCACACATTTTTGGAACTGCTTGGATGTATGTACGGCTAGAATGACAAATGTCATTATTATTAGTGCATCGGACATGGAAAATCTTTTTATTTCCAGACAAAATGTACATGTCTCGATGTTCGGAGTCACACATTTCTTGGGACCGATTAATTTTACAATGAATTCGTGTGCTGCCGCGCAAATAACCGTTTATTTGTTTATTTTTCTGCTGTGCCCCCCCCCCCCCCCCCCCCACAAAATAAATGGTTTTGATGGTGCACTGATCACACTTTTCAAAGAGACCGGAATCCAAATCCCTGATCAACAAACAACCCTCATGCATCCGTTCCAATCGGTTTCACAACCCATCCTCATCTTTATTAGGCACACCGACCTAACCTATCCATCCCCCCTCTTTATCCTCGCTCCCATCCCACCACGCGTTCCAATACATACATTCCTCCATTCTCCATATCACCTGTCAATCGCTCTTTAATTTGCATCCCCTTATCATCCGCAACAAAATTCTACGCAGCAGCGATGGGACGAGATAAGAAAACTGAATTAAGGCTTAAGCTTGTGTTTGGCAAGAAAAAAAAAAAAAGTTAAGTTAAAAGTTTTCACTCTTCATAGACACATTATTTTTTAATTATTTATTCACATTTCTCTATACAATTATCTTATTTTTCAATTATTTCTACACAACTATCTAAACAACTACCCAATTTAATTATTTATTTACTACTCATTATTATCCTACTGTTGCAGGTCATTTTCTTTCAATTTAAAAGATTTTACACCTCAAATTTTTCATCCGAAAATTTTATCACTTCCCAAACACGCCCTAAATATATTGTTAATATTAAAATATAAAAAATTGTATTAAGAATAAGAAAAGCAATAATGTAAATTGAAAAAGAAAAATTGTTATCTATTGAAAATGAATTTTTTTTAGGAATGGGAATATTTTTTTTCATCTCCATCTCATTTCTTTCTCGTCCACTAATCTTAAATATGGGCGTGTTTGGATGACACAAACTTTTCAAATAAAAAAATTTTAATTTAAAATTTTTCATTCTCCATAACTACCTTATTTTAAATTATTTTTCATATTTTTCTATATAACTACCGTACTCTTCAATCATTTCTAAATAATTTTTTATTCAACTAACATATCCGTTAATGTCGAATCGCATCACTTTCTCACAACTCAAAAATTTTTACACTAAGAATTTTTCAGTAAAAAATATGATCACTTCTCAAACACACCCCAGATTTTAAAGTGTTCTGCCTCTTCTGTGCTCATATGTAATTAAAATGAACAATCTTTCATTAAACTTTGTATTCGGCCACTTTCAAATTGTAATTTTAAAATAATTAAAATTAAAGTCTAACAAAACCTTATAAATCTCACATGTTTGCACGTGGAGCTCTTAATTGTGCTCCATTTGTTGTCGAGGCCTATATCGTGTAGCATTTACATATTGTAGAGTTTATTTTTAAACACAAGTACAAAAGCACTCACTAGTTTTAAATATATATATGCAAAAACTTAAAAACTATAAAATCGAGAATCTACAAACCTTTGCTAATCATTGAAAAGCAGACAAAGAATCTACAAAACACACACTAATTTGCACTTATACAAAAAATTATTTTACAAATACCCCACATGATATCGGAACCCAGTCTTATGCACCCGGGTGCATACAATTGCAATCCCCTTTATATCACATAAAAGGTGTTTAGTATAGTCTTTGGGGACGTTTGAGAATGTAAAAGTTATGGGAAATATGGTATTTGGTGGGTGTAGAAAATAAAATATTTTGTAAATTGTATGATTGATATGAAATGATAGGGGTAAAGTTGGAATAAATAGGTTTGTTAGAAAGTAGTTGATAGGGAAAATGATTAGAATATAGGGGTAAAAGTAGAAAAATATGATGCTTGATTGATGAATGATGTGCCTTGAAACCCGTGCTCCACCAATTCCCTCGCACATTTCCCATATCAGATTCCCAAACGTCCCCTTTATTAAATATATGCAATCCTCCTATAAAGACACAACAATCAGAACCATTCTTTACCAGTACTAGGGGTGTAACTTGGGTAGGGTACCCACCGACCTGATCTTAAATTGGGTAGGATAGGATAGAAAATTTTACCCATGGGTACGGGTAAGGTAAAAATCATTTCCCGACTCCTTAAATAAGGTAAAGGTAGGGTATACATGTTGGGTACCAAGAATCAACTCGAATGGGTACCCACAAGGGTATCATAATAGTAAATAACTAGAAATATTTGTATATAAGTAAATATATAATTGTTTCTATCCCTCGTTTACCAATATATTATTATTAGTTTGATTTTGTATAGGATTTGTATTTGTAATGACGGATGATCATAATATGAATTTAGATAACAATATTAATGTGGTTATTAATATGAATAATAAGACTACAAAGAATGTGGAAATAGATATAAAAATAATAAAACGAAATTAATTATAAACTGTAAAGTCTAAAATATAAATAAATATTGCTTTATATGATTTAAAATAATACAAAAAATATTTTTTTTACATGTCGTCATTAGTTATTGTAAGAACCGACTTGGAACCGGAATCGGAACCAATCCTATGGGTAATAGATAGGGTATGAATCAACCCTGAAAGCAGGTAGGGTAGAGTCGGCTTTTTGAAAATATAATATAGGTAGGATAAACTACTATCCGAACTACCCGACCCAAGTTGCACCCTTAACCAAGACCATCAACTAATTTGAAATCCCCACATAACCTTTTCAAATTAACCCAATGTCATGGAAGTTTCTGACTGAAAAATTGTATATCCTGTTGTTTACAAGGAGCAATGGATCGATTCCTTTTTTTATTTTATTCCACTTAGGTCTCACATGGTCCACATCATATCCCATAAATGCAATATAAGGATGGACGAGTGATTTTTTTCAAGACAAATTCGCTGCTTTAGACGGTTCATGCCGATTGGGTCATTCGACTAGATTTCAACTATCTTTTGTTTTCAAGGATGGAAAGACCGGCTTTGATAATCTAATCATGCGTTCTTAGACCATAGTTCATTACATTGACATTAAAATATTCACTAGAATAATGACAAAGGGGAAAATCTTTTGTACTACTAGTATTGTCATTCTCTCAAAAAAAAAAAAAAAAAAAAGTATTGCCATCACGATGATGTTAGGCTAATTAAACAATTGAGAGGAATAAAAAATCCGGCCTTGTCCGAATGCATTAATTGTTCCATATTGCATGCTTGGGCTTTAAAAAGCAATTACATGGGGCTTGCTTCAAAGGAAGGAAATAGACAAACCCAAGCTTAGGGAAAGATCTTCCTCTTCTTTATAAGCCGTCATCTGTATTTTTTTAAAATTTTCCCCCCCTATGTTCTAAGTCAAAAAAAAGGTGCTTCCACGTGTACTCAAATAAAAAATACATATTTCCATTCAAGGGATTACCTTTAAGATTTCTCAACACATGAGGATTTTTTTAGTAGTGATTTTGCAATTTTTAGCGGTACCTACTGATTTTGCAAAAGCATGCTTGCTTACAAAATTTATTTGTAAAAACATTTCCTGTGAGAGGCTTGTGAAATATCAAATATGCGGGGGACGAAGTGCAATGAAGGTGATAAATCAACGAATTTTCTACTTGCATCCCTAAAAATTAATTATTAAAGTTGAGGAATATGATGACATGATTCGTGGGACATTGTCTGCCACCTGTTTGAAGGGGAGTCTTGACTCTCTTGATGGCCAAACGCACAGGGGCTGGCCGGTGCCTAGTGCCGATTGGAAGAAATGGACAAAAGGCCACTGCCAAGAGCGCCACACGTAAAAAGCCGACCCCGGGCTTCTGCCTCTGCCTAACATTGAGAAAATGAAGATACGGATTATTTTGTGAAGGAGACTTGGAAGGCTGGACCACTGCAGCCTGCAGATGCTGCAATTTTCATTTCGGTAGTTAAAATTATTTTTTTGTATGCATATGTGGGGGCCATCTAGAATCCTTTCGTGGTAAAGACTGAACAAAATTTTAAATTTATTTAATATTTTATTTTAACTTTTTTATATATTTATATATAAGTTATCTTAATTGATATTACAAGCAAGCTCCAAGATATTCTTATAATTTCCCGATAACAATCTTATAAACATTTCATCAATAATTTAATTTTTTTTTTTTTTTCTAATTTGCTTCTCCTCCGATTAAATGACATTCCATGTAACAAGGGAGAAATAATACAACCATACTCAGCATGGCCTCCACACACGTTTTTCACGGCTGTCGTCGTGCTGTTGGGCTCCCTCGAGCCGAAGACGTCCATCCACCGAACTCTTCTTCGTACTTTAATTTTTAAAATCAACAATACAAGTACGGAACATGCATATATGTACCCATGCCCATTGAATTTTAAAATTTTAAAATTATTAAATTTCGGAAGGAGGGAGAAAAGGGCTGGAGCTCGTAATTGAGCCGCCTATTTTTCGCCCGCAATCCAAGTAGCCCTGTAGAACAGTAGGCATGTACGAATGCATAGACGCCTCACATCGCACGTGCATGTGGCATGTCTATGGGAAGTCGAATGAACAAATAGCAAACTTTTCTCTCTCGTTTTTTCATTATCGGGCTTTTACAGTTTTACCCTCTTTCTTTAGCTAAATTTCTAATAGAAAAAATAGTAATTTGAGACAGCTTACCCATAAGAATCTTATTATAATTTTTCAAGAGAAGGTATAAAATCAACTATTACACAGTCCAATGCACCGTATTATGGGTTCCGATCCTGTGCACCCGGGCACCGAAGTCATTTTAATCTTTTTTTAAAAAAAATTTTGAAATTTTTTTTATACAAGTGTTAATCTAAGTGTATTTAACATGTGTATCATTTTTTACCATTTTTGGAGTATTTTAGATATTTATTTTTTATTTTTTAAAAATCAGTGATTTAGTAATTTTAAATTACCTAAAATGCCACTAATTTTAAAAAAATAAAAATTTAAAATACTTTAAAAATAGTAAAAATTAATACACATGTTAAATACACTTAAATTAACACTTATATAAAAAAAACTTTCAAAAAAAATAAAAAAAATGGGTTAATGCATTCGAGTACACCGAAGCTAAGTGCACCCGGGTGCGCGGGATCGGACTCCCCGTATTATCTGAAAATCTATGAAATATTTAAAAATTACTTAACCAATGCACATAATTTTAACTTCCTACACTCATCCATATGTACAGGAAAAATTCAAAATATATAATAGACTGTCCTTTGGTAATTAATAAGGTACTGGCTCCTAATAATGCCTTGGTAAAATGTCGGTCCTGTACCATGCACAAGTAAAAACCGACAAAGGCCGCATAACTAGTAAACCGGAGATAATTGCTCTCTGAGGAATTTAGGGGTGTAAATAGGGTTGGGTTCAACCCGAGCCCGCATCAACCTGAACCGATTTATACCATGGTTGGGTTGAGGTTTTGGAAATTTGGTTTTTAAAAAATGGGTTCAACCCGACCCGATTTTAAAAATGGGTTGGGTTATGTTGGGTTAGGGGTCGGTCAACCCGACCCGACCCGATTTCATAAGATATGTATTTACATATATTTATGAGAGTGTATTTCATTCATATTGCTTAGATATTTAAATAAAATTGTGTTGAGTTTGGAAATTTGTTTGACTATTTGGTTGTCAAATGTTATTTGAATTTATTTGGTTTGGAAATATATTTGGTTAATTAGTTGTGAAATTGTGTTTGGATTATTTGGTTATATTGCATCGTAAATAGGTTGTTTAGATATTTGCTCGCATTGGTGATTTAGAATAACATAACAGGTCAACTGAGAACTTAAGATGTTTGTAGCTTTGATTGGAAGCCAACTAAGAAGGTAAGTAAGACTATAATATTCATTTTTCTATTTTGCATAATTTACTGTAATAATTTTACTTGGCTTTCTCTTTTTGACTTGCAGAAGACATCGATTGCTCAAAAATACAAAAATAAAAAAACGAATCAATTACTAAACTTATCCTCCACTTTTGAGCTATGTAGAACTTTTATTGGTACTTATTGTTTTTATAATTATAATTATTTTTATTATTTTAGAAATTTAGGTGAACAAAACTTTAACTAGCATTGATAACATGTGTAATCTATTAGCCCGATTTCTAACCCGAACGGAATCGATTTGAGGTGGGTTGAAATAGGGTTGGGTTAAGATGTGAAAAGTAGGGTTGAAAATAGGGTTAAGTTGTGATTTTACAATGTGGGTTAGGGTTGTATTTGTATCAACCCGAGTCAACCCGACCCGATTTACACCCCTACTGAGGATTGAACACCAGCTGCGCTACGCACCTAAGGCTCGTGCGTGTATCAACTTGCATACATGTTCGAGCTTGTAAACCATTCAATGTGCCCACATGTGCAAGTGTAACTGTCCACATTCGCAATGACTAGGCTGGATTAGCTTTGCAGGCTAATTGCAGCAGCTTCAAGCTCCAGCCAGTAAAGCGTACGTTCGGGGTCGATCCTTCGGTGCACCGCTGCCAAGTCCTGCAGCGCCAAGCTCGCACTGGATGTCTACCACCTGTTTGTGAAAAGTCCTTCCATTTCAACAGGGAAAAAGATTATTCACCAGCTGTCTTCGTGAGTCAATGCTCAGGGTCTATTTCACCAAAGTTGAAAACGGAATTCTCACCTCAGTACGTGTACGTGTTTGCTATTATGATTGAGAGCATCAAACGAAGGATTCCTGTTGTAAGATAAACGCATGAAATTGGTAGAACTGGTACCAATATACAACAACAACAAATTATATAAGCAAAATTGATAATATATCCTAACAAAATTTTAAAAATATTGTAATATAATATATTCCTAGAAGAAAATTATTCTTTAAAAAATAAGATAACGTAAGAAAACTAACAAAACTAAATGTATGTAATACAAATATGAATATAAATGAAAATCATTTAATTTATCTATAATATAATTTCAACATGACAACTTATATTCAAACATAAATATGAAGAAATATTGGTTAGGTATTATATGTAAAATATATTTTGTATTAAATAAAAATAAGGGAAATTGGACTTAGTTTCCTTGGATTTTGGTCTGCTGGAACCTTAAAATATTATTTACAAATTGATCTGTTGGGTTCTCCAGGTAAAATATGTGTGTATATTAAGAATTATGGTTTAAATTTATGAATATATTTATAATAAAATAAGTGCACTAATTGAATTTAGTCTACTAAATCTCACAATATGGCAAAATAAATTTGCAACATAAATTATTTGTCATAAAAGTTCCACAGAAGTTTTCAAATCAAAATATTTTGTACCCTCTCTTATTTAGTCTCATCGTTATGTTATTGTCAGAAAAGAAATCATTTTTGCGTGCTTAGATAAGATAAAAATAGTACTCAACACTTCCATAAAAAAAAAAAGTACTTAGCAGGTGGGACTTGTGTGGCAAATTGCATTGGCTATCTTTTGTAAGACAAGAAACCTGAGTTTGATTTATGCAAATGAAGTAAAGAAGATTTCTAAGATCTGCTAGCTGCATTTAGTCCCTTTGAAGCAAGGACATCTATAGGTATGAACATGGACTACATACACACAAAAATAAAGAAATTAATTTTAGAAGGGATTCATTCCGAAGCAGAAAGTAATAAATTTATGTAAGCTTCATGAATCCATATCTATGATGTTTGGAGCTTAAAAGGCCTTGGATGCTCCAACAACTACAAGAAAATACATTTTTAGTACCCTTTATTAGCAACCAAAAAATCATTATTGACAAGAAAAAAATGCAAGTGTCGTGTCAGGGAAAATCTTCTTTTTATAATGATGCTTTATAAGCGGAGAAAAATTCTCTTGCTTCTGGCAATATTTTCTTAGAAAATCTTTTTACTTATAATAATTCTTTGGCAATCGAATTAAAAGTTTGTTGTCTAAACACAAAATTCATAACTATGGACAACTAATTTCTTCTTAGTAATAACTTTATAGAATATGCCACAAATTATTGATAATAAATTTTTCTTTAACGATCAGATTTTAACTTAAGGGATTGTGGTATTTTCCTTGGCGGGGAAAAGATCAACAACCTCAACATATGTGAGGATCCGAAAGTGCATTTTTTTGGAGGAATTTTTTTGGGGGTCCTTTGATAACGTATAAAAGTGAGAATGTAAAAATTTTGAAGAGTGTAAGGGCGTGTGATGTGATGAAAATAAAGTGAAAATAAATAGAATATTTATATAAAAAGAAATGAAAAATAATTGCAATATAAGGATAATATTGCAAAAAAGTAAGAATGGTCGATAATTAACGTTAAATCCTATGGAAAAAAAAAATAAAAAGTTTCCTACTTCCCAGTTACTCTGCAAATTACCAACGGACGCAAACTTTCACGTGCACGATCGTCTCGATCGCAGTCGATCGCGTGTTTGGACAGCAAGACTGCCGAACTATCATTGTGCCTCACTTCATACTACTCATGCAGATATACACACAGTCACAGACTTCTCTTTTTGGTATTTCTTTCCTATTAGAGCTTCTACAGTTTTCGCTTTTTACTCTATTAATATTTTCTATCTATATCTTATTTTAGCTGACTTTTCGCTCATGGAGCTCTTCATCCAACATTTATTTCTTTCCTCGAGGATTTTTTTTGTTTTTGATTCTTACAGGTTTCGAGCTTTGGCATTCGGTGCTGGGTAATATACTTCAGTTTTTATTTCGAAGTTTCTGCACCCTGTGGTTCTTCTTGATATGCGCTCAAATCAAATTAAAGTTAGTTGGGGCATGAGAATATTTTCGTTTAATTAATAGAAGCCCACCAATAGATGTTTAATTCGATATGAATCATAATGTTCTAATTCATTAATCACTGTAAATTTCGGCTAAGACCCATAATTTTAATTGGGAATTTTCTCGTAACCCCTTCTTGCAATTTCAAAGAGCTATAGCCTCTTCCTTTAGATAATTTTTTTTTTTTTTTTTTTTAAAAGAGCACTTCCCGTGACCAAGCTGTGCCAAGATTTTGTTATTTCGTGAAAATGATCTGCTCTGTGCCCTTGCTTGCCTAGTTGCCTGCATTGGCAGGCGACATTGCGATAAAAAGCCCACTGTCCGCAGACTCCGAATATCGCGTCAGCACTCAGAAATCTGTACCCACACGTCCTCAGACTCGACGTGTTTGGATGTGTATAACTGTATATCCGTAATTCTAACCTCGAAAAGGAGCACTTTTTGAAGAATTACAAATTAGAGAAACCCCAAAAAAAATGTAATTTTAAAAAATAAAGAAAAAAGTTATTTGCATGCTTTAAAAAAATGTTTTTTACAGCAATATGGTAATAAGCTGGGGTATTTATATTTTTATACGCAGCAAATTCTTCGTTATATGTGGTGTGCTTCCTTGCAATATACCTTCTACATCATACAAAATGCACCATAAAATGAACTTTCTTGTTTTTATCAAATTATAATTTTTATCTTATAGCCAACTCTGCTTTTTTGCAAATATACATGCGGCATTTTCCGAAGAGATCGACAAATTTAACGTTAGGAATAGGACAGTTTGCAAATAAGTCCCTCATGTTGACGATTTTTTTTTTTTACATTTATGGTGCATTTTGTATGATGTAGAAGGTAGGGAAGACTTTGTGGGAAGAATTTTGCACGGTGGGATAACCATTTTAAATAAAAAGAGTAAAGATAAAATAGACATGATCATTGTATGAAAAACGTAAAAAAATTAGAATAGAAAATAATAATTGCAAAGTAAAGTAATTAAGTAGTTAAGATATCAAATTATATTTAAAAACTGTAGAAAAAAGCAAAATTTTTTCTCTACTTGAAGTTTTGAAAATATATACTTTTGTTCTCTTCATTAGCATACCAACATTGTTAATTTTTAGGAATTTTTGCAAATACGTCTAAAAAATTTGACCAATATTATATTCATATCTTTGAGTTTCCGAAATTGTAAATATGTTTACAAGATTTGTAAAAAATTACAAGTGTATCTTATCTGTTAGGACGCCATTAAAATTTTTTGCAAAATGATGGTAATGTCCTTTAATCCAATTGATATATTTGCAATTTTTCAAATATTGTAGACATATTTACTATTTTACTATTATATATTTAATTTTTGCAAATGGGGGTGCAAATATATTTACAATATTTGCAAAAGTTGTAAGTGTATTATTTGACTTAAAAGGCATATATTTCACAGAAAATTCTAAGGAAATCTTAATGGAAGTGACACATTTGCAATTTTACACCAATCTTGGGGATATATTTGCAATTTTAGTGAACTTAGTGATATAGATGCAATATTGGTCAAACTTCGTGGACATATTTACGAAAATTCCTAATTTTTAATTTAAAATGATTAGAATACTCTTTTTGTATTTTAATAAACAATCTTCTTTAAAATCTAAAATACTTGTTCTAGCAAACAATTCTTTAAAAGGAGGCTTAAAACATTTCTATCAAATAGGATAGTTCGTTTAAGATCTAAATAAAATTAGATAAAGGGCATTTCATTTCAAGTAAAAAATTAACAAGTTTCATGTTAGTGATAGACCAAAAAATATATATATATATATGTCCAAAACTTCATGTCATCTGCCGCCAATATGAAACTTAAGAGTGAAAACTACAAATTCCAAAAATTTAAGGGACTGATATGCAGATTTCCGAAATGAAGGTGAATTGGATATTGGCAAAACTAAATTTTGTTGCTTTAACGTCAAAGTTAAACATCATCCCTTGGATGGAACGACATGAAGATTTCGATTTTTTCCTTTTTAATATTATTTCTGTTCCTAATTTTTAATTTAAATACATAATTTATTATTTTTATTCTTAATATATATTTTCTATTTTGAACATAATATTTCACTTCTTAATACAGAATGAATGCTTAGGAACAGTTCCAAGGCCACTGCGCTGTTTAAATTCAAGCTATAGTTACCAATAGTCACGTCCAAGTAGGCAGTTAATTTTGCAACACTCTTTTGAACACTACCACGGAAGTTGCATAAGTTTATAACTTTACCCTTCATGAGCACCCACTGATTTTGTTTTCAATAGTACTCTAACAGGCAAACACTGATTATGTTAATAATTTTGAAAATGACCATTATGCCAATGTACAAGTTAATTTAATTTCAATATGAATTAAATTAAAGAAACTTTTCAAAAACTCATAACGTTAAAATCTATTTTCTTATGAATATTTTAAAGCGACATTTGCATACGTCCACACGTCGTCAACATTTAATATATAGTTTGTTCGGGAATGTAAGTGGAAAGTATGAAAGTGAAAAAAGTTTTAAAAATTATGAAAGCAATGTGATGTGATACGGATAAAGTGAGAATAAATATAACAGTTGAATAAAAATAGTCAAAAAATAATTTAATTAAAGTAGGTAAAATGATTGAAACGAATTGGAAATTAGGCTTTCCTTTCTTTCCTTTCCTTTCTTATTTTTCCAAAATGTCTCTGTGGTATTCCTTAAAACGAAGACGAAATTTGCAAACCTTGCGATGATGGTGACAAAATTTTTCTTACGGCTGTTGGCGAGAAATTGAAAGCGTATATTTTATACAAGGGGTGCATTTGGTAATGAATAAAACTTTTCAAGTAAAAGTTGTCAAATGATGTGATATGATAGAGGTAATGATGAGTAGTAAATAGGATAAAGTTAAAATAGATAGGTTAGTTGTATGGATAGTTGTGTAGAAATGATTGAAAAGTATGGTAGTTGTATAGGAAAATGTGAAAAAATGATTAAAAAATATGATAGTTGTGAAGAATGAAAAATTTTAGATTGAAAAGTTTTAACTTGACATGTTTTATTAATTGCCAAACACACCCAAGGTTTCATTTCCTTTGCCAATTTATTACAACTATTTTCCTTGAAATTATGATAAAAATGCTGAAATAATAAATTTTATGATAGATAATATATGTATATTAATAATAAATAATATTACGTAGGTACGTATGCAAATTCTCAAATTTGTAATTTTCATAAGATGTCCAATTCATCGATAATTTTTACAAATTCATATCAATTTAGCATTGTTTACCCATGGTCCATATATATATATATATTACGTACGATAATGTCGAATGAGGTCACAAAGTGGTCAAATTGCATATATCATGGTGTCTTGACTACAAAATTAAAATGAATAAATTAATCGGTGAACTCAAGAAAATTAACTCTTAGCTTCTTAAAAATCTATCATGCATGTATCAATTTATATTGTGAAGTCGCTGTGCTTAAATAGTATCCTTTGCAACAATTACTTTAAAGTACGTTGCAAAAGTTAGATGTTCTTACGATGTGTTCAAGAGAGTACCAACCAACAACGTTTCCACCCCGCCCTTGCTCTTGTTGTTGTCAGCTGTTTCTACTTACTTGATACAGTAGCCCAAGTACTCTTCTTTCTCTTGCATGCACGTTTGCTGTCATGTTTCAGAAGCAAATTATAATTTTCAATTTTCCGGTGATTATGCATGCATCTCAAACTTGCTTAATTGTTGATTTTTAGCAAATCCGTTATTCTTTGATCAATCTACAATACAATCCGGCTCAAAATATATAACATTTTAATTTGAATACAGCAGATCATAGCACAACGTCGTCATTTGAATAGAGTTGATGGATAATTGGCGTAAAAAATATTAAGATATAAGGGTAAAATTGAAAAAAAATATTAAATAAATAAATAATTGGTGAATAAATAGTGAGGATGACGCATTTCCTACCCACTTACCTCATTTACCAAACGTGCTTAATTAGATTGTTCCAATGGCTTGTCCCCTGTATATACTATAGCAAGCACTGTAATGGCTTATTCCTTCCTCCTTCAATTCCGTAGCTAGCTGCGCAGGCCATGTCCTGACAAGTGATAAGCGACAAAACGAGGAAAGCCTACCCACACTCCCCACTTCTTTGATCGCACCACTCGCTCTTGATTAGTCCCCTTCCCCATCATATCGCTATACTCTCTCTCGACTCGCGAGTGGTGCGCTCTTGAATCTCATCAAATCCTACGATCTCTCTCTCTGAAAGAGCTCGATCTCCAAGTCATTCTTACACATGCTGTTGCTGACCAGGTGGTCGAGACATGTACGCATTTCGATTGGAAAATTGGAAAAAATTATTGAATTTGATCGTGGCAAGTGCATGATGTGGATCGTCAGCAGCGCAGCAGGAGGAGACCATTTTAATGCGTGCGTGCGTGCGAAGTGGTGTCAGGGCCGGGGGCCCACAGCTTTAACATCTGTCCTTGGATAGTTGGATGGATGAGAACATATATGCAGATACAGGTAATAAAACTGTCAGAGCAAGGCAGGAAAGAGCAGGACATGAGAGTCAACCACGCCATTTTCTACCAATTACAGGACATCATCTGTAACCAGGGCTTTAAATGCTCGACCATATGGACCCTATATCCTAGTCCTTTGCAGTTTGCTCTCGCACTCCTTGGCTTGCTGCTCGGGCGCAGCTCTACGTGCCACCTTCATAATCCGTAGCTATACATAGCTAATTACTAGTTACGTAATTATCTAATTCATTGGTTTACAATTGCCCACCAATGTTATGATTTATGAGCCACTGCAGGGATCATTTTCCCCAATTTAATATTCTTAGCAGTACGTCTTCATCTCAATTAAAATTCCAGATTCTTCGCTCTTTCTTTTTTTATTCTCTTCGACGTTGCTTGAGTATCGAACATAGAACGGCGCCAGAGTACGAAAGTGAGATCACATGAAAATTCCAGTATCGTGCTCGTCTTTATAATCACAAACTACCTTATCACGTCATTTTTCTCTCCCCAAATAAATTATACGAATGGGATTCACGTGATTGTGCGTGAAATTTGGACCTTGTATTTTTCTCATTCTCCGAATCGAATAATTAACGACTTTGTTTTAAAATTTTGAGGGGCATTGATCATTTACTTAAGCTACGAATCGAATCTGTATTAAAATAATTATTTTCAACTAATTAATATGACTGGAATGAGTATTTATTCCTCATATTATTGACAGATACATCAATTTATTAATGAAGTTAAATGGTCCTACTTCTATGAAACTATTTTTCTATATAATCCGGTCAATTTTTAATATCTTGATAGTTGATGAAAAATCCCCTTTATCTATCGTGTTTAACATCATTTATAATATCTTGAAAACTCTTTTATTTGTCTAATATGACTATGCATATGCCCTATTAAAAATTAACGTAATAAAATAGTTTAATATTATATTTTAATTTTAAAGTTGTATTTTCAACATCTAAACCGTCTAAATATCATTTCTACATGGGTAAATCATTCTATAAAGTATTATTATACTCTAATATATGTATAAATAAATCTAAGTATTTTTCATAATTTACATATACATATATATTTTTTAGCAAATACGACTGATAAACATACTTGATCGAGATGAAACTTGATCTCCTAGATAACAAATGATGCTAAATAATATGAACGAATTGAATTTTCCGTCAATATTCAAAATATTAAAAGTTGAGGGGGTTACATAGCACCAATTCTATGTAACCTTGTTACATAGAAGTGGAGACTTGAAATTAAATATATAACAAATGAGATATACTTCAATTAATGGCACTAAAACCACCGAAGATTCTGTATGTCATGGGCCCACTTAATGTTCACTAAAATTAAATCTTATAATTCATTTTGTTTAACGTACTTTATTCTAAAATTCTTACATGGTTGTACCTACTTGAAAATTTGTATAATCACACAAAATATGAAAATTTAAGTATCAATCAATTCATATATGCAGAATGTAATAATAATTTGAATAATTTATTCACCAAAGAATTCAATGTATAATTTAAAAACTAATTAATAAATCAAACCATTTTATTGTACTAATTTCAATTGCTGAAGATGACTAAAATGCTCTTGATTTTTTTAACATTGTATTTTACATTACATCTCAACTAGTATTATAATTAAACTCTAGGATAATTCTTACAAATTGTCAAAGGAGACTACAAACTCCCAAATATGAATAGTAGAAACAAAGCTCTTGAGAACGGGTGAATTATAATATACTTTGCGGGTATTGTATATTAATCTCATGAATAATTATTTGAGTTTAATGTGAAAATTATTTTAAAATGTGTGTTTACAAGATTGGGTATCAAATATTAATTTCAAGTAATTTAAATAATTTTGCGAACTTTTGGCTTGAAAATTATAATTTTATTTGTTGCTATAAAATCAAGTGTGTTTGATGTTTTTATTGGGCTTCAATTAATTTTAATATATTAACCAATTATCTATTAAACTAGTCAAGTAATAATTTAAATACTTATTTTATGCAGGAAATTAAATTTTAGCTGTGGGGCCCACCAGATGATCGCATCAATGCAGCAATGTCAGCCAATCCATCCAACGACTAGAAAGTCCACAGTTCAGCTCAATACAGCACCGTCCATTTAGTGGGGCCCGCCTTATAAATCTAAAAATTCCAGCCGTCCACTTCCTCCAAACCGTCCATATTAAATCCAGGCCGTTCATCAAGATGTCAAGATGCAACCGGAAAATTCCATCGACTAGCCATCACGTCCACCAAATTGATATCTACCATCCAGATTAACGGCTGAAGCAAGATTTTAAATTCCAACCAGTAGATCAATCAGGACCGTCCAAGTAATCCAAGATGAGTAGCTGTCCAATCATTCAAATAAATCCAGCCTAAATTAATGATCAACAAGCATCAGCCCTCCAATGCATCAAGCACCGTCAAGATCGTCCAAGCAACACAGTGGGGCCCACCATGCGAACAGCCCATTTGAATTTTACGTCGTGCCTTCCGTTGAACCTGTCCTTTAATCCATGCAATTTCTCCACCGCCTAAGCAAAGATCAGGCAGTAGATGCGCAAGTCTTATTCAATTCAACACAGCCGTCCAATTAATACAATTTGCTGGGCAGATCAATTGCGTAGATTCTATTTACGCCTTTCTAACTGTTATAAAAATGGGGTCGAGCAGCGAGTTCTGGGAAAAAAAATACAGCAGAGAAAATTGAGAGAGAGAAAGAGAGCAAAGGCGAAGAGAGGAGGTTAATAGCGCGGGGCATGTGGCAGAGCAGTGAGGTGCATGGAGCGAGTGACACACTATTGGAGCTTCCAACCATTAAGCTTTTCCTCCTTTCCTTTTTATTTTAATTGTCATGTTTAAAATGAATTTTAATTTTAATTTTATTTTGAATTTAAACATGCTCTACTAAATTCTAAATCTAAGATTTAGTATATAACATGCGTACAATGTAATCTGGTATATGGTTTTGATTTATTTAAGATAGATGTTGTTGTTAATTTAATATATTGTAATTTAATATTTCTCTAGTATTTGAGCTCTTACTTTAGCAATGATTTTATATATATTAGGTGATGGAATCGAGAGGTAGAAGTCTAATATACGACCATCAAGATATTAAACGTGAAAATCTAAGACCATGAGAATAGACGTGACGACCTTGAGAAATTTACGAATGTCCACAAAACTTAGGGTGTGTTTGGGAATAGATAAAACTTTTGATGAAAAGTTTTAGAGATTAGAAGTTGTCAAATGATGTGATATGATAAGGGTATTATCTGGAATAAATAGGATAAAGTTTAAATAGATAAGTTAGTTATGTATAAATGATTGAAAAGTAGAGTAGTTGTATAGAAAAATGTGAAGAAATTATTAAAAAATAGGGTAGTTGTGGAGAGAAAAGTTTTAGATTGAAAAGTTTTAACTTGACAACTTTCACTTATTACCAAACACACCCTTAATGAATCCTAATTGATTTAATCCTATGAGAATAAGTGGTTATGAATAAATTAGGTTTACCCTTGTAGGTTTCGAGAGAAGGTGCAATGATACATTAGGGTTTGTTCTCCTTTAACAAACAATATCCAAAGTAAATAATCATACCACTACCTGCTGCAAAAGACGCATGTGAAACCTTATATTCTAAGTATTCAAATCTTTACTTTCAAATTTTCAATATAGTTCTAAATTTTATTTTATTTTCATTTTTCTATTTTTATTCCAATTTATTCTCTTGATTTTGGTTATAAAATATTTAAATCTAACATTTTAAGTCTAGAATTCCTTATGAATCGATATTTTATATACTATAATCTATGATCCGTGCACTCGTGATGAGATTCTTAATAGCTCTCAAACTATCCAACATGGATTCAAACCCAAGACCTCCTAACGGAGATGTTTGTCTCTAACCACATGCACAAGCCGTAGGTGGCGAATGCTCTTGATTTTAAAATTTAAAAAATAAGGGCTTATTCGTAAGGATACAAGAAGCTTAAATAGGATGGAGAAATGAAATGAAAAGGTAATTATGTGAATCAAGAATGAAAAAAGTTGTATAAAAAATGTAAAAGGTTGCATGGAAAATTGAAAAGGTTGTTATGGAATGAGGATATACATTCCATTCAAGGATCTTGGGTCTTTGGAATAGTCCCTTACACATTTCTACAAAGGTATACCTTAACTTATAAATTAGATACACTTAGGTCATGTTTAGCAACCCAAAATATTTTTTAAACTAAAATTTTTTAATCTAAAACTTTTCACTCTCTGCAACTATTTTATTTTTAATTATTTATTCACATATTCCTATACAACTACTCTACTTTTCAATCATTTTTACAAAACTAACCATATAATTAATTTATCTATTTTAAAATTATTTTCTTTACTCCTCATCATTACCCCTACTATATCTTATCACTTTTATCTATTTAAAAAATTATTACACTAAAAAATTTTCATTCAAAAGTTCTATAAGTTTTATTACTTGCTAAACACATTGTTAATAAAACAATATTATTAAAAAACTAGATTTTTATGAAGGGGTATTTTAGGCAAACATAACAAGATAGTGATCCATATTTATAAGGATGATGTTCTTATTAACCTACTAACATAACCTAAAAGATGTATTTTCAAAAAAAAATTATGAACATGTTTTCCCTAGTATGTTTAACTCATATAACATTTTGAAAATTTTGAATGTATATACATATATTTTTATTCTAAAAAATTAGCATATTAGGGTTAGAACAGCTTTAAACTTGATGTAGCTCGAGGGTGGTTAGCAACTTGGTCGCTATTTTCAACCAGTCCGAGTTTGAATCTCGGTTATGTAAATGTGGGAGCTTTGTCTCCTCACTAATATTTGGGGACAGGTTGTCTCCCCTGTTGATATGAGCCCATAGGCTGTCTCTGAAAATTTGTAGGAATTATCTCGAAACTTTAAAATGTAATATCAATTGAGACGTGATGTAAAAAGATCCCAATAAAAAAAATTTAACTTGATGTATAAACCAAACAATTCCAAGAACCAACCGCACGTTAAATGGAATGAAAAATGAACAATATATATATTCGAATTAAATGGGTGCATGTGGACAAAAGCTGGTGCGGGAACATTCGAATATTCGATGGATGTGCGTATTCGCGGTAATTCAATTTTAGTTCAGCCGGGCCGGTCCGGGCCGGGCCCAGCTGCAGGAGTTGGTCATGTCCTCTCTTCCTATGCCGATTCATGTCCAGGCTACCTGCATAACGAGTCATAAACAGAACATATAAACAGTATTCGAGAGGTCGAACCTATCAATGCTCGATCCTACCAATTCAGCTGCTTACTTCGCCAAATCCAAATTTTAATTTATTAAAGGGGAGGACATCATCAATATGTGACATTGTAGATGCCTTCTGACTAACACCCCTTTGTAAATGCCGATGTGTCCATCAATCTCTATTTATCACGAAAGTTCCCTACCTTAATTTTGCACATTAAGTTAAGGTGTAGTGTCCTACATTCAATTTACGGATGATTAAAAATTTTATCTTTTATTTTATATTTTTTTGGGACATGTGAGTCCTACTTAGATCCGTCATATAAAATTATTTATTATTTATATTTTAAAAAAATAAAAAGGGTATGCATACAAGTGCCTATGACATATATATATATACGTGGAATATGATCCAGTGCATGTGACTACACCATGTAGTCCATGCGACTACACTATGTAGTCTATGCACTGTGGGCCCCACTTGATCATGAATGGTAAATCTACCCTACCTATTATATTTAGAATTATTTACTTTATTAACGTATCGATTTTCATTTAAATCCAACATGTCTATGATCCTCATCTTAAGATAATGCAAAATTAACGTAATAAAATAGTTTAACTTAAATATCAAGTTTAAAGTAATATTTTCAATATCTAAACCGTCTAAAGTATGATTTTTATATGGGTAAATGATTATATAAAGTTTCATTGCAATCTAATATATGTAGGGCTCATTTTACAATGTTACAGTGCAGTCCGTCTGCACATGATCGGATCACTATATACACATATATGAAAAATAATCAAGTCCGTATACTGTGGGGCTTATTTGATCATAAATGAGACATCTACTCCACTTATTGTATTTAGAATTGTTCACTTTATTAACATATCAATTTTCACCAAAATCCAACATGTGTATATATGTCATTTTAAAATGGTACAAAATGAAGGTAATAAAACAGTTTGATGTAAATATCAAGTTTAAAGTGATATTTTCAACATCTAAATCGTCTAAAATATGATTTAACACAACTAGATTTACTATATCCCACATGATGATTAAATTATAATCTACTTCACCCATTGTATTTAGAATAATGTATTTTATTATCATATCAATTTTCATCACAATCGTATATGTGTATAGACCCCATCTGAAAATGGTACAAATTCAACGTAATAAAATAGTTTGATGTAAATAACAACTTTAAAGTGATTTTTTTCAACATCTAAACAGTCTAAAAGTGTGATTTATATATGAATAAATGATATAAAGTTTCATTACATTTTAATATGTGTGAAACATATTTTCTGGGCAACTGCACCGCTGATCCGGTGGAGCAGTTATGAGATTGTTCCGGTGAGCAGCACCAGCTCAGTGCTGCGACCGCCAGCGGCGTGCACACGCATTATCTAGCATTTCGATGGTGTTGATGCTTGATACTTGTAGTGAATGAATGATATCTACGTGCGTAGAAAAATGATTATACGCATGCATGCGTACAAAATTAATGATTAATACGTATTACCCATCACTTGGCTATTCCGCTTTGGCGCGCTGCGGCCTGCAGCGTTCCATATCCATTATTTTCAGGACTCCCGCCGGGTTAAGTATTTGTACTAAAGAAATTGTACTTTATAATTTTGTTTCTTTATAAGCATTTTAATTTTCCCGAGTATGTATCGTTAACTTTAATTTTTATACCCCTCGAAAACTACTAATTTTCCTTTTGCTTTCATAAAAGTAAAATATTCGTTATTAACATCATTTAAACTTTTATTTGAATTTAAATTTTTTTTATTTTTAAATGCCCATTATGTAGATTCATAAATTTTGAGGAAAATTTTAGCAATTCACACTGATTTGAATTTTACTAACACAACAATCATTTTCTAATAAACTGTAACGCGAGGGGTACTCATAATAATTGAAGAGTCTACTGAAAAAGATCGTTTCTAATTAGATTAGAATTTTAAAACTTCAGATCGTTTCTAATTAGATTAAAATTTTAAAACTTTGCAGGTATCTTGGAAAATTAATTAAGGTTAATAGACTCTAGTCTTCCGTATATAATCCACATACGTGACACGAATGAGAGAATTGATAGTGTGGGTCAAAGTAGTCGAGTCAAGAGATATTCCCACTTTTCAGTTGTGGGCCCACTACACTAATATTGGAACAAAGCAAAATGCATATCGAACAACGGGCCAGACCACTTAAAAATGTTAGTAGCACATGTAAGGTGGATGACTACACGGCAGTATTTTTCTTCCTTTAGGTTCGGCATGGCTTTTGGCGTCGTTGCATTTGCAGACTTTGGCGGAGAAGAATCTTGTTTTGGAGCTTTTTTTAAGGAGGGTTGAGGTAAAAAATGGAAGAGAACAAACAAAAAGGAAAAATAAAAATAAAAATAAAGAGCCGGTAGGATATTCCCGCCACTTTTAAAATTTTGTCTGGATGTAGCAAAGGCACGGAATTCTTCGAGGGATAAGATTCAAAGGCTGGAAAAAAGTCCCAGCTTTTAAACCGTTAGTATCCTTGTTCATTACCCCACCCAAAATGTAGAAAAAGAAACAACAAGAGACAAATGGGAAAAAGAAAACAAAAGCTCTAGCTAGAACTTGTTTTTAAGATACACCAACCTTTATTCTCTCATGATCGACCTAAAAAAAAGAAAGAAAATTCTTTTTTTTTTTTTTTTTTTTTTTGAAAATATCCTCGTCCCATCAAAGAGGGTTCTTTTCTTTTCTAGCAATGATGCAGTGGGGCGTGTTTGGATATATGCAGTATTACTAAATTACTTTTCAAAAAATTATTATTATTATTTTAAAAAAAATTATTGGTATCGGTAACTTGGATTGTTATGTTCAGAAAGCCCAACAATACACGGCTACTTGTATATCACACAATGTATGGGCGATCGAAAAAGCTTATTATTATTATTATTATTTGTTTTTATAAAAGTGTAGATTTCGCATAGATCATCTTACGTGAAATTTGACAATTTTAATTTTTAATATCTCTAAAAATACAAATTACATAATAAAAAATTCAAAAAATAAAAATTTCGTAGGAGTATAGGATCCAATTGATGCCCATATTTCTACAAAGAATAATAATTAAAAAAAGTGATCTATTTAGGCCGGCCGTGAATAGCATGACACATGGGCGGCAGCAATAGAATTTTGGGAATTCTCATGGCACTCACATAGTATGAATTTTATATGTGTACATCTATACATAGAAATTTATGCATTTAGATTGTATCATAATTACGGTTCATTCTGTTATAAATAAGCCTGATGTGATCCCGAAGTTAACATCTACCTAACTCATGGCCAGATTAAAATGAAAGAAAAATGTAGCGATAGATTCATGAATAAAGATATACTTTAAGAGAAAAGATAAAATAGTAATTTAAAATAAAATCATTTCTGAAATATCACGTGTACATGTGGAAGACTGGAGGTTATTTGGCAGCCAGAGAAAGAAATATCTCATGCGATTGGAGAAAGGATCTAAAGGTGAATAATGTCACCTTCTTGTATTGTCGACTTAGACTATTAATTAATCGATTACTTAATTAAATTTAATATATATTTGACTGGGATTACTTATCCCTAATGAACTAGATGGAGTCATGTGTTCAGTTCATAAAGAACCTTTTCTAGAAAAACAAATTGAGATCCAGGCAAATCCTCATCCTCTGCGAATCTACAGTTCTATGAAAGCCTAAATACTATGTAAACCATGTATATATGCTAATAAAATACTTAATACAACCTAAAGCTAAAGGGCATTTTTAATTTTTTAGAATTGAATAAATTGATTTGTTTTGTGCATCAATAATATCAAAGTAAGAGCTGGGGTGTAATTCAAGCTCATGAAATTCAGGTTCATCTCACCCTAATCTTGTTTTAAAAAATATTGTCTTTAAATATATTTGTAAATTCTAAATCCTAACTCTATTTTTGAAAATGGGGTTCAAATTGAATTTCAGTTGGAATTTAGGGTAATAAATTTATATTTATTTAAGATTAATAGGTTTAAAATTTTATATGAATATATAATAACAATAATAATAAATTATGTAAGTAAACATAATAATATATAGTCAAACTACATATTTTAAAAAATATAGCAATATAAATAATATTTCTAGAAAATGTAACATAAAAAATAAAATAAATGAAGAAAATTAACGAATGTAAATGTGAATTATATAAATAAAAGATAAATATAAATGAAAATAATATAATTTATTTATAATATAATTACAATATGTCAAACATGTATTCAAATATAAATATAAAAAATATAGAATACAAAAAATATAAAAAAATATTAGTTAGATATTATGTATATAATTTATTGGATAATAAATATAAAACGAACAAATAAGGCTTGGGCCCATTTGAACCTTAAACTTATAATATTTACAAATTGAATTCATCAGGTTTGGGTTATAAAAAAAAAGTAAATTTTAACACAGTTGGAAATTGAGTTGGAAGAGCTTGATTCGTACTTAACTCAACTCCCTGAATGTACCCTGAAATCGCGGCTTGATCATGAGCTGTTATTATTAATAATTTTGATTTCATCAGCACATTACAAAGCATTTCACTCTAGTATATATCATATAAAGCAGCCATAGTAATTAATGAGGAAAAAATGGGAAAAAAAAAAAAAGAAAGATAAAACCAACAGGGGTAATATCTTTGAAAAATGGCAACAGTAGGCGAAAGAAGGAAGGGAGAAGATTTTGTATGAAAAAGAGGAAGCGTAAGACCCTGCACATCAGTAATTCTGTACCGTCTACAGCTGACATGATGGATTCTCTGCATTTGGGACCACGATTTGGTCGCAATGTGGAGAAAAAGAAAAAGAACTGAATAGAAATTAACGATAAAAATATAAGTAATTTAAAAATGAAAATGATATCACCACAGCACAGATTGAAAGGATGAAACGACAGGCTTTAAATTTTGGTACCCGGCTGATAAGTTTTACACTCCGGTTCAAGTTTTTTCATCTACGAAACGGACCCAGAGTAGGGAAAAGAATACTTTTGAAAAATCCTAAAGAAATATGATATTACAAAGACAAAAAAGAATCAACACTAGAGAAGAATAAAAAAGCGAGAATACATGTTAATAAAAAGCAAAAAGCCCACCAGATTGGGTGCTCGAGTCCTCGTGCGTGAGGTGTTTTTACTGATTCCCCTTCAGTGGGGATGTTTTTCACAGATTACCCACCCACCCACCCCCCACCCCCCGCGGCCCATGAGGTGTTTTTACTAATTCCCCTTCCGTGGGGATGCTTAATTATAATATTAGAAGTCATGATGTATAAATATCAATAAAAAACAAAAATTAGGATGTAAAAGTAAAGATCTAACTATCAAATAGTTTTTATTTTGATTCTTATATTCCAATCATTTTCTCGTATCTTTTCATACAATTATGCTATCTATTTTTTTTATTATACTCACATTACCCCATCATACATTAGACTTTTTAAAATGCACCCGAGTGCACTTAACTTCGGTACACCCCGATGTATTTAACTCATTTGTTAATTTTTTAAAATTTTTATATAATTGTTAATTGATTTATATTTAATATGTGTATCAAGTTTTATATTTTTGAAGATTTTTAAATGTTTTTGGACTTTTTTTAAAATCAGTGGCATTTTCGTAATTCATAAATTACAAAACTGCCACTAATCTTAAAAATTCAAAAAAAAATTATCTACAAATAAAAAAAAAGGTAAAAATTGATACGCATGTTAAATACACTTAGATTAATAATTGTATAAAAAAATTTCAAAAATATAAAAAATAAGTTTTTGCACCCAATGCACTAAATCGCGGTTCATCATGTACATTCTATTCCTATTTTCTTTTTTCTTTAAACCAATACACCTTATGTCAGAAAATGACTAAAATATATGGATAGAAATAGAAAAAGTTAAGTATTGCTGAGTGCAAAGTACATAATAAAGATGAGATAGTAGGTTTCCATCTAAGTAGTTTACCAAATGCTCCTATAATCTAACTAAATGGAATCATAGAACAAGAATTTGACAAAAAGAAAAAGGAAAAGATGAGAGTGAATTAAATTCTTGGTTCAATTAGAGAGGGAGAGGGCTTGAGTGAAGGGTCAGTTAGTTTGGCTTTCTGTCTTTCTCATCATTTCTCTTTTTTGCTTTGGTTGCTTTTGCGAGGAAGAGAGAGAGGAGGGAAAATGAGTGAGGCACAAGGGCAAAAGTGTGAGCACGCTGACATCCCTTTTGAACTGCAAATTTAGGATGCTTGCATGGATCATTTCCAAAGCCCTGTGCACACTTCTCTTCCTTTTAAAGCAAAACGTACATTTTGCACTTGTATTCATTGTGGAGACTTACACACGCACTCTCCTTCTAATTGCCCCATTTTTCCTAACATTGCCACCCACCAATTTTTATTATGGCCTTGTGGACCGGGGGGCACATGTATATATGTCATATATGAAGAAAAGATTATTTAAATTAATTAGTGATTTTGTTATTGAATGCAACCCTCCCATTTAACATCACATTAGAACCAGAGTAAGTCTTTCGATTTTATTTTACCTTTCTGTTTTTATTTTATATGTCCATTTCATTTATTTCAGTGCAAACAACGTTGTTGCTAATAATGCTCGCTCGTGGCAACAAGACGATACCATTGATGTTAGCAACCATTTGTTGCTACTATTGTGTCCAAAATAAGTTGTATTGCAATGTTTTGCCTTGTTGAACCGGGATATTAAATATTATTATGGAATGAAATCCTAACTTGACAAAAGACTTGATTCTTTTTACATTAATTATAATATAGATATATTTACATCAAAAAAATTATAATATATATAGTTATATAAGAGGAGGAGTCTCTTAATTTGGTTGGAGTAGAATTAGGTGTATCTTGCAGCTCTTACTTTATTCTAGCACATACTTGATCGAAAAAATAATAATTTCCATATTTTCTCCACAGTGTAGAATAAGGGCTATTTGAATAATTTCCCCGCGGTTCAAAACATATACTTAATAGCGTACTAATATTAGTCCCTAGTTAATTGGTTTCGTCTCTTGACTTGTATGACAGTAGTCCCCCTCTTTCGGATGTAATAAAAATACGATAAATGACATTGTCAGTCTGAGTTAAAAAATATTTTACTTAGACTATCTTAAAAAATTTATTTAATTTTTTTTTTACTTTTTTCCTCATAAACTTGTTGATATAAATGTATTTAATATATAAACTAAGTTTTAAAAATTTTTAATGTGGATATTTTTTTGAATTTTTAAACATAGGGGTATTTTAGCCGTTTTTAACATTTAAAATAGCTAAAATACCCTTATATTTAAAAATATTTAAAAAATATATACATGTATTCACAAATAGTAAAACTTAGTTTATAAATTAAATACACTTAGATAAATAAGCGCATAAAAAACAACAAAATTAAAATGAGTTCTTTGAAGTAGGCTAAACAATGACTTACTTAGCCCGGGTTAACAGAATCATTTATTTAAAAAATTAGTCCCCAACACATGGGCTTCTATATTTTTAAAATTTCAATGAAAAATGGCTAAATTTTTACAACCATGTAAATACGCAATATTTTAGTCCAAGTTTTGCGATTTAACAGTTATGATCTAATGCAACCCGAGCGCATGGACATGTCTATGCATGCAACACTTTGCATTTTTAATTTTAACATTTTATTAAAATTTTAAATCATTTGTCATCATTACTAAAATGTATTGATTTATGAAATCAAAAATTACTTTGGTTTATAACTTAGTATATTTAAAATATTAGCATCTGTTGAGAGGGAATATATATATATATATACAACAATTATTAAAATTAAAGAACAAATGCTTAACATAAAATAGTTTGTAATATCTGTGATTATTTGCACCATAAATAAATAAATATGGAACCCATTTAAAAAATCTAAAGTTTCGGCCTCCGAAGATGACCCAAAAAAAGCAACCCACATACACATTCTTCCATAAAAGAATGTCGCATCATAATTTTTTTTTTTTTTTTTGATTGGTCGCATCATAATTTTAAGATGGTGACAACAAATTGCGTAGGAACAGTGATCAGGAACAGTAGTTAATATTTTTGTCCATCAAATCATCAATCTTCCATCCTCTAGATGGGGCATGCAGCACAGCTAATATACTATTCTATTTTATTGACTTGTACATTGAACTTTAGACCTGAGTGTCACTTGCAAGCAAATGATGCAGTCATAAGACTGCAAAAGGGGTAAATGTCATCCCCATTTACGCTTCAAGTCAAAGCATGCAATCATCACAATAAAAATCTTGCATATATCCTTGCACAAATAAAGCCAACCCAACCCACCCTAGCTACATATGTATATATTTAGAATTAATCACTAATTGAATTGAAGTAAATTGTTCTTCACAAAAACCATGGTTGAGAGGGTAACTCGCAAAGGAAAACATTAATTATCATAGAAATTGCCATGCAAATTGCTCATTTTTTGGGCACATAATGATGTATGGATTTAATCTAATTCATTCATCATGTTCATCTCCATTTACTTAGATACGATTGAAAAGACAATTTGCATAACAATTTTTATTTGAAGATGAGTGTACATGGTTATTTTAATTCCTACTAATCAAGATTCCTTGGGATTGTGGCAAACGCACCCAACCCTCGCATCCAGTGCTAACCATATATTGGTTAGTAAAGAAAACCCATAATCAAGATAGATGTTTTTTTTTATTGGTATATATTTTACATACATCTCAACACATATTATACTGAAGATTTGAGACATTCTTACAAATTTGGGGATACACACAACTCCCTCAAAGAAATCTGGAGACACAGCTCCACCAAAGAAATAGGAAGACACAACTTCCAACAACCCACCGGGAGAAAACTGCTCCCACTACCCCTCAACTAAAAAAATAGGAAGACACAGCTTCCAACAATCCACTGAAAAGCAATTGCTCCCACTACTCATTTTTTGGTCGAAATTCCGAAAAGGGATTCGAACTTGCACCAGCGCCTGCCAAGCTTCTGACGGGCAGCCGGTGACCAACCGAGTCATAATCAAGATAGATGTTGATTTGATTTGAATCATCACTTATGAAGCGTGAAAGAGATCATGGATTATATTTATGCCGTATCTTCACATTGTCAGTGGTGTGTCCGGCTGGAGTCGGCTGCAGGCAAATACCATCATCACCTTCAAATTCTATTCATGCATGCTAGTAAAAATTAACCAAGATTAATTGAAGAAAAGGTGTTTGTAGGAGAGCGAGCGTCCCTCCCTCCCTCCCTGGAATTTTTGTTTATATTCTCTGTGCAATGAGCGGAAAAAAGTGCTAGTTAGAAGGTGGGGGAAGAGCCAAAAAAAAGAAAAAAGAAAAAAGGAAGGTGGTGGTGAGCGCGTGATCCGAGGATACGCATGCCTGCCTGACCGCACCACAACGACCAACGTCTCTCCAGACCAAAGCCTGCAGCCGCCTGCTAACCGACAAAAACTCTGCGGTCTGTGGCTGTGGAGCCCGCAAGAGAGGTAGAGCGAGAGAAGACAGCGACTCTGTCGGCACCCAATCCAAACTTCCAAGTTCCAACCCCAACCAAACCATCAGCTCTCTACCCAGCCCAAATGCCCAATCATCACCAAAGTCCAACACGACTAGATGGGTCGAAGACGAATCAAGTCCAATACTTCCATCCATAAGGTCCTCGACCATACTTTCTCCGGTTTGTAAGTAGTGTTTTCGTGTCCACCCCAAAATGCAAAGCCAACAAAAGTATTGGCTCCCTGGCAGGATGGAATTTGTGAAGAGGACAGCCGAACTAGGAAACTTCGATGTACCACTACGGGAATAGGTTGGGTTGGGTCGTGTTGGCGAAGATTGCCTGAGGCTGCCTCTCTCCTCCCATTGGCCTTTCTCAATGCTGCAGCACAGTACAGGCCTGCTAAGGAATAAGGATGAGTGGTGATTTCGGTGTTACAACAGCACAGTCGCCTCTCTCTCTCTCTCTCTCTCTCTCTCTCTCTCTCTCTCTCTCTCTCTGTTTCTTGCTTTTTTTCTTTCGAACTTATTTGTACCACCACCGCTGTGCTGTCTACTCCTGCACCTGTGCTGTGACAAAACACATGCATACGGGTTACGTGCCAACAGGATGTTGTGATACTGCACTCTACCTGTAGCCAGTCTCGATTGAAGACCGACTTATTATGTATAGGAAATGATCTACTCTAAAATTTTCCAGCAGCAAATCTAGAAAACACTGATTATGTGCGTGCCAGTAATCTTGTAGTACCGAATATACTTCGAGATATCCACTCGCTTGTCTTAATAGACACTGGATTGGAGAATAAAACAATGGCTATACTCCTATAAAACCCTCATCTATGAAACCCTTCTCATTTTTAACATCACCACTCCATTTATTATATTTAACATCATTTATATTATTATTAAAACCCTTTCATTTGAATCATTTTGATTAACTAAAATCCAAAACTTCAACAAAAATAAATTTTTCCTAACCATATTGAACATTTGACAATACATTTCGTACCCTACGAAAAAACCGATCCTTCTTTACCAACCACACGTTGTCTAATTAAATCCAATTCTCTATATAGATTCCTCAAAAAACCCCATTCGTGTTGATTCTTCCCCCCACTAACAAAGATACCTTGGGAAAATTACCACATACAAAATTGAGCACAATATTGCAAAGGGCATGTCCCATGAAATAATCGCAATAAAGAAGCATTGGTTTAATGATGGATCTTCTAAATTAAAAGGTCCCCTCTATAGTAAATAGATAAAAACTTCCATCAGTCATCAAAATTTCAGAAATTGAATGGGTTCCAGAAGCATTCCCGATAAAACAATACCTGTCGTTTCCCATGCAATATGCACAATAAATAAAGCAGCATGTTTTAGGCCTGTTCACCGACTTTCACAGCCTCCAAGCTATGCAATAGATCAGTGCATGCATTCAAGTCGTAGAAACACCATGCAATACGTTTCGCGTACCAATAGCAAACCAAATCAGAAGAGCAGCACCACCCTTCATTTTATGAGAAGATATAAATTGCATTGATTGCTCTGTAGACTGTACATGGCAGACATCTGCTGATACTGCAATCGGCCCATGAACTGCTGACACAATTGGCAAGAAGCTAAGAACAAGAAGGCACGCAACAGTTTCAGATGGTACATATCCCTAGATGAGTCAATATGGCAAATTGTTTCCCATAAGAACACTAAAACCCAACGCAATTAAACCAAGATGAGCTCTGAGCCAGACACTAGTCTTTTCCCAAAGGTTAGCGCCTCATCGAGAAATGTAAATACAGAATGCAATCATTTTGGGCTGAGTAATTCCATGTTGAGGCTAATGTCCGAATACATCTCTCCCCAACCAAAAATGAAAGGTATTAGCTGATAGACATTTCATTTCTTCAAAAGCAGGTCCCTGAACTCTTCATTCGATTTTGGCTTATCGTCTCCTTCATTTGTTTGCTCACTCTTGCCCCACCCAAGAGGTCGAGCCAAAGTTCGGGGCACAGCAAATGTGTTCCTCCCAACGAGTTGGACATGACCTCCGCGCTTATGAGAAGCCGAAGCATTCTGTGGCCGTGCCTCTTTGGAGCCTTCAAAAGTCTCTTTGGGCTTCTCTGCTGCATTATCCTTGGATTCCTTAGCCACATGATCATGGTCCTTACTGGATGAAGCTCTTCTACCTGCATTGAAGAAAAGGCACAAATGAGTAGCAGCATCAAAATCTGAAAAAGCCTAAGATACAGGAAAACCATGATATTTACAGAATTTTTAACCAATACATCAATTAACTTTGACGTAAAAGAATGATTTGCTAGGTAACATGGGTAACAAATGTGCTTTCAGAAGCAATCTGTCAGATATGGAATTATGGAAAATTACGGGACTGTTCAGATTTATACAAAGGGATTGAATGAAATATGAATAGAATGAGGAATTTGGATGAAGAGAGTTGTTGCATATTCAAAAATGAAAATTTATATTGGAAATGGGAAAAGTAATATTGGAAATAGAAAAAGTGAAGCTGTATGTATTGGAAAATGAGATATTGTAGTGAAAATCAGGAAAGCCTTTTTAGAGAATGGAAAATCTCGTTTCATTCATATCTCATTCCATCCCTTTCGTACATGAACAAGCCGTGATCATCTTGGGAAGTATAACAGCTTGACAACCCTTGCTTAAATTGATGTTAGGAAAATTTCTTAAATTCTTCCCTCCATTCTTTTTCCTGTAGAGAGGATCAACCTCTCTTTTTTCTTCATTATCAAGACATTCTCTACCCACATCATTTTGCCGTGAGAGTTGTTCATTCTTCGTCAGTATGGTAAGTAGAGACAAAGCTTGTGTTCCAATCAAAACCAAAAGCCAAAATTTTCCACTTCTTCAAACTTCTGTATCCAACTGTCTACTGCAATTGCAATCCGCCCATAAGTGGCTCTCATTTAGAGCTTACCACATCCCACGAAAGATTCCACACATTCATTGCTGTCAAAGATGCTCTAATTGACTCTGCTACATATGCAGTCCATCAGTCAGAAGTCACTATTTCACATGCAGACTGTGGAATACCGGTGTACCGTTGACCCCTCTCATCGGCTGGGGTACAATAACACTTTCCACCTAAATCCTGAAAGCCAAGGATCTAATACCTATGGTCTACCAAACTGTCGAAGCCAGTAAACAAAAGAAGATAGAAGAAGACAACTCTGAAAAATCCAACTTTTTCAGCGTCTTCTATAAGCAGCACACTCAATTTTTGAAAATTAGAAGTTTTGTTAGAAGTATCTAGTTTTGAAATTCCACAGGAGAAATATCATTTAAAAAATCAATTTGAAATCAGAGCTCTACATTCAAAATCACTTTACTAAGCTAACGGAACTATCAACCAGATGAATTCGACAAATTAGTGAAACTGTCATGTCCAAGATATACCTTGCCCTAGTGCAGAAGTCCCAGAAGATGCTTTCTTTTGGCCTTGCTTAGGATCTGATCGTGCAATGCTCAATTTCAACCCAAGCAGCTTCTGCTTGTTCTTAGAAACAGCAGCGTTAAGATGTATTTCATCAGAGAAGTCTGCATATGCAATTCCCTGGACAAAGCCAAAAGAAGATGATGAAATTCACAAGGGATCCACAAAAATACTAAGACCGGAGAGTGCCGTACCCTTGATTTGCCAGTAAACTTGTCTCTCAGTAAACGAATAGCAGTTACACCACCGACATCACTGAAGAAATCTTGCAGGTGCTCCTCCTTCGCCTGTGTAGGAATAGGTGTTTGTTAACAACAGCAGTTTAGATGATCTTTGAGAAAATTCACGTGCAAAGGCACTTGCCTGGGGGCTAATGTTGGAGATAAACACTGTGCACTGATCTGTGTACAATGGTTTAGCTTCTTTAGATGGGGAATCTCCAACATGTTTCTCATTTGTGGTGATAGATCCTGGAGCTTCAGCCAAAGAGGCGCCTGCTCTAGATTTCATTGAACCAATATCATTTGATTCAGTTGATCTCTGGGTAGTGTCTCTTTGACCTGATTTGTTTTCAACCTCTTCCATTTTCTTAGATTTATCCTTCTGACGCTTTGCAGAAGGCTGTTCATCAGTAGATCTCGAAGATGCTTTCCTTTTCTGAGAAGCCTTTTTGCTAAAAGTGTTCTCTTTGTGAGCTGCAGCAGCAGCAGCAGGCTTGGATTCCTGTTGTGACCTAAATAACTTGAGTTCCTCAAGGCGTGGTTGCACCTGTTTAGAAAGACAACAAGATCAGAGTCCACAAAGTCTAATCAGAAGTCAGAACTGCAACCATAAGCAGGGATGAAAAATAGAAATCCAAGACATAATTGCCAACCAGAACATTCAGTGAGAAGAAAGAATGATTTACTACAATGGTTGAGACCCAATGGCACGTCTGGAGAAAGCAAGTGTTCAAACAGTGTAGGTGCAAATTTAAATGGTTTTTTTTCTATTTTTGAGCAGCTTAATTAATAAAATTAAGGCCATATTTCACCTAAAGATTGACCATGCTGTCTGCCTGGTCGATGCATATGAAGCTTAGGGTGTGTTTGGTAATGAATAAAACTTTTGATGAAAAGTTTTGGAGAGTAAAAGTTATCAAATGATGTGATATGATAGGGGTAATGATGAGTAGTAAAGAGGATAAAGTTAAAATAGATAGGTTCGTTGTGTGGATAGTTGTGTAAAAATGATTGAAAAGTAAGGTAGTTGTATAGGAAAATGTGAAAAAAATGATTAAAAAATATGATAGTTGTGGAGAGTGAAAAGTTTTAGATTGAAAAGTTCTAACTTGACATTTTCTATTAATTGCCAAACACACCCTTAGATTGAACTGAAAGGAATATAATGTACACACCTATCACACTAGGCATCAAAGACTCCAGTGTCATAATACTAGCATCCCCACTTCCATATATGCACATGCGCACTATCTTATATTCTTATGAAGCTTTAGTTCAAGAACAAAAATGGGGACATCGTTTGAGGCAGGAAAGATTCCAAGGATTTTCAGTGTATTCAGAAACAAATCAATCAATAGTCCAAATATTTGTATTCTGTTAAGCTTCATTAAGTCCATCCAATCACCATTAGAACAATTTACATCAATTACTGCAGATAAAAGGTGAATAGCTAATTATGTTCTTGTAACCCATTGAGAATGTATAAAAGAGACAGTATGACTTCCAACTATGGAAATATAAAATGGTTCCAGAAAACAAACCTTCCTTTCAGCATGGTCAAAATCCTCCAGAGTGCCAAATTCCCGCTCAAACCGTAGCCAAGAGTAGCATATGTCCTGAATGATTCTGTGTTTTAGGAAATTAAGGGATCATCTAATCCATGATATACTATATTCATGGAAATGGATAATTAAAGCATATCCAAGATTAGGCCAAGAACACAAAAAAGAATGTATATCGTAGGAATCAACTTACAACTTACAAAAATAATAATAATAATAAAACAAAAAAGAGCATTGAGGAATAAGCACAGATGCCTAGATTTTTTCGAAGAGAAAATTAGCGGAACCTAGAAGCATTACCTGTCAGCCAAAGTATAAACATTTGAAAATTAGAAGAGAGAAAAATCCTCACAGCCAATTTCTAAACAATCATAGAGCCAACAGGAAATCAACATCCATGAGAATGTCAAAGTTCTCATCCGTAACCATAAAGCCAAGTAACAATAGAAGATGCTTTCATAAAGCAATTGGAATTCACCAAGTCAGCACAATTATCTATCAAAGCATAACAGTAATTTTTACAATTTCATCATCCCTGAAAAATGTGTGGGTGGCGATAGAAGGGGGAAGAAATGGGAACGATAGTGAATACCTTTAGGATCAACTGAAACATATCCAAGAGTAATTCTCAGCAAATTGCTGCAAATAATTTTATTTCCAAATAAGGCCCCTGAATAGGGAATAAACCCAGTGTGTACAGCAGTTTAATTTGTTATGGTCTCCAGTTTTCCTAGAATCTAATAAATTAATCTAATAAAATTTAAGTAATAGGTCACCACAAAGAAATATATTGTGGATAATCAATTGCAGCAATTCCAAGAAAATGTGTTATAGGCCTTCTTTGTGGGTGCTCTCAAGTCTCCTTGTCCTTGAACTCGCCTTGTTTGTGTACAAGACATTCACCCAGTAGATTCTTCAGCAAGTTTGGATAGGCAGGTAGTCCTTGCCATGATATCCATGAAAAACAGATGCTGCAGAAGTAGGCATTCCTTGTTGTCATGATGTGTACGAAAATCAGAGCTACCATCTATCAGATCTTTCCAGCTTCCCAGCTGAGGTGCTAATTGCACAGCATCAATCAGATCTTGTTAATCTCTTACCTGAAGACCCTATGGTAGATAACATCTATCCGATCTTTTCAATGTCCTGCCTGAGGACCTTATGGCTGATCACAATGTCCAAATATGAAAGCTGACCTCCAATAAATAAGAAACAATTGTTTCCATTTATTGATCTGATTTTTCTATTGACTAAAATTCTGATGAGGAACAGAATGCCGTTTGCCACATCAGGTTCCTAGAGTATCAGCTGTTATCTGGTTAGCAAATAAAAATAAGATCTTCGTATTGGATGAATGTCTAGAAGAAGAATGTAATCACTCTTAAAAGTTACTATCTTTGTTGTTCTATAGATCACACTTTTTCATTCCTTGCCACCACAGTTTGCTAACACAGAAGAAATCTCTTGTTCTTATTCAGATCAGGGCCGGCCACATATACCAGCCCTCTCATGCCTGTCATTCAGATTTGGGTGGCATGAGGGAAAGATACAAAAGAAAACTGTAACTTTGCAGTGCCATTTTTCAGCAGTTTGGCTTATATGGGTATGAGAGAAAACGCACCATGTTAATGGATTTGTGTTGGTATCACATGATCATTTCAGGAAGCTCATTAAGTAGGCTTTGGCCCTTGGGCTTCAGGATTCTTTTGATGATTTTGTTATGAAGCCTTGGGCATCATCATCCTCCTTGTTCCCTGGGTTCTCTTGTCTCTTATCTTCATTAGTAAAAGCTTGTACTAGATTTCATTATACTTAGCAAGGAAACAAGCAAATGAAATGATAAAGGAAGTAGCTCTACTACTACTGGTTTCCCCAGATTTTTCTGCAATCTGAATCCAAGCTAATATAACCAAAACAAAAATCAAGGCAAAAGTGTTGATGGTGTGACTTTCAGAAATCAATCATCCATTTCTGATGAATATTTCATATATGATCCTAACATCAAGGAAGTAACCACTGTAAGTCAAAATCTGTTTTCCTTCCCAACAATTATCCAGGCTATGCAGACAAAGAGGAGGCATAGCTGCAGAAGCACAGGCAGAAATTTTCTTACCTTCTGTTTGGAATGGAGAGCTTGGAAACTCATAAAAATTGGAGATATTGATTGATAATCATGAACAATGAGCTATCATTGTGACAATAATTGACTACAACCATGTGAGTACAAGATTCATACCTCTGAGCCCGTTCCCAAGAATCTTTTACTGTAGCATCTCTTATATATGGATCTTGCCTCATTTATATGCCCCAGTTCAATTTCCATTGCGATATAACTTTGCCAGACTTCCAACATTGATCCACTAAGTAAAAAAAAAATGAATAGTAATGATAACAACGAATAGCGATAGAGCAAAAGCAAGCAAGTGAGTAAATAAAATGTAGATGCCTAAATTTGTAACTTTGAATGAGACCTTATTTTAATCAAGCTCTCCCAAACTCCACGAGCTGCTGCTAAATCTTTTCCAAGGTTGAACTCCAGACGAGCCCAATAAGAATGCAAGCGGAGAAGACTGTTGGAGTCTTTTAGGTGTGGTGAAAGGTATTCCGTAGCATGCTGCAGTTGAAAGAGTTAAACATTCATTAATCCATTAATCTGTTTAGACATGTGCAAAAAGAAGAAACCTGTGCCAGGGCACTTCAGGAACAAAAATAACCACTAGATGGTTATGCAAATCTTGGTTCATGAGCTCACAATGTTCATGGTGTTCCCAAAAAAAAAAAGTGTTTCAAGAGGTGTTGCAATAAGAATGTCTGATCATCACCATCATTTAAACCATCAACTGGCTGAAATTTTGTGGGATTGTCATACAGCAAAGAAAATACAACTTCACAGTTAGGCACAAAGGTAAAAAGCCTATATTGCCACAATGAGACGCATCTCATGCACAATCTATTGAATATACAAGGAAAAATACACAATTAACTTGTATGCCAAATAAGACCAGGAAGACTACCAATCTTACTAGACAAAAAGATTTTTTTTTCCGAAAAGAAGGGAGAACCTTGAATGTGTCTCTTATCACAACATAATCCAGTCCATCTTCCGTTGAAGTGGCTGAAGAGATTCTTCGCCTTAAACCATCTATCCGGGTGAGGAACAAATCCAAATACTGACAACAAAAACAACAGGAAGCATTAATCAGGTGCATAATACAGCCGATGACAGCATCCACAATCAGGAGGATTGTTATTGAAGGCAACTTTGGAAAAACAAAATTTTTATTGAGAAATATGTTGTAGGACACAAGAATGCTATATAGTACCTTAGGCAACACTCATGCACATTCCCAGATGATCCAACTAGCACAATGCAAGTGATCAAGAAATATGGAGAGCAGTAGTTTGCTATCCTGATATTTATATTATTTCACAAGTTCATTACAATTCAAAAGAGAGGATGCAACATTTGGAATGCAACAATCAATGTTCATAACCATCCCAGTCCTCCTGACTGATCAGGATGCATTTGATATCTAAGCATACCCAACATGCCATTGTCAGTTTCATTGATATCCTGTGACCAGCCAATACAAGTGCAGCACAGATGTTTTCCAAAGCTGAAATTTCCTGCAGACTAAATATAAGTCAACACAGCCCTGAATTTTGAACTCCATGGCATTTATTGAAGGACCCAAGTAACAAATTACTTCGATAACCAGTAGCAAAGGTCTTGGCAGACAACTAATGCAAATACATGTTGATTCACAATTTAATACTGACAGTACTAATTACATTTCAAGACGAGTTAAGGGAAAAAGAAAGAAAGAAAGAAGGAAGGAAAGAAAGGGATAAAAAATAAAATAAAAAAGGCAGTTCAACATTCCAGAATTTATAATTCCATGTCTAAATAAAGTTGACAACCAGCATACCTCTTCAAGGCTCGAAAAAGTACATAGCAGGGACTTGTCAAAGACCTGATAAAGACATATCTGACTCAGGAAGCATTCACTTTTCAAAGAGCTCAAAAATAATAAGAGAAAGAAGAAAAAAGAAATGAGTGACACAAATTCATGCAATATTCATGTGCATCCAGAGAACAATGTGTCAGAAAAAAGCTAGCAAGATGACAGCCCAGATAGCTGAATGAGGAACAGACAAAATGAAAAGATGTAAGAGGAATAAAAAGACTAACTGCTACAGCCATCATGCCGTTAGAACATGAAACACAATAATAACTAGTGAATCCACCGTCCAATCTAACCACAAATCATAATCTTGAACCTTGCATGACTAGCAATGGCTGCCAAATAGTATTGGTCTGTGTCACATTCTTCCCATAAAATTTAATATACTTCATTTGTTCAGAAAAATCGTAGTGAAAATATCCACCACCAAGCAACAGAATACAAGCAACATGAAAGATTATAGATATTGTCTGTCAAATACAGAATACAACATGACGTACGATGCATGACCACCAATAAGCATCTTCTCTTAAACTCATCAAAGGGCAATATAATAAAAAATCATCCAAGAATTTATGATCAACGCTCAGCAGCACAGGTCATATTCAATGCTTGAGCCTTTGCAGCAATATAAGTTGTAAATGAAACAGTCGGCTATTATCAACATAAAGAAGAAACATAAATTTCATACATAGGAATATTTAAGTTACAGCAGGACGAAGGCTCAAACATACAGCAGATAATTCTTCTTCTGAAGCACAGACACGCTCCAAGCATAGCAAGTAACGAACCCAGAGTTCTCCAACCCAGGGACAGTTTCTAGTTGCCCTAGAATAGACAGACCTCAGGACACTTGGAACCTGCCACAAAATAACTGCCATTTAACTCATATGTGATTGTTTAACTTCAGTGAATGTCTTCTAGTAACGCACAGAGAAGAACCTTCAAAGTTCTGTCCAGGTAACGAGTATAACTAAGCCAGAGATCACTTGATACTGGGAATTCTGTGACGGCACGTTCATACAAAATCTGCACACGAACTGGATCCCCAGAAGACTGTTCAAATTTTACGTAGTTCTGCAATAAAGCAGTAGACCTAAATTACAGCTCAACGTTAGGAAATATAAATGAAAATCATATACAGATATGAAATGAAATTCAATAATGTATATTACTATTTAGTAAGGTTTCTAAACTATAATAAAATTACTTTCCATGACATAGCAATTATAGACAGAACTCACAGAACAACAGGCATCCTGAATTCTATCGATAGGAAGATTATATGTTTACAAGTGGGAAAATTCCTACTCTCCCAAGGTCATTATCAGTTATCAGACCTGCTTGTTGTGCATTTAACTGACAACAAAGAAAAATGAAATGTTTTACTTGATGGGGGCATTTCATAGCACTCAATTAAACACCAGTTGTAAAGAGAGACAAGCTACATAACTTGACAATAGACAAGGACATAGGGCAAGAAGTCCATGAAGAGAATCATATTCCCCTCAATGCAACATTTGAAAGGAAGATTCAGTAGAAATGAAGTTAACTTTTCAACAAATAGGTAGAACATGAAAAAAAGAAAGAAAAAAAAAATCAATGATTGTGTTTAATTTTTCAAAAGGAACAAGTGAATGCAGAGTTGTTGCTACAATGACAAATTTTTCTATGCACTGATATTGCATTATTCCTCGTTGCCCCTTTGCCATTGCTATTCTTATTCAATAAAATTCCCCCTTAAGCTCAAAATTGAGTTCTTACTTCTTAGAGAAGGAAAAATGAGCCAATGGCTACCAATAGAATTAAAAATTATAAATAAAAAATTCCCCCATCCTAGTTCTTCTTGTTATTAATCAATGATTAGAGGTCTAACAAAAAAAATCGCAAAGGCAACCTCCCAGCAAACGAAATTTTTACTTCAAAAAAAAGTTTTGCAACACTCGTATCAATAGAAAAATTAGTAACATACAAATGCAAAGAATAAATAGAGATAGGAAGGGCAAGAACAAAGAAGCAGGTTTCTACACTCCCCGTTAAATTCTTTACTTCCTATTTGTAAAGGAATGGAGGCTCCTAGATTTTGATTCTCACAATGTCAGAAAAAAAATCCCCTGCATCTTTTCTTGGGTCAACGGAATCAACTAACAATCATCTAACCCTGATCCTACACTTGACAGAGGCAAAATTATGGAAAGAACCTTGTACGTGACTCTTCAATATTTCACAAAGGGAACTTTCCAAGTTTCCAACCAGAAAAATTAGCAATGTTTTTATCCTAGTCTATAGTCACCAATAACCGAATGTCATAATGCAGAAAATATTAATGACAAGTAGTTTTCTCATTTAGTTTATATTTTCCAATTTTCTAAAACTCGAGACGAATGGGAGAAAAAATAATATGCTACGATTTGTTTCGTACTAAATCAAAAGGTTAACCACCACATAAAATTATTCACATACAGATAGTTGCATGAAAAAAGCACTTAGTAATCAGATTTCTAGATAGAGACATCATGAATGCACTATACCAGAAATATTTGAAGTTTATCAACATCATATGTTCCAGTACTAGAAAGCTGATCCTCGTAACCCACGCGAGCATTATACATCTGCAGAGCCTTTTGATATGTTGACACGACATGAGAAGGTAGCCCATCTAACTCATCAGAGTCTAATCTGTCACTATTTCCCTGTTCAGCTTCCCACTGCTTGTAGGCTTGAAGAGTTGATTTTGAATTGGAATGTGGCACGGACAACTGACGGTGAAAGAGACTACGAATGCGGTCAATCTGCTTTCCTCTTTCCTACAAACATATTAGGGGAAGCAAAAGTTACACTTTCCTCTCTATAAGTAGAAGACATCATGAATAACTCTATTAAAGACATGGTAATCCCCCCCCACCCCCCAAAAAAAAGATCGTAAAATACATTTCTATGCATCATATAATTGCAAATAGCCTCACTAAACTAATTCACAGAAACATGTTATCATTGCATATTGTTGAATTTTAATTTGATCCACAATCTAGGGAAACCAGCTCACGTTCACAAGGGAAAGGCAGAAATAATCAAATAAACATGCAATTTTTTTCAAGTGATAGATAGAATAATGCAGATTTTTAAGATACAGTTACAACCCAACAACACCAATAAATGATGTAATACCAAAAGAATGAAAACCATAATTGAAGGTCTTACCTCAATGCTACTGTCATCAATAGTAAGTAAAATAGCTTGCTCAAACTCCCTGTAAGCTTCCCAGATGCTACTGCCTTCAACAACATGGACTCCAACAGCAGTAACAGCACGCTCAAACAAATCTCTCATCTTCAAGATACCATCTGCTGTACACTGGGATACTGATTGATCATGTTCTTGAACAAAATTTACATAATCACACCATAAAGGCGCTGACTGCACAGAAATGCAGGCAAATGGTTAACCCTCAAAGAATCATGATTTGATGAAATGAATGATATGCTATTAAAGAAACACCAAAACCGACCAAATACTCTTGTACTCCTCGCTCATATAGCTTCTCGACAGCAGCAAGAGACTCGGGTCTGCAGAATCACCAAAAACAATAACCAAAGAGTGCACTTGGAATGAAAAACAAAAAAAGTCGAGAAAACACAGAATATGAAAATAGTGAGGGGATTTGATAGGAGGCAATGACTAGAAGGGAACTAGCTTAGGCTTTTTAATGAAAAAGATGAAAAATAGGGATCGAAGTTATAGAAAATCATGAGAAAAAAGTAGTTTTATTAGGCAGTTAACTGATGCTAAATCACATTAAAAGGTGCTGAAAAGGTGGCCAAAGACTTTTCTACCATCTTTTCCCCATTCTCCCACACATCATATTATACATAATACATTAGCAGGTGGAAAAGGCCAACAAGATAGTCTAGACTCAGGAATATCTCCCTACCTGTGCCAGTAATGCAAACACATTATTTTGCACCTTAAAAATGTACATGCCGGGTGATGAGACAAAGCTGAGAATAATGGTCATCAAAAAGCAATGCTTTAAGATGAAGCAGTTGCTAGCAGCATCGGTAAAGAAGGTTCTCTGCCACAGATTCCATCCATATCTATCATAAAGATGACCATAACCAAGAAGACAATAATGCATGCAAAATGATAAGGTAGAGTGGATGCAACTGTCAGGAAATGACCTACATCCAGCATTTGTACACTTATAGAGATCTGACCAGAACAAGTAAACTTTGGAGTACCAATTGCTCAATCACAGTGAGCGGTTGCCCTCCTAGCTTAACATATCTAAGATATTTCACACAGACAGACTGATGCATGCTCTAAATCAGGTTCTAGTGGTGGTTGATAATAGGTAAACATCCAATGAAAGATATACCAGCATAAACATTACAGTTTTTCCAATTAAAGTTATCACCATCCAAATATATTGATATGCACATCTCTCAGCAAAGATGCAGCATCCACATTTTTATTACATCCACCTTCTACGATTTCATTATACTCCCAGTGTACTCATTTATTGTGTCTGTGTGCAATTGAATAATCAAAACAAAAACAGTAACATTAACAAAATAAAATTATCTCCTGAACAATTATTCTAAGGTCCAGAGACTGGTATTTCTGCTTGTGAGGAAAATTCGGCATCACTCATTACAACATAACCTGCTCAATTGGAGTTGCCTAAGAGAACACAAGATCTCTCCATTAAGTCAACAAGGTGCATGAATTGCAAAACATTCCGTTGACATAACCAATGCAAAACATAGATGATGATTACGGTGTGATGGGTGATTATCAGGCACCATTAGAAAAATGACGGTTGCATCAAGGCAACAGCTTAGTGATTAGTGAAGAAGACTTTTACCCAGTACTTAGTGAAGTTTCATCTTTGGCCCACTCCCGCCACATTGTCGGGCTCAAAGGGAACAACGCATTCATCGACTCCCTAGCCTTCCGCAGCTTCTCTAAATGTCCAAGTTTCCTCAAAGCTCGTATGTACTGAAAATAACAAAAAGGGAAACCCACTTCACTAAAAATCAACACGACCGATAAGGAACTGAGGGTAATGGTCTTGGAGTTGGAGTAAAAGAATTTCTGCATCGTGCGTTCTATACAGCCGCTCTCTCCAACCATTTCTCTTCCAATAAACCCAACTGGTCAGGACTTGAGACAATTCGGAGAGGAATCACCTGGACATGATCGTCGTAGCTTAGAGGATTCTGGGAAAGCTTTTCCTCTAGGGTTTCCACCTTCGAATCTTCACCGTCATCGTCGTCTCCTTCAGAATCCGATTCCGATGGAGAAGAAGGAGAAGAAGCAGGATGTTCCTCTAGTCGCTTACCTTCATCTCTGTTGCCTGCTCCATCTTGGGTTTCTACCTCCATTTCTAGGGATTCCGACATTGAAACTTCGAATCACTCTTCTTGAGCACCGTCGGTCACTGCTCGAGTGCTGAAAGGGTTTTACTGACTTCTTCCGCTTGAGAAGTAAAATGTAGCTGCAGCGGCGAAGAAGCGCAACTTAGAAAATGGCAAATGCCCCTCCCCAAAAACCTAATTACCACAAAAATATCACAGTTTTTCTTTTATATATTAAGGGTGTGTTTGGTTTTGATGAAAAGTTTTTAGAGTAGAAGTTGTTAAATTGATAGAAAATGATGTGATATAATGCGGGTAATGATGAGAAGTAAAGAGAATAAACTTAAAATGGATAGGTTCGTTGTATAGATAGTTATACAGAAATGATTAAAAAGTAGAGTAATTTGTAAAGGAAAATATGAATGGTGTGTTTGGGAATGAGTAAAAATTTTGGGGTGTGTTTGGTAATGAATAAAACTTTTGGTGAAAAGTTTTGAAGAGTAAAAGTTGTCAAATGATGTAATATGATAAGGGTAATGATGAGTAGTAAAGAGGATAAAGTTAAAATAGATAGGTTAGTTGTGTGGATAATTGTGTAGAAATGATTGAAAAGTAGGGTAGTTGTATAGGAAAATGTGAAAAAATAATTAAAAAATATGATAGTTGTAGAGAATAAAAAGTTTTAGATTGAAAAGTTTTAACTTGATATATTTTATTAATTGCCAAACACACCCTTAATGAAAAGTTGTAGAAAGTAGAATTTGTCAAATGATGTAATATGATAGGGGTAATGATGAGGAATAAATAGGATAAAGTTAAAATAGATAGGTTAGTTGTGTTGGTAGTTGTGTAGAAATGATTGAAAAGTAGGGTAGTTGTATACAAAAAGGTGAAAAAATGATTAAAAAATAGGGTAGTTGTGGAAAGTGAAAAGTTTTAGATTGAAAAGTTTTAACTTGACAACTTTTCCTTAATAACAAACACACTTGAAAAAATAATTAAAAAATAAATTAGTTATGGGAAAAAAGTTTTGGATAGAAAAGTTACTATTGACATGTTTTTGCTACAAACAAACACACCCTACATCTCATCTCAACACAAATTATAATCGAGCTTAAAGTATTTACATTTTTTTCTCATTTCATCTTACAAATTAATCCTATAAATACTCTTATAAATTTTCTTTTACAAATATGGAGACCTAATGTTCATTACAAAGAAGACCACAGCTCCCACGGACCCATAAGAAGAAACATTATAAAGGATGACAGGGATTCGAACTACCGACACACGATATCCTAGTTGAAGTCGCAACCAACCGTGATAAACTCAGTTTTTTTTTCCCCACGAAAACATCCCAATTTTTAGTTGCCTACTTGATAACGTAGACAATGTCCATTCCGGAGTGCAACTCATGAGTGGGTCAACCTATACATATCTTGATATATTTTTATTTTTGTACTCATAAAATAATATAGGTTTTGTGAACCTGCTTAGGGTGTTGTTGGTATTTCTAAAAATTTATCAATCTAAAATTTTTATCTTTTATGATTATCTTATTTTTTAATTATTTCATGGGCAACTATTTATTAATCATTTTTCTATAACTAACTATATAACCATGTAATCTATTTTAACTTTAGTAGAGAATAACTAACTATATAATCATCTTATCTATTTTAACTTTAGTTTCTCTATTTTTCATCATTGCTAATATCATATCACATAACTTTTATCTTTTCAAATATTTTTTATTAAAAAAAAATTCATTCACAAGTTTTATCAAATATTATAAACATTTTAGGTTAATTCGTTTCATGTCCGGGCACTTTTGCCTCTCGTCCAGAGTTCAAACACTGTTATGTAGCATTGTCTCCTTTCATCACGATGTAATAAAAAATATAATATAAGGTTTATGTAAAAAAAATACCTGATCTAAGAGTAAGGTTATTGTGTGTTTGGTTGGAGGTAAAACTTTTAATTAAAAGTTTTTGGGGTAGAAGTTATCAAATTGATAGAAAATGATGTGATATAATAGGGGTAATGATGAGGAGTAAAGAGAATAAAATTAAAATAGATAAGTTAATTGTATGGGTAATTGTGTAGAAATGATTGAAAAGTATGGTAGTTTGTATAGAAAAATGTGAAAAAAATAATTAAAAAATAGAGTAGTTATAGAGAGTGAAAAGTTTTGGGTTGAAAAGTTTTAATTGACATATTTTGGGCCCCAAACAAACACACCCTTATCCAATAGATCTTTTATAAAAAAATATATGAACTATATATTTCCAAAATATTTTTTAGAAAATAAAAACTTGGGGCTTCAGTCACATAGAAATGATTTTAGGTAACTCCCATTTTTAAAATATTAATAATCGATATAAAATACAATCTATTTATTATATTTAACATCATATGTTTAGTTATAAGACAAATTTTATCTAAATCAAATATGTGCACAAACCACATTTACTCAAAAATAGATATATTTATGGTAAATTAGGAAAAATACATAGATTCATTTACACATGTAATAAAATATACTAATACTTGACAAAATCATTTATCCATATTTGAGGACCAAAATCAGCTCAACTTTTAAAAAAAAAAGGCAATATAAGTTTCAAACCTACCAGACTAAAAATAAAATAAAATAAAATATTTTTAAGAATATATCAAAGATAAGATCAACTTCAAGCCAAATTTACTCAACCTTAATTATCATTAGTTTCTATAAACCCTCATAAAAGCTCACACAACAAAATGAAAATAACAAAGTAAACATTGTAGCATAGGTCATAAGGTTGATTTATTTAAAAAGTCTAATAATATTAATAAAATAGAACCATTGCATGGAAAACACTACGATGATAATAACTGTTACTATAGTAATACAAGATGACCAACCTTGTTTAAAATATTCAAAGTGGATGGAATTTTATGACTTTATTTTTTTAAATTTTATTTCATAGCCACTTAATGTTATATCCTGAACTCTACAAGTCAATTGAAATTTAGGTCATTTGAGTTTTGGTTAAAGCTAACTTAAACATAATATGATATTATTAAATGCACCTGGGTGCATTTAACTTCAATGCACTTGAGTGCATTTAACCTATTTTTTATTTTATTTGAAATTTGTTACAAACTTGTTCTAAACGTATTAAACATGTTATCAAATTTTCGAGATTTTTATATTTTTTGGATTTTTTAAAATCTAGTGTCATTTTAGTAAAAATGGTAAAATTTGATACATACGTTAAATATACTTAAATTAACAATTATGTGACAAAATTTAAAAAATTAAAAAAAAAAATTTGTATCCGGATGTACCGAAGCTAAGTGCACCTTATTCGGCTTCAAATATAACATATAACAAGTGAACTTTAGTTCTAACTTAACTCTAAATACTCGACCTTCACACTGCCTCTATAAGACCAGTTCAGGTTGAATTCAAATAATATTTCGAGTAAAATATGAGTTACAACTTAGGAGACTAATTTATATTCAAATTTAAAAAACATGAAGATTATATCATCAGTATACATGTACCAAATAACTATTCACAAAATAATATATCTAAAATATTTTGCAGTTTGAAGATGATTGCTACGGATGATATAATAAAAAAGACTATCAAAAAATATGTCTACCTTATATTAAAGTTACATGTGCCATGCATGATTTTTTTACTATACGCTAAAATTCAAATTTCTTATTTTTGAATTTTTGAGTTGGGTTTTTAACCTAAATCTAACCTAATTTTAATTCGAGTTGAGTTTAAACTATAAATTAGTTTCTAAATTATCAAACTAAGCTCTAAATTGGGTTTGGGATGGGTAGGTTCAATGCATACCCAAGTTGCACAATTACAAAACATTACAAATCTACTCGTGCGTGCAAACCACCTGGGGAGTAGATACGCAACACTAGTATGACATTGAATTACATTGCGTTCAGCACTAGTCAGGCTACTAACTTTGTGTTTAATAGAAATTATTTATCCTTTGTCCATTTAGAAGCTATTTACCCAAGTGTTTTGTATGAAAAATAAGTTGTTACAACTGAACATAGTAATATTATATCTTACAAAAAATGGTTAATCTTACAAAAATAATATAGTAATATCTTTAAGAATAATTTGCAAATATATATATACAATTCAATCATAATTGTAAAAATACTTACATAATTTTAAACATTTTAAATAACTATTGCATAGTTTGATCATAATTACAGATATACCTACATAATTTTAAAAATTACAAATAATTTTACATGATCTCACTATAATTATAAATATTTTATTACACATATATCCGTATAATTTACATATTTTTGCAAATATACTCACGCTATGTGGTAATGGTATCATAATGACATTAATATATTGCGATTATGGTCAAACTACATGGAATAATTTATAATTTTTAAACTATTTTAGTATATTTATAATTATAGTTAAATTATATAAATATATTTACAAATTTTTTTTTAAAAAAAACTAATTTTCTCCTCGCTCCCTATCAATCTTCACTACTTCCTGGAAGATAATTTCCTCAATTTTCCCAGATAAACAATTTCTAACCGCTTGATATCTTTCTCATTTAGTGATCAATATCAGCGGTCGTCTTATTATTATTTTTTTGAACATATATATATATATATATCAGCTGTTGTTTTTGAAAAGGCTTACACAATCACTGATTAATTAATCTTGAACATATCTAAATAAATACATCTGCTCGCAAAGAAAAGCGAGATAAGATGAACTCGAAATGACTGCAAAGTTTATTATCTTATATATTTTTAATTTATTTTACTACAGGTTAAATCAGTAAAGACTTTTTAAAATAGAAGCAGGAGCACGAATTGATGTGAAAGGCGCAATAATAACACTAACATTTTATTTTCCTTTTTTATTAATATTATACATTAATAAAGGCTGAGCCCAAACTTAGCCTATTGAACTTGAATAGAACTTTTTTTTATTTTTTACAAACTAAGCTAATGTAAATATAATAGAATTAAAGTTCAAGCCGTGAAAGTTCGCTTGATTTCTCATTTTATATTTATTATAAAATATATTATATATAAGTAGGGATACAGAAATACCCTACTTAGTCTAACTCAAAAAATTAATTTACAATAATTTTTTATTTTTTCTTTGTACACTTATTTATCTAAGTATATTTAATATATAAACTAAATTTTACCATTTTTAAATATGTATATATACATATTTTTGTGTATACATAGATGTTTAAAAATCTAAAAAATATATACATACATATTTAAAAATGATAAAATTTAACTTATATGTTAAATATACTTATACAAATAAGTATACGAAGAAAAAAACTAAAAAAAATTATTATAAATTAATTTTTTAAAATAAGATAAATAAAATATTTGCTTAGTCCAAACTAATAAAATAATGAAGAACTAATAAAATCATTCTTCATTATGTGTAATATCTAAACACAATATTATTTCTATGAATTGTGTATTTTATATTATTCACATTTATATTTGAATATATGTTCATAATTATATTATAAATAGACTATTTATATTTATGTATATTTTTATTTTCATCTTTTATCTTTTCTTATATTAAACTTTCTTCTAAAAATATTTTTTGATTAATATATTTTTCAAAATTTTGTAGTTTACCATTTATTATTATGTTTATTTACATAATTTATTATTATATATTTATATGAAATTCTAAATTTATCACTCTCAAACAAAATATTAATTTGAATTTAAATTCCAACTTCAACTCGATCCAAACCCGATCCAAACCCGATTTTCAAAAATAATATTGAAATTTTAATTTTATAAATAAAATTATAATTATAATTTTATAAACAGAAAACTCGAAATTCGTGAGCCCAAATTACACTCTTATTTATACAGAGTAAGATCTAATGTTACAATCAGAAACATTCACTTAGGATATCATAGACTCCCACTTATCCTCTTACTTTCTATAATCGATTCCGTGCTCAGCTAGTGTTTTTTTTTTTTCCCCTCCTTTTGTTAGTCATGTCATCAGAAAGGGTTGCGCTTCCCCTACGAATTCAAGAACACAGATGCAGCCAAATCCTTTCCTATATTGGATTAATGACCATTACTTATTAACTTACACGATCAAAACTACCAGCCAGCCAGCCACAGAATAGAGATATTGCATGCATGTTGTCGTGGTCCTTCTTATATATGTCTCTGAGACGTTTCCAGTTTGGATTCAGTACTCTTCAAACCTGGATAGATTTTATTACACCAACACCATCGAATACACAGTCCTTTAACGCGTTAAAGCAGTACTCTCATGAGGCTCTAATTAATTCATATCAAAGCTCCACTTTCTTCTCCTCCCCGTCGCCGCTGCCAAGCTCTTTATTCTTCCCGTTGCCGCCTTCAATGCTAACGACCTTGGGGCCCTTGATCTGGTCGGGCGACAGCTTAGCTAAGGCCACCGTCAGCACTCCGTTCTCCAATTTCGCTTTCACGTTGTCCAGGTTCACGTTCTCCGGCAGCCGGAATTGGCGCCAGAACTTACCGTAGCTACGCTCTAGCCGGTGCCAGTGGTCGCCTTTGTCCTCCTGCTCCCTCTTCCTCTCTCCACTGATGCGCAGGATCCGATTCTCCTCGACCTCAATTCTAAGCTCCTCTTTTTTCAAACCTGATACATACAGAGCACGCAATTAATCATCAATTCGTAAACGTATCATGATCGATCAGCCTACGCACAGCCTTCTTAATTTCAGCACGAATAAGAAAGTAACACAACGTACGCACGCACCTGGAACATCAAGCATGATAACGTGCGCTTCGGGCGTTTCTTTCCAGTCGACCCTGGCGGGCACTAAAGCGGCATCGTCCCTGTCGAAACCCAGTGGGATCTGCTCCAGAACGCGGAAGGGATCGGGGAACTTGTCCTCCCACCGGTCCTCCAGAAGGCTTTTGGAGCGATCTAGAAACGGGAGAAGCGAACCTTCTGACGAACGACATATACCAGAAGCAGAAACTAGAAGTAGCAGAAGAAGGGCCGTAGTGCTGGCGCATAAAGACGCTGAAGTCTTCATCGTTTTAGTAGCAGCTGGAAAAAGAATATTTCGATCTTAGGCTTGGTAAGGGCAGGATGGAACGCGGCTCGGCCAAACAGCTCATTTTAGTTCTTATAGGTGAGCGTGGCGGTCATGAGATGTGGCTTCTTGAGATTTCTCCAGAGCTGGGAAGGATGGGCGAGAAGGTTCTCGGCTTCTCGCTAATCTAGCGACGTGGAAAGGAAATTCCAGAGGACTCCGCTGCGATCAGTCTCTCGGATGAATAGGGCGAGGGTGAACAATCCCAAGTGGATCATTGCCCACTGTGATCATTTGAGCGTGGGCCTGCTAGACGCAGATACATATCCGAGGGGTGTTCGGGTGTGGCCGGACGCACGTTCTGTCAAAAAACTTACATTTTTTATTATTTTTCAAAATTATAAAAATATTACTTTATTTAAAAATAAAAAATTCTTAAAAACACCTCAAGTACTAAAACTTAGTTTATAAGTTAAATATACCTGAATTTACATATTTATAAAACAAATTTTAAAAAATATTTTTTAAGAAAGCCCATGGCCTGATGCATAGGGGATCCCATGCGCCGGCTTAAAAGAATCACCCCACCACAATATTATCGGGAGTTACTGATGCCTAAGATGGGATCACCTTAAAATATAATTTTCTTTTTTAAAAAAAGTAATAATTTATTTTTTATTTTCAATAGAATTTTTCTTAATTCTAATATACTTTTTTTCTCAATATTTTTTCATCCCAAATTCTAGCCTCATTCTCATCCTATCTCATTTCATCAATTTTTTCGTCTCATCCTATCTCATTCTATTCCATCAATTTTTCGTTACTTGTAGCGTTACGGGCATGAGGGTGGAAATATAGCTGTTCATCAACCTTCGATCGGCGAGGCCTTGATGACAGCCACTGAGTGGCATCTGGCCTACAGATGGGCCAAATGGCCTAAAATTCTAAATTCAGACAGTCGCGTAAAAATTTAATTTTTTGTATTCTTAGTAGTTTTGTTATAATATCGAAATGTTAATTTTAAAACTACTTATCATAACAATCTTCAAAGCCGGACAAATAGAAATGAATAAATTTCATGTAAAGAATATTTTTAAAATAAAATTTTCCTATGTTTAAAATATTTTCTGGTAATTTGTATTTATTTAGATGTATATTAAATCAATTTTTATTATTTTATTATCTAATAGGATAATTTTGGCAACAATTTTATAATATTTGCAATCGGTATAATGATTGCAAATAACAATTTTATTTGCTCATAGAGGCATTGTATTTGTTTCCTTATTGAAGTGATGTATGCAATTCAGGGTATGTTTAAGAAGTAATAAAACTTTTAGATGAAAAACTTTAAACATAGAAGTTTTTTAAGTAGAAGAAAATAATGTGATATGATAGAAATAATGATAAAGAGTGGAGAAAATAAAGTTTAAATAGATAAGTTAGTTATATGTATAGTGGTGTAGAAATAATTAAAAAATAGAGTAATTATATGGAAAAATGTGAAGAAATAATTTAAAAAAATGATTCTGTTAGCTCAGGCTAAGCAAATAACTGGCTTAGCTCACCTCAAATAACCCATTTAAAATACCTATTTTTATTTTTTCTTCATATACTTGTTTATCTAAGTGTATTTAACATATAAATCAAGTTTTATTATTTTTGGATATGTATATATATATTTTTGAAAATTTTAAATATATTAGATAAACGAGCGTATAAAGAAAGAATAAAAAAATAAGTGTTTTAATGAGTTATTCGAGGTGGGCTAACAGGATAATTACTCATTAAAAAATAAGATAATTATGAAAGAGAAAAGTTTAGGTTGAAAGGTTTTTGCTTTTGCCAAACATCTCCTAAAACCTAGTGCTTGCAATTTTGCCTAAACTATATACGTATGGATGCAAATATAGATTGTGGCAGGCCCTCTGGTCGTATCTTTGATATGCAGGCACAACCTTGTCAGATTGAAGGCTCGGCTGGATTTTTGGTCAAATGCAAAGGCTCATGGCTCCGAGAGTTTGAGTAGCAAACCAAAAATGGCAAGAGTGGAGGAAGAACTAAGCAATGACAGGAAAGGAAAGCTGAAGGTGGTCAACGAGGAGTTGATTCAGGATGTGTTTGAGAATGAATAAAACTTTTGATGAAAAATTTTGGAGAGTAAAAGTTGTCAAATGATGTGATATGATAGAGATAAGGATGAGGAGTAAAGATGATAAAGTTAAAATATATAGGTTAATTGTGTGGGTAGTTGTGTAGAAATGATTGAAAAGTAGGGTAGTTGTATGGGAAAATGTGAAAAAATGATTAAAAAATATGATAATTATAGAGAGTGAAAAGTTTTATATTGAAAAATTTTAAGCGGATATTTTTTCCTCATCGACAAACACACCCTCGATCAAAAGTAGCAAGCGGCAGTTACACAGTCAACAAGTAGTGTCTCCGTTAAGCTCAACCATACACATGACGCGCAGCACGCGCTACAAAACGAGGAGAACGAAAAACAGGAGAAGAAAATTCGCAAAGATTTATGTCATTCGTGTGCCTCTCGTGATGAGACGTGTAAAGACAATCAAATCATGACATCAGAAGAACCTAATTTCACTGCGAATATCACAATTACACGCCAGGATTTGCACGACACCTAAGTCGTGGCAAAATCGAAATCAAATAAGGAGGAAAAAAAAAAGTTACCGGAATTTTTTATGGAGAATATGAAACAGCGCCCCAACTGACTTGGAAGCTCAGCAGTCGTCAGAGGCAGGAGGAATAGAGCTGTCCTTGTAAAGTAATTTAATCGCCAAGGACCAACTTCTTGAAGTTAATTATGCTTTCCAATGCCCTTTCAAATTCGCTGTCGTCGAGGGCGAAAGTGAAACGGCAGAAACCAGGGATGCCAGTCCATAAGCTGCTGTTGACGCATAAGCCAGTGGCACGGAGAAGAGCTTCCCGGATATTGTAATCACTGAGCTTTACTTCGTATGGACCACTGCCGAAATCCACACCTTCGGACTGATCCAATCTCAGGGTTTTACCTATATACGATGATGGCCTTGCAATCATGGACACACCACCACCGTAATCCATCACGTTCCAACCACAACTCTGCAGGGTCTGTTGCACAAGCAGATCAACAAACTGAAAGTTAGCTGAGAACAAGAGCAGAAGGATTGTTCCCAGCAAGTGTTCTAAACGGGATATTTATTCCTAACAAACAGCCGTCTGGGAGACGTTATGACAGGCTTTCAAATTTCTAATAGATGGTTCTAGGATCTAGGTTGGCAACTCATTTAGTGCATTGATAGAGTTTCTTGTAGCGTCAATAGTCGAATATAAACTTCTAGTGCTTGATCGGTAGTGTGGGATTGAATTTTATGGAAAAAAAACTCGTGTGTCAAGGTTGATTTGACACGTACTTTTTAACCTATAGTTTTTAATTATTATATCAGTATCTCCTATTTGTTTCAGCTAATATCGTCCCTATGTTACTTCAACCCATCATGCCCTAAATATTAGTCGGTTAGTCCGGCCAATTCCCACACGGATCCAACAACCTCTCATGCCCTAAAAATTAGTGTGGTTAGAAGCCCCTAGGAATTTTAAAGTTGAAACACCATCTCTAAATTAAAACCACAAAAGTCGCTGCATCTGTTTCTGAATTCAACTCCGAAAACACAGGATAAGGGAAGGGCAACTAATCTAGAACTCAATGCAAGCCCAAGACCATGTCAACTAGTTGCCGAGCAACATTTTGAATTCTTGGCAGAAAGGCTTTTGGAACCTTGAGATGGATGTGATGAAATTATAACACCGCAGCAAACTCAGACCAAAGGAATCGGTTCCTCTAACCAGCTTGGAATCGGTATTTGGGACATCAATAATAAAACCATCATACATAATGCACACTCAAATCAATTTTTGTAGATAAACCAAAATTTCATTCAGTCAGTTGAGAGAATTATAAACCGGAAATGGGATCAAATTAATGATTCTGCAGACGCAACATGGGAAAGTTCAGTTATTTCCTTGGTCAAGACAAGGCAACAACTTAGATTTGGAGAAGACAAATATGTAAATAACATTAATAATAAATCAATGGTCACAAGGATGATCGCAATTTTTTATAAACTAGAAATTAACTAGTTGAACCAATCGACATTGTGCTAGATATCTTTCCTAGAGCTCAATCAGTATTCCAAAACATGAATCAGAAAGCACCGAACTACCACTATGAGCAAATAAAAAAAAATCAACAAGGATGATGAAAAATCTTGTGGGACAAGCACACTCTAATAATGAAGCAATTTGGTGTCCCAAAATTCTACAAGCCTCTAACGTTGAAAATTGATGATCTCTGAAGAGATAACAGAGTCTCATGGAGCAAATGAAAGGGTAAAAGCGTACCTCCTCTAAGCACATAAATTTGGTTCGTAGAATCTTTTTCTGCTCAAGCATGTTCTCTGATAGAATCCCTTCCTTCTGCTCTTTCAAACTTAATAGCTTCTTTATAGCATATTTAATAGTGCCATGAGGCTTGCTTAAGCATGGGAATGAATAAAATGCTTCAATCAGAAAAAGCTGGTTTAGAACCAGAAATCCAAATCTGAGTCCTCCAGTCAGCAACTCATAAGATAGACCGCCCAATAGAGTCACACAAAAAGAGGAGGCTGAGCAAGTAAGCTTTGACAAACATTCTTCAAGATTCCATCTGCTCCATTCATCCATTTCCAGTCCAGAAAACGAAGTGTCAACCAACACCCTTGCGCCATATCTTGCACAGACAGATAGTATTTTTTGGATCTCTTCATTGCTATAGAGCAAGCCTGTTGGGTTGATTGTTGGTCCTGACAGATAAACCCAAGGCCTCTTAACTGACTCAAGCAAACTTGTGAGTGCCTTCTCTGTTATCTTGAATCCTTCTTCCAGATTTGTAGGGATACTCATTATGTTAGCTTTCAAGAACTTGGCAGCAGACACATAAGTTCCATTTGTCCCAGAAGGAAAGAGCAGAGTGCCACCTTCATGGTTGCAGCAAAGAACCATCTTGTTGAATAAAGACAATGCAGAATCTCCATAAACGAACTCTGAGTCACTGCTAGTTGGGAAACCATAACTGTTCTTGATGAACAGTTGAATCGCAGCCTTAACATCAATTTCAGACTCAATGAAATTCTGTCTAGCAAAACTTTCAAAGATAGCAGCCTTAACAGCTGAAGGTAAAGGCAGTAAGCTTTGATCTACATCCATGTGAATAAATGATGAATCTTTAGGTTCTGTAATCGAGAGTTCAGCTTCAACAAGTGTTGAAATGGCAGAACTTGAAAAGCCTATCATCTCAGTAGATTTTGTCCTTGCACATTCCCTCTACAGAGCAAGCAAGAGTTCATGTTGTTAAAAAAAATTTTAACTATCGCTTGATGGCTAGAAGCCAATTAATCCTAACAAGTCCCAAGACTCACTACGTTAGAATAAAAGCCAACGAGAAAAGAGAAGAACCTGCAGAGGGCAGTGACGTCCTGCAAGCTGAAATGCCAAAAGCTCATGGAAGAGACAACCATAGTAGTACTGACTAAAAAAGGCAGTATGGCCCTCCAGTAACTCAACGGTTTTGGATAAGGCATTAAATAAATTTTCTTCTTCAGAAATGACAAAAGCCACTTCCAAGTCTGAATAAACCTGAAAGCAAAGTTTAGCATTCTCTGTTACAGAAATAATATCCAAATAAGAAAACAAATACAATATATCTACTATTGACTTTTATTCTGAATAGGTTTTAATCAGGTTCAGTGAATGAAAAACTCTCATATTATGAATTTAAAATATGGATCATATCTTGCCACATGAAGATGATTCATTGGGCTCTGTGAAGAAGGGTAAATTTTCAAACACCTGACAAAGAAAACATTTGACTCACCTGATTTTTAACTAGACCACAGAGAATTGCTGCATGTGAAGGCAGAGCATTTACAGATAGATATTTCAGGACGCCATTTGAGCTAGGTACACTGGACAGCTCAAGATTTTCAGAAATGTCCACAAAAAGTCGAGAACCAATGTCTCTAGTTGTATCTAGAAGGTGCTGAAATGCAGAAGTTGTGACTGCCTCAAACTGTTCCATTCCTGTTATGACCACTTGTGGTCTCAGTTTCATTATTAACTCAATCATCAGATCTGACTGGCGTGGAGCTTCAATCACAGTAAGAGCATCATCTGCAGTCTTGTCACCCTGGAGTAAAAAAAGAAATAATCAATGGTCTCAGCTGTATTGAAGCCTTTGGCACCATCTCACAAGGAACTCAAAAACACATTTTCACAATTTATAATACCGCCAACTTGCACAATGATATGATGTTTCTTTTTATTGAATCAATAATAAAACTAATGTAACAAACCACAGACAAACATCAATAACATTATTTGTGGGAACTTCGCTGGAGGGATTCTCTGACTTGAATCATCTGACTTCTAACCATTTTCATGTATGAATTCAGAAACATAGTCTGCAGAAAACTCATGAACGTACATTCTGTGTCAGCTCATGGATATTTTTCAAATAACAGAAATATCTGTAGTTTTCAGAAGAAAATTGACTGTATTTGCACTGGCAGGCTAGGCTATGAGAAACTCTATAAGCCATGATACAGTAAACAAAATAGACTTTGCCAGGTGAAAGTAATATATACATTTTGTTTTCTAGAAAGTCCATAATTTCCTACCCTGGATTGTTGCCATTAACGAGCACTAAAAAAAACTGAGGTCCACACACAAATGTGAATTAACGGAAATAGGAATCTTTGCCTCTAATAGATGGGCTAAAAGAAAATAGATGCCCTTTCTGCTTCAACATTACAACCTGGCAAAGGCATATATTTACCAGAAGCCAGTAACAATCCTCTCACACAGCCTGAGAAATCAGGTTGTTGGAAGCCATAATTGCAACTGATCAAGAGTTTATGAAAACAGGTAGCCAGGATGATACGCCATTCCCATGACATGCACTGATTGTATGATATGCTCAATTCAGATAACAAGCTTGGGGAAACTTTGGCGGAATACAGTGGGACACAATGAGATATGTTTCATCTCTTTTTCCAATTTGTATCTCTGCAAATTTTGTACCACACTCAAGTACACAACATAATATCAGCTTAGGAAATTACAGTTTGGCCATTTTAGAAAAGCATGCCTTAAGACTAAACAAAAAGTGAAAGAAAAAGAAGAAAATAAATTAGAACCCAAAAAACATAGATGTAGCATTTTCCCTTACCTCAATTGCTAAAGATGTTACCCACTGCTTGGGAAGGTTCCTGGTCAAGTGCTCATCAACAATGGCAAGCCTTGGTGAGAACAGACGAAGAACATTCTCAATTGCCACGGCCCTTGATGGGAAAACAACAACATTCTTGCACAGAGGTGATAATGGAGGAAGTCAGTGTTTCTCTTCTTCTTTTTTTCCCATTTAAAGAAGTACATGTTGTTGCAAGAAATCGGAATGCATTACAGATTAATAAATTATCAGATATACACATTGAAGATTGCAGTATAAACAAAAAATAATAAAATACCAGATAAAACGAATGCATATTTCTTTAAATATTACAATTCATGAGACACAAATTGATCATATTCACAAAGATATCTACTAGAGCTCTCTGCCACAATCAACCATTCAAAAGATATTAGTGAAATTAACTTTGCAAGTGCATGATCAGATATTCAACGACAAAAGGTGCCCATCATTTCTCAAAGAGAATCCTCATTACTGCAGGCTCAAAGCCCAGGGCCAAAAAAAAAAAAAAAACCACCTAGCACTTCTGCCCTTCTCAAAAGTGCAGCCACTATCATGTCAAGATTGGTTTGGATTTAACAACAACATTATATTGAATAACAAATCAACCTGTTGCCCCATGCAACCAGTTGCATGTATAAAAGCACAAATCTTTTCCATATTTCCTGCGGACTGTTAATTGTCAAGGGAAATTGATTCTGTATGGCAAAGGATAGAAATAACTCCCTGTCCATTACAAGTGACAGAAGTATTGAAATCAAATTGAAACTGCGAATTCAGATGACTCTAACATGAAGGTATCAAATTGTGCTGAGCTGCTAGAATACCATGTAGGAAAGCTTACCAGGACAACAGAGTAAACACGAAAAAAATAATAACAATAATAAAAAGAAAAAAATATTGTTTTCTTACATTGGAAGTAAGTGGTGCATGATAATATTTTCTAATAAATTCTGCAATAAGATCACGGAATTGGCTGCTTCCAGCTGGAGGCTCATATGGATAGGAAGAATTGCTTTTCAGATCACTAGCTAGAGAAGCAAGGAATGGGATCTTCTCATCAGCTACTGAATCATCATTGAAAGACAAATCCAACGAATTTCTGATCTCCTGGAAGCCACTCTTGAGAAAATCAAATATGATTTTAACCTGTCGATTTTCTAAAAACTGTCATCGATGTGCATTTCTGCAAATGCTAAATCAAATAGGTTCCGTTTAGAAATAATAAAATCATGCCTGGTTGGGTTGGCGAAGTTGGCAACTGTAAACCGACAAAGAATGTGAAATGCGGCCACCTGACCTCCCATACGCCCAGGCTGTTCGAGCACAAATGGGCTGATCACCACCCAACCCCATATAGAACTCGAAGCGGTGGCAGCTGTTCTTCTCGATTTCAACCAAGGCTGAAATGTCCGTATCAGTAGCCTGAAACAAGAACATTTCAAGAAGTTCAAAGAAATTAATTTCCTTGTATTTGAAAATTGAAATACAACAAAACAATGTCCATCATGAAGACATCTACCGCCCATTTCAGGTGTTTGTCACATTCAGATACCTGAAGTACTTTTGTTTGCCAGAGCTTTGAAAGGCGGAAACCACGGCGTTCAAACAAGCGTGTGCAGACACCTTGCCCAGGGCGACCTCCAACATTGAAGACCATGATACCCATTGGACTGATAACAGAAATACCTTCCTCGACTGCCCTAGCAATTAGACCCAAACCAAACTGATCCTCTACAAAACCCTGAACAGAAAAAATACAAACATATGATATGAGGGCTTGAAGATACGCATGGATTAAATGTGAGTTAATTGATTAACACAAAAAATCAAAGATGTTGCCTAATAGTTCCACCTAAAATTACATTCTTAATATGCAGTAATTTTCAAAGTTTGTCAATTACAGCTTCCCACAATGTTTGTTATCAGACAAGGAAGATAAAGTCAGCAAAGAAGAAAGACAAATCCCCATGAACAAGTTGATGACAAAGAAGTACAAAACATTTTACTTTGAAATTCGGGAATGAAATAGCTCAATTCATATATAACTGTTGAAGCAGCACAATAGTAGTGTTGATACCAAATTCCCACATTCAGGTAGCTGACGCATGATTTGTGATGCACGAATTACATAAAAAAGATCTGCTAAAGACAAGGATAAACCAACCCTTCCCCAAATTTTGAAAACTTCAGTCTAAACTATAAATCTAGAATTCCAATTTGGATGCATTCAAATTGCAATGAAATGTAAGGATTACTGTATGGCTATACTTAATATGGCAACAAACTTTGCCATATTTGCATTTTAAGAATTGAATTTTGTTTTCTCAAGCTTGACATTTGGCCTACAAAGGTAAAATAGTTTTTCCCCATTCTTTAGCTAGCAGGTGAATGCAAACTCTTGTTAGCCTTTGAAGAACAAAAGTAAACTGAAGTGCCTCAATTTTACTTGGATGTTGAATGTTACAGACCCATGGAAGCAACTTTCTCCACTTTCCGAAGAAGGATCTTGCATTTTATGTAGTTTCCATCTCAATGAGGAGATTTCCTCGGTAAAACAATGTAAATATGCTATGCTAATGCATACCCCAGTAAAGGATTCTGAATTCTATATTCACTATTGAGCTAAACAACGTGGATGGATAACATAACAGGGGAAAATTTTGTCAAAAGACAAAACCAATTGCCAAACAACCGTTGAAGCAAATGAGTGTAAAAAAATTAAATAAAAAATAATCTCTTACTTGGAGGGCACAGTAATTACTCAAGGAATATAGGAAATCCTCACTAGCATTTTCTGTTATCATCTTTGACATAGCCTCTGGATTAGGATTCAGTATCTGAAAAGAAAGTGTATGCATCAGGGTAGAGCTTTGCCAGAGCAAAATCAATACGTCAGTATTTTGCCACAAATTAGGAAACACTGTTTCAGCGATCAATTAAAAATTCAAGGATTGAAGCAAATTAATGCATGTCAGGAGAACTTCCATGCTAGAAGGTGCAATACCTGAGGTATGCATCCAATGATTCGCTCAAGCTCTATGTTGTGATCCCTACAATAAGCTAGTAGATCAGACTCGTGGAATTCCACCCTATCAAGCAAAGTTTTCTTTTCTCCATCATATATAGGAAGCCCATTCTCATCCAAAGAATTTAGATACAAGTTTAACCGAGAAACTTTTACTGCCCTTGGGTTTATATCAAGGCCGTACACCTGCAAGTAATCATGGACCGTGAGTACCTTCATGAATTAAAACTATAAAGGGGGCTACCAAAGAAGAAAAGCTGTTCAAAATTTTCAAATTCAACAACATGAGCAAACGGCTCAGGGGAACCTTAACACAATGGCAAAAGTAGTCTGTGACCAAAAGGTCACAAGGTTGAGTTGTGGAAACACATCTTACTTTACAAGGTATGATTACATACTACACGTGGCTGCCCCTTCAACTGTATGAGCAAACAATGTGTTGGTCATAACATGCCCGAAGTAGCAAAAAAAATGCCAACCTACCTTTGAAGGAGAAAACTTCTCAGCTAAAGCTATTGATATCCATCCATTTCCGCAACCAAGTTCAGCAACTGTTTTGTCCTTGAAAATTGAATTAGGATGCCTGTTTATTCCTTCATAGAAAGTGAAGGACCAGTCTTCTGGTATAAAAATGCTTGGAATTTCCAACAGTGTCAGACCTTTCCTTTTCTGGTAACCTGTAAGAAGCAAGGAAGCATATCCATTCAGCCTAATGATACGAGGATGCAAACCATTGCGTGACTCTGAGGATGAAGGTTGGTAAAATCTTACTAAAGGTGTGCTTGTTTACAATCAAAATTTTTCGTTTTTTATAACTATCATATTTTTTAATTATTTTTTATATTTTACTATAAAACTATTCTACTTTTTTTTATCATTTATAGACAACTATTTATTTTAATTTTATTTTCTTTATTCTCCATAATTATCCTTATTATATCAGATAATTTTCTTTTGGTTTTAAAAATTTTTATACTAAAAATTTTTATACTAAAAATTTTTCATCAAAAAATTTATCGTTTCCCAGAAATCGAACACATTTTAATCTCCGTGCAAATACAGATATTATTATTTCACGGAATGCACTCTTACCATGAGAAACAGAAGTTTTCCAATAAATGGAATTGTTTGAATATACCGATTTATATCTTCAAAGAAGACCAATGATCGTTTGTCATGTGTAGACCCAGCTAATAGTCCGCCGCTTCAAACAGAGTCCTATAGTTTTGAGTTCGAACATCATCCATCAAGGGGACTATGAAAGTTATTGTCATTTTCGCACTAATGTGCGCCAAGAGACCTTCAAAATAGTAGTTCGGCAATTTGCCTTGAGACTGGCAACTGAAAAGACGCGGGAAACGAAAACGGACAAGGTTCATCCAAGTTAGGTGGATGGATGTCGCAAGAGCATCGCTTCCAGTCAGTAGCCGATCTACTACCTTTGGCAAGTGGGGGCAATTTGACATAATGGAGATATATTATTATTTGGGAGAGGACATATCAAAATAAACGATATTTTGAAAAAAAATTCAGAATGTTAAGTGAAACCGTATAATTTTTGAAAAATCAGTGGGGCAATTGCCCCTGCCGAACTCTATGTAGATCCACCAACGCTTCCAGCACTGTGTGGAAACTTGCACAGGAAGCACAGGTTCCCGTATTAGACATTCACAACACAAATCGTTCTGCGTATACACCGAAGAGTCACACTACCAGGACCAATCAGTGGGAATCAACCAGGGCCAATGGACGTAACGCCAAGCATCAGATAAACTGCAGAGCAGAAGAGCTTGATGCACACGCGGCATGATTTACATGGTAGGGCCCACCCTCCACCCACGCCTTATGTCCAACAAACGTTGAAGAGAAAGGCACCGCTTGGGTTTTACACATCTGTTGCATGCGCTTTATCACCCTTCTCTTTAACAGACTTTAACCGTAAAATCTCAGAGAAGCTAAGAAAACGCAAAACTCTAATTGTAGGTAGGTCTCGGAGGCTCTTCGGAACGAAGAGTACTGGCAAGAAATTCAGCAATGCATTTCCGAAGACACAAAAGAAGTAAATGCTTTTTAATCAAGAGTAGTTCAACATTAACCATCATCGCAAAGGAAAAATGACGAAGATACGGAAATGGAAACTAAAATCCATGAAAAACAAGAAAAACCAATAACCGATACCATTAACAGGCACCTAACGTCCGATTCAGGCAGGGGACGAGAAAGTGATGATCAGTTCCCAAGAGATGGAGACTGCGAATGCGATCGCGGGAGCCAAAAGAAAATAAAAAATAATAAAAGAGATAAAAGGAAGATCGACCTTGGAAATCGGATAGGAGAAAATCATGAATTCGGAAATGGTAGGTCTGGAAGAAGTGATCGGATTCTTCTTTGGAGAGGAAACGGCGCTCAAGTTTGGCGAGGAAAATTCGGGCATCGGTTCTGGTGCTGGGATTCTCGAGCTTATCCAGCACAGACTTGAGAGCATTGTAGGCAGAGTCCCCCGACTCCTCGCACTCCCTGAGGAAATGCTCGATCTCTGGCGTCGCCATTTTCCTACGCGTTCCTCTGCAATCTTTTTTCAGCCTTTTCCTCTTCTTCTTCGTGGAGGACGGTGGGGTTGGAAGGAGTAAACGGTTTGAAAATTGCAATGGGCGAAGAACTGCGCCACGAGGAGCTGGAGTGGGAAGTGGCGGGGATTAAATAAGAGTTCACGTCACTTGCCGGAGTGCCGGACTTGTGGAGCGAGTCAAACACGTACAAGTACACAGCACAGAATGCACCGATAAGGGCTTTCTACTAGTAAACATTTTTGGTGATATTTTTTGTGCTTCAGTTCATTCCACGAAGGAAACTTACCGTACAAAATTTTAATTGCCCACGTGAATCGGATTAACTATTTTATCTTTATTTATAGGATCTTATAACCAAAACCTTTCCCCTAATTCTTTAAAATATATTACTTTAAATCCCTACTATGCCCACTCCGTCAATAATAGCATAAACAGTCATTAGCTATCCACTAAGAAGATAATTTTTCATATACAAAATTTTCTTACTGAGGGCATGTTTGGTAATTTAAAAAATTTTCATGCTAAAACTTTTATTTTTTTACATTTTTCTATATGTTTACCCTATTATTTAATTTTTTTACACAACTAACCTATATATTTTTAACTTTATTATCTTTAATTATCATCGTTACTTTTGTTATATTACAATTTTTGTTACATTTTAAAAAATTTTACATAAAAAACTTTTCATCCAACAATTTTATTACTTCCCAAACACTTTAAATAAATTCAATCACGAGGTACAAATTTTTATGATAGTAGATCATCATTTTGATCGTGATAAATGATTCAAGTAATTCTCTATCAAAGTTAAATTATTTAATTTTATCATGTCACCCTCTTGAATGACTGAGCAAATGACAAATAGTAACTCCAATAAATGAGCAAATGAGGTAAATGTATACAACCTGTATATGCTTCCGTTAACCACTTGATCATCCAAGTTATGATTAAATAAAAAATTTCGAATAATATCTACCCTGAATAGATAACTCATGTGTTAACGGGATTCCCATTGTATAAATCGGGGTTTACTTCACCTTTTTTTATTTTTTTGAAATTTTTTATGAAGCTATTAATATAAGTGTGTTTAACATATGCATCAATTTTTACCATTTTTGGAAATTTTTAGATTTTCTTTAGATTTTTAAAAATCAATAACATTTTTAGTAATTTAAAATTATTAAAATGTCATTGATTTTTAAAAATTCAAATCAAATCTCAAAAATTTTAAAAATAGTAAAAATTGATATACATGTTAAATACACTTAAATTAACAGTTGTATAAAAAAATTAAAAAAATAAGTGTATGCACCCGTGTTAACCACATATATATGATATGAATTTAGGATAAAATATTTTAGTTATAGAATGAATTTATAAACCACTATAGATCTATTAAGGATCAACCGTAAACATTATGGGTATGAAAAAAAAATTCCTTAAGCATTTAATAATTCAATGAATGTGCCTCTATTGATTTTTGGTGTGGTCTTCATATTTGGCTTAATGTAATGATTTTATATATAGGTAACTTTTAATAATAATATAAGTGGAAAACTATTTTTCTCTCGTGCTCTTCAAAAATAACATTACATTTTAACTATTTAATTGTTATACTTTTCATTTTTATCATTATATTTCAATTATTTTCGCAAACAACTATCCACTTTCTTCACAATTTATCCATATCATATCACATCACTCATGCTTTTTAAAAATATTTTCTTTCCCACATCCTACCTACCCACATTACCAAACTGTATTTTAATTAACAAAATTATTCAATAATGTTTATCTTAATGCAAGGTTTGTATGGACCATGAATTTAGCATTATTTTAAAATTAGCATGGGTTAATTTCAAAATAATATAGGCTATAAACATCTTAAATTAAAATAAATTTATTTTTCACAAGTTATGAAAGTGCACAACAAATGTAGTGGTTGGAGTGCATCCTAATTAGTGACACAATTTCATTACCTTGTTTTACTTAAAGGTATCCAAACTACATTGTTGATAGGAGATGTTGAAAATTAACCTAAGTCTTTTGGCTAAAGCCTTGAATGCATCACTTTAGTTTAATCAAGTATTTAAAATCTAAATAAAATAATTTGCTAATTATTATTTTCCACCCCTTAAAGGTGCCGTTCCGAACTCATATTGCATGGAAAAAAATTTTAGCATAAAAGTTTTTGAAATGAGAAAAAATATAATATCGATAATGATAATAAGTAAAAAAAATTAAGTTAAAATAGATATGTTATTTGTATTAGTACTTATGTATAAACGATTAAAAAATATAATAGTTATATAGAAATATGTGAGTAAATGATAAAAATAAGATAATTATAGAGAATTAAAAAAAATTAAGTTAAAAAATTATAATTTAAACAGTTTTTTTTAACCAAACCTACCCTTAAGGTACTAGTAATGCATGTTAACCTCATACGGTAAACGTATGTTATATCCGCATCTTCTTTTCTATAAAACTTGTCGACTTTTAATTTATTAATTATATTTTGGATATTTGAAAATAAAAAAGATAGTATATATTTTTTATTTTAAAAAATAAAATAATAAACAAAATCAAAACTTATATTGGATAAAAGATCAAGATAAAGTAAACATGTTTGTTGAATTCATTCTCATAAAAGAACAAGCCGCCTATGCTCATGGCCCGAGAATAGCCGTTTTGTAAAGTATGTTCCAAATGATACGAGATTTTTGAATTAAATTCATATTATCTTCAATTTTCAATATAATTTTTTTATTTTTTAATATAATTTTTCCAATTCTCAATACAACTTTATTCATTCCCAATGCACATTATAACTTTCTCATCTTATATACAGATTCAATCTAAGAATGTCGTGTCATTTAGAATACCTTATTTTGAAGGAAGCGGGGTGCGTGAGGTGAGTTTGGGGGATCCCATATCGCAGTGGAACTGGAAGCGCTTTCCGGCCCCACCCGAAGCTCGTCGTTGTTTAGACTTTAGATGCGCCACTTGAAAAAAAAAAAAAAATTTCTAAACGGTCCGCGTCAGTGGCCCCGCTGACACTACTTATAAGGGCTGAGTTTGTTGGGCATTTGTTTAATCATCAGTCTCAATAAATACTTTTTTTTATTGCTGTTGAGACTCAAACTCCGAGCACGTTTGGTCATGGTCTCATGGATCTCATTAGTTTCCGCTGATTTTCTCTCTGTTACTTATTATTCTATAAATTAATTAACTATTAAACAACTCCACTTTTTCTGACTAAGCCATGTATTCCAATTGATTCTTTACAATTATACTATTTATTACAACTTTATTCTTATTATTTCATATTAATCTCATAATTTTAAAATATTATCTTTTTTCTAATTTTCACATCATTTTAAAATCTCACAAAATTCACATTATCAAACGTCTCCTTCAGATGAGAAGTAGAGATTAGAATCTTTTGTAGTTAGCCCTAACTAGAACTTAAAATAAACACATTTGTTAGAGTATTGGTTGGTGATCCAATGATGGCATCTAAAGCTAAACGAAGAGAATGGATAATTTAGCGGACAATACTAATGCTAAAGCTTCGCCGAAATAAGATTGGATTCGGAAGAGTATATTATTACATGAGAATAAAATTAAGGATGATAATAGATTTAAAGTATATTTCTTTAAAGTAAAATGGAAAATGGAAATAAAATGAGTATGATAAAAGTAAAGTGGTAATAAAGAAAAAATAAATAGAGAAATTGTATGCACAAATATAAAAAAATGGTTGGAAAAATATGGGAAAATAATTTAAATATATGGTCAAAAACGAAAATAAAATAATTAGGGTTTGACTTTTGTATCATCGTTAAAACAAAAACACCCTTATTGTATATTGAAAAATAAAAAATCATACGTAAGTGTGAAAAAATATATCGAAAAATGAAAATAAGATTATTACGTATTAAAAATGAAAAATTATGTTAAAAATTGAATTTTTTTTTTTAAAATCATAGGAATTGAAAATTTATTTAAAGATGAGATAAATAAAATTTTTATGTGCTAAAAAAGGAAAATTCATATTAAAATTTGGAAATAAAATTTTTTAAGTGAAATATATCATTATCCTACCATAGCATTTCTTGTACGCACGCTAGCCGCGGAGTACCAACAAAAGGAATGGTGGGAGCGGGAATACGACCGCACAAAAGTTGTGTTTCATTTACGTTGTTGTCACTAGGGGTGCAACTCGGGCTCATGAAACTCGAGTTCACCTTAACCCTAACCCTATTTGTAAACCTCAACCCTAACCCTATTTTTGAAATTCGGGCTCGGGTTGAGTTTCGGGTTGATATTTTCTATTAATATGTCTTTGTTACTCATCTTATATTTAATTTTTTTATCACAAATCTATTATATAAAAAAGTTTAAAAAACAATTTATTGTATGAAATTAAGAAAAATTCAAATACCGTTTAAGAGTAGAAAGAAAGAAACCTGTTTTGAGCATTCTCTTTGTATCAAGTAAAATATGGATTATGTGTAAACGTTGTCAATAAAATTGTATTATTAATCATTAATTGTATTTTTTTACTCCTCTATTGTTTTAAGCTTATTTTACAACTATAATTTTAAAATTCTCATAAATTTTCCAGTTGGAAAAAAAGATCTCAAAAAAATTTAATATTTAGTATCACAGGATTTCGTTGGTCAAAAGGCTTCAGTAGAAAAGGCGTGAAGAGTAATTTTTTTTAAAAAAACTATTGGACCTGTATCGTAATGTAAATTGGGAATAAGTATTTTGTTGAAATCACTTAAAACGTTAGATTGTCTCGGCGATGAGCTGTCCATGCCTGCCATGCCGTACTCCTGTTGTCCATCATCCATCCATGAGTAATATGTTATTATTATAATATAAATTATATATTTTATATAAATGCAAATTCGAGTTCGGGCTCAAAAATCGGGTTCGGGTTGAAAATATCAGAGTTTCAATACTGCAGTTTTTCGGGTTCGGCGGGTCGGGTTCGGGCTGAACCCGGCCCAAGTTGCACCCCTAGTTGTCACTTAAGAACCGGAAAGTTTATCGGCAATAGTCGATTACTTTTGTTTCCCCAAAACGGAAAGATAACCAATCTCATTATTGGGTGGGACCCAGGGCGTGCAATTTGTTAAAATTTTATAAAAGAAAAGCAAGACAAAATAATAGAAAACTTAAATTAAAGAAGGAAAATAAAATGATGAAACAGACATAATGATGTAGTCGCATAGAACACTAAAAACAAAAAGGAATGGCTAAAAATTAGGTTGTTAATATTCCGATCTTGAACTGATTATAGTCACCTAGAAAATTAACAAAAAAGGAAAGGCTAAATTTTTATTTTTTTCGACAATGGAAAAGGCTAAATTAAGTTATACTCTAATGGGCTATCTGGATACAGCCAAAACATCGGTGATAGTTTTTGGAGACATTTGATATGTGTAAAATTGTGAGATTGTGGAAAATGGTCGGAAATAAAAATAAGAATGTTTTGAGAAATGTGTGTTTGATCGGAAATGATAGATATATAGTTAGAATAAATAAATTTGTTATATGTAATTGATTAGAAAAATGATTGGAATATAACGATAGAAGTAGAAAATATAGTGTAATTGAAGAAATAATAATTAATATTGAAAAACTAAATACCACGGAAGATAATGTACGAACGCTCACATGTTACCAAACGTCCCATTTACCTCGTCAAGACTTGCTGCATTTAATTCATACTCCCTGGGAAAACACAACTCATACTCAATAGCACGCTGCCTAAAGCTGTTACCTATATTATTTCCGCTAGCACAATTAATTTATGCCCGCAATTGTGGATAATGAAGGAAATCACCACAAATCTCTTGGCATAATTTTTGCATGGATTACTATGGATCTACGTTGACAATGGAACCATATGCGCGGGGTACAAAATGACAATCTGCTCGCTGAGCTTGAAATGACTACTTTGCCCCCCCCCCCCCCCCCTCAACCATTTTTGAAAAATTTTGCATTTTCAATATAGGATATGTTTGGCAATTTGCAAAAGTTGTCAAGTTAAACTTTTCGATCTAAAATTTTTTACTTTTCATAACTATTCTTTTTTTAATTATTTTTTACATAACTTTCCATATAACAATCCTACTTTTCAACCATTTCTACACAACTACCAATACAACTAACCTATTTATTTTAAATTTATTCTCTTTACTCTTCATCATTATCCCTATAATATCACATCATTTGACAACTTTTATTCTCATCAAAAATTTTATTTATTACCAACACACTCATAGTTTTGTTGATTTTTCAACAGACCCTAGTCATTCGCCTAAAGCAGTAAAACCAAAAGGGGAACCTGTGCCGTGGCATGATGTCATCATCCCTTAGCGTGAATGGCACGACAGTAGGCGTTCGGAAATGGGAACTCTAACCTCCATCCTCATCGTTGGTCGTTTTTTTTCCACTTTTTTTTTGAATTTAATAAAACATTTTACAGAATTTTTTTAAATAAATTTTTTTGAAATAAAGATAGCGATGTAATATAATAAAGATAATGATGAAGAGTAAAAATTATAAAATTAAAATAAATAAAGTACTTGTACAGATAATTATTAAAAGATAATAAAAAATAAAATAATTATACAAAAAGATATAAAAAAAAAGTGATTTAAAACGAGATATTTTTTTAAGATAAAAGAAGGTGAAAAAAAGAATACAAGTAAAATATATAAGATAATAACATGAATAGTTATAGAAAAATAATTAAAGATTATATTAGTTGTATAGGAATATACGAAGAGGCGTTATCTTTTACGCGGTCGTTAACGGAGCCCAATTCAGTGCACCCGGGTGCATTCAGCCTCAATGCACCCGGGTGCACTGCACCTATTTTTTTTTTTTTTTTTAAATTTTTTTTTATAAAATGGTTAATCTAGGTTTATTTAACATATGTATCAATTTTTACTATTTTTGGAGACTTTTAGATATTTTTTTTAGATTTTTAAAAATCAGTGGCATTTTCGGTAATTTAAAATTACGAAAAATGCCACTGATTTTTAAAAATCTAAAAAAAATATCTAAAAATATCCAAAAATAGTAAAAATTGACACATATGTTAAATAAACCTATATTAACAGCTTCATGAAAAAAATTTCAAAAAGAAATAAAAAAAAATAGGTGCAGTGCACCCGGGTGCATTGAGGCTGAATGCACCCGGGTGCACTGAATTGGGCTCCGTCGTTAACGCCCTATTTTCGACGGAGCCCGATCCAGTGCACCCGGGTGCATTCAGCCTCAATGCACCCGGGTGCACTGCACCTATTTTTTTTATTTTTTTTTTAAACTTTTTTTATACAATGGTTAATCTAGGTTTATTTAACATATTTATCAATTTTTACTATTTTTGGAGACTTTTAGATATTTTTTTTAGATTTTTAAAAATTAGTGGCATTTTCGGTAATTTAAAATTACGAAAAATGCTACTGATTTTAAAAAATCTAAAAAAAATATCTAAAAATCTCCAAAAATAGTAAAAATTGATACATATTTTAAATAAACCTATATTAACAGCTTCATGAAAAAAATAGGTGCAGTGCACCCGGGTGCATTCAGGTGCACTGGATTGCGCTCCATTTTGGACCGCCCACTTTCACCATCCAATCTCGCGGGCGTAAAACCAGCCGTTGAATTAATGGATGAAAAGCTGGTGCTGACACGCAACTAATGGCGGAGGGAAATTTTGCTCAAACCTCCGTGTCAGTCCGCCATTGTCTCTCCGCGCACGCATAGTCAAATCTGTCTTTTCCTGCACGCATGGTGTGACTGTTGTGGTCGAAAACCTTTTCTTCATCTCTTCCTCATCTCCGGCGGAGCTTCCGCGCGGATCTCTTTCTCGTCCCGTCTCTAGTTCTCTCTCCCCGCATAAGACCCGACCTGCACCTTTCTTGTCACAGAGACTTTGCGAATAAGTCGCTATCACCTCGACATTCTCTTCAGGCATCAAACGCCAAGCGAACGACATCTACCATGACCGCAGTTGGCGTAGGCGGATATCAACGTGTTGTAAGCCAAGATGCCTCTGTGGTTCATTTTGTCGAACAAAAGCTGCGTCATGTTAATGAGGCCAGCATCTGGGAAGAGTGCCTCCTGCTACCATCATGCGCATACGTGGTGGAAGTGAACTAACTACTTGTCATCAAAAAAATTTATTTTTATTTTTATTTTTTTAAAAAAACGCATAAAAGAGAGTTCTGTTGGGATTTTAGGCTATCCCCTTTTGTGTAGATTAAACAGGAATAATTTATCTCAGACAACAAATATCACAAATAATAAATAACCAAACCCACAGAAAAACACACCACAGTTTTACGTGGAAAACCCCTTCTTTAATAAAGGGGAAAAAACCACGGGACCCAGTCCAGGCAAAACTTCCACTATAAAATAATGGGATTACAAAGCAATGTCTTCTCTAGTTAAATCTAGAGGATTTCATCATCACGATATGGATGGATTTTAACATAGAAATTAATCACGGATGGATCTCACCGAATTGAGATGACGGCAGAATTTTATCGCTTGATGGCTGAAAGAAATAACTGCCGTAGAAGCCCTGAGCACGTGAGGATTGAATCCTCTCTCCGTCGGAGCTGCTGCTGCTGTTGCTCTGAAGAGAATTACGACGACGACGGATTTTTCCTTTCTCTGGCAAGAGGAGAAGAGCTTCGTATAAGCTATGTCTCCCTCTCTCTCGCTTTTATTTCTCCCGCGCCGAAAGAGAGCGCCGAAAGCAGGAGACCAAAACAAAGAGAGCAGGTGAGGAAATTTCCAAATGAAGACGAAATGGTGGGGCCCCCACATGGACTTCACGTGGGAGGAACCCACCTAACAAATCTCCCCCTTCCGACTACGTGGAGGGCTCTAGCAAACTTGCCATCTCTCTGCATACCCTTAGCTTTTCGCTAGTTACAATTTTTGTCATCATATCTGATCCGTTGTCATCTGTGTGAATTTTCTCAAGTTGCAACATCTTCAACTCTAAGATATCACGAATCCAACAATAACGCACCTGAATATGCTTAGATCTTGAATGAAAAGTAGGATTCTTGCTGAGATGAATAGCACTCTGACTGTCACAGTATATGATGTACTTTTCCTGAGTCATTCCCAATTCTTTGAGAAATTTCTTCATCCATAGAAGCTCTTTGCTTGCTTCTGTTATAGCAATGTACTCTGCCTCAGTAGTAGACAACGCAACACACTTCTGCAATTTTGATTGCCATGACACTGCTCCCCCTGCAAATGTTACCAAGTAACCTGAAGTGGACTTTCTGGTATCTACATCACCAGCCCAGTCCGCATCTGTGTAAATTTTAAGTTCAGGTCTATCAGAACCAAAACATAGACAGGCTTTGGAGGTACCTTTAAGATATCTGAGGATCCACTTCACTGCTTCCCAATGCTCTTTTCCTGGATTTGAAAGAAACCGACTTACTACTCCAACTGCGAAGGCGATGTCTGGTCTTGTGCACACCATTGCATACATTAAGCTACCGACAGCAGATGAATAAGGAATTATTTTCATCTGTTCCTTCTCTTCTTCACTTGTAGGACATTGATGAGAGCCTAATTTGAAATGACCTGCAAGTGGAGTACAAACAGGTTTCGCCTCGCCCATGTTGAACCTTTCTAACACCTTTTTAATATAGCTTTCTTGTGATAGCCAAAGCCTTTTGTTCTTCCTATCACGAACAATTTTCATGCCAAGTATTCTGTTAGCCGGTCCCAAATCCTTCATAGCAAAGGATTTATTCAACTGCAGTTTTAATCTCTGAATCTTGTTAGTATCATGACCAACAATCAACATATCATCCACATATAACAGAAGAATAATAAAATCATTAGTGGAGAATTTTCTGATAAATACACATGGATCAGACATACTTTTACTGTACCCGTGCTGTCTCATAAAGAACTGAAATTTTGTGTACCACTGTCTTGGTGCCTGCTTCAGTCCATATAGGCTCTTTGTTAATTTACACACAAAATCCTCCTTTCCTTTGACCTTGTAACCTTCAGGTTGCTCCATATATACCTCTTCCTCCAAATCACCATGAAGAAATGCTGTCTTTACATCAAGCTGCTCAATCTCCAGATCCAAGCTAGCTGCCAAGCTTAGAACAACTCTAATTGAATTCATCTTCACCACGGGTGAGAAGATCTCATGAAAGTCAATACCTTTTGTTTGACCAAATCCCTTCACAACCAATCTTGCCTTGTATTTTGGCCGTGAGCTATTTTCATCTGTTTTCAATCTGAAAACCCACTTGTTCTTGAGTGCTCTTTTGCCTGCAGGTAACCTTACTAAATCATACGTATGGTTTTCATGCAAGGAATTCATCTCTTCTTGCATGGCGTCCATCCATTCTTCACTGCATTCATGGGACACTGCCTCCTGATAACTTTGAGGTTCACCTTCATCAGTAAGCATCACATATTCATGAGGAGGATACTTTTCTGATGGCCGACGTTGTCTTACAGACCTTCTCAATTGATTATCAACTAACGGATGTGGAGCAGCTTGCTCATCTGGTTGCTCTGGTGTAGCATTTGGTATATCTCCCCCCATTTCCTGTATGCGCAACAGGTGGAGTACACGACCTCAAATCAACTGGGCCTTCTTCTGGAGACTTTGCCTTTTCAATTTTCTCAAAGTCTTCGATTGTTTGATCTTCAAAGAAGATTACATCTCTGCTTCTGATAATCTTCTTGTCAATAAGATCCCATAATCTATAACCAAATTCTTCATGTGCATAGCCGAGGAAGATACACTGTTTAGTTTTACTGTCCAACTTGGATCTTTCATCCTTAGAAATGTGAACAAATGCCCTGCAACCAAATACCCGTAAGTGTTCATAAGAAATATCTTTTCCTTTCCATACCTTTTCTGGAATCTCACCGTCCAAAGGAGCTGAAGGAGATAGATTAATCAAATCAACCGCAGTTCTCATTGCCTCACCCCAGAAGGACTTTGATAATTTTGCATGAGAGAGCATACACCTGACTCTTTCGCAAATACTTCTGTTCATTCTCTCTGCCACACCGTTCTGTTGAGGCGTCTTGGGAACTGTCTTCTCAAGTCTGATACCACGTTCACTGCAGTATCTTTCAAACGGTCCTCTGTATTCACCACCATTGTCGGCACGAACGCATTTTAATCTTTTTCCTGTTTCTCTTTCAACAGTAGTTTGGAAGTGCTTGAAGATACTTAGAACCTCATCTTTGGCCTTTATTGCATAAGCCCATACTTTCCTGGAATGATCATCAATGAAAGTAACAAAGTATATAGCACCACCAAGAGTTCTATCACCCATAGAACACACATCAGTATGCACCAAATCAAGTATATCATGCTTTCTATGTGGAGGGTATTTATGAAATGCAACTCTATGTTGTTTTCCAACTAAACAATCAATACATGATTTCAGAGGTAAACCTTTAGGCAAATATTGCTTTTTAGCAAGAATATTCAAACCTTTCTCGCTCATGTGGCCAAGTCGCTTGTGCCATAGCTCTGAGGAGGATTCATGCTCCACCGCATTCACATCTCCCTTAGCAATCTTCATATGAGATCTGTAAAGAGTGTCAGTCTTATTTCCCTTAGCGAAAATAAGAGAACCTTTCGTCAGTTTCCATTTGCTACCACCAAATTGATGACAGTATCCATCATTGTCTAACTGTCCTGCAGAGATTAAATTGAATCGAAGTTCTGGAACATGCTTGACACTTTTCAACACCAGTTTGCATCCCATGTCTGTCTCTAGCCAAACATCACCAATACCTTGAATCTTGCATCTGCCATCATTTCCCATCCTTACATAGCCAAAATCTCCGCTAGTGTAAGATGAGAAGAACTCTTTACATGGAGTAACGTGTGAAGAAGCTGCAGAATCTATTATCCATGTAGGCACATCATTGGCAAAGAAATCAACATCACAAGCTATGACGACGTCATCTTCGAATGCAACTGCTGCTTTTTCTGTGTCATCTTTCTTTTCTTCATTTTTCTTTTTATATTCTTCCTCTCTTTTCAACTTTCTGCATTCTCTAATTACATGTCCAGGCTTACCACAATGATAGCATTTGACTCCTCTTGACTTTGATCTCCTTCTCGATTGATCACGATTCCATTTAGACTTGTCACGATCATTATTGCGAGAATATCTGTGCTGATTTCTCCCTCTGTTTTCTGTAACTAGTGCTTCAGAATTGACGGATGTACCTTTTTTTCTCCGTCTTGCTTCTTCATTAAACATGCTGTCTTTCACCACATCCATTGACACAACACCATTAGGAGCAGAGTTACTGAGTGAAATTACCAAGGTTTCCCAACTGTCTGGCAAGGAACTCAACAAAAGTAATGCCTGCACTTCATCAGCAAATATAATTTTCATGCTGGATAAATCATTTAAAGCTTCTTGGAAATTACTCAAATGCTCAGCAACTTTTTGTCCATCTTTATACTTCATATTAACGAGCCTTTTAATTAGAAAAGCCTTATTTACAGCTGATTTGCGTTCATATAGGCTTTCTAATGTTTCCCATAACTTGAATGCATCAGTTTCCTTTGCAACATGGTGAAAAACACTCTGATCAACCCATTGGCGGATATGCCCAACAACTTTTCTATTTAGCACATCCCAATCATCTTGAGTTTTATCCACGGGCTTCACTCCTTTCACTTTAATAGGCAGATAAAGTTCTTTGCAATACAAAATATCTTCCATCCTTGTTTTCCATATTGAGTAATTTGATGATGTGAGTTTGACCATTGTGAATGAAGTTTCTTCCATCTAATCCACACAAGAAATTACGTAAAAACAGACCAGGCTCTGATACCACTTGTTGGGATTTTAGGCTATCCCCTTTTGTGTAGATTAAACAGGAATAATTTATCTCAGACAACAAATATCACAAATAATAAATAACCAAACCCACAGAAAAACACACCACAGTTTTACGTGGAAAACCCCTTCTTTAATAAAGGGGAAAAAACCACGGGACCCAGTCCAGGCAAAACTTCCACTATAAAATAATGGGATTACAAAGCAATGTCTTCTCTAGTTAAATCTAGAGGATTTCATCATCACGATATGGATGGATTTTAACATAGAAATTAATCACGGATGGATCTCACCGAATTGAGATGACGGCAGAATTTTATCGCTTGATGGCTGAAAGAAATAACTGCCGTAGAAGCCCTGAGCACGTGAGGATTGAATCCTCTCTCCGTCGGAGCTGCTGCTGCTGTTGCTCTGAAGAGAATTACGACGACGACGGATTTTTCCTTTCTCTGGCAAGAGGAGAAGAGCTTCGTATAAGCTATGTCTCCCTCTCTCTCGCTTTTATTTCTCCCGCGCCGAAAGAGAGCGCCGAAAGCAGGAGACCAAAACAAAGAGAGCAGGTGAGGAAATTTCCAAATGAAGACGAAATGGTGGGGCCCCCACATGGACTTCACGTGGGAGGAACCCACCTAACAAATCTCCCCCTTCCGACTACGTGGAGGGCTCTAGCAAACTTGCCATCTCTCTGCATACCCTTAGCTTTTCGCTAGTTACAATTTTTGTCATCATATCTGATCCGTTGTCATCTGTGTGAATTTTCTCAAGTTGCAACATCTTCAACTCTAAGATATCACGAATCCAACAATAACGCACCTGAATATGCTTAGATCTTGAATGAAAAGTAGGATTCTTGCTGAGATGAATAGCACTCTGACTGTCACAGTATATGATGTACTTTTCCTGAGTCATTCCCAATTCTTTGAGAAATTTCTTCATCCATAGAAGCTCTTTGCTTGCTTCTGTTATAGCAATGTACTCTGCCTCAGTAGTAGACAACGCAACACACTTCTGCAATTTTGATTGCCATGACACTGCTCCCCCTGCAAATGTTACCAAGTAACCTGAAGTGGACTTTCTGATATCTACATCACCAGCCCAGTCCGCATCTGTGTAAATTTTAAGTTCAGGTCTATCAGAACCAAAACATAGACAGGCTTTGGAGGTACCTTTAAGATATCTGAGGATCCACTTCACTGCTTCCCAATGCTCTTTTCCTGGATTTGAAAGAAACCGACTTACTACTCCAACTGCGAAGGCGATGTCTGGTCTTGTGCACACCATTGCATACATTAAGCTACCGACAGCAGATGAATAAGGAATTATTTTCATCTGTTCCTTCTCTTCTTCACTTGTAGGACATTGATGAGAGCCTAATTTGAAATGACCTGCAAGTGGAGTACAAACAGGTTTCGCCTCGCCCATGTTGAACCTTTCTAACACCTTTTTAATATAGCTTTCTTGTGATAGCCAAAGCCTTTTGTTCTTCCTATCACGAACAATTTTCATGCCAAGTATTCTGTTAGCCGGTCCCAAATCCTTCATAGCAAAGGATTTATTCAACTGCAGTTTTAATCTCTGAATCTTGTTAGTATCATGACCAACAATCAACATATCATCCACATATAACAGAAGAATAATAAAATCATTAGTGGAGAATTTTCTGATAAATACACATGGATCAGACATACTTTTACTGTACCCGTGCTGTCTCATAAAGAACTGAAATTTTGTGTACCACTGTCTTGGTGCCTGCTTCAGTCCATATAGGCTCTTTGTTAATTTACACACAAAATCCTCCTTTCCTTTGACCTTGTAACCTTCAGGTTGCTCCATATATACCTCTTCCTCCAAATCACCATGAAGAAATGCTGTCTTTACATCAAGCTGCTCAATCTCCAGATCCAAGCTAGCTGCCAAGCTTAGAACAACTCTAATTGAATTCATCTTCACCACGGGTGAGAAGATCTCATGAAAGTCAATACCTTTTGTTTGACCAAATCCCTTCACAACCAATCTTGCCTTGTATTTTGGCCGTGAGCTATTTTCATCTGTTTTCAATCTGAAAACCCACTTGTTCTTGAGTGCTCTTTTGCCTGCAGGTAACCTTACTAAATCATACGTATGGTTTTCATGCAAGGAATTCATCTCTTCTTGCATGGCGTCCATCCATTCTTCACTGCATTCATGGGACACTGCCTCCTGATAACTTTGAGGTTCACCTTCATCAGTAAGCATCACATATTCATGAGGAGGATACTTTTCTGATGGCCGACGTTGTCTTACAGACCTTCTCAATTGATTATCAACTAACGGATGTGGAGCAGCTTGCTCATCTGGTTGCTCTGGTGTAGCATTTGGTATATCTCCCCCATTTCCTGTATGCGCAACAGGTGGAGTACACGACCTCAAATCAACTGGGCCTTCTTCTGGAGACTTTGCCTTTTCAATTTTCTCAAAGTCTTCGATTGTTTGATCTTCAAAGAAGATTACATCTCTGCTTCTGATAATCTTCTTGTCAATAAGATCCCATAATCTATAACCAAATTCTTCATGTGCATAGCCGAGGAAGATACACTGTTTAGTTTTACTGTCCAACTTGGATCTTTCATCCTTAGAAATGTGAACAAATGCCCTGCAACCAAATACCCGTAAGTGTTCATAAGAAATATCTTTTCCTTTCCATACCTTTTCTGGAATCTCACCGTCCAAAGGAGCTGAAGGAGATAGATTAATCAAATCAACCGCAGTTCTCATTGCCTCACCCCAGAAGGACTTTGATAATTTTGCATGAGAGAGCATACACCTGACTCTTTCGCAAATACTTCTGTTCATTCTCTCTGCCACACCGTTCTGTTGAGGCGTCTTGGGAACTGTCTTCTCAAGTCTGATACCACGTTCACTGCAGTATCTTTCAAACGGTCCTCTGTATTCACCACCATTGTCGGCACGAACGCATTTTAATCTTTTTCCTGTTTCTCTTTCAACAGTAGTTTGGAAGTGCTTGAAGATACTTAGAACCTCATCTTTGGCCTTTATTGCATAAGCCCATACTTTCCTGGAATGATCATCAATGAAAGTAACAAAGTATATAGCACCACCAAGAGTTCTATCACCCATAGAACACACATCAGTATGCACCAAATCAAGTATATCATGCTTTCTATGTGGAGGGTATTTATGAAATGCAACTCTATGTTGTTTTCCAACTAAACAATCAATACATGATTTCAGAGGTAAACCTTTAGGCAAATATTGCTTTTTAGCAAGAATATTCAAACCTTTCTCGCTCATGTGGCCAAGTCGCTTGTGCCATAGCTCTGAGGAGGATTCATGCTCCACCGCATTCACATCTCCCTTAGCAATCTTCATATGAGATCTGTAAAGAGTGTCAGTCTTATTTCCCTTAGCGAAAATAAGAGAACCTTTCGTCAGTTTCCATTTGCTACCACCAAATTGATGACAGTATCCATCATTGTCTAACTGTCCTGCAGAGATTAAATTGAATCGAAGTTCTGGAACATGCTTGACACTTTTCAACACCAGTTTGCATCCCATGTCTGTCTCTAGCCAAACATCACCAATACCTTGAATCTTGCATCTGCCATCATTTCCCATCCTTACATAGCCAAAATCTCCGCTAGTGTAAGATGAGAAGAACTCTTTACATGGAGTAACGTGTGAAGAAGCTGCAGAATCTATTATCCATGTAGGCACATCATTGGCAAAGAAATCAACATCACAAGCTATGACGACGTCATCTTCGAATGCAACTGCTGCTTTTTCTGTGTCATCTTTCTTTTCTTCATTTTTCTTTTTATATTCTTCCTCTCTTTTCAACTTTCTGCATTCTCTAATTACATGTCCAGGCTTACCACAATGATAGCATTTGACTCCTCTTGACTTTGATCTCCTTCTCGATTGATCACGATTCCATTTAGACTTGTCACGATCATTATTGCGAGAATATCTGTGCTGATTTCTCCCTCTGTTTTCTGTAACTAGTGCTTCAGAATTGACGGATGTACCTTGTTTTCTCCGTCTTGCTTCTTCATTAAACATGCTGTCTTTCACCACATCCATTGACACAACACCATTAGGAGCAGAGTTACTGAGTGAAATTACCAAGGTTTCCCAACTGTCTGGCAAGGAACTCAACAAAAGTAATGCCTGCACTTCATCAGCAAATATAATTTTCATGCTGGATAAATCATTTAAAGCTTCTTGGAAATTACTCAAATGCTCAGCAACTTTTTGTCCATCTTTATACTTCATATTAACGAGCCTTTTAATTAGAAAAGCCTTATTTACAGCTGATTTGCGTTCATATAGGCTTTCTAATGTTTCCCATAACTTGAATGCATCAGTTTCCTTTGCAACATGGTGAAAAACACTCTGATCAACCCATTGGCGGATATGCCCAACAACTTTTCTATTTAGCACATCCCAATCATCTTGAGTTTTATCCACGGGCTTCACTCCTTTCACTTTAATAGGCAGATAAAGTTCTTTGCAATACAAAATATCTTCCATCCTTGTTTTCCATATTGAGTAATTTGATGATGTGAGTTTGACCATTGTGAATGAAGTTTCTTCCATCTAATCCACACAAGAAATTACGTAAAAACAGACCAGGCTCTGATACCACTTGTTGGGATTTTAGGCTATCCCCTTTTGTGTAGATTAAACAGGAATAATTTATCTCAGACAACAAATATCACAAATAATAAATAACCAAACCCACAGAAAAACACACCACAGTTTTACGTGGAAAACCCCTTCTTTAATAAAGGGGAAAAAACCACGGGACCCAGTCCAGGCAAAACTTCCACTATAAAATAATGGGATTACAAAGCAATGTCTTCTCTAGTTAAATCTAGAGGATTTCATCATCACGATATGGATGGATTTTAACATAGAAATTAATCACGGATGGATCTCACCGAATTGAGATGACGGCAGAATTTTATCGCTTGATGGCTGAAAGAAATAACTGCCGTAGAAGCCCTGAGCACGTGAGGATTGAATCCTCTCTCCGTCGGAGCTGCTGCTGCTGTTGCTCTGAAGAGAATTACGACGACGACGGATTTTTCCTTTCTCTGGCAAGAGGAGAAGAGCTTCGTATAAGCTATGTCTCCCTCTCTCTCGCTTTTATTTCTCCCGCGCCGAAAGAGAGCGCCGAAAGCAGGAGACCAAAACAAAGAGAGCAGGTGAGGAAATTTCCAAATGAAGACGAAATGGTGGGGCCCCCACATGGACTTCACGTGGGAGGAACCCACCTAACAAGTTCTTGAAATTGGCTTCCAAAGACAAGTTTGACTGCCTTCTTCTGGATGGTTTTTCCATGTGCAGAAGAGATTTCCCAGAAAATTCGAGGCCTTGACTTCTTCAAGACATGCATTTTAATTAGTTGTGGTTGGATTCAAAAGTTTCCAAGACGTGATGGAATGAAATGGAGGGAGCTCGGCTGATGTTCGTTGAATACTTGAATTTGAAAATGAGGAGAGATTTCGACCAATTGGATAATACATGCTTTGGCTGGTCAGATACTCAAATCTTAACTCCAATGAATAAATAAAATGATGAAACATTATTCGCCCAAAAGTCAACGAATACAGAACATTTGAGGCTGCATGCAGCTCAGTGTTGTAAGGACCGGACCGGGAACCGGTCCAAATCCCGTTCGATTACCATCGGTTCGGTTCAATGGAAATAAACTGTCTGAACCGTCGAATCGACGGTCGAACCGGCTTCATCGGTTGAACCGTGTTCGACCGGTTCAGACGGTTTCCAAAAAATGAGAACCCTGCTCCTCTCCCACCCCCGGCTGCCTTCCTCCTCCACCATCTTCCACGATCGCTGGCGCACCCTTCGGCATGCTCTGCTTCTCCCTCCCCGACTCCTTCGTATGCACTCACCAGATCAGCCAAATCCATCGAATTCCCAACATGCCCATTTGAGTTTGCCTCTCTGATCTGAACGTCCCCTCCACTCTCCTCATCGCCGTTCTCCGCAAGCTCCTCCTGCTCTATTCTCCTTTGCAGCTGGCGAATCGGGTCCTGGTCTACGACTCTGCCACAGAGAAATGGGCCCGCTTTGACGGCTACGCTCCGATAGTCCGATTCCTACCCAGAATTCCCTCCAGGAAGTCGTCTTCTTCGATGGGTCTCTGCATTTCGCCACGCGGGAGCCATTCTCAATGGTGGGTTTCGACGAGGGCAGCGGCAGGTGGAGAGAATCGGCGGTGGAGCTTTCGATAAAAGCCGCTGCCAAAGGCGACCCCCCGCCGCCTCAGGTCAAATCGTCTTCCCTTTATTCAATCGGCATTCGACGGCGACGAAAGTGTGCGGCTCCTGCTTCCGGCGAACAGCAGAGCAGCAGAGCCCCCAAATCGGCGACCCTTGCTGCCGTAGCTCAGCTCATCTTCCTCTCGTCCAATCGACGTTCGTGATGACACTATGCAGCCCATTTTTCGTCGACCGGCAGAACATCAATACTGACATTAGTGGAGAGCAGCAGAAGTGTTTTGTTTTTTTGATAACAAATCATTCTCGTCTGCCTCTTTCATTTCATCCTAGCCCTCCAATTTTTTTTTTTAAAAAAATCAAAATCATGGGCCATCCACCATCTCCTTTTGCCTCACATGGAGTAGACCGCCAAAATCTATAATCCAACGTGGTTTAAGATGCTCACGTTATTTGCAAAAATAATATATTTTTTGGCTCACTTAAACACGATTATCTAATTATCATAAAAGTACCGAGATAAACAGGAAAAATTCAAGAACCAACAACTAATTAACAATGGTCAGGGCTTATTACAAATTTAAGCCTTCCAGGTTAGTTAATGTAGTTAATTTTTTTAACATTCATATTTTTCCTTTTAAAACTTGTTATTAATTTTTTCCTGCATGTTTTGTACTTATATTGTGATTCTTAAAATCTAACATATATATTTAGGATTTATGAAAATATAATTTTATTAATATATTTAATTATTTATTTAAAATTTAAAAATAATTTAATATTTATGACATTATAAATATATCATGCTGACGTCACCGGTTCGACCCGGTTCGAACCATACCAGTAACTTTACCGGTTCAATCAACGGTTCGGTTCTGACAATATTGATGCAGCTTGCAACCGCGCGAGCTTTTATCATCATCCAAAACATTTTCATCCTCTATTTCAAAAAGAAAAAGAAAAAGAAAAAAAAAAAACCCTCCTCTGCCTTCTACGACTTCCCCATCACCGTTTCCCTTGCCTTTTGCATCGTCACCTTTGTTGCTCCCCCACGCATCTTACGCCGTCTGCTTCACCTTCTCCCCCAAGTGCTGCTGTCTTGCTCGCGTTGCCGGCTCCTTCCGAAGCATTTTCTTTCACCATCTGTGCTGCCGGCCCGGTTTTCTCCTGAGCTCTCTGCCCTCTGGGCGCGGAGAGACAATGGCGGACTGACAGGGAGGTTTGAGCAAAATTTCCTTCCACATTAATTGCGTGTCAGCGCCCGCTTTTCATCTCTTAATCCAACGATTCGATTTACGCCTGCGAGTCGGACGGTGAGGAGTGGGCGGTCGGAAATAGGGGCGTTAACGACCGGGCGTAAAACATCGCGCCTCATCTGTCAATAAATAATTAAAAACAAGATAATTACAAAAAATAAAAAAGTTTTAGTATTAAAATCTTTCATTATTGTTCGGGATTTCATAAAATATATAAATTTAAAACTTTCCACTCCGTAACTATTATATTTTTTAATCATTTCTTCACATATTCTTATGTAATTATTTATTTTTCAATTATTTTTTTCATAACTATTAATACACAGGACCCTCTATTATAACTTTATTCTTTTTATTTCTCGTTACCGTTCTCATCATATCACATCATTTCTACAAGATTAAAAGCTTTTATACTAAATGTTTTTTCCAAATTTTATCAATATCAAAACACTCTCTAAAAATTATTTATTTTATCATTGTTCTTTATTGTCATCAGAACTGTTTTTAAAAGATGAAATCTAGGCCGATTAAGACTTTGGTTATATGGGAATTTGGGATAAAAAATATTATTTTAATTGGGAATAAATAAATTATGTATGAATGCGGAAACGTTGTATAGAAAATGAGAAAAGTATCTTATTATGTACTGAGATTTTTAAAAAAAAAAGAGAAATGTGAGATTTCATAGTATATTCATTCCATCCCTGTGCATCCAAGTTCTTCCGAGGAATTCTAAAAAGAGGGGATGATACAAAATAAAAATTTAAACGCTATTTCAATGACAAAATAAAGTGTGATGTCTTCTTTTCTATTATTTAATTTAATTTTTTTCTTATAAATTTCTCTTCTTTTGTTTAACATATTTGAGACAGAAAATTTCTAGAGTTTTCTTATATACGTTTTCCTTTCTTATATTTTTTATGTAATGTAATATTTTGTTTATTAGTAATTTAATTTTACCTCATACGTTATTTTAACATTTATTTCCTTCATTTACTATTACAACATTATAGAAAAATATCTATTTTTATTTATTTAATTTATAATCATTATTAGTGAAGTACAAACCAAATTAGCATCGTTTAGTCATTTTTGTTACAACAATTAAGATTTTAAAACTATTAATCAAGCGTGTATTGAGGTTAGCTAAAGTAAGAATTCTTTTTTTAGACAAAAAGAAAAATTCTTTACGTATAAAAGATCTAGGATTTCAAGTTTTTGGCGACGATGAAAACGATGACAGCTGAAAAAGCAATATATATGAGTTCGGTGAGAAGTTTCTGCCGATAGATATATCGACTAAACATTAAGGCAAGAGACACCCAACGCATGGATGGAAACATATACGGATAGAACAAAAAGCAGAAAAAGAAAGTGATTTCTGGCAACACGACGAAATTTCGACTGCTTTCAGATAGAATTTTAAAATTCTTTTTTTAAAAAAGCATCAACATAATTTCAAAGAATATTATCTCTTCCAAATTATACAAGATTCTTAGATTGAATTTGTATTACCATTCTCAATACAAATTTTCAATTCTCAATATAGCTTTTTAAATTTTTAATACAATTTTTCTCATTTTCAATATAATTTTACTCATTTCCAAAAGATTCTTAGATTAAATTTGTATTACCATTCTCAATTTCTAATATAATTTTACTTATTTTCAATATAATTTTACCCACTCTCAATATACATCGTTACATTCTTATTCCAGATACAATTTCGATTCAAAAATCTTACATGATCTGAAACACGCACTAAAAAAAGTATCAAATGATGGAATTATATAGACGACAAATTATTTTCATGGATAGAAAATCGCAACGATCACCTACCTTTTGTAACTAATTGCACCCTAATGGACAAAATAACTGTAAAAGTCATATTTTCTTTATAAATATAAGTTGCATTTAATGATTAAAAGAAGAAGAATTTCTGCTGAGCAACCAATTTTCCAACTGTCTAAGTTATTCAGTACTGTCTAACCAATTTTCCAACATTTTAAAGAAGTTTCTAAGTACTTAATTTTCAAAGTTGCAAGTCTTCAACTCTTTTCTGTGTTGTGCTTCAAAGAATACACATCTACGAGTAATAATTTTTATTGTATTGATTTATTATGATAATTTTACTAATATTGAAGACAAAGTCCAAAAATAGCAAAATAAGAATTGCTCGAGTGCTGACACACGGTGTTTTGTTATGTTGTATTGACATCCAATAAAGCTTTATGTAATAAGGCTGTAATTTGTGGTGGTTATTGAAATAATATATCCATATATTGGTGTGTACTTAAAAGAGTAAAATGTGATGGTTGTACCGGAAATACTATATATTAAGTGTGTCTTTGTTAAAAAATAATAGTTTTTACCTGAAACTTTTTACTCTCAATAATAACTACTTTGGGTGTGTTTGGTTACACGCAAAACATGTCAATGAAAACTTTTCAATCAAAAACTTTTCACTTCCCATAACTACCTTATTTTTTAATTATTTTTTCACATTTTCCTATATAAACAACTCTCCTTTTCAATCATTTCCACACAAATACCCATACAACTACCCTATCTATTTTAACTTTATTCTTTTTACACCTCATTATTACGCCTATCATATCACATCATTTTCTATCAACTTGACAGCTTTTACTCTGAAAAGTTTTCATCAAAAAGTTTTACCTCCAACCAAACGCACCCTTTATTTTTTAATTATTTTTCACATTTTCCTATATAAATATATAAAATATCTTAATTTTCAATCATTTGACACAATTACCCATACAATTATTAATTTATCTATTTTAACTTTATTTGTCATTATCTCTGTTATATCATATCATTTTCTCTCATTTTAAAAAATTTTACACAAAAAAATTTTCAACAAAAGTTTCCAAAACACATTCTAAATTGACTATTTACTATCTCATGCATGATATTTACTTGGTGCACTGATCATAAAAAGAGGATATTCATTTCCGAATTTAAGTAAGCGATTAAATTTTAGGAAGCATTTGGGAATACATTTAGTGGAAATTGATTTTTTACTCTTCTTTCTACTCGCATTTTGCATGACATCCTAGTCAAATGACTGTCATATATTTTTATTTTTATTCATATATTTCAATCAATTTTCTCATAGTTAGCAACACAAGTACACTGTATATTCTTGCTTTATCCTCACATTATTTTTACCGTATTATATTATTTTTTACTTTTCAAAATTTATTTTATTTTCAATTTTTCATTCTCACCAAAATTACTAATTCCCAAAACTTCCTCAAGTTACATTTGCAGACAAACAAAAGAAAAAATGCAACTTCGATACTTTTTTATGTGATGTAATTTGTTAACTACTTACCTATTCTAATTTTGTATTATTATCTCAAATATTCCATTTTTTTACATCCTTTCATGTAAGTAACTCATCTATTTAGAAGATAATTGTGGCAATCGATGTTGACCCTCTAGCCAAGAGGTGTTGACGGAGCAGCTGCAGATGAAGAGGCAGTGCGGAGGGTGGCAACAATTATGTTGCAGTGGAAAAGTGCTAAACCCCAAAGCCAATTGGCATGGTTGCGAAAAATGGACATGTTATTAATGATGTCCTTTCACCATTCGATGTGATAGATTTGATTTCAACAAATCGTTCTTCCTGGAATTCACGCAACAGAAATCAAACAAGGAATTTTTAACTCTTTATCTATTTGCAATTCCATCCACTAATGCTCATTTTAAAATCAAGTTAGGCTTGGTTTGGTTAAAAGGTGATTGCAAAAAATGGATATTTTACAATCATCTCAACTAATGTTATAATTATGTCCTAAGACATTTTAACAATCTTCACGTAACACTCTCATAAAATATTTAATAATATTCCTATAAAGTTTCCTATTTTCCCCTATTCCGTGGACGCCTCCATGAAACCAGAGAGAATGGTGCCACCGTGACTAGGTCCGGTGTCAGCTTATATGCATGCCCGAACGTTGTACCATGACACCAAGCATCGTGGCGAGTTTAACCTCTTTTTAATATATCATTTAATATGAGGCCTGTTTTTAAAAGGACTTTATTTTTGTATTTTAATTTATTTTTTACAGTTTATAATCTTATTTAAGATTAATTTCGAATATATCTACTACTTTTACTCTTAATTACAAATATACCCATGGAGTTTAAAAATTTTCACATATACATACTAAGTATTTCATTAATTTCAAATATGCTCAATGTGACCATTAGGAACTTTTAATAATTTTAAAATCCCAAAATACTCTTGGTTGATCTAGTATCCATTGTTATTGGCATCATATCCAAATCGTTAGAACTTATTCTACATAGCTTTTCTTTCGAATTTGATGGGTTTTCGTCATATTGTGCAATTTTTGTAATAGTCGAATGACTATTATTATTAAATAATAAGCGACATTCATTATCAAAAAAATAATAAGTGGCATTATGGACATTTTATATAATGAATAATATTTAATTGTGCATCACAGAATAGGTATGAATGAAATTTTAGCCGTACTTACTGGGTATATATAAAAGTCTTCACACTTCATAGATATATTTGTAATTAAGGGTCAAGATAGTGAGTATATTTAAAATTAACCATTTTATTTATTTACAAAGTTATTTTCATCGCTATTGAAAAGGTTTTAGTGTTTCTAAGTATGTCTTCAATTTTATGCAAATCTTGTAAATATATATACAAATTTTGAAAAAGTCATGATATGTTTGCAACCTTGAATCGACCAAATCTTGTAAGTGCTGATATAGAAACGGAAATTTTGCATCATAAATCTTCTAACTTTACTTATTAGCATTTTGAATTCCGAAATTTGTATATTAGCATATTAGACTTTCGAAATTTTAGTCTTTGCGTTTTAAATATTCGCCCCTAATGGCGTTAAAAAATATTGTTAAACTCAATTGTAATGTTGAAAATATCCTTATATCTATATGAAAATCAAAGTGGCTATGACCAAAAACCAATATCATCTTCCCGAATGTCATCACATCCTCAGAATCTTAAGGCTCAATTATGCAAATAATGTTGATTTTTTTCCATGACTGTTTTACTTTTCGTATAAATATAAGCATATTTTCGATATTACACATGAGTTTAACAACATTTTTTAACACCATTAGGAGTGCAGGTTTAAAATGCAAAAATTGAAACTTCAAAGGTTTTAATATACTAATATGCAAACTTCGAGTCCAAAATGTTCATACGCACAATTAGAGGGTTTGTGATGCAAATTCCCCCTACACAAACACCTAAAGAAAAGTTTAGTGCTTCAATTAAAATGAATCATGTACGCATACTCTTTTTGCTAAATATGAGGAACGAAAATAAAGAATAATAGCTTAGTTGGTTTATTCTTATATTAATTTAGTCTGTAAGAGTATTCCGGCCATCCATTAAAATGTAATAACTGTTTATTAAAATAGATTTTGATGCCAACTACAAAATTTGAAATATTTTAGATGTGTTCAGAAAGTTATAAAACTTTTGAATTTTTTTTTAATATAAATATTTTTGAAATGTGAGAAAATGATATGATACGATGAGGGTAATAATAAAAAATAAATAAAATAAATTTAAAATAGTTAGGTTAATTGAACTGTGATTCTACACAGCTGGCCACATGGGGGCCCCCATGCGTCCGGCCGAATAACCTATTTTTTATATTTTTTTATAAACATGTAAAGCTATGTGTATTTAACCCATAAATCGATTTTTACCAGTTTTGAATGCTTGTAAGTATTTTTTAATTTTTAAAAATAGTGACATTTTTCATAATTTCTTAGTCATAAAATTACAAAAACGTCAATGTATTTAAAAATAAAAAAATACTTAAGGGCATCCAAAAATGATAAAAATTGGTTTATGAGTTAAATACACCTAGTTGTATATATTTATAAAAAATAAAAAAATAAAAAAATAAAAAAATAAAAAATAGGTTTTTTGGTTGGATGCATGGCTGCCGCACCCAATCACCCATTGGGTTAATTTTGTAGTTAGTTGTGTAAAAATGATTAAAAAGTAGGATAATTATGTATGAGAAGTGATCTTGTTAACCCTGGCTAAGCAAATGCTCCACTTAGCGTACCTCAAAAAACTCATTTAAAAATATTTTTTTGACTTTTTTCTGTATTCACTTGTTTATCTAAGTGTATTTAACATATAAACTAAGTTTTACCATTTTTGGATACGTGTATGTATTTTTTTGATATTTTTAAATATCTATGTGTATATTTGTATTTAAAATATCTCTGTGTTTAAAAATCTTAAAAATATATATATACATATCCAAAAATAATAAAACTTGGTTTATATATTAAATACATTTAGATAAACAAGTATATGAAAGAAAATAAAATAATATTTTTAAATAAATTTTTTTGAAATGAGCAAAGCGGAACATTTACTTAGCCCGGGGTAACATGATTATTTTTCATTATGTAAAAAAATACAAAGAAATAATTAAAAAATACAGTACTTGTGGAGAATGAAAAATAAACAAACATAATTCGGGTAGAGATTTAGGAAAATGATTATTGATTAGAAGGACAAAGATTCAATATCAACAATCATCGTGGGATTTGTGCAAATTACTCCTCTGGTCATCGACTCAACCCTAGTCCTGGATTGGACAAGTGGAAGCGCGGACGTGTGTCCATCCATCCTCTATCACTATTATCGATCATCGAGCCGTGTGGAAAAATAATGATGCCAGAGCCAGAGCATTCGAATTGGACCATATGCGCTATAGTGGGGTTTGATACCCCATGTGCTGAATTTTTTTTTTTTTTTTTTTTTTTTTTTAAGATCCCCCATGTGCTGATTTTTTTTCTACAATAGATACCCCATCTGCTATGAGTACCATCAATATGTTAAAATTTGGGTCAGGATTTATGCACTCGGTTACTTCTTAAAGTATTGTTATCAAATTCTATCATAAAAAAATATTATTAAAATTTGGGTAATGATTCATGCAATGGGTTGCCTGTTAAACTTATTATTTTCTAGGCTAAATCAATTAATATTCTACTCATATATGCTTATTACGATTTAAAAATTAATCAAAGTAATTTGTATATTCTAAAAAATTCAAAATTACCTGAATAAGGAATATTGAACTTTGAATATGGACATATAATCCGGATAACTTTCAAGAATAGATGAAGTTGTAAAAATAGTTGTGATTTCGTATCAAGAAGCGGCATATACTTTGTTGTTTTCTTCTTGGATGAAATTTAACGATCCTTTTTTTTTTTTTTTTAATCTGAACTTTTCTTTCTAGGGCAGTTGGATACTTGGATAGAAACGAATTCAGATTTTCAGTGAAAATCGAGTCTTAATGCGACATGTACTCACTCTCAATCCGTTGATTAGTAGTATTTTTTTCAATAATAACTTATTTAATTTCTCTTTATTGGTTTGATGGTCGGTATCATCTCCTAACATTATTTTTCATTTACAAAGGAAATTATATTTCTCCCTATCTAAACAACTTCAAATAAATTTCCAAATCCAACAACATTTGAGGTTGTGTTTGGTATTTAATAAAATTTTTGAATAAAAAATTGTTTATGCATTTTTTTTAGAAACTGAAGAAATGACATGATATAATAAAGATATTGATGAGAAGTAAAAATAATAAAATTAAAATAAATGAGATAATTATATGAAAAGTTGTAAAGAAATGATTGAAAGGTAAGATTATTGTATAAAAAGTTGTAGAAAACAATTAAAAGATAAGAAAGTTGCATAAAAATGAGAAAAATGATTAGAAACAGATTATTACAAAGGAAAAAAATTATAGAGTATGTTTAGAAAGTATTAAAACTTTGAAGGTATGTTTGAAAAATAATAAAACTATTGGATGAAAAAATTTCATTGTAAAAGTTTTTAAAATTTAAACAATGATTTAATATGAGAAGAGTTTGGATGAAGACAAAAAAAAAATAAAGTTAAAATGGATAGGCTAATTGTATAAAAATGATTGAAAAAGATAGTAGCTGTATGGAAATATGTGAAGAAATGATTAAAAAATATGATAGTCGTCCCGAATGAAAAATTTTATGTGTGTTTAAAAAGTTATAAAACTTTTGGTGAAAAATTTTTGATGTAAAAATTTTTGAAATAAAATAAAATAATATAATATGATAAGAGTAATAATGAGGAGTAAAAAAAATAAAAATAAAACATATAGGGTATGATGTAGATATATGAGTTGTTGTATAAAAATAATTCAAAAGTACGATAGTTGTATAAAAAAAGTGAAGAAATAATTAAAATATTAGATAATTGTGAAAAATGAAGAAAAATTTTAGTTAAACAAACACATCATTATATTTAAAAGTCTTATTTTAAAAAATTTTATTGTTAAACAAATACCTCCTTAGAAGAAAACTTTTTGGTGTAAAATTTTTTAAAATAGAAGAAAATAATGTAATATGACAGGAATAATAATGAAAAGTAAAGAAAATAAAATTAAAATAAATAGATTAGTTACATAGTTAATTATGTAAAAATGATTTAAGAGTAAAATAGTTGCATAAGAAGATACGAAACAATAGTTAAAAAATAGGATAATTTTGAAAAACAAAAATTTTTAGATTGAAAATTTTCTATTTGAAAAGTTTCAAGTGTATCCAAACATTCCCTTAAATGTAAAAATTTTAAAGCGTACCAAACATACCCTAAGTGTTAAAACTTCAAAAACTAAACGATTCTATACAGAAAATTAGGCTGATATATGCATTATAAATTGTGTTTGCGTAATATAGAGAATCCAACTGGCCAATTCAGCGGTTGCCATGCAGCATGAACCCACCCTCCAGAAGTGCTAGGGAAGGCCCAAAATACCAGGTCCACAACTGTCCATTGTAGGAAATGTAAGCAGGCAATTGCAGTGTAATTTTCTAGGCTGAACCTCTTCAATTACTTGAGCACAAGCGAAGCAACTCCACTTGCATTTTATCCACATTTACGGTTTACCAACCTTATAACATCTACTTTGTCCTCTTACTTTATTATCTTCTCCAATAAAAAGCTCAACTTAATATCATCGTATTTCCTGCTGATGCCATTTACGAGATAATCAGAACCTAGCACGGGGCTTGCATCTCTCAACCATGCCAAAAACTCTCTTCGAAAGACGGTTATATGGAGCAGAGACGCTTGCAGCCTGACTTCCGCAGCTACGTACGATTCAATTAATAAATAGGCTTCTTCTTATACTACTACATACAACTGGGAAAGGATCGTGAAAAATGAAGAACTCACATCTTTAGTGGCTCCAGCCAAACGCATCTTTATTGGGTTTTACTTTATAGTAGTGGCATTTCATTAGACCAGCAGCCGAAAACCAAGAGAAACATGCATGCATGATCATACAAAGTACAAACTGAGCCGTCAATTTCACAAGTATCAGAAGGTAATCAATGTCAACCTGTCGAACTTGGACACCTTCCTCAGCATGCCATGAAATTCACTTGCCCGTGCTTCTAAATTCCAAAGCTAATAAGCAAAATCACAGTTCAACGGTTCAATGCTGGGAACGAACAGCAGTTCAGCCTTTCGCATCAAGGACCACTACAATGGGCATTCAAAAAAAAAAAAAAAAAAAAAGGCAGTTTCCTGTACTGTGAAAGCGGCTAAATCAAAAGCATGAAGTTATTACCACAACCAAGCAGTAGACTCCTATGTTGACATAGCACCAACCCAAATATGGCTTATTAGCAAACAAGTACCATGATTCTATCCAATTCTCAGCTTAATTCATGATTGCACCTTAAGTCATTATCATCAAACTTTCCAGGTTGAAAAAAGAAAAAAAGAGGACAATGCACCACAAGAAAGTTCCCATAAACCACACCATGAGAAAAGCCCCCCCGCGCCCTTTTCTTCAAGATCAAACACCTGCAAAGTAACCACTTCTCTCATAAACTAACATCAATACCTAAATAACACAACATTCTCGTACAAAAAAATATTTAGAAGATTAATGCCATCTACCCAAACAATATTACCAAATGATCTTTTCAGACTAGTCTGAATTTTTTTTAATAAATATGTTAATCTAGTTGTATTTATTTTATAAATCAAGTTTTACCATTTTTGAACATGTGTAGATATTTATTTTGGATTTTTAGTACCCCTATTTTTAAAAATCCAAAATAAATATCTACACATGTTCAAAAATGGTAAAACTTGATTTATAGATTAAATACAACTAGACTAACATATTTATAAAAAAAAAAAATTTTGGATCGGTCTGAATCATGTGGGGCCCATTTCAGCGATGCTGCATCGGTTGCTGCACCTGAATATTTCTGTGTGTATATATATATATATATATGTTTTAGACTGGTCAAACAAGATCACAACTCTATTATCATCATATGGCTTTGGAATCCCGGAAGAATAATAAGTTCATAGAATTTGAATGCTCAAAAGAACGCCAAGGTTTAATAAAAATATTATACTAACCAACTCCCTGTTCTTGAAAAGATCCCCACCAAAGAAATTCAAAGCCTGTTTGATGCTAGTTTTGTACTGTACTGGAAAGTAAATATGTAATGGTACATTGTGAAAGAACAAAATAACCCAATGAAAGCAGTCACCATCCAAATTTAATACATGTTGATTAGATATAATTACCATTAGCACAGTAACCACTGCATTTTACTTTCCATTACAACACAGTAAAGAAAGGACTATAAAACTGGTGCAGATGGTTATAACTTCCCTTCATATAATATTGCATCAAAACCAAACAGACTTCAGAAGGTCAGCGATTAGGTAATGCATATCGTATTAATAAACAAACTTGAATTTCCAACAATTGAAACTAGAACAAGCCAAAATAAACCCCAAATTAATTGCATAATCCACATCAGAAATATGTGATCAATTAGAAACATAGCCATTCCTCAAGCCACACTGGAAATTCTAACTGCAAGCAGTGCAACAGTGAGTTATATAGGATTGATTCTAAGATATGCAACATAGAAGCTATGTTGGTTTTCCGAAGCTGATAAACATTTCGAAAACAAATAATGCTAATCCCGGAAAACCTAATTCTCACTAAACAGGCTGGTGTAAATGCATTAACTAGAGGTAGTTTGGTTTCATTAGTTCATTCCATAGAAATCCCCAATAGAATGACTTGATGGTTGATTTTCTTGGTTGGAATCTCCTATGCGCTGCATTTAATGGTAGCTATTCTCCAATTTCTGAAAACTGAAAGAAAATACAAAAACCTTCCCCGTTTTTATATTTGAGAGAGAAAATCTGTTTACAAATATGAGACTTTGAATAATAGCAACAAAAGAATTTCATGGTGTTTCTCGGCAATGGGTAATATTTAGAATCAATGAAGAAGAAGAATAACATCAGTGACATTCTCTGTCAAGGAGGGAGATGATCGGGGATCAGGAACAGTTTCTTGTGAAAAACAACAAGAAGAGACAACTTTCGAAATTCCATGAGTCCATGACCTCATTGTAACAATGATTTTCTTGGCATGCATGTGCCATCCTGTTTGCCAAATGTCTTTTCCAGTGGATTTTATCACAACAACTTGCCATTGCACTTCTCCTAAAATTTAACCAAAGATTCTTTTCTGCTGTAAAGAGATGCATCTCAGATTTTCAAAAACTTCTTTCGGTGAGCAGCAAAAGGGAATCACTTGAAAGTATTATTTATCATAAATTAGCAGTCCAGAAATGTTTCTTTTTCCACCAAAAAGCATTTTTTTCCTCATTATAAACAGATGCTGGCAAGGTAAAAGAAAATGATAAGGACTTTGAGAGGTAAAAAAGGGTATTAAACTTGCATGCCTCAAATGCAAGTGATACAAGGAAAAAAAGAAGGAAAAAAAAAAAAAGAAACTTTCCCACGATTCTTTTCAGATGAGAAATAACCATTCACTCTAAAAGAATAGAGGCAAGGCTTTTGAGAAGTAAAAGGGTATTGCATGTACAAAACTTCATAATGACAAACCAAAATGCAGAAATCTCATCAGATTAGTGAAACAATCGCATAAGATCTTGACACATTAAAGCCTGGGAAATGAAGTTAACCTGCAGTTGATAGGTTTAAGTCATTATGGATCATGTCAGGATAAAAAATTAATATTGAATTAAAGATTACAATTCCAGAGAGATGACAGGGGATAAGGATTGATGCTATCACGATTTTCTTCTATTCATTTTCAAGTGAATTTCTTAACGAGTTTTTCTATGAGCATCATCATTGAATTGATCAGAAAGGGGGTGCTTGAAATTAGACAATTGCAATGACTATACAAATAAAGATGGAAAATATAAAACACCTGTTTCTATAAAATGTTCTATTTGTCAACTATCTCAAAGAAATTAACGGTGCATTAATATCACAACCGGAGACGACGGGGAAAAAGAAATGAACAAAAAAAAAAAAAAAAAAAACCTCAACTTGCCAGAATACGATGATTTCTAGAGGGTGAAGGATGCGAAATTGCACCTCAAATGAGGCGAGGAAATCAGTGAGCATGAGAGCTGGAGGAGGAGTGATGTTGCTGAGAAGGATAGAGCTTGTTGTAAGCGGCTTCTCCGACGAGGTAGATTCCAAAGGCGACGATGGCGATGCCGAGGCCGGGAGTAGCGTGCCTCAGCTGGTTCGACAGCTTAGGATGCTTCCGCCATTCGTCCCTTCGCTTGAAGAACTCTCCCGTCGGACCCAGCGGCTTCGCCATCGCTTCTCTGTTGCGATCGTTTCTTCTTCTTCTTCGAGGGTTCCCAACGGAGGATGTTAGCGTCTGACTTCGACTGGGGATGATGCACCGGCTGTTTTCTTCAGCTTGAGAAATGGGTTTGCTGCACGCCGATGAATGGCTCTTGATGCGCAGCCACTTTTTTTTTTTTTTGGGATAATTCCTTAAAATGACTTTTAAAATATTTAATACATTATACTAATAATTTATTATCATCAATTGATTCGTGTTAAGATTAAATTATCACAATTAGAAAATTTTAAATGGACAAAATCGTCTTTTCAAATGAATAGATAACGGTTATATTAATGACATAAGCATAACAGAAATTTAGAGTAAAATGTTATAAGTATAAGAGAAGTTTATGAAATGTCATGGATATATTAAGAATTATGCACAATTGTTATGCGTACGAGAGGAATTATTATTTTTTCACTAGTATTACATACCCAGTAACATCTGTATTACAAATCAATTTCATTCACAACTTTTACTAAAAAGGGATTTTTTTTTTTAATACTCTCACACTCAGGGAGACCAACTATAAAAACCCTCGTTACCTGGGAGACATGTACAAAGAGATACAAAATTCCCACACAATACAAAACCTGATACCTGTGATGCACAGCCACTTAAGTGATAATTTTAATGATAAATGATTTTATTAACTAGGGTTAAGTAAAAGAAATGATCCTATTAGCTAGATAAATGGGTCCAAAAACCTAGTCTTTGTTTTTTAGAAATTTTATTTATAAACATGTTAATCTAATTATTTTTCATCTATAAATCAAGTTTGACTATTTTTGAATATGTGTATATATTTATTTTTTATTTTTAAATACAAGGGTATTTAAAAATCCAAAATATTATTTAAAAATGACTTGAATATCCTTGTATTTAAAAATCCAAAATAAATATATACTCATATCCAAAAATGTTAAACTTAGTTTATAAATTACGTACAATTATATTAACATATTTGTAAAAAAAATAGGTTTTTGGACTAGCCTGAAGTCACGGGATTTAAGACCAGTCTAAGAAAATTGGTCCTTATATATTAAATATACTTAAACCGTAATTATGTTCTCGTTTGCCCCGGCTAACAAATTGATTTACAATTCCCGTTACTTTATAGCCAAAATATTACTGGTCTCATATGCGAATTCTAAAAATTTGTTGGGCTGGGTAACGTGCATCATCTATCACCGTTTCCGGACCATCAATCAAGGCTCATATCTAGTGATGCATTTTTCCGGTTCCGAATATCCGATCACCAGGATTTATTACTGGATATGATATGTAGTTGTCCTCTGACTGAGTTTGTCTGACCACAATCCTTCGAAGTTAGTTAATTGCAAGCAAAGACTTTCGTCTTTGCATATTTACAAATTAGACCCTCTATGTCATTTGACTTTTCAAAATTAATCCTGTTAATTGTCAAAGGAATATTCGTCCAGCTAGCGCTGCCAATTCCATTACTGCAGCTTCTTGATTGTGAAAAATCCACTGTTTTAAGAACCGAAGGACCATGATCTACTCATGTTACAGTTAACCAGTTTTTCCAATTCAAGCACCGGTTTGCAACAGTTGAACTGAAAAAACTGATAAACGTTTAGTATTCAAAACATCTACACCATGTATCATTGATCGTCATGTCGGATAGACAACATGGAAACTTGTGCAGGATAAAAGATGATACCTCTTAGTAAATCTGGCTTTCCTTTCTAATAAAAATTTCAATTACATGCCACAAGCCTTAAATTTAAAAGCTAGTGGTAAATTTGAAGTCATCTCATTTGTCCCTTTTTATTGTTACATCATGAAAATTGACCAAAACATACTAATAAGAAAAATAACATTCCCCCAAATTCCTCGCGTTTTTGGATTAATAACTCCATTTCCCAATGTACACAGATTTTCGGATGAACGAATGCTTTCTGCAATTCATGGGTCATCTCCTGAATCTGTTTTCAATTATCTTAGGTTTCGCACGCTGCCCAAACCATAGAAGACGCCCGGCCTTATGGGATCTAATGGGGGTTCCTGATTTAACCTGGTCATTAGATAAATAAAAGAAATAAATAAATCAAATTCCAAAAATGAGATTTCTCCAAAAAAGTAATGAAGATGAACCACTGGCAGTGGACTACCTTTCCCTTGCATGGTTTCGTGGTTTTCCAACACAGAAGACCATTGCAGCCAGGTCCTGATTCATAGCCACTGCGAAGAGAGCATTGGGAAGTGATGAGAGATGAAGCACAAATTGCAGTAGAGAGGCCTAAATTAGATATAAATGTGATGAGTGTCTAATTTAAACAAAGAATATGGAGAATGAGACCACTGGAAATGCTGCCTGGCAGGTGTACAATTTGGCTTGAAATAGAGGAACGGCTGTTACCTGATATGGTACATCCCACAAAATTGATACAAAAAAACACAACCTTAGTAAGCCTTTTTTCAGATGAAAGATTCAAGGTTATGTTTGCACACATAATTGTCTGACCGGCACTTAGCCACACAAATCACTCCTAAACCTCCAAAGCTTGTAGAATGAATGAGTAGTAGGTTTGCTATGCCTTTAAAAGCTTATTTCAATTGAAATATATAAGGAGCAGCAGATCTGAACATCAGGAGGTAACCATGCAGATGGTACCAACGATGCAACAAATAGTCAACCCAGCAGATCTAGACATGCAGTAGATTTTAGCCTGCTGATTTTAGAGCAACTGTTTGTTTTTTTTAGAGGCAGTGGGTGCAACAGAAAGAAGTAAACATAATCTGAGGCAACTCACAGGTTCTCTTTGTCAAAACTGGCTGCAAAAGCATTTCTGTGCAATAAGCTTGGAGACATGGCATAGTGATCAGCCTTTTTACAGCTTTGATCCCCTTGGTCTCGACCTTGATTAATCTTCAAGGATTTAATATCATGGTTGAGTTCATCCTCCCAATGCTTGGAGGACACAGATACATCCATTGTAGATGCCGTTTCCTCCTGATGGGAGATACCATCCTGTGGCAGCACTTGATTCCTCTCAGGTTTTGATTGACCAAATGATCCTGGTGTCCCTTTCTCTGTAGCTTGTAGCCATGCATTTTCCAGTCTTTGCTCATCAATAGCAGACCGTATAGTTTGGAATGGCATCTCTTGACTTCTCTCCTTGCTGGTTGATACCACATTATTTCTGTCAGCAGATAAAGCAGTGGCTGATTGGAAGCTTTCATCAGGAACCAAAGAGCCATTGCACGAATCTAGAGTTCTTCGAAGTAACACTTCAGAACTACTAAAGCTTTTTCTGTGTAGTCTGAGTAGCTCCTTATGTGAGACCTGATCATCAGGATTATTAAGTTCATTACATACGTCTTTTCCCTCCTTGTCCATCATCTCAAGTACCTGGATCGGCTTTTGTTCTATTGATTCTGGCCGCAACTCTGCTTGTTTTGATGGGTTTGTTGAACTCTCCCAGTTTTGCAGGAGTCCTATTCTGACTTCAACATCATGTCTCAGAACCGTTTCAAATGAATTTGTAATGCTGCTCAAGAATCTCTCAGCTCTGGATTTGATATCTCTATCGCCAAATGCAATACATACAATGAAAACACCTGCACAAAGTAGCAGAGAAAATTCAAAACAACTTTAAAGATCAACATGGCCAAGTTTGTTTAACACAGTTTGAGGAACACACATGAAAAAGCTGACACAAGAAATTGGACGCCCATGCTGCACAGACGAATCTACCAGCCTACAACAGGTTCTTACTCAATTCAAGATTGCTATGATCTTCAGATTGGGTACCACCAGCAAGTCTACATCACCGTGGCTAATAAACATAAATTCTGTGGAAATGACTGGTCTCACCTTGGTCTGCTCAATTTTGCCAGGATTCAAACACCAAAATGAACTCAAATGCCTATTGAAAGCTAAAATGCAGATTGCGCAAGCCTCAGAGTTGGTGCTTTGAAGTTCCAACTGCCAGGCTAGGGTCTGCCTCAACCTTGCTGGCAAAAATTAGAAACTGGGCTGAACTTAGCCTCAGCATGGAAATGGAGACGATTATTCTGAGCTTGAGCACAGTCCATAATTTACTGACCAACCCAACCTTGGACAAGACCATGTACTTAATTAGGTGATGCCCCATTCTCTGCAACACATTATTGCAATATTTCATGAAATAGGCCCACACCTAGTGGGCTACTTGTGACAGATATGTATTTTGCATGTACCACAATAGCTGACTTAATAGAATGCCAGAGATTTTTCACTTGATTGTAGCTTTCAAGCCTGATACTCCAGCAAAATCAGACCTAAGAAGTAGGAACATCACAAACCAGCAACCATTTGATGGCCCAATTTGGTTGCACTTACATTAAATATCTGATACTAGGCACCTGGGCATCACAAATTTGATGGATTAGTGCATACCTTCATCTTCTGAAATTGACAACAGCTTGCCATGGTCATACAACAATTGTTTCAATGTCTTTGAATGGCATCTTTCTATGCAACATCTCCAAATCTCCTCCAGTTTAAGAGGGTTCACACATCCAATGCCCATATTTCCTACAACAGTCTCCATATGAGTGGAATGCAAAGCAGTGCCCTCTGGAGATTGGCCACTCGGTGGCAATGAGTTTAAACTAAAGTGTTCTGCCATCGATCTGCTGGATGTCAAATCAACTAGAGGGCTACAGTCGCTAGTGACTGTTCTAAGCATTGATGCTGAACGAGATTTCCACAATGTATTCGAAGCATCAAGCTTGTTCCCATTTGTTAAAATGTCTGCGCCAATATCCAATGAGTCATCCTGCAATTTCTTTTTGGTTAATTTGCTATTTCTGCTTGAATATGTTGGTGCTGGTGAACATCCAGATCCAAGCTGTAGAAGAGCCGCAGTAAACCATGTTGAGCGCTCACTCGAAACTCTTAGCTGCTTTTCTGCTTCTGACAGAATTTTGAGAGCTTGCTTCAGTCTCTCCAACTCCACTTCAGTCACTGAAGGATGATTACCAAGCAAGAGAAAGGGACAATCAGATAGTTGTAATTTAGAGTCAAACCTCAAGTATTGTACTCTTTGAATAAGTTTTACAAGATATTCCATTCGTTTGTAGACTTTCCAGTCGATAATAAAGTTCCATGATGAAATGATAAAATTTTATCCAACTGGAATTGTTCTCAGAAGTCAGAAGCCATAAGGACAAAGGCACGTGTTATAATTTCATGACTGGTGCATGAATACATGGAATGACAATGACCAAGAAAGAAAAGGGCAAGACAGATGTGTATGTTGTAAATGACATCAGCATGGATGTATTCTCAAATCAACACAGCACCAAGTGTGCACAAACGCCAGTCAACAGATGCACTCCATCACTACATGCCATTCAGGGAATGGCTTCTATATTATTGCGAACATATGCAAGGAAAACAATCATGTGCAGTAACCAGTGCTAACTAAAATAAAGTTGAAATTCAATAAAATATAATTGGGGATCTACTTACGACTTCTCCCACCAAATGATGAACCACCACCCTTGGAATCAACCAGCCGATAAGTACCAGCAATGATATCCATGATAAGGCCTGCTAGTTGAGACATCAAAGCCATTGGATCAACACCAGAGTTCATTAGTTCTCTAGCTCTTTTCACTGTTTCTGCAGTTTCCGATGACATAGCTAACTCCAAAAGGTCAAGTAATTTCTCATCTGAAACAACTCCAACCTAGCATGAATGTTTCATAACTTGGTAAGAATTTTTCACACAAGCAAAATAAGCAAGTTTATTAAAATATTGCATTATCTTCAAAAGCATAGAATAATTGGTCCTGCATCCAAAAGACTGTTAACTTGGAATCGCATAGTCATCAGTGTTTAATTAGAATTAAAATGCTGGTATTTTGTGACATCAAATAATTCTTCCAATAAAAGCAGTGAATCTTTCTGTTTAATTGATTTGCAAACAGCTGAAACAACAGCTTGGCATTTAAAAAACTGGGCTGAATGGTATCAGAAAACTTCCAAAATGTAGGTACTAGGTAATAGCTCTAAACAGACTGAAAGCATTATTGCATGGACAAAATTACCAGATCATTGACTAGAGAACTAGTGATCCTTTTGCCCAGAAGACTCAGTTGCTCTAACATCATTTCTGCATTGCGCAGTGAACCATCAGAATTTAAAGCAATCAGATCCAGAGCATCTGCTTCAATATCCAGATTTTCTGTAGCTGAAAGTTTCTTCAGTCTGGTTACTATATCAATGTCCTTGATCTTGGGAAAAAGGTATCTTTGACACCGTGATAAAACAGTTCGAGGCAAGCTGTCCGGATCAATAGTTACAAATACAAACACAACTCTTGATGGCGGGTCTTCAAGGAACTTCAAAAATGCCGACCATGCCTTGGAAGGTAACATGTGGCACTCATTGACAATAAAGACTTTGTAATGTGAAAATGGTGGTTTGACCGACAATTTCTTTAGAATATGCCTAACTTTGTCTAAGCCAGTCTTGTTAGTCGCATCCACTTCCGTCACATTTATGCTTTTTCCAGATATACAGTCGATGCATAGCCTGCAACGTCCACATGGTTTGGTTTCTTCAGTAGACAAACAATTCAAAGCTCCTGCAAATATTCTAGCAGTTGATGTCTTCCCTGTTCCACGAGGACCTTGGAATAAATATACAGGAGCAATTCTTCCCCTCAAAATGGCATTATGCAGAGACTGCACAGCAATGTTTTGCCCAACTAACTCATCAAAGCTCCGTGGCCTGTATTTCTGGCTAAAACTTCTGTTATCAGCTGCTTCATCAGCCGCTGTGGTTAATGCTAATTCTAGACCCTCTTGGCTTCTGCAACTTGACCATCTCCTTCCATCCAGCCTACTCGAAGCTTCCAAATCAAGCTCCCCATAGTTAGTAGACAGCTCATCACTTACTGTCTCAACTGATGAACCTGCACCATCTTGACTATTGGTTAACAAGGGAAGGCTAGTGGAGGTTTTTGAAAAATGTTTTTGCATGCATGAAGATGATCGTCTGGGCTTATGATACAATGACTGACCACCACAGAAAATGCTGCTTCCTTTTCTTCTGAGGGTATCAGAAAATGAAGGAGAATAACAGCCCCCACAACCCATGTGTTTTGTTTTCCTTGACCAGTAGCAAGGAATTCCACACCCAGTGCTTCTAGGTAGATCAACGTGATCCAGATCATCGTCGTCAAAAGAAGTAGTACCATCCCATGATCCAACTGTACTGGGGTAACGATCTCCATATCTATTGAAAGAACTAGTCGACGCAGGAGTATAAGAATAAGATGATTCTGTCTGTCTGCCTTTCTTTAATAATTTGGATGAGTAGGACCAATTCTCATATCCAGACAATAATGGTGATGCTGAGCGTGAAGTGTATCCTGGTTTAAGACCAAATTTTTGCACTGAAAGCTGTAAATCCTCAGAGTTGCCATATTCTGTATCATCAGATAGCCCAACAGAAAGAACTCCCATGGAACTGGATGGGAGATCCAACTGCTTCGAAATTATGGTGTTTCTGATGAACCGCTGTTTTGAGGTGGTAGTTCTCTTCAATTTCCTAGTCATGCGTTTTGCAGGCAAGGAACCATTTGCCTCTCTTCCTCTATAGACAACTACAGGATCCTCAAGATATGTGTCACTCCTAGAATCTCCCTTTTGAGCATCACTTAAGCTGTCCTCGGGACTTGCTGGAACAGATCCAGATCTGATGTCCCTTTCCAGTTTCAACCCACTGTCACTGGACATAGCAGATTGATTCCTCCAATTGTAGAGGAATACCTTTTTCTGGTTGCTTTCACTTCTGACAGGCAAACTAGACTCAAGTTCCAGGTTTTGTGCTTCTTTAGTTCCTGCAGTTCCATTACCATGGTTCCAACCATATCTCACAGCCAGTGATCCATTGCTTAAAGGAGACCTCCAAGATGAACTAGTTTCGGGATCCCTCAGGAACCTTGCTTTTCTGAGGGCAGTAAGCTCCTTCTTCAGATGAAGTCCACTTGGGCCAACATGGGCATTTGACATTTCTATTGAGCTTGAAAAGTACAAGCCCAAATGCCCGTTTAAATGAAGAAATATTCAAAAAGATAAATTCATGTTTGCATTTCAGTTACCACTCAAATACCACAAGCAAGTTCCTTCTAATCTATTGAAGCGCTTCTTTTTACCAATTTGATCTCAGAATCCAGTTTGGAATGAGCAATGCCTAAACCATTAGCAGACAGCATGCCAATTAGAAGGTCAGATATACATCTGCAGAGTGATTAAGAAATACAAAAAAGGGCAAAAGTAGAAGTAAAGGTAAGAATCTATTTCAAATGCTTAAACCTGTTACTTACTATAGTTAAAGAGCAGACCAACGGTGAGCAAATAAAAAAAAATTCTTTCTAGCATTACAAGATAGACAACTCAGATGAAAAAGAAACGTTTATAGGTTTTGAACACTTCCAAGCACAGACAACAAATAGAGGGACTCAAGTCAACCGTAAAACGTGAAATTAACATCAGGATATCCTTATAAATGTTTCAAGTGAAACCCTCTTATCCCAGTTGACTAAAATCCATAATGCACGTCAGCATATTGATCAAGGCAAAATAACCAAAGAAAACTCTGCAATTGATGACGACATTGAAATTCCTATCTCTCGGATGACAAGGCCACAGTGCTAATGATTAAGTTATATGAGCTGCCAGCATAATGTTAAAGAACTGGGTTACAGAACTCGTATGAAATAAACCAAAATCTGAGACAGTAGATATGCAGTCAAAGTATCAAATGCGAGCCGTGAGGTAAGCAACAAGGAAAGAAGATGAAGGACAAGAGCTCCAATCATGGAATCCTCAGATTCCAGCAATCAAGTTTCAATCAACGAGGAATGCCTAAGCTTCATACGTGGGAGTTACACACTAGCCTCTGAAGCTTCGTTACATTGGATTAAAACTAATCGGAACACCGTCTCATTCTTTTTATACCTATGCAACCAAAACATTCGCCTATAGCGATGACATCTGTAGGCATCCCATCCAAACTAACGGTTTCGATGGATTTAATGAAGAAGAGAAATCGCACAGCCTACCCACTGCATGAGACCCAATCGCCATAGACGAGTTAGGACTACCCACGATAATAAACGTAAAGAAGATCTTAACATACCCAGGATCTTCGCAATTAAGAAACCGACTGATCTAACAGTCTGAAGATCGAAAAGATAACGAATAAAAGTGTGCAATTTGCTAGAAGTGTTATGTGGGTTTTGGCATTGGTTTAATTAAGACGCGGGAACAGGGAAACTTCGAAGAAGAAAAAGAAGAACGAGGAGGATGGAAAGCAAGAGATTATGAATGCGCTACAGAAGCAGCTCAGAAATTGGAATACGCATGAGACACTTGAATCAAGCACCAAAAGAGGCATTTGCAATTATCGTAACTAATCAATCAAAGACGATTCATAGGGTCCTTCGGATACTGCCTCACGAAAAGAGATGATAAAGTAAAGGAAAAAGAAAAAAGAGCTCAGAATATCTCAGGAGAAAAGGAAATGAGCTGATCAAGCAGCTCAAACTCAGAAGAAAGATTCACCAAAAAAGGGAAAAAAAAAAAAAAAAAAAAGGATTTTAACTCGCACAATGGCTTCAGAATTTGGAGATGGAGTGACGAAATACCTCAGAAATAGAAAATAAACAATGCCACATTCAGCTTGAAAATACCAGAAATGCGATCTTGGTTTCGTCGCTGAAATTTCTTATGAAGGGGAAAAATTACCTGAATTTAACACTGCTGAGATTGATGAGCTGAAGACGGCGAGATGGATTGAAGGAGGTTTTATGATTGAAGATAAGAGAAATATGCAGTGAATCTACAGTGCAGAGAGAGTGTGGAGTGGCAGTCAAAAGATCTGACAGTTCTTCATTACACTACTGAGATTTCTAGGGTTAATGTTGGCGCCCCTGACAATATAAAATCAAAACTCCCTCCAAACAAAACAGTGAAAACACCCTTGCAACATCCTCATTCCTACCCTGCTACAGCGTTTTACACCATACTCATCCGTCTGAAATTCTGCACCCGTCGAATGTAAGGGCGTGACAAAATAGCTACGTGATCTGATTCAAATGTTCACCAGCTATATGATTGAAGTAGTAGCTGCCATCATTCGGAGCGGTTGTCCCTTGTCAGTTTTTTTTTTGTTTGAAATAATGCGTGAGGCGTGGCTGATTTCCGACTGCACGTGTATGGACTGTGAGGGGCAGCTAGAGTACAAAACAAATCCTCATGCTCTTCCGCGTATTTAATTGCAAATCTTACATTTTTAATTACTAGCCGTACCAAATAATGACAACGTCCCTCTATTTACGCCTTCTCTTCTCCTGACATTGCTTTGGTTCGTGGAGAAGTGGGGTGGGTTCGAGTCTTTTCACCGTCATTTCCCATTTACGATCTGGACCGTTCAATAGGTGTGGGTCTTTATCAATGGTCCGATGGGTGTGTCTTTTTCTTGTGTGGAGGTTTGCAGTGATCAATACATGCCAAACGGATGACGGATGCTTTGCAAGCCTGGTTTTCGCTAGATTGCATTTGGACGTAAGGATCAGCATGTGAAATGTTTTGGGATTGTCAACGGCTGGTTTGTCTGGTTTTAGCCGTACCAATACACATCATTACGTTCTCATTTTAGATGCATATTCCATTCAAAAAATTTGTATTATTTAAACCAGGCCCTTAACAACTCAATAATGTTATTTTTTCCAACTTTATTTTTATATTTCAGTTATTATTCTTTTTAACTAATCTATTTATTTAAAATTTACACTTATTGTTTTATATCAATCACACAATTATTAAGATATTTTCTTTCTTATTTTTACACAAAAATTTATCCATCACAAAAAGTTATGTATCCAAACTTTTTCTTGGCCACATGGAAAATTGATACAATTTTAATCCTAAAGTGTGTTTCAGATTTAATAATTTTTTTAAAAAATTTGAATATAAATTTTTCGTTAATTTTTGTTTGACGAGAAAGAAAACTTTTTAAAATATGAGAAGTGATGTAATATCATAAGAGTAGTAATGAACAGTAAAAAATAAAATTAAAATAAATAGAGTGATTGTATAGATAATTGTAAATAAACGATTGACAAACATGACAACTTTGTAAAAATACATGAATAAATTATTATAAATATATAATAGTTTTAAAAAAGTAAAACGTTTTAGATAAAAAAAAAGTTTTAAATTGGCATAGTTTATATAAATGCCAAATAAACCCTCTGTTTGTCAGTAAATTGCGCATAATGTAGCTTTACTAATTTATTAGACTTTTTGGAATTCAAGCTGAAAATTAAATGTGTAAAAACAAATTTACGTCAGCTGATGTCTTGATTCCAAGAGGACTCGAACTCGATTGACTTGTTTATTCAAAACTATCACATTACATTTATCTCCAAAAAAAAAAAAATCATATTAGATGTAATAGGATCAGAATTTTTCCATCCCCAAGAAGAATTGTCACGTATTAAATACTTTTATTAAGTATTTCATTTCTCAATTCTTAATAATCTTATTTTTATCACTTCCAGTACACTTCTCTCGTTTTCCCTACAAAATTTCATTTTTTATCACAATAATCTTTCTTTATTCAACACTCTCGTCCAAATCCAATATCATTAATTAGATACTTATGAACAAGCCTTGATATAGCCACTGAAATTTCAAAAATAATGTGCTAGATATCTTAATTGTTTTTCTATAAATTTATCAATCAGTCGAGAAAGTGATGAACCAGTTGATAGTTGATACATGCATGGGAAATTTTGTTTAGAGAATATTATAATTCGAAAAAAAAAGATGCAATTGATGTGTTGAAAATAGATTTATGATTAAAGTGCTTGACATATAGATGTTGACACTGGCTCTTGAGTAGGGACAATTTGGTCTGACTGCGACGACGAAAACAGGAATGGGCAATTGAAAAGTAAACATCCAACTACCATATATTTTTTCATCACGCTTCAATCTCTTTTATATATTTTTATATACCTATCTTATTTATTTTTCATTCTCATTCTACCGCTGTTAGATTCACTCTATTTCTCTTCCTCATTTCCACTATTTTAATCCCATGAAGCAGGGAGCACACTTTTATACCTCTCGTAGCAAACCTTTTTTACCTTGATTTGACATCTTACTCTGTTCATTGCTGTTTTCATATTCTAATCACTGTTTACATGGTCATGCTATCTATTTTCAACGTTGAATCACCTCAACACTTAATTTTTTTTTTTTCATCCTCGCTTCCCCATTTCCACTATTTTTTTCTTATTTCTAATACTATTTTTTATTTTAAATATTACTTTTTTATTTCTCACATAATTACTTATTTTTCAATACACATCAACGTTCATTTGCTTGATTACCCATTTAATTTCTTATCTCTTAAATACATAATAATTTTACTTCTCTCATTTATAATATTATTTTTTATCTCCATCTACAAAGGTGTAAAAGTAAAAAGTAAAAGGATGGGGATGGGAAAAAAAGGAGGGGAGCATAAATATTATATGATAGGAAAGATTAAAAACCAATGGTGTTTTGTGAAGTGATAATATATGACTGGAAAGATTAAAAATAAGAGATGTTTTGGAAAGTGATAAAACTTTTAATAGTAAAGATTTTAGTGCAAAAGTTTTTAAAACAGAATAAAATAATATAATATGACATGAGTAGTGACGAGGAATAAGTAAAACAAAGTTAAAATACATAGGTGACATATATGAATAGCTGACTAGTTGTATAAAAAATGATTGAAAATTAATCTAATTATATGAAAAAAAGTGAATAAATAATTAAAAAATATGATAGTTGTGAATGGTGAAAATTTTGTTTTATTTAACAAACACCCCATCAAAGTAAAAAATAGAGTTGTAATTGATTGAATAATTATACGAGAAGTTGCAGAAAAATAACTCTGATGCAAAAGAATTAATAGACAAAATAATTAAATAGCAAATGCACCAATTACATTGAGAGGGGTCCGGGGAAGAGTGATTTTTTTTTTTTTTTAAAAAAAAAAAACGTTTGCCTGTTACCAAGGCAAACCCAGCGTAATCTGTCATTTCCGTGGGCAATACCATTTCTCATCCAATCTGTTCGTCCTCGAACTCTCTCGTCGACAGTCCATCCCTCCGAACGCTGCCGAACTATGAAGTTGTGGTAAATGGAACGCTCCAGCTCTGCAAATACCTAACTAAGGGCATTGATTTGATGAGAGGAAAGAAAGCGCGAGGAAGAGAGATGAGAATGGGTGATGAGGGGGCCCACCAAGCAGGAGCGTGGATTTCGAAGGGCAGCGGAATCACGTGCTGGGGAACAAACAGACAAGCAAGAAGCAACTCGGCAGCCCCGTGGAATTTCACGCGCACTTTGCTCATCGTTTTTGCTCGCTAAATACTAACCACATGGAAAATGTCTTTTTCGATTACTATGCCATTTTTCTACCATCGATTCTCAAAACTATTATGCGCCCAGCACTGTCGCCCACGAAATTAATCATAATGAAATAAATATCATGTCAACAGAAAAAAAGCATCATTTACAAATAACACACTTTTTACAGTCGGAGTATTATAAGTATATTTCTTAATTTTTTAAATTACCTATAGTGTTTATTAGTATTTTATATATTGCGATAGCTGATGTTACAATCAGACGCATTTATAATCCTGGCATTCCCCAACTGCTAGAAGGCAACTAGTAGATTTTGGTACCAAGAGGGAAAAAAATTTGAAATTTTTTTGGTGAGAATGAGCCAATATAATATGGTTAATTATTAGAGGCGAGAGAATAATGATAAAATAGATAAGATTTTTGTATTTTTTTTGAAATATTGATTAAGATATTAATAATAACTGAAATATGATTGTTAAATAATTTAGGCGTCAAATCACATAAGTAAAAAAAAGATAACGAAATTTTTTTCCAGGCCCTTATCACCCAGTGGGCCCTGCAAATACTCCTATTCCACACCAGTGTTTCCTATAAACTTGTAGAAGAAATTTAAAAAGGTCTAAATTCATGCGGTTAATTTTAGCTTAAGGGGTTCAACTACATGAGGTTTTACGTTTATCTTTCTTACATACACTTGTTGGCCCCACTAATCACTTAGATGAGTGTACGCAAACTATTTTAAAATTTTTAAAGTTAAATAGAATGTTTTTGGCTAAAAAAATAGAAGAAAACAATTAACACTACTTCGTGATACAATTTAATTTCTCAATTATTAAAACACTCTACTTTTTATATTATACGTTTTAATTAATTTTTGTGTATTTTTTCTATCATTAATATATTATTTTAACTTTAGTTTCTTCATTCTTAATCCTTACACAATCATATATTACGTCATTCTCTAAGTTCTCAAAAAAATTCGCACTATCATTTTCCTACTTTTATATATTTCCACAAGGACTATAAAAAAAATGCTCACAAGTGAGAATGCTTTTGCAAACTCAAACAGTCACAGTGAGAAATGTACGAAATTGCAAAAAGATGGGGAGCCAAATTCAAATAGCCAGATAGAATTATATGGTGAGAATGATCGCATGCTTTTCGGTCTATTTGAAGACTCCGGTACATGCGTGGCCTGTGTAGAGCCCGCGCCAATTCTCTTCTTCTTTATGGGAAGACGAGAGTACTGAGGGATGCAAGAGGCTCTGTTCTACCTCAGCTCCGAATTCCATCCCATCTTCTCATGTAGACATGCGAGGCCTTCCTTTTAAGACACTACTCAACAAATTCGGATGCAGCATCCCCGCCCCCATCATCAGAAAATTCGAACTTCCGATTATGCAATTTAATAAAAGTGGAGTATCGATCTGTACCCTAGCAAGGCAAGTCAACCTCGATCTTGCATTTGATGCATGTGGTCATATATTCTTCTCAGGTGCTCATCGCATTTAAAAAATGTTATGGACCACGTGATTGGAGAGAGAAATAGTGATTGGAGAGAGCAATAGCATGCAGCTTTGCAGCTTCCAAATATTACTGCCAAGAACAATAATGGAAGTATGATACGAGGCCTCATTGTCAACGGCAGCATCATGGTTAATTGATATCTCCCATCTCCTGCTATTGCAAGCTTCGTACTGTGATCGGACCAGCAGTAAATAAATACTTGCATGCATGATATCATCATTAAAGTGATCCTCTTAATTAGCACGGCTGGGCCCTTACCGAAAAAAAAAAAAAAAAACTAGCTGTTTAACCAACCTCAATTCCCTTGATGCCGGGTTTGTATGAAAAGGCAAATCGACGATAAAGCTTCGGTATTACCTGGCACAGCTTTCGTTGGGTGACAGAGAAATTTCATTATGCATAAAGATCAACTTTAACTTTGTTTCTTTGATCGATACGGCAAATTAGCAAAGCGGATGCATGATAAATGTATAAAAAAAATTATTATAACCTTTTAGCAGCCGAGTTTTATTTTGGCTGCAGTAAATACCATATACAGCCAAGTATTATATTAATTGTAGTTAAAAGTTTGATTACTATTTGGAGCGAAATTGAAATAGCTACATTAAACGTTATTTTTTATTGCGTTTAATGTAAAAAAAGGACTAAATTTAATTATATCCCATAACTCAATAAATAACAAACTATTTATAGTCGAACAATTAATCGTAGAAAAAATACATTTATACAGCCAAATACATATTATATGTGAATAAAACATTAGTTACATGAAACAAAATTTGTTGTGGTGATTATGCTATACATGATGTAGTATGGACCGCTTGAATAGCAGTAGAATACAAGTGTATTATTGGGAAGCATTTTTGTGCTGTTCTCATTTCTCAGAATATAATAATCTTACCTTTTCAATTCTGAATATTGTTTTTCTTATTTCTAATATGATATTTTAATATTCCAATACATAATAGTCTTTTGTCATGTAGCTGTGATGCTTCCATAAGCAGGGAAATATTTCTTATGATAATATTTTCATAAGCAAAGCAAAATTTGGTCGTTTTGAGTAGAAAAATTATTAACTATTGGCATCAAAATTTCTTATCTTGTAGTTGCTATATGACATATACCAGCAACTATTTGCAATTACTATTTTCTTTTTGCAAGAAAATTTTGGTTGCTAAAAACTAAAAATTTCCTGTACTGTATAAATGACAACGGAATGGAGTCAGTAAATAGTTAAAATATCATGCCATGTTAGATGCATTGAAAAAGAGGTGGCATATGTAACTTTTTAAACCATTTCCCAAGGTAAACTCTTGAGAAGCTATTCATATATAAAAGTATATATGGGTCATGATCCTACACACCCAATTTTTACAAGAAGTTTCGGTAAAATTTTTTTTTTTTTTTTTATAAGAAGCCAAAATGGAAAAATTCGATATATGATACACAGACCTACATAAAAATAAGAAAAAAAGAGTAAAAAATATATAGAACACACGAGTGTATGTGATCACAAATTCACAACTACGTAATATTTTAAAAAAGCATGTACACGTGAAATATTAATAACTGAGTTTTTTTTTTATTGGAAAGTATTAATAACTGAGTTGGTTGCGATAAGACGCAAGCAGATGGTGGCAGTGGACCAAAGTCAGCTGTCATGGGACGTTTTTCCATCGGATGGGCAGACAAACGTAGCTTCGCTCATGATATTTGGTTGGATAATATTAAACAAGCGAAGATTGCAATCGATTTCTTCATTTCGAACTGTCAACTCCTGGGAGAAAAAAAAAAAAAAAAAAAAAAAAAAAAACTCCTGGAAATTGGACGCTTCCGCAGCTTTATCTTCCCTTATCTCGGCTGTTTTTGTGCATTCACATCACAATCATCGAAATTCCATGCGCCCAATAAAATAACGGAAACACGATGCAATTGCTGGGCCCCAGATTTCTTAATGGCTTGCTTTGCTTTTAAAACACATAAACGTTGGGCCCATGTCCCAATCATCTTCTGTATTTTGGTAATCAAATCCGTGGACCTGGCATTAATTTTCTCAACCACCCACTCGGAAGATTTGCATCTCAGAATGGGAAATATTGCTGGCTAGATTGGGTAAGTGTACCTACATTTTATCATATTATTGGGGGGGTGGGGGCCAATAATCATAAAATAGTTGCAACGTGTATGTAGGTCGAAATCACTGATTTGCTGGCAACATGACCCACCACACATCCTCCAGAACTAGAAGCCTGATTGGTACGCCATGCAATGGGCCTGTAGCCATCAAAGGAATGGTCCTCCAAATCTGATGAACGGATGTTGCCAGTCACTATCAATCTGACAGATCCATAAAAAGGTGTTGTTAAAAATATTCAAGGTTAAAAGATACACAGAAAAAGCATGAAAAAAAAATGGTCCATCTATATTTTGTTACAAAAAATTTTGTGAACAAGCAAGTGGATGTATATTGCTGAACTGCAAGGAAAAAAAAATTGAGACCATTCCAACTGTGGACGGAAGAGTGAAAACAGCTCTGCAGGAGGCTGTATTCTACCATTTCCCTCTTCAAAAGCAAACCACCCTGGTCTATGGTCTCTCATAAATCTGATCTCACTTGAGCGGCTTCATGCCCTACATGGAGATAAGAAGTTGCTTGTTCATGCGATTTCTTATACTTAGAAGGAAGTTTGCGTAATTAGCATGGAAGCTTTCAGCCTGTTTCTGTCAAAGAATATGTTCAAAGAGACAAGCCCAAAAGTAGAGTGGAGAAACAATGCAAACAAAAAAAGAAAAAGGAGAAGATAATAACAACAGTTGTCAAGACATGATTCAAAAAATCAACGATGCTAAGAATGGGTGCATTCTATGTTGTGACAGCAGTAAGAAAGGCAAACACAAGGAAGCAGTGGAGAATGGTGCAAATACACAAGACAAGCTCTGAAGAAGAACAGGTGAAACTGCATTAAAAAAACCCACATTGCCAATGTGAGTATTCTGAGGCCTTGAATATGAGCTCTGAATAATGACAGATTGTGCAGAAGGAATACACACATTGCCAATAGGAAGTTATTCATTTCTTCTATGATTCACACAAAAAGGACATGAAAATATATTTGCAGACATTGGAATCTTATAAGAATGCTGCATTTTTAAAATAATTGGGCATTTATCAGAATCTGATTGAAAGTTTTATATCTCAGGTAAAATTACTGTTTTGAAACATGGTTTACACAGAAACAGGTAATACTATCACAGATTCAACTATCTTGGTCATTTCTACCTTAGAAGCTCTCAGCTCATTAACTTCCTTTCGAAGTGAATCATCTGATAATATTAACCGTGAAAGGGCACCTGTGCTTAACCTACAAAACAAGAGGCAAGCATCAAATTCATATTCAAAACACATTTCTTTTGGAAAGAATGTAGCAACAATAGTTTCATGAAACGCTAAACAGGAAACAAGTTTCAAGCATCACTGTTTCACATACCCCAATAGTTTCGCTGCATCTGATACAGAACCATCAACCACATAAATCAGATCCAACAGAGCTTTCATTCCCTGTACAAAAGAAAAGGAAAGCATGAATATCCTGATCTACTTACAAGTGTAAACTTTGGGTTATTCACGAAAACCACAATATGAATTCAAGCAAAGAGAGAAATCAGAATGGATACCAATGTAAACTTTGGGTTATTTGGTCCAATTTGGGAACCAACATCTGATCCTCTAATTGTTGACTTTGCAGGAAGAATTCGAAGAAGCTCAAGTGGAGGCTTGTAATCTTCCAGATCTACTGGATTCCTGACTAGTTCCGTAAAAGAAGAGGTTCCCTATCAGCTGACATGCATTGCCATTTCAATATAGAGAAACCTTGCATAGGTAACAAAAATGTGAAGGATGTACGGCTGTTTTGTTTTGATTATTGTCATTTTTTTTGGGGGAAATGTCAGGTTCTAAAAAGACCAAATATATTGCTATGGAAATTGCTGCAAAAGCCAAGTGATTGAAGCTGGCACAGACCATTTCTTGACTGTTCAAGTGTTAAAGAGAGTGATTAGATGACCTAAAATTTTAATGTGCGCTTCCTTTGCATAACATATTTGAACAAGGAAATTCAAGGCCCACTGACATGTTGTCATATTGAAGAGAGACGTTTTGGTAGAATGAAGCAGAAATAACTCTGGTGGGAAACACCTACCCAAACATGCTGTTATTTTCAAGGGATACAGGGAGGGCAATGGCAAAACATTTCAATAGCCAAGAAAGTAGGAAACAAATCTGACTTTTTGTTCTTACCACTCAATTTAATTGCAGATTGATAATTAAATTTTAGCCAACTTCAACTGATTGTGTGAGTACATGTAGTGTCATAGTGAGATTCATGATCCAAATAGTAATTGCATGCTGTCAAAATTCGTGCTGCTTATCGCATTTGAAATTTGAACAACTATGAAATTTTGAATCAGGTAAGTGCAAAATTTTGAATAAAGTGGTGACACTAAGGCATTGTGCAAGTTACTTTCTTTTTTCATTGTCTTATTTACCTTGTAATTTTTCTGGTTTGCAAAGCAAAATCAAGAGTCTTTTTTCTTGTGCATTTCACGAAACATGTAAACAAAGTGAAAGGTCCAAGGGTCTTACATGAACAAATATAATGGAAGGTCAAAACAGTCCTAAAAGCAGATCATATAAATTACAGAAGTGCTTGCATGAACCTCCAAGCTCTGTATTCACTGGTCAAATAAGAAAAAACCTAGATGGGAAGCAGCTTATTGTAACCTTTAAGAGCCAACAGATTTCGCAAACGGACTAATGCTGATGCCCGATTCATATGCTGTGACCTATCCTCTGCAGCCTGTCCTAGTATAAATATTTGATATACAGAAAAGAAGATGGAAGATTAGAAGATTTCTTGATTGACAAAACTTGAAAAAGCACAGAATAAACAGAAAGCAAGCATGCGTGAATTGTGAGCCATGCAGTTAAGCAATGCTTAGACTTTTGAGATCAAGCACGCAAGTCCCCAGTGCATACTCCATAGGTGTCATGTAGCATGATATGAATATATTAGTGTGATTAATGCAGAATTTAATGTGTAGCGCCAGTATGAGTGGCTTGCACATGAAAAAGTTGATCCAGTGAGCAGTTTTCAGCCACCCAAATAAAATGGGCATGGATATTTGAAAATGTAAGCACATGTACTCAACAGTATACTCCTCCGTCTCTGATTTTGTCAATACTATATAGTTTTATACGGGGGGCACGTCTTCCGTAATTTCTATTGGTTCAACTGGAGAACGCAGACGCAAGGAGACATGAACAAACACAAAATCTCAAGCGGCTTCGATGGACAACAACTTAGGCTATTGCTAATCACACATCATCCACAGGAATGAATTGGAGGCAGGAAATGAACCTGAGCGATGATGCCGGTGGGGACATGCTTGAGACGGACGGCGCTCTCACGCTTGTTGCGGTGCTGACCTCCGGGGCCCGATGCCTTGAAGGTGTCCATCTCACATTGCGCAAGCAGCTGGTCGTCGGACAAGCCGAGGAAATCTTTAGAAACAGAGCTGGAGTCGTGGCTGCCGCTGCCAAGTGTTGGGGTAGCAGAAAAGGCGGTGATTTGGATCGGGAAGCGGCGTTTTGGTAGCGTGGTTGAAGCAGGAGAGTGAAAAGATAGATTGATATAGGTCCTCAAAGCGCCCCATTTCAGGAGATGGGGTTGCGCGCCAATCATCATCTTTTCCTTCCTCCCTCCACTTCCACTCTCGCTCTGCGCTGTGTCGAGGCCCGAGGGTTGCCAACTGAAGAGTGACAATGGAGCTAGATCGGATTCTGGGAAATGAACCCAAGCTGAAGGCCCATTAAAAATCTCGTCGCAAACGCATTGGGCCTGTTCATAAGCTGGGAGGGGAAACAGCGAACGAGATGAATTTTTCCATTTCCAGGAAATTTTTTTTCTAATTTTCAGTACAATTTTTTCATTTCATAATACATGAAAACTTTACTTTTTTTTTCATTTTCCAATACATAAAAATTGCTCTTCATCCTATCTATTCATCCAAATAAGCTCATCAATCCATGAATGGTCATGGATGAGATAACTCACCTTGTTTTTTCTAATTTTCAGTACAATTTTTTCATTTCATAATACATGAACACTTTACTTTTTTTCATTTTCAAATACATAATAATTTCTCTTCATCCTATCTATTCACCCAAATAGGTCCATCAAGCCATGAATGGTTATGGATGACATAACTCACCTTGTTGTGTAATTTTACGGTTAGGTAGCAAAACATGTATTACATTAAAAAATAAATTTTTTTTTATTTACCTATTATCATGTCATTTTGAAATAATTGTACGCTGTAAAACATCCAATAAAAGACATCAAAGGCTGCAAAGTAGCTATTCCTATTGTAATAAAGTTTTATCTTATTTAGATGGGTGTAGGGAACAACTAATTGAACCATTTTTCAAATGAAAATTATTTTGGTAGACTCTCAAACTAACCACTTGGGACCACTTGCCTCCCAAGTGCGTAAGTAGTGTGCTTTGGCAACTGAGATGAGATAGAAATATCACCATGAAATACATTTCGCGAATGCCTGCTAACGTGACGGATCGAAAAGCGATCCATACGAGATTAGTAATCTGCATTGCTAACAGGCATACATGTCTCATTTGGGCCTCGTTGCCCCGCGCGTGCAGAGCTTGAAACACCTCGCGCAATTCCATGCCCAGATCATTCACCACTCTCTCCACCACCACTGCTACTGGATTTCCACCCTCCTCGCCCATTGCTCCCGGATACGAGCCCCTCTCGCCTACGCCCGCCAGCTCTTCGATTCCGTCCCTAGTCCAAATGTCTTCCTCTTTACTGCCATGCTCAAGCTATATGGTCAGTTCCGGGCGAACGGTGACGTTGTCGCGCTGTTCGCCCGCATGCAGAGATCCGACGTGAGGCCTGACGCCTTTGTGTTCCCCATCGTGATCAAATCCGCGGGGAAGGCTGGGGTTGGAATCCAAGCGCATGTCGAGAAATTGGGCTATGGCTCGGACCGATACATCCGCAATGCGGTGTTGGACATGTATGCGAAACGTGGGCCCATTGAGACTGCTCGAAAATTGTTTGATGAAATTCCAGATAAAACGGTTGCTGATTGGAATTCAATGGTGTCAGGGTATTGGGAGTGGGGCCACGCAGTGGAAGCCCAAAAGATATTCGATATGATGCCAAACAGGAACGTGATCTCTTGGACTGCCATGGTAAGCGGGTACTCCAGGTGTGGGGATTTAGACAATGCAAGATGGTTCTTCGAGGAGATGCCTGCGAGGAGTGTGGTTTCGTGGAATGCTATGCTGTCGGGTTATGTGCAGAATGGGCTGGCCGAAGAAGCGCTTTGGTTGTTTGAGGAGATGTTGGATGCAGGAGTGCAGCCTGATGAGACAACATGGGTCACAGTCATCTCATCATGCTCTGCCCGTGGCGATCTTGAGCTTGCTAAATCACTGGTTGGGTCCCTTGACAAGAGGCAGATAGAGATGAATTGCTTTGTTAAGACTGCAATGCTAGATATGTATGCAAAATGTGGGAGCCTGGCAACTGCGAGGCAAATTTTCAATGAGATGACTGATCGAAACCAGGTGTCCTGGAATGCAATGATATCAGCTTATGCAAGGAATGGTGATTTGACATCAGCAAGGGATTTCTTTGACAGGATGCCTGAAAAGAATGTCATTTCATGGAATTCAATGATTTCCGGGTACGCCCAAAATGGGCAATCTGCAGCAGCAGTCGAGCTCTTCAAAGAAATGACAACGGTGAAGGACCAGAAACCAGATGAAGTGACAATGGTTAGCATCATTTCTGCCTGCGGACACCTTGGGACTCTAGAGCTGGGACGGTGGGCAGTGGACTTTATTGCTGCAAACAAAATCCAGTTGAGCATTTCTGGATACAATTCACTGATCTTCATGTACTCGAGGTGTGGGAGCATGGATGAAGCAAAGAAAATTTTCCATGACATGCCAATGAGGGACATAATTTCATACAATTCATTGATAGCTGGATTTGCAGCAAATGGATATGGATATGAAGCCCTTGATCTGATTTCAAAAATGCAAGAGGAAGCGATTAAACCAGATAGGATAACATTCATTGGTGTGCTAACTGCTTGTAGCCATTCTGGTCTAACAGAAGAGGGTCGAAGGATTTTCAAATCAATTGAACATCCAGATGTAGACCATTATGCCTGCATGGTTGATCTACTAGGCCGGGCTGGCGAATTGGAGGAAGCAAAGAGACTTGTGGACAAAATGCCAATGGAGCCACATGCAGGAACCTATGGAGCTCTCCTCAATGCCTGCCGAATCCACAGATGCGTTAAGCTGGGGGAGCTAGCTGCAGAAAAGCTCTTTGAGCTGGAGCCAGAAAACTCAGGCAACTATGTTTTGCTCTCAAATATATATGCATCAGTGGGGAGATGGGATGATGTTGAAGAAGTCTGGAAAGTGATGAAAGAGAGGGGCGTGAGGAAGGCAACAGGGCATAGCTGGGTTGAATTCAACAAGAGAATCCATCGGTTTATTGCTGGAGACCGGTCACATGAGCTGACAGCACAGATTTATGGGGTATTGGCAGAGATGGGGAGAAGGATGAAGGAACTAGGATATATTGCTAACAAGAGCTGTGTTTTGAGAGATGTTGAGGATGAAGAGAAGGAAGAAATGGTAGGGACCCACAGCGAGAAGCTAGCCATTGGATTTGGCCTGGTGGTCACTGAAGCAGGGGCTGTGATTAGGGTGGTGAAGAACCTTAGAGTGTGTGGTGATTGCCATCTGGCTATTAAGATGATTTCAAAATTAACAGGGAGGGAAATTTTGGTGAGGGACAACAATCGGTTTCATGCATTTAAGAATGGGGAATGTTCATGTAAGGATTACTGGTGAGATGTTGATGTAGCATTTTTGTGGAGGGAATTTGATGGTTTATGAAGAGTTCCATTACCCATTTACCCGGTTCTATGAAACTGAATTAACCAAATAATGCCATCAATTTCCCTTTGCTGCTAAAATATACAAGTGATCGAATATCCATTGTTGATCCAAATTGGATATTGTAGCACCCGCCGTGAGCGCTACGGTGGGCTCGAAATGGTTTCCCGGGCCTTGAAAATGTGGATCATGTTGAAAAGCAATGTGGGCTTAGATTTCCTGCATTCACATGGGGTAAAAAGCATTAGGCTTCATATCTTTTAGGAAAGTTGGCGTGTGGGTATTTTCTCGTGATTTCGGCAGCATAACGGCTAAGACGGGGCCTTCCGTACATGGGTCAAGTCACAAATCCGGCAGCATAACGGTAGCGTATTATGCTGGAATCCGTGGACCCACGTGCACCCGCCTTGTCGGGGCGTTAGCTTAAACACGCACACACAAAATAAAAAAAACGGAGTCGCCACTGATCTTTAAAGGGAGATCAGCCCCTGTTTGATGAAATAAGGCACTAGCAGTACAGAGTCCGGGTTCCGGCCTACGGATTGAAGCAAATATGGAGAAATCTGCCAACCCGAGGCGGTTTACACGGCGTGAAAGGGGGGAAAATAAAAAGATTTGAGAGAACGGGAGAGATGGAAAGGGGAAAATGGGGAAGAGAGGCTGGTTGCTTGAAAGCGTGAAAACCGGGACGCCGGGGTGTTGCTGCAGACTCCCGTCCTCCCCTTGGGAAGCCTCTCTTCAAGTCTCCTCTAATGAGAGGGGGTGCTCTCCTTTTATAGATGTAGGAGTGGGCTTTGGGCTCTCTTGAGGTCATGGACTTAGTTCATGGACTTGGGCTTGAGTGGGATCATGGGCTTGGTCCATGGGCTTGGTCTTGAGTTTGGGTAATGGGCTTTGGGCTTGAGTTGAAAGCATGGGCTTGAGCTTGGTTGAGAGGTGTTGGACTTGGTCCATGAGCTTGAGTTTGGGTAATGGGCTTTGGGCTTGAGTTGAGAGCATGGGCTTGAGCTTGGTTGAGAGGTGTTAGACTTGGTCCATGAGCTTGAGTTTGGCGGGCTCCTTCCATAGTGGGCTGGAACTAAGTGGGCTAGAGCTTGGCTAAGCCCGTTGTTTTGGGCGGGCCGTTGTAGAGGCCCAAAATTGTAGAGAAGCCTACTTCTGAGGCTTGGTGGGCTGCATCGTGGAGCCCGTTGAGGTGGCCTGTAGGAGCTTCGCTCGTGTGGGCCGGATCTGGTTTGTTGAAAAGCCTGCTTCGAGGCTTGGTGGAGCTTCGCTCCGTGGGCTGTGTTTGGAAGGGTCTGCTTAGCTTGCTTGAACCTCCTTTTGCCTTGAATTGGTTTGAGTTTGGGACTTTTTTCCATTTTTCCCATTTTTGGGCCCAAAGGTGGGGTGTCAACAGTTGCCCCCCTTTGCCAGAGGCGTCTTGACGGTGAATGGCAAAGTACTGGACACCTCTTTTGGCATTGACATGAACACTTCTCTTTTTTTTTTTTCTTCTTTTTTTCTTTTTTTTTCTTTCTTCTTTTTTTTGTTTTTGTTTTTTTGTTTTTTGGGGTCACTTCGTAATTTCTGCAAACTCATGAAGTTTCTTCTGGGAGAGTGGTCCTTTTTGAAATTTTGTGGACTTGCTGGCTTGTTTTGCACTAGTCTTGAGTCCGGATGATTTCGCAATTCCTGTAGATGACGGGGAGCTTTCTGCAATTTTACCAAATTTTAGGGTCTCCGATGGGGGCCCTATTCTCCTGTTTTCTCTTTTCTCCTTTCTCGTTGCCGCCGTCGCTCTTCTCGTTCGGCCGCCGCCGCCGCCGATTTTCGGCTCGTCTTCTCCAGCACTAGCTGGTGTTGCCGGTGGCGTGCATTGAAGACTTTTCTTCATCTTTTCTTCCTTTTTGGCCAACTTGTACTTTTGTAAATCTTGAATGCTTGTGTGCCCCATTTTTTGAATGTAAAGCCGTGTGAATACCGACTCATTTTTTTTTGGAGGATGTGTCTATATGATTTGTTGCCTTTGCGGGGTATAGATCTTGTAAAATTCTTCTTCTTGACGTCCCTTATAATGCTTTGACCATTTGTAGGCCGTAAGCCATTAGAAATTCTGCATAAAGGCTGTTGTGCGTCCATTATATACATAGACCTAAAAACTTTTCAGGTCAGTCAGCGTCCTCCATGATTTCCGTGATTTTCCTGCTGAAATCCGGATTTTGCGGGATTTCTTCGTACCCCCCGGATCTTGCGCTGCCAAAGCCGTGATTCATGCTGCCAAAATCGTACTTTTCATATTTTGTACGATTTTGTCCGTACTTTCAAGATTTTGCATGTTTTTTGGATTTTCTCATCCGTCCGGCTCAAAATTTCTTCCCCATATTTTCTGCACTTGTCCTTCAAGGCTACTGGGTTGCTACGGATGTCTAGAAGTTTGCCTTGCAAGCGGCGCTGTGGAACCATTTTCTCATGTAGCTTTGCCTCCCGGGTCCCAAACTTCGTTTGATGTAGGATTGAACATGATATAAAAGTAATTTATGTCATTTCTCTTTAGAAACACATGCCCCCATGCTTCAGAATGATGTAGATGCATTTTCCTCCACCTTTTTCTCTTCAGCCCTCGTTTGTAATTTTTTCTTTGTAGCTTGAACTTAATGCTCTTCTGGCATGCGGCTTTGGTAGGCTGTCCCCATGCTTCTCTTGCATGCCCCCAGTTTTTTATTTTTTGTGCGCTTTTTTCTCCTTGTGAAATATTGTCTTCACCGGTTGTTGGCATTTTTCCTGCCAAGCTTGATGGAAAGACTGTGTGGTAGCCATTTTGAACTATCCCTTGTGGATGTGTTGACGAAGATGTATTTATGGCGGTGGGTTGATGGATGATGGTTGTATGCCCTGCGCATTCTGCGGCTTCCGGGGCTAACCTTGTTGGTTGTTCGACTTCGTCGACATTGCCTGTGTTGATGACGGTTTGTTGAGGCTGTTTAGACGCCTCTGCTTGATTGTCTGTGTGAGGGATAACTTCATTTGTGACTTGTAGATGATCTTTTCCATTTGGCTTTTCTTGTGCAGGAATTTCTTGAGATTTGTGCTCCTTGGCTAGTGTTTCCTCTTTTGAGGTGCTTGTCTGCTTTATTGATAAGATTAATATTTCACCTTTCGTGGCCGGGCATGATTGTGTAGAAGATGATGACAATGACTGCTTTAGAGGAATGCTAGGAGTAGAGGTGTAAGGAGCTTTGGGGTTCTCTTATGCATTTCTAGACTGCGGGTAGGGGTGCAAGTCGGTCCGGGTACCCCCGGGTAGGGGTGGAACCTACCCTTACCCATTTTTTAAAAATGTCTACCCTACCCAATTTTAGACCGGGTCGGTCTGGAGCCTACCCTACCCAATTTTTTCAGGTGCGGGTCGGTTCCGGTTCGGTTCCAAATCGGTTCCTAAAAACATCATAATTATGTTAACTCATATATATGTCACAGGTAATAGACAGTGATAAATTGCAGTGAGATAACAGACAACATAGAAACAGTTTCATCATCAAAAGACACATCATAAAAACAGGATTGGCACTGGCAACAGATATATCAATCAAAGCACGGCCAAAGCATGGGCAGCGACGAGCAGTCCGGCAGCCACGACAATACCGACCAGCAAGCTCGCGTCCAACAACATCTTTGAGTCGTCTGTCACAAGCCATGCCCGAAATTGAAATCGCACTCATCGAATCCAACCAGCAGTAGCATATGCTCGAATTTCAGCAGCTATGAAACCCACCTTTTAGCCTGAAACCGAAAGAACCAGCAGCTCTTGACAAAATCCGACAGCACCAAAAATTCAACGGCCAGCCCAAACTCACAGTAGATCTCCACCAGCCGCCCTCTTGAATTGCGACCGTCGCACTCCGTCTTAATCCCATTAACACCGGCGTCCAGGCGCAAGCAGCCAGACACAAAATGAAAACCTACAAAGCAACAATCGATCAAGGCAACCGGTACAAAAATCCAATCTTCTCCTCAACAGACAAAGCATCAACCACTCAATCAAAATCACCTGCAGCTCCAGAAAAATGGAAACCTATCGGCTGCACCCATCAGTCTTTTGCCTAATTGTTAATTGCAAAAATTCGATCTCAATAAATAAATAAATAAAAAAGTTGTGCACCCATTTCTCCGGTCAGCAGCCCCTTCGTCCAGCCTCCCAGCCGGCCAACAACCCATCTTCTCCAGGTCCGGCAGCATCAGGCCTTGTCTGCAATGGATCAAGAATCCCGAGTCGCAAGCTAATGCCACTGTTTTTCTCGCGAAGTTCTATGGTCGTGCCGGACTCATGAACCTTATAAACGCCGGCCCCGAACATCCCCGTCCTGCTATTTTCAGTCGCTTATGTACGAAGCCTGCGGGCGAATCGTAAATCCTATTTACGGCTCTGTTGGTCTTCTCTGGTCTGGAAACTGGCAGCTCTGCCAAGCCGCCGTTGAACCTTCTGCCGCTCGCCACAGATGCTGCGTTGCCGATCTTCTGCTGTCTGCTGCTGCTGAGGAGAAACAGGATGGCTGCCGCCCGCCGCTGCCGATGAGAAACAGGATTGCTGCCGCTCACCGCTGCCGATGAGAAACAGGATGGCCGCCGCTGCCGATGAGAAACAGGATGGCTGCCGCCCGCGAGGAGAAACAGGATCGGGATGTCGGATGGGGAAGAAATTAGGGATTTAGGTTGGGTATTATAAATATATAAAATATATAATATATCATATGAAATCCGGGTCGGTTCCGGGTACCCAGAACCGGAACCGACCCCTACCCGAAATTGACCGGGTATTTTACCCAAGGAACCGAACCGACCCTACGGGTAGGTTCTGTGGAACCGAACCTACCCGATTTAGGGTACCCAGCGGGTCGACCCGCGGGTACCCTACCCAAGTTGCACCCCTAACTGCGGGTATGTTGGTTGGCTAACTGGAATGAAGATATTTTCTGGGGAGAAGTGAGGCAAAGTAGGTTGGCCTTCTATCTTGGGATGAGCTTCCGGGTTTGTAGAAAAAGTATTTGAGGATGTTCTTTGGACAATAGGAGGTTTATGCAACATAGGATTCTCTTGCGTAGGCATGACGGATTTTCCCATTAAAATGACGGGCTCAACACATCTTTTTTGAAGGACAACGGAGTTTGCATTTTGGCCTTGTAAAATGATAGGAGCGTTATGGGGTCGGGCTTTTTTTATGAAAATAGAAGGGTCGAAGGTTTTGGCATTACCCTTCATAAAATTGACTTCCATGCCAATGTCCGCTATATGAGGTGTCTGACTTGCTTGTTCAAGAAGAATTGCATTTCCTTGCTGTGGCCATGGGGAGATGGTGTCATGTCTGATTCCCGCCTCCACTTGGTCCCCGGCTTGGAGGAGTTGAGTGAAGTTGACATATGGGTGAGAGATGAGGTAACCCGAGATGCTCGGGTGTGTTGAGTTGATGATGATGGAGATTTGCTCGTCCAACGGCAACGGGCTTTTCATCTTCGCTGCCAAGGCACGCCATCTAGCCACGTACTCTGAGAACGTTTCATCCTCTTCTTGCTTGAGTGCTTCGAGATCGGCCCTTTTGGGAGCCGTATTTAGCATATATGAAAAGCGGTCCATGAAGGCTAAGGAGAGTTGTTCCCATGTTTTAATTTGCTTGCAGTCGAGCGACGTATACCATTCAAGGGCGTCTCCTCTCAAGCTATGTTGGAATAGCATGACCAAAATTTTCTCCTTTTTTACCAAAGGGTATAAAATACTGCAAAAGGATTTGATATGGGCATGTGAGCATGAGTTTCCTTCATAGATAGGGAGGGTTGGCATTTTGAAATTTTCAGGTAGTTGTGCATTTGGAAATGGGCATAAGTCTTCAATTTTTACCAAATGAAGGTCCTCCTCTTGCTGTCGCTTGATTTTTCTGTGCAACTCTTGGAGTTGGCTTTGAAACTGTATCTTGACCTCTTCTATTTGGCCTTGCACATTCGCTAGGCCACGTGATCTTTGAGTTGAAATGGATTGTGAGCTCGAACTCGCCGTTTGCTGATGTTGTGATGAAGAGGATGACGTTTGATGTTGTTGTTTTGCCATTGATTGACGTTGCTCTATTATTTTGTAGAGCATGTCCTCCATCCGTTGCATTCGTTGCATCATCCGATCACATTTTTCAAATGGGAATGCAGTATTTTCCTTTGAAAGATGATTTGTCGGCTCCATGTATGCGATCTTCAGCTTGAAGGCAACTAGAACTTTAAGATATATAATTTCTTCACTTTCTTTTTTTTTTAAACCTTTTTTTTTCTTTTTCTTTTAACCTTTTTTTTTGCACTCTTTTTTTTTAACTCTTTTTTTTTGCTCTTTTTTTTAACTTTTTTTTTTAGTAGGAAGTCAAAGTAAAATTATGGAAACATGATATGATGCCCCCCGGTTTCATAACCAAGGGTAGAAAGGTTGATTAATCATCTTCGAACTTGAAAAGTCATTGCTAGCTTACTGCCGCGTCGCCGTGATGCCTCTGGACGTTGCTGTACCTTTATGCCATGTCTGTGCCTTTTCCGTATTGGTCTTGTCAGTGCCTTTATGTCATGTCGATTGTCTTGTCAGCCTACAGTTGACTTCTAGGCATGTAAGCTTTATGTCACATCAATGGTCTTGGGTCAACCGTTGACTTCTAGGCACGTAAGCTTTATGTCACATCAATGGTCATTTCAGCGCCTTTATGTCATGTCAATTGTCTTGTCAGCATACAGTTGACTCTAGGCATGTAAGTTTTATGTCACATCAATGGTCTTGGGTCAACCATTGACTTCTAGGCACGTAAGCTTTATGTCACATCAGTGATTGACTTGCTTTGCCTTCGAGATATGGTGAAGAACCTGAGCAATCAATGAAAATAGGTTAGCACTTGTAAACAGATACTAAAAAAAAGCCAACCTTTGGATGTATACTCGCAAGTCCGGGTCCTTTTGTATTTTTTGAGATTTTATTTGTTTTAGTTCCACGCGTGAGAATGTTCGTGGTCCACAGATTTGGGTTTGCCTGAGGCGTCTCTGGAAAAGTGACCAGTTCGCTTGAAGCGTGTCTGGAGAAGGACCAGTTCTCTTGAAGCGTGTCTGGAGAAGGACCAGTTCTCTTGAAGCGTGTCTGGAAGAATGACCAGTTCGCTTGAAGAGTGTCTGGAAGAATGACCAGTTCGCTTGAAGAGTGTCTGGAAGGAAGACCAGTTCGCTTGAAGCGTTTCTGGAAGTGTGACCAGAAAACACTCAGGTTATGAAAAAGAAGTGATTTTTAAGCCGGATTTTTTTTTATGTTAATTGATTTTGGATTTGCCGGAACCCCTTGCTGTAGGCTCATTTTACGTGTCTGGACGGTTACGAGACGGTGTGCAATAGCTCTTCACGAGTTCTTTGCTGTTTTGTGTGCTGAACGCCTCCGGACCTAAAAAATTTTTAGGTTTCTGCGCGATTTGGGCAGAAATTTCAGAAACTCGCTGCCGGGAGACGGGATTTCTTCTGCACCTTGCTGTTCAGCGTGGGAAGAGCTCCGATCTCCAGATTCTAACCCCCTTGCGCTTGATGTAGACCAACAACGCCGTCCCCAGTGGAGTCGCCAAGCTGTAGCACCCGCCGTGAGCGCTACGGTGGGCTCGGAATGGTTTCCCGGGCCTTGAAAATGTGGATCATGTTGAAAAGCAACGTGGGCTTAGATTTCCTGCATTCACATGGGGTAAAACGCATTATGCTTCATATCTTTTAGGAAAGTTGGCGTGTGGGTATTTTCTCGTGATTTCGGCAGCATAACGGCTAAGACAGGGCCTTCCGTACATGGGTCAAGTCACAAATCCGGCAGCATAACGGTAGCGTATTATGCTGGAATCCGTGGACCTACGTGCACCCGCCTTGCCGGGGCGTTAGCTTAAACACGCACACACAAAATAAAAAAACGGAGTCGCCACTGATCTTTAAAGGGAGATCAGCCCCTGTTTGATGAAATAAGGCACTAGCAGTACAGAGTCCGGGTTCCGGCCTACGGATTGAAGCAAATATGGAGAAATCTGCCAACCCGAGGCGGTTTACACGGCGTGAAAGGGGGGAAAATAAAAAGATTTGAGAGAACGGGAGAGACGGAAAGGGGAAAATGGGGAAGAGAGGCTGGTTGCTTGAAAGCGTGAAAACCGGGACGCCGGGGTGTTGCTGCAGACTCCCGTCCTCCCCTTGGGAAGCCTCTCTTCAAGTCTCCTCTAATGAGAGGGGGTGCTCTCCTTTTATAGATGTAGGAGTGGGCTTTGGGCTCTCTTGAGGTCATGAACTTAGTTCATGGACTTGGGCTTGAGTGGGATCATGGGCTTGGTCCATGGGCTTGGTCTTGAGTTTGGGTAATGGGCTTTGGGCTTGAGTTGAAAGCATGGGCTTGAGCTTGGTTGAGAGGTGTTGGACTTGGTCCATGAGCTTGAGTTTGGGTAATGGGCTTTGGGCTTGAGTTGAGAGTATGGGCTTGAGCTTGGTTGAGAGGTGTTAGACTTGGTCCATGAGCTTGAGTTTGGCGGGCTCCTTCCATAGTGGGCTGGAACTAAGTGGGCTAGAGCTTGGCTAAGCCCGTTGTTTTGGGCGGGCCGTTGTAGAGGCCCAAAATTGTAGAGAAGCCTACTTCTGAGGCTTGGTGGGCTGCATCGTGGAGCCCGTTGAGGTGGCCTGTAGGAGCTTCGCTCGTGTGGGCCGGATCTGGTTTGTTGAAAAGCCTGCTTCGAGGCTTGGTGGAGCTTCGCTCCGTGGGCTGTGTTTGGAAGGGCCTGCTTAGCTTGCTTGAACCTCCTTTTGACTTGAATTGGTTTGAGTTTGGAACTTTTTTCCATTTTTCCCATTTTTGGGCCCAAAGGTGGGATGTCAACAGATATGCAAATCTATTATTCAGGAACTATTGTGACCGAATAAAATAATTAGGATTTAGACGTGCTATGAACCAATCTACATCAGTTCCAGAATCTCCCATCCTCGATTTGTTTCGAAGAAGAAACCAATGGTGGGGGAACACTTTTTACTTTGAAAAACGAGGGGGGAGATTGCAGGACTATACAACTACATAACTTCGCAGTTAAGGCTTGTTCTTTGGCAGTGATGCCCATTAGCGTCAGTTATTTGTTATGAAGAAATTGCAGTGACAGCACAACACTGCCAACTAATGCTTGGATAATTTGCCTACCGACTGGTAAAGATGCCGGCCGATTAGCATCTAAACAATTAAAGATGAGAACAAAGAGGAACGAGAGAGAGCAATCCTGCCTTGAGGCCTATTCTTTTCGTATACTTTTGCTTCCAGCTTCGTGCATATGACGAATGCATCAGTACGCGAGAGCACTTTTTTTTTTTTTTTTTTTTTTAACTTCTGAAAATGCATCAAAGGCACAGGACACTTTCATGATTAAGCAGGAAAATTAGTTGCTATCAGATATCCACCTTAATAGCAGCATAACAAAGACGAAGGGAAGGTATGTGTCGTAGAAATCAAACAGGCTAACCCATACGCTGAAATAAATCATCAGATGCAGCCACTATCCAGCCTCCAGCAATTCGAACTCAACAGTTCATCACTTCATCATCTGCCGTGCTCTGCGTGGAAAATTTTGACACGTGTACATCGGAGAAAGAATATTTGCCAATGTAATGACACAGCTAAATGCGCTGTGCACATTTCCGGCTTGGTTAAGAAACGAACTGCGGAACAACCGAAATGCAAAGCAGCAAACAGCACTCCGACATAGAATATTGACATCGACATGATTCCAGAGGATTTAACCAAACAGAAATTATGTTTTTGACAGCCTCCATTTATATTATCACCAAAGAGCGGATTAGAACAATTTTAACACTGCCCACACACGACAGTACAGTATTAGAAAATCGTTTATACTGGTTAACATATTAAACGTTACTTTTATGTCATGATGAGCATGCTAACTAGTGTAATTCGCTTACGCGAAAGACAAGACTATCGCATGGACAATGTCAACACTATCCTAATCTACATTCATCACCAACCAAGTCTCAGAAAGCAGCAAAGAAGCTGAATGAATCATGTCATCTAACCACTTGGCCAAATAAGATTTAAATATATGATCAAAATATATAGTCAATGTAAAAGACAATGGATTTTATACCAAGCTGCTGTTTAGACTCACACAATGGTTTCTAGGAACATATAATTAAAAACAAGAAGAGAAAAAGCCTAAATACCAAAATCCTGACTTGCGCCTGCGAATTGTTGACAACACCTACAACCTGCTTCTGAAACCCTGAAGGTGCTTGCAAACCTATATAGGTTCTTGAACCTATCTTTCCAAATATTTTTCTAGACTCTTGCCCTCTTGTTGCTGCATGCTGGGCATTTGTACTGTTTTATATGCTCAGCCCTAGCAGGAGTGATTTTAACACACTTGCCGTGGAACCATCTCTCACATATGTCACAGCAGATCCAGAACTCATCGGTTGCATAATTCTCACCACATGCACCACAGAGCGTCGTTCCTTGTTCATCCTCCTCTTCTTCATCCCTGCTGTCCTCATCTTCTTTCAAAGCCTCCATTTTTGATGGTTTTGTTTGAGGTTCTGACTGTTTCTGTTGCTGAGAGAGGATAAGAAACAAAATTGGAACTTTCAGTACCATTGAACTTCCAATACAAATCGGACAGTTGGGAGAAAATGGAAGTTCAATATAAGCTGGAATTGGAAGTCTTAGCAAAACTACAATTCTAAGTGAAAGCCACCCTCTGCCTTTCACTATAATTTTTTGAAGGGAAGCAGCTTCCAAATTTTAGAAACTAGGAACTATAGCATAAAAGGGTAGCAAAAGAGTCTTGAGTAGAAATGCAAAGAATTTCCACGCACTGTTTTTGAGTTTGGCTTGCTCTTGTTGCTGCTATTTGGGGTGGCTGATGTTTTCTCTTTTGATTGCTTTTTGGCAGTCCCGCTCACAATCTCAAATATGGTGGGAAGTTCGTTAATCATTTGAAAGAGCCTTTTCCTGCATTAACAGCACAAACCAAGGTGGAGTCACTATTGATACCCATTTTGCTTAGACATATTTTTCTTTGAGAAGAAGCTAAGGGGTGCCTTGGTATATGCTGTTTGTAGATACACAATTTTCACAGAAGAGACAAGAAGATACAAGTTAGATGGATGGCAATGAATGCCAAACAATCTAAAACCAAGGAGTTCTCAAGTTGCAGGTCTAGCAGTACTCTAAAGCAACTGTTTTTGTTATCCATACTGAATCGTTCAGGGAAGTGAAGAAATTCACAAGAATTTCGCACCTTAAATGCTAGCCAATTGGAGGGAACATCACCGTATTTTACCAAGTGTAAGCAATCAGATAAAATGAAAAGGGCAGTGAGTCCTAGCTGTGTTCTATGGTTCTAAATGCTGAGAAATTAAGGAATAGCAAATTGAGATGGATGTTATTAAAACTAGAAAGGATAGATTAGAAGTAAAACAATTAGGAGGTGTTTGTTTTTCCCAGAAACTTTTCAATCTAAAACCTTTCACTCTCTACAATTACTTTATTCTTTAATTATTTCTCCACATTCTCCTATATAACTATCCTACTTTTCAATTATTTCTACACAATTACCCATACAAATAACCTATCTATTTTAACTTTATTCTCTTTACTCCTCATCATTACCCCTATTATACCACATCATTCTGTCATTTCAAAAACTTTTACACTAAAAACTTTTCATTAAAAGTTTTATCACTTTTCAAATACAACCTTACATTAAAAATAATAGGTAGTAAGATACTGAGAATCAGAAATCAGGTGACTTGGTCACACGCAATAACAAACCAAAAATTGTACCTGTAAGGATAAGTTCATCCAAGTAGAAAAACCTAAAGCAGTGAGAGGAAGGACAAGAAAAATATGATTACAGGTTATTAGTAAAGATATGAAAACGACTGGCTTCACTGGGTACAAAAGCAAATCAGCAGATTGGGCATAATAAGATCCATAAGATCCATGCAACTGATCCAACTAGGTGGGAAACAACATGATGATGATAAGACAAAGCTAATACTGGAGCAGAGAACGAAGTGTTTTCACACGTTCCATAGCAGAACTAATGTAGCTCTTACTCAATCATAAAGAACTCTAGTCATATTAAAAGTAGTCATGATAAAGGAGAATTATATTAAATTGGTCATGCAAAAGGAGAGTGAAGTTCTTCTGGACTGTTCACTGTTTTATTAGAATAACAGAGTTCTTTCCCCCCTTGGATTACAGGAGATACTGCAAGGAAAAGCCAACAGGAGTAATGCAAGATATTCCTTTAAAAATTCTTGTGTTACACCAGGTCCAAAGACCAAAACCAGCATGTTAAGTGGGATTCCCCAAGCTAAGGATTGTCTGTCCATTCTCTAGTAAAAACTGAGAAACCAACACACCTATAAATAGCAAAACGAAGCTCACTAGCATTATGCCCTTTGACATTGACAGGGGAAAGCATGGTCAACAGATGAAAACAGGCTGTCCACCAAGGGATATGAATTGAACTGTCCTCAAATACTTGACCATAATACTGCTAACCCATAGAATTTTTACCCAGAGTTTACTGTCAAATAGTACAATCACATCGGCTCAATTCATCAATGAAAAAATGAGATGATTTTTTTTTTTTTTTTGGGGGGAAGCCACGATGTAAGACCAGCAGGCTATGCCCAAGTTCACAACTAGTCATTAGCACACAGACTTAGATTACAAAATATGGGCTCATCAGATCAGTACAAAAATATAATGGGCAGAAAGTAATTCTTAAAATGCAAACATCATATAAGCTTCCACCAAGCAGAGTGTCAAGGTACCCAAGAAATTTTCCTGAGAACGCACATAGGCATGTACAAATAACATTCAATCATTTGACTGACCAATCTAGTCACCAACACAGCACAATTAACCTTGATGCAAAATGTCAGTGTGGACCTTGGACTACTTGACATGATAAGTAAGGGGAAATCAAGCATAAATACACATATTGCAGGAGAAAAAATTGCAGTCAATTCTCCATACCCATCCGCTGTGGATTGGTACAAGGAACCACAAAGTTACACTAGAAGGATGGAAGATAAGGGTGATGCCAAGAGAAGCATATCAATTAAGCACTTCAACCATTTTTTGATTTTTTGCGGACTTTACAGACTGCAATGACAGAGCCATAAACTTTATTGAATAGATGAAAGCTACCTTATGAGAATAAAGATAACCAACCAGTACTATTGGACCCACACTTTTAGACTCTCCTCATAGCCATAAAATATGCAAATCATTCTACAGCTAGAACGCCTAATCCAGACAAACAAAACTACAGGGCATTCTCAGTTATCAAAGTGTCCATCACAATAAAATGAAATAAGGCATCAGTCCCATGCGTGATATTAACTCAAGATAATAGTTTGGAGGTGTGCCATTAGCAGAAATACAGAATCACACAAGCAGGGAAATAAATACCTTCCACCAGATAGCAATAACAAATCTAATGTAGCACTTAAAAAGGATGAGTGCAAGAATGAACAAAATAGGCAACACAGCAGCTCTGGCTAGTTCAGCTGCAGGCACTGACTTGAAGAGACAAAACCAGGTTTCCCAGTTAAACCTAGAACAACCTGGGCATCTTTGCAAACAGCTCAGTAGATCACTGGAAACAACAAAAGAAGAGGCCACATGCAGTTCGAGGCACTGAACCAAAATGAGGGAGAATTGTTGGTTGAATTGTTAAGGCTAGTGATAAATTGTAGCTCGTTTCTTATGTGTGCCACAATTGTGCTGGACAGAAGTATATACAAAAAATGATTAACTTAGCTTAATTGTTAAAAAGTTGATATTGATCCCCATTGTCTGGAGTTTCAAACCTAAACAGACATTTTTAGAATACATCTACATGTAGCTTACTTAAAACTTATGTAATGATTTCAGTCTCATAAAATTATCAAAAACTAACTACGCACACAATTCAAAAATAGTAGACTGGCCACTTCATTACTGGTTTAGTTTTAAAAACACTGATTGCAACACAATCACTTTCACTGATGACAGTTGATTAATCATGAAGCTTGAAATGTATATGCTTGCCCAGTGACTTGACTTACTATGTGGGGGTGCAGAACTGCAAAAGGACTTACACAGTGTGTGAGAACTGAGAAACACCCACTTAGACACCCAAAATTACTTGACAGAGCTGATCAAGGCACCCCAAAAATACATATAGGACCGGGTCAAAATATGAAGCTAAAGCTAAAAAAATCTCAATGAAAACCTGAGTTTCTACCTGTCATGTTTGTCAAATCCAAAACGCGCACCAAAATAAAATGCTACTGCAAGCAACCAAGCATCACTATGAACTGCAACAAGTGACAACCAGTCTTTTTCTTGCATCCCGTCACGAGCAAAATTTATTCCTAGTGCTGGCTCAGGAAGTTCTGGAGGCACCTCCTCTGCAGGCAAGTTAACTTCCCAAGTTTCATTTGGAAGTCCATATAAACACAAGTTCTCTTTCTCTGTCATTGCAACAGAAGTGTGTCAGCAGCAAGTGCGAAATTTTTTTCAATGTAAATTGTCTCTTGCACAACCCATCAAAACATGGTATATAGCAGAGGAAAGACATGCAACTATAACCTCCCATCATCAATCAGGAGATGGAGGGAGTGGACAATGTAAAAGATTCCTTACGTTCAAAAGGATAGGATGGATCTCTGATTCAAATTGCCAGGCCAATATACATGTATGATGGGTTTCCTTGGGTGCCCGTCATGTTCAGGTGCTAATCAGAAATCTCAAAACATGACTTCAGGGGCAAATAACCAGCAATTAACATACGCCAATGAAAAACTATCCATTTCAGTTATAGAAACTCTTCTGCATTTTGGTGAATTTCACTTGGTACATATTAATCACAGTTTGCAACAACAAAATGACAAGCATGTTAGCTTATGATGGTTGATGAGTCATTACCATTCAACACCTTACAAACTGAAATGTTAGGACTAGAATTTACCCTCTACTGCAAGTGGAAATATTTCCACATGTAGCATTTGGAAGAAAAAAAGAGGAGGATATACAGGCTCAACCACACTGAAAACACTATCCATAGAAAATCTGCCATATGCACAACAGAGTGACTGACAGTAAATACTAGTGGCATCTTAATAAAATGTACAAGAAAAATCTCATTATCAAAATGTTTTCAGTTAAAACCAAAGTAAAACAGGAAGACAGCAAAATTGTTTCAGGAAATAATCACTATCACCTTTCCCAGACAAATAAAAGGGTAAGAATTGGAATATTTCAAAACAGAGAAGAAATTAAACAAATGTATGTAGATGTCTTGTATGCAAATTAACTAATACTGCTCCGTTGCCGAGATGATTTCTTTATTTATTAAAAGAAAGAGCGATCAAAATGCAGACATAAAGCAATATATCCACCATAATCCATTTAAATGAGCAAAATATACAGAAGACGTGAGAAAAAAGAGCTTCAGAATTCAACAATCGAACGTTCCATCAACTAAAAACCGAGTTCGGGTGCTCCAACTGATGAAAAGAAACTAATTTGTTCAAAAACCGAATAAAAGGAGAAACACGATGCAGCGATGCAGATTCCATAGGCAGAACGAGCAAAAACGACGCAAGGGAAACGGCCATTCAGGAACGGCAAAGAACGTACCGGGATCGCATTGCTGGTAGAAACTCTCGACGTCTGCAACAACAGCACAAAATTTTCACCAAAAAAGTACGAAGAAATTGAAAGACAGACGCAGAAATTAGAGGCAAAAATCGAGAATGGCCGAACCGTTGGTTAGAGCCTTGATCATGCCAGCTCTCCGACCTTTAAAATCCTTGAAAACCTCTTCCACTGTTCGAGGATTGTACGAAGCTCCTTCCATCATCAGAGACCCACGCGAGGTCGTATAATCCGCAGAGGTTTAAAAGAACGGCGCGAGAAACAGGGAGGGAGGCAGGTAGAGAGAGAGATTAGGGCTTCGTTGCAGAAACCCTAGAGGAGACGAGGAGAGAGAAAAGGAAGAAGGAGAATCCGTCGCTAGGGTTTTTCCCCGGGCGTCATCTTGGAATTGCTAGAGGAGAAGGCGGAGTCGCAATTTTGTTTCTTCGTGTTGCTTTGCTGTCTCTGCAACTGGTGAAAGAAAAACAAAAGGGAGAAGAGAAACGGCTTGGATTCCGTTCTTACGGAGAAATTGGTGTGTTTGGGCCTTTTTTTTTTGTTTGTTTTTTTGCCGGGGGTCTTATGGTCCATTGCGCGATGAACTCGCCTTTGGTTCGTTGACAGACGGCGGTGGGTGAATCAGAGCCACCGGGCTAGTGGGCCCCACTCCCTGGAAGGGACCCCCAGACGTCGTGGTCATTCCCTTGCGGGAGGATGGTGAAAACGATGGCCGATCGCCCGCCTGCACCCTCGCGTCCCTCAAGACACTTCCGCTCCCGTGCAGCCAGCCAGCCACGTCGATCTTTTCACTCCAACAAATGCACGGCCATGCAGCATAGCCAGCCTAAGCCGATGAGAGCCGATGGACGGACCAAACGCATGCCCTGATCCAACTGTCGGTTGTCTGGTCCCTACCCCAGCAGAGAGGTGGGCATTGGGGCGGATCAGGATCAGCCCCTGATCCGTCCTCGTCTTTTGTTTATCTGACGTGGATTGGTCAAAATTTTTGATTCGAAATAAGGTCACAGTGGGTTAGTCATCTCTCAACCCGCCCAGCGTGTATTTCATTTATTACAAATTTTAAGTTTATACTTAAATTTTATTATCATTTTTTTCAAAATTCTCATATTTTTATAATTAACTATATCAACATTATAAGAATCAATTTACCCAAAAACAATATAAAAATTAATAAAAAACTTGCGCATATAAGTAATTTTATGCAGAAACATATATTAACACATTTTAATAAAGTTACATTATATTTATTTATATTTTATATTAGTAATGATGTTTTTTATTAATTAGTAAAATATTGAAGTATATAATATTTAAATTTAACAGAGAGTTATGTTTATTTTTGATAGGTATATAAACCGTCAACTCTTCAAATCATTTTATTTAACTTGCATTTTTTACCAAACATGTTGTCCCAAAACTGATTTAGTATTAATTTAAAGTTTGTCCTGAACTTATTTTTTTTAAAAAAAAGTGAAGATGAAATAGACATGTCCGATCCCGGATAAAAATATGGTCATAGAATTTTTAAAAGGTGGTCGTGGATGTTGAGGTTCTCCCGTTTCCACTCTTACCCAGCACGTCTCCATGAGCCGAATGCTGATGCGTTGATGCTGCACATTGCCGAGCATCGCTTGTGGACCGCATTAGCTACTTGTAAAAACGTCTTGCGCAATAAAATACCCAAATATTAAGTAAGGGTGATGATGCCTTGATTTCATAAAAAATTAATTAACAACTACATATCTGGTTGGTTTGACCAGCGTAAAAAAAACATTCCGAATTCCGTTAAAAGGGAATTAGACGTGCAGGACGGAGACAGGTAAATGTTTTATTGGCATAGCCTTTGGGTCATACTTGGCTATAGTACAGATGCCGGTTTTTTTTTTTAAGGGTTTGTTTAGGAGATGATAAAACTGTTTAATAAAAATAAATTATGTAAAAGTTTTAGAATGGGTGTAAAATGATATGATAAAGGTAATAATGGGAAGTAAATAGAATAAAATTAAAATAAATAAGTTAATTGTATGAATAATGGCATAGAAATCATTAAACAGGAGATAGTTGTATAGGAAGATATAAAAATGATTAAAAAGCAAAATAATTATAGAGAGTAAAAAATTTTAAATTGAAAATTTTTGGTTTAAATTTTTTTTGAACTTTTCAACTAACCTTTAAATCTAAAACTTTTCAACTATTCACAATTATCTTATTTTTAAATTATTTTTCATATCTTCTTATATAAATTATCTTATTTTTCAATTATTTCTACACAATTATCCATACTTCTTATTCATCATTATTATCTTTATTATATCACATTATTTTCTTCAATTTTAAAAATTTTTACTTTAAAATTTTTTCATTAAGAAGTTTTATTACTCCCTAAACATATTCTTAAAAAAACGACTTTGAATAAGATTTGAATTTTTGGAGATTTGGAAAATTCCTTTTCGAATATATTTTTTCATAGTAGTGAATTTAGTTCATTTATAATTGACATCATCTGCTAAAATTGACAAAATTGTTGTTGTAATCCTTTTTCATTCTACACCATGTGTACTTTGGAGAATATCGTATGAGGATTGGCCAGAGCGAGAATTTGACAGAGGGTGTCCGCTGTTTCCTACCAACCAGCCGGTGGTTCTTTGCTCGCATCCATTAGATGGCCCAGCGCACCGTAGCTGTGGTGGTCCCTGGAACTTGGATCGGGGACGGGACGGTTGAGCACCATCTGCAGGCACGGACCACGGAGGCCTACTGCAGACGTCGGACGCGATACATACGCAAGGATAGAAAACGACTAACCTGATGATTCGGAACTCTGGTCTACGCATAAAACAAATGAAAAAGTGTATCATCACAATGCGTTTTAAAGTTTCAATTGAAATTAGGTCTAACCGTTTATATTCTATAATCTAAAATTTTTAAGGTACGTTGCCCACTTGTATGTTATATTACGTGTTTCGTTTCCTTCAAATATCATGGCATGGAAACAATTTGCATCTTATTTATGGATTGAATTAAAAATAAAAAAAATTACTTGTATGCAATCCACACTATTGAAGTTTCGCCATTGGTGTACTGTTTTGAAATATTTTAATAGTTAAATTAAAATCCAATATACATCTTTTTTGAAATATTTTAATAGTTAAATTAAAATCCAATACACTAAATATGTTTGAAATCACGTGTTGTGTTATGATACTAAAAAAATCACTCTGATCAAAATTTCAAGCAGGTCGCAACTGCTTGAAGTACTTATAATCATATTTAAAGTATATAAGAATTATGATACAATACAATGATTTATTACCTAGCTAAGTAAAATCTTGTGGATTTTATAGCTTTGATATATTTTTTGGTTTTGTCACTTTTAAGTTTTATATATTCAAAGTGTGCTTAGTTTAATATTAAATTTTAATATATATATTTTTTACAAAAATTTTAAAGTAAAAAAGCGCATTCATCTTACACTCCCCCCATAAGAGAAACCATAAAATATTGTATTTTTAAAATTTTGTAGAAATATATAAGAATTCAAAATTAATAAACTTTGGTATTTTAACTATAGGATGCTTCTATGAAACTCCTTGCCTATGTAATCTCTTCTCTTTTCAATATCTAAATGATTGATGAAAAATTCGTTTCATCTACTATGTTTAGTATTACTTATATTATTATTAAAATTCTTTCATTTGTCTAATATCACTTGTATATGGGTTCCATCTATAAACATGCAAAATTAACATAATAAAATAATTTAATGCGAAATATCAATTTTTAAGTAGTATTTTTAACATTTAAACTATCTAAAATATCATTACTGCATTGATAAATGATAACATGGTATTAACACATTCTAATATACATATATGTGAATATATATAAATGTTTTTCCTAATTTACATATAAATGTACTTATTTTAAGCAAATATGACCAATGTACATATTGAATTTAGATGAAATTTAGTCTCATAATTAAACGAATGATGTTAAATATTATGAATAAATCAAATTTTTTATCAAGTATTAAAATTTTAAATTTTAAAAGGGTTAAACGAAACCACTTCTATGTAATTCGATTACATAGAAGCAAACCCCTTTTAACTAAATGTACCCATGCTCCCACAAAAATGATGAAAAGAAAAATATACAAGAATATTATTTAGCTAAGTAACAACTCATTGTCGTAGCATGATGATCTAGTATGTAAAATATTTAGATTCATTCGTAAAATTATTGGAATGTGACAATAATTCAAGAAATTATTTAGCTATATAAAAATAATATTTAGATGATATAAATGTCAAATTAACAATTTAAAAACAGGCATGCAAATCAAACCACTTATTACGGTTGATTTTAATCTTAAACTTTTATCACTTTTATTAAATGGAACTCACACAAATAGTTGGTATAAAACGAAATTTGGTGGCATAGTTAAACAAATTTTAAATACAATAGGCATTTTGAATTTCGATGATTAAAGTGGGTCAAAATGGGGCACACATATTGAAGATTCCATGACGATCGGTTATAGTGAAATATTTCCCTAACTAAAAATATTTAGATTGCGGGCTTTGCGTATTTATCAGTTTCAAGTTTCAAGTTTCTATTTTTAACATGAGACAAGCATTCACACGGTGGGCCCCTGTTTTGACCAATCTATCTACTCCAGCCTCGTGCAATCGGTTGCAGGCTCCTACGTGGACCGTAGGGGTCGTTGAATAATTGCCATGGGGCATCTTCGACTAAATATAATTTTTTTCTTTTTTTTATTGAAAAATTTCCACTTTTTATAATTATTTTATTTTTAATTAATTATTCATATATTCCTATATAATTATCTTACTTTTAGATTATTTTTATTTAATAACATGTACAAGTAATATATCTATTTTAACTTTATTTTTTTACTATTCATCATTATGCTATGATATCACATTATTTCCTCTCGATTTATAAACTTTTCATCAATAAATTTTATTGCTTATCAAACACGCTTAAGGTATCTTATGTTTTTCATAGCATCTCTTTGGTGAATCTAGACTCTGAATATCAACATGCTCTTTCCAAGGCAAGAACAATTTTAAAAGCAAACATTTTTATAATATTTAATGAAATATTCAAATTGTTATTTATCGACACCTTGAATGGGATGGAATAAGAATGAGATTAATTTTTCATTTTCTAAATATACTTTTTTCATTCTAAAAAAATATGTTTTCCATTTTCAATGCAATTACGCATTTTCTCATCCCAATACATAAGAACAATTTTTTCATCTTATATCCTCTTTGCATCCAAGCTAATGATATGTTTTTATATTAAAATCAACGAATGGAAAAAAATTACTGGAAATGTATATAATCATTTAAGCAAAAAATAACTACATACTTTTTTCATTTTTTTTCATTTTCAATACAACCCAACACACTTTCCCCATCCAATGCATCACAATACTTTGTCATTCCACATCCTCATCTCATCTAGACAACCAGCACAACACCAGAAGGATCAAATATAAAAGCCAAAGAACCTCATAAGAAAGGGGGCTCTCAAGTAGGGGTGCAACTCGGGCTCATGAAACTCGGGTTCATCTCGACCCTAACCCCAACCCTATGTATAAAACATCAACCCTAACCCTATTTGTAAAACCTGAACCCTAATCCTATTTTTGAAAATCGGGTTCGGGTTGAGTTTCGGGTTTGAATTTATGTTGACGAATTTACATTTTATTTAAAAGTGATAAGTTTAAAATTTCATATGAATAAATAATAATAATAAATCATGTAGGTAAATATAATAATATATAATCAAACTAATATATATTTTTTAAAAATAGTAATATAAAAAATATTTTTAGAAAAAATTTAACAACAAAACTAAGATAAAGGAAAAAATTAATAAGTGTAAAAGTGAATGATAGAAATAAAAGATAAATATAAATGAAATAATATACTTTATTTACAATAAAATTACAATATGTCAAATATGTATTCAACTATAGATATAATAACATAAAATATGAAGAATATAAAGAAATATTGTTTAAATAGTATGTATATAATATATTTTATAATAAATATTAAATAGGAAATCGGGCTCGGGTTCGGGCTCACTTGAACCCTAACCCTATAATATTTACAAATCGGGTTCATCGAATTCGGATTTTTCAGACTCGGGTTATGAAAAATCAAGTTTCAACACGTTCAAAATCGGGTTCGGGCTCAACCCGGCTCAAGTTGCACCCCTACTCTGAAGCCTAAAGAGAATCCATACATCTTATATTAGAACTCTAAATAATGTAATTTAGGGTGTGTTTGGCAATGGTTAAAAAATATAAAGTTAAAACTTTTCAATCTAAAACTTTTCACTTTTCACAACTATCATATTTTTAATCATTTTTTCATATTTTTTCATATAACTATCCTATTTTTCAATCATTTCTACACAAATACTCATACAACTAATCTATCTATTTTAGCTTTATCCTTTTTACTCCTCATCATTATCTCTATCACATCACATCATTTGACAACTTTTACTCTTCAAAACTTTTCACCAAAAGTTTTATCCATTCTGAAACACACTCTTAGCCTAATCGGTCTTGTGGTTTTAGATGACTTGGTGTATATAAATTACTCTTTTTCGCATAAACCTTGTATTTATTGTCCCAATTCAAACTTATGATGGTTTAAGTCTTTAGTTTGGTTAGCTTTAGGTTAAATTTGGACTCATCAATGTTGATATTGTATCATTTTCAGATAACCAGAACCCCTCAACACCCATATGATTTGGATGAAAAATAACATGATACTAAAATAAATAATTTTAAATATAACTGATGAGCTGGATATTAATTTTAGGATCAATTAGACCCCATTACAGTGGGCTACATTGTAATTATGATATAATCTGAACACGCTTGAATGCTTAAATATTTTCCTTATGAGAAAGAGGGCAGTGCTCTCTTGCCCAGTCTTCTCTTTGGTAGCCAAGCTTCGGCTAAATCATAGTTGAAACTAGGGATGCAACTTGGGCTCATGAAACTCGGGTTTACCTCAACCCTAACCCTAACCTTATTTATAAACATCAACTCTAACTCTAACCCTATTTATAAACATCAACCCTAATCATAACCTTATGTGTAAAACCTAAATCCTAACCCTATTTTTGAAAATCAGGTTCGTGTTAGGTTTTAGGTTGATAAATTTATATTTTATTTAAGAGTGATAAGTTTAAAATATTATATGAATGTATAATAATAACAAATCATATAAATAAATATAATAATACACAGTCAAACCACATATTTTTTTAAAAAATATAACAATATAAAGAAAATGAGTAATCTTGTTAGCCCAGGCTAAGCAAATATCTCACTTAGCTCACCTCAAAAAACTCATTTACGATAATTTTTTTTGTTTATCTCTTCGTCCACTTGTTTATCTAAGTGTATTTAACATATAAACTAAGTTTTATCATTTTTGGATATATATATATATATATTTAGATTTTTAAACATCTGTGTACATATGTACTTAAAATACCCTTATCTTTAAAAATCTAAAAAAATATATATACACATATTTAAAAAATTGTAAAACTTGTTTTATACATTAAATATACTTAGATAAACAAGTGTATGAAGGAAAAACAAAAAAGTTGTTGTAAATAAATTTTTTGAAGTAGGCCAAGTGTGACATTTGCTTAGCCCTAGCTAATAAAATTATTCATTTATAAAGAATATCTTTAGAAAAAAATTAACATAAAAAACAAGATAAATGAAGAAAATTATAGAAATAAAAGATAAATAAAAATGAAAATAATATACTTCATTTATAATATAATTACAATATGTCAAACATGTATTTATAAATATAAATAACATAAAATACAAAAATATAAAGAAATATTGTTTAGATATTATATATAAAATATATTCTATAATACATATAAAATAGAAATCGGGCTCGGGTTCTTCGGGTTTAGGCTCACTTGAACCCTAACCTTATTACATATACAAATCGGGTTTACCGGGTTCGGGTTCTTTGGGCTCGGGTTGTAGAAAAATAAGTTCTAAAACCGTTAAAATTTGGGTTCGGGCTCAACCCGGTCCAAGTTGCACTCCTAGTTGAGACAGATATCAGTCCTCAAATATTGTTGCCTCCCTCCAAATTAAATTTAAAAAAGATTGAAAATATAGATAAAAACGCCAAAAAGAAAAACAAAATTTATGCCCTATTAGCTTTTAAAGGTTAAAATATTTTTGCTCGGCTTTATTTACCTAAAATTACAACTTCCACGGTACTGGATCCGTGGGTCCTGAAAGGCTTAAAGGGACATTTCGGTCGTCATCTATTCGGTTGCCGGCGACTAAGGATTTGGATGAGAGTTGAGACCCATCTTTCACACTGGAATTGGAGGTTCCGATTCCGTCTCTCAAATGGAATTTGGAATGAACCGTGCCAAGGCCAAAAGTGTAAGAAGGCCCAAAAAAAAAAAAAAAAAAAAAAAAAAAAAAAAAAAAAACTAACCTCCTTTTCAGGTGCTTGTCGAATGCCTCAAAGGGAGAAATGACGCTTCATGACCCACTTAGACCATCCTCAAGAGTTTTTAGGCTCCTATTGCCACCTATCCCTCGCGATATTCCCTTCTATTCGTTGCTGATAGAATCCTGCTCCTCCAACAAGGATCTCATCACACTAAGAAAGACCCACGCTCGAATCCTAACCGCCGGAATCGCTCACCATGACTTTCTCAGGGCCAAGCTCGTCTCGTCCTACGCCAGCTGTTCATGCATGCGAGAAGCCGCCCACGTCTTCTCCCGCACCAACCGCCAATCCACCTTCCTCTACAATGCCATGATCAAGGGCTACGCTTCGCTCGGCCTACATTCTCAGTCTCTCCACGTGTTCACCCACATGATCCGCTGCGGTAAGCTGCCCGACGGGCGCACTCTACCCTCTGTCCTCAAGGCGTGCGCCGGGCTCTCTTCCCTCCGCCTCGGCAGGCAGGTCCACGTGGCGGTTCTCGTCCGCGGGTTCACGCCCGACATGGCTGCCTGCAACTCGCTGGTCGCGATGTACGGGAGGTCCGGAGATCTGGTGTCCGCACGCATGGTGTTCGACCAAATGCCGGAGCGGAATGCGGTCAGCTGGTCGGCAATGATCGGGGGGTACGGGCAGCACGGGCTCTCTGGTGAGGCGGTGAAGCTGTTCGACGAGATGCTAGCGGTCGGAGAGTCGCCGGATGAGGTGGCATTCACGGCAGTGCTGTCGGCTTGCAGCCACGGGAGGTTGATGGAGGAGGGTCGGCGAATGTGGGGGATGATGATGGAGGGGAGGTTTGGTGTGCGTCGGAGGTTGGAGCACTACACGTGTATGGTAGATATGCTGGGGAGGGCGGGGCACGTTGAGGAAGCGGAGGTGTTGATCGGGGGAATGGAAGGGGAGCCGGACGAGGCGCTGTGGAATGCGCTACTGGGAGCGTGTAGTTTGCATGGGAAGGTGGAGGTGGCCGAGAGAGTAGCCGAAAGGGTGTACGGAAGGAAACTTGGGTTTTGATAGAAGATAATGCAAGTTTATTTTTATGTTTCAATGATACATTAATATTTATCTTGGTCACAGGATTATTGGAAATTGAAAAAGTTGTATTAGAAATATAAAAAAATTATATTGGAAATTGCAAAAACTGCTGTAGAAATTGATAAATTATCTTGAACAGAATCTAATAATTTTGTATGGCATGAAACAGGCCTTCTTATTTATTTTACGATTAACGAACTGCCTCATTTTTTTCGCGTTCATTTCTCTTATCTAAATAAAATCTTGTGGACATTCATCGACAAAACTAACTTCGTGCTTCCCCACTTCGGGCATTCCAGTTTTGGGATGAAGAAAGTCATTGATCTCATTCATTTGAAGTCGAGTGCTTCCAGAAGACAGATTCGAGAATCTTATAATTAATTTAAGAGAATGGTTCAGTTCGTGTAAATTCTTTATATTTAACTGATTGATATTTATTTACACCTTCTATATCTAGTAACTCTACTTTCTCAACCGGTTTTTTATTTTTAGTAAATCAAAAAATAATATTAGTCAATATGTACACATTTATGATTTCCAAAACTATTTTAACTGGTACCATACATGTCTAAAAAATCAAAATAATTCGAGAGTAGATACGTTTCTATTAAAGCTTTCATTGGATATAATTTTCTGAATTATAAACAAATACGCATGGATGAATGGGCTTGCTGTAGAATTCAATACCGCGGAACCAAGCATGGTAAGAAAGAGTTTATGAGCAGGATGACAACTTGACCTCAATAAATTGATTTTTTGGGTCAAAGCCCAGGCCCTGGCATTTATGGTATTAGGAGAATTCGCATTCACAACAATTTGAACAGAAGGCATATATAAAATTATTATAAACGACTAGATGAATCTAAGCTTTTCAATTCGTTTATAATAAATATCTGCAGTGTTTGCATCAATTCCTATCCCAACTATGAGAATCAAAGCGATGTGGAAACAGACCGACTCTGAATCTGAATGTTCCTGGTACAAGTAGAGGGTTGGTTTTAAAAGATATCACATATATGCATAAGATTACAGATAGAGCATATCAAATCCAGCGCATATACACAAACACATATATGCAGATTCATATATACATATATGAGAAATATATCACTTTCTGCCTGTAGTTAAGAGTCCGAGATTGGTGCTACAGATCGAAGCTGTGGCTATGGAAATGGAAAACCGGTCGGTTCCATCTGCCCCTTATGTTCTGGGATCTGCATTCTTTCGCAACACTTGTTTGAAGGGTAGGAGGGCCGCATATGATGACACCAACATTGACGTGGCCCCATCTCTCAGAAGCAGAGTCAAAAATTTCTGCAAAGCCATTCAGAGATAAAAGTCATTAAGAACACTGATCACATGGGTGATACAGGGCACAAAAGCAGCACAGGAAAAGCAAAAATTGACTGTCAGGGGAGAAATGGCATTGTGATCATTAATGGGGAATGGGTTGGGGATCCTAAATTGTTGCGAAACTCTGGGATGCACTTGGTTGGGTCAGAAGGGGTATAAACTACAAAGTAATGGAAACAATACTCTGGAAAGACAAAAACTCACATCATATATACAAATGGGTTTATATATACTTTTAAAAAAGAAAAGAAATGATGAAAGTAGGGGTGCAACTCGGGTTTATGAAACTCGAATTTACCACAACCCTAACTCTAACCCTGTTTATAAAATATCAACTCTAATCCTAACCCTAACCCTATGTATAAAACCTAAACCCTAACCTTATTTTTGAAGATCGGGTTCGAGTTGGAATTTAGGTTGATAAATTTACATTTTATTTAAGAGTGATAGGTTTAAAATTTTATATGAATGTATAATAATAACAAATTATATAAGTACACATAATAATATACGGTCAAACCACATATTTTTAAAAAATATAATAATATAAAGAAGATGAGTGATTTTGTTAGCCAGGACTAAGCAAATGTCCCACTTAGCCCACCTCAAAAAACTCATTTACAATAATTTTTTTTGTTTTTCTCTTCATATACTTGTTTATCTAAGTGTATTTAATAAATAATCTAAGTTTTATCATTTTTGGATATGTGTATATATTTTTTTGAGATTTTTAAACATCTGTGTACATATGTATTTAAAATACCCTTATCTTTAAAAATCTAAAAAAATATATACATATATACAAAAAGTGTAAAACTTATTTTATACGTTAAATACACTTAGATAAACAAGTATTTGAAGAAGAAATAAAAAAAGTGTTATAAATGAGTTTTTTGAAGTACGCTAAGTGAGACATTTGCTTAGCCCGGGCTAATAAAATCATTCATCCAGAAAGAATATCTTTAAAAAAATTTAACATAAAAAACAAGATAAATGAAGAAGATTATAGAAACAAAAGATAAATATAAATGAAAATAATATATTTTATTTATAATATAATTACAATATGTCAAACATGTATTTATAGATATAAATAATATAAAATATAAAAAATATAAAGAAATATTGTTTAGATATTATATATAAAATATATTTTATAGTACATATAAAATAAAAATCAGACTCGGGTTCTTCGAGTTCGGGTTCACTCGAATCCTAACCCTATTACATTTACAAATCGGATTCTCCGGGTTCGTTTTTTTTTTTGGGTTCCGGTTGTCGAAAAGCGAATTCTAACACTATAAAAAATCGGGTTCGGCGGGCTAGGTTCGAGCTCAACTCGGCCCAAGTCGCACTGCTAGATGAAAGACATAGGTAAATGGTTGAAAAGTGGAAAGTATTTAAGGACAACTATTAACAAGATACGAATTAAAACATAGAGATAAAACTACATAAAATAACCAAATGTCTTTGTGGCTCACCTTAGTAGTTAGTAACACTAGCCTAATGCCTATATCATGTTTTGGTAATTTTATCTTCACAACACTTGTCCATGTTAGCCTGATGCACCTATGAAGAATTTTATTTTGGCGACATTGACCAGAGCTCCTCAACTCTAGCAACACTCTAGTCTCTAGATGTTTTAGAGACAATAACTCAATATCCCACATAGTAACTGTAATTTGACCTTAGAGAGTTAAATTCATGACATGAAGAGTCATTCTTCAAGCTTTGATACCATGCAATACAAAAAGCTTAAACGAACATTCAAGGCTCAAACATCATTCTAACTCGTAATTATAGTTGTATCATCCATCAAATGCACTGAATTACTTATATTTGGATAACGAAAAAAAGAGGAGAAATAGAGATAAAAAAATGGAGCAAAAAAGGGGATTCATACGATGTTGTAGGGGGTATTTATCAAAAATAAAATAGAAAAAGAAAAATAGGCTTTTTGGAAAAAAGATGAGACACAATGATTACAAATATTAATAATAACAGAGAAAAGGAGGATTATCAAGTGATTGAAAATGTCAAATCACAGCAGATGGGTGGAACATAAGGCCGTTTTTCAATCCTCTTTTCCACCCTCTTTACAGAGTCCACACAAAACCTAATTATGACATCGTCTTCTGGAAAAGATAAATTTTATTGTTTCACACGCACATCCTATTAAACTTTTATATCACTTACACAATAGTATCATCTTCATTGCATTGGTCTCTTCCAACAAAGGGAAATTTTATCCTTCGATATATGCATTCATCATTTGCGGAGGAATTTCAAGCGCGGTATACATTGTATCCATTCAACAAAATAAATAATTTCACGTCTTGACAGACAGGCTCATAATCTATTTGGACAGAAAGAAACAATAAATTAAATATGCTGGTTTAGTCGTTACCTTGGAAGTTTGGCCTGCATCCATATCTTGTAGTCATTGACTTAGCAATATTTCTTTGGCTTGCATCAGTTTGCATTTTTGGTTCATCATGCTGTGTTAATTTAGTGTTTTTGCCATCAGATTCACTATCAGTTTGTGCATGACTTGAAAAACTTTTTTCCCAGTGATTCCATAAGAAGACCACCACACCTCCAAACATGATGACGCTTGCAATCATGCATATGATGAACAGAAGTCCTTTATACCACCAAAAATACACATTTCGAGGTTTAATGTAAAATGCATCCATCAAGCCCAGAAGGAGGACAAACCCAAGTGTTGACACAATGACATAGGCTCCAGACCATATATTATTCCCAGTACCAACCAAACTGGACATAGTATTTCCACTGCCCATGTCAAAAGAGGGACAGTTCATGCTCTCATAAAGCACACCCTCTTCCTGAAATTCAATGAGAAGTTTGGTTAGGTGCATTCATGTTGCAAATCAAATAGATAACTACATCAAAAAGAAATTATAACAAACTCTTCTGTCAATTACATCCATCTATCTCTATTTTTACAATGAGGAAGGGTATGGTGGGAATGAACCATATGCAACTAAAGATGGAAGCCCACACTCACCAATGGAGGCTGTGATTCTTGAGTAATGTAAGTTTGAATGTCCAGATTCAAGTGATCAGCAAAAGATGGGAAGATGGATTCTGCGCTGATTGCTGAAATAACAGATAGTTCCTTGGATTTCTTCACAGCCCAAACGATCAATATATGTTTTGGCAGGCAAGGCTTTCTATCTCTAGTCCTGTGCAGGATGTCACTCAAGATAGCCAAGAATGGAGAGATTCCAATACCACCAGCCACCAAAATAAGGTGCTCATACCTAAAAGGATGGAAGATGAAAAGTCAGACAATCAATCAATGTTGTCTGGTTCAATGAACTTTAACACAAATCAGACCATTTAACCCATGAAACTTTCTTTAAATTATTGTACTTAGTGCAATCAATTTATCTCCACATACTCAGGTACAAAATGTGTAAATTATGAAATAAAGAAGCAACTTTAGATCATTCATTAACCATTATGTAAACCTTGACATTTTTTTTATAGCTAGTTGATGCAATTGCCTCCAAAATCCTTGATACATTTTGGCAGCAACTTTTTGCCAATCGAAAAAGATCATATCCATCAGATCTGTGAACACTTTAGGACTAGGATTGCATTTATAGTTATTATACATTTATTTATGAGCCAGATGAATGTTTGGATATTTTGGCACACCACTGTTTGGATATTTTGCCAATCGAAAATCAGAACAATGAAGCCTTGTGCTGTTATCATATGCTACGATTGAAAGGCTAGAGGATCAAAAATGAAAATCAAACTAATGACGCCTTGTGCTGCAATGAGTGGAGGACAAAGCAATTGACTATGAAGAGAAGAGCACACACGTCAAGTGGTAGGATGCCTCATGCCCGTAAGGCCCCTCGACAGAAGCTGTTATTGCATGGGAAGGCCGAAATGGCAAGCCCTTTTCAGGTTGCTGAGGAAAATTGGAGATACTATCTCTTAGCCTTCTTGTCCATTCTCCAAGAACTTTAATAAGAATCGATAAATGGTGCTTCCCATCCAAAGGACTGGAGGAAACACTGAATGGATGCCACTGTAGCCAAGATAACTCCCTCACTTGAAGGAACACAAAACTGAGAGCATTGTACCGCAAATCTGTTTGATAAACCACAAACACAATCAGATTATGATTTCTGCAAGTGGGACAGATGAATTGTGATTCTAGTCTCTAATCTGGTTACTTGTGCAATAATACATCAGAATTCCATATGCACAATATAAGGCCACGACTCATGTGTTGATCCTCTAAAATTAAAAAATTATCCACCCAGTATCTATCCAGATTGTTGATGAACCATAATACTTTTATTTTCTCCTTCAAATCACCAAGATCCAAGCAAAGAAATCAATCACCCATTTTTTAACAAACCATATAACCTTTTGATATACTTTTTATAGTTTTCAAATGGAACTTCCCAATGACAGCAGGCCCATTTAAGATTTTTAAGTTTAGATCATGTAGCACGGCGCCATGGCCTTTAATGTATTGACTAAATGATTGGAAAACAACGCATTCTGGATGCATCAGTTCTTCCAATTCCCCTCTATGCCAAAATTTCATTTCCATTAAAAAAACATAGTTCTTATTGTAAAGGAAAACATGAGAGAATTTTGATAGAAGTACTTGGTGGCTTCGAGAGAATCAGTTCTACAGTTCCGCAAGGACGGCACGAAGCTGAGAGTATATCAACAGTCGTTCGAGATTGGCAGAACCTCAAAAAGCGATCAAGGATGAAAAGAAATATCCCTCCAGCAGCCATGCTGAAAATGAAGTCACCAACATGCAAAGCTAGGAACACAACAAAGATCACATAAAGCTGATGTGTGTAGAAGAACAGCTCAAAATTGCTCCTCCTCACTGGATCAAGTGATGTAACCCACATAAAAAGACCAGCCAAAAGGCTAATTACCCCAGGAAGATTGGCAACACCAACATTTCTCCACTCCAGCAACTGTGTATGCAGATGATTAAACAACACAACACAGTCAATACAAGCCCTTCATGAACTGCGTGATAGATAAAGGCAACAGATGTGATGATTCTTTTCACTATTTAGCTATGCCTATGGGAAAATATCAAAAAGGGAAGGATAACCATTTATAATTTACCATTGGACTCACCTTACTCACAAGGTTCCCCTGCCATGTCCATGCAATCACATAACATATGCCATGTAAAGTAAAGAGTGCCATTGTAAGATGTCCCAGCCACACATGGTATCTAGCGGCATGCTCGAAAGGAATGTCTATGAGGCGAAGAAGTACTGATCCTCTTGCGACTGGTAGAAACAAAAATCCCAAACAGAACAATCCAATCGAACCTAAACGAAGGCCAAAAATCTCCAACATGAAGCAACTGCAAAGTAGATGTACAACCTATACATCAGGGCATACACGTTGCACCTAAATATGAGGATATCAAGTCTTAGACCAAAATTACCAAAATAGATAAAGACAGGTGCATTTTGTGAAGGTTGCGGAGCTGCCAGATACAGTCCTTTTAGAAGTGGGAAATGTTCCTCCATGACACCTTTTGAGCAAGTAGGCAGTAATTTCAAATTTAATAAAATATGTCACCTGTCGAAGTTGTTGTTTAGTTCAATTCCAAACTTCTATTTCTTCTTGTTCCTTGTATACTTGTACATTTGAATGGAGGGATAATGAAGGCACTGCCTCTACTCAACATTTGAACCCTGGCCCTCCTAGTCACGCAACCCTACACACACTTTCGTCAATTGCTTGTGCATCCAAGCTATGACTCTATTTGGTAATTGAAAGTGGAAAAATGAAAAAAAATTTGAAAAGTGCGTGAGTGATATGATATCATAGAAGTAAAATAGGAATAAATAGAGTAGTGTTAAAAAATGATTAGAATGTAGAGAAAAATTGAAAAAGTAAAGTAGCTAAAATAGTTAAGTCACATGGGAGAGTGTGCACCTGCTTTCCCGCTTTAGGTTAACAAAAGCTCCTAAGTATTCTAGAAACTTTTATAAATCCAAAAACCAGCATAGGCAGTGCTGACAATCCAAAGTACCAGCAGTTCAAATCAATAGCATTCCCATTCCCATGGAAGATTATTGTGAAGAGAAGAAAAACCAGAAACTACAAAAGCATGGATATAAACATAGGAAGCAGAAAATTTTTCTAATATGAAAGGAAAGAAGATTGACGCAGTTAAATGAAAACACCTTTTCTCTTTGAAAGTAAGTTGAAACTCAGAGATGAGGTGATGGATTTGTACTGAATAAGCAGTAAGTGCCCAGATAATATATGCTGAAAAGAGAAGTATCCCAATCAGCTCTGCGGCAGAGACAACACCAAAAAGTCCATCAACAAGTACGGGAAACGTCCACAAGCGGAACCTCGGAAATTTTGGTTTTTTCAACCTGTATATCAGGAAAGGCCCCTGAGAAACAAGCTTGCATTTGAAAATTCAAACTTATGCTGTATAGAAAAATTATTCTCCTTTTTGCATTCACTAGAAACACATAGCCAATGACACAACTTGGAAAATGAAATACTTTAAACAGAGTTGTGGGAAGTCGTACTCTTGATCTTCTTTTGGGAAAGCTGCCACATAGACATATGCCAGGAATACAACAATAAGAATTGGAGCACTGAATAAGAGGAATATACTTCCTGCATTTTAGAAAGAACAAACATCACAACTTAAGCATAACTATCTTCATAGTTCCAAATCAAAATAAAATAAATGCAAGTAAAAAAGTAGCATTGATGGTGCTTACCAGTAGTCTCAAAAAGATTATCTCTGGTCGCCATAAGCCATTTCCGGAACAAACCTCCCACAAAGTCACTAGGGTAGAAAAAGATAAAAGCAATCCATGCAACAAAGATTGTCCACATAACGACTTTAAGTGCCCATTTTGCAAATGATGAGAAGCAACTTCTCTTGGAGACACCCACCTTGGTATCTCCATTCAGAAGTGGCTCATGAGCAGAGAGTTCCGACATGGAAGGATCTCAACAGCAACTGATCTTCAAGTCAGAAAAGAATACTGTGTCTTATCCTTCTTCTACTTTCAGGCTCTCATAAATTCCTGCTAGCCAACATCCCATTAAATACTCCCACAACTAGAAACAGACAAATCACTAACACAGACACCTATTCGATTCGCTCTTGTAATTTATGATAAACGAATGATGATATTGTGCATTAAATATTTGTTAGTAGTTGGAAATAGCTTATTAGAGAGGAAAACAACCACCCATTAATCTTTTCAGTGAAGAAGTATACACCAATAAATGTGCTTCAAGTACCCTTCTGCTGGGTTGCTATGTGTACTAACTGCTACAAACACAAATATTCGTCATAGCTTGGTTATTCCAGCTGTCCAAGCTGAAAGGATATAGGTCCTTATCAATTCATTGTCTAGTCAGTTTGTACAATCGGGGGAATGGACAAGTAAATGCATACCACTGATTCTATATCAGTATTATAAATGCAAGGAAAAATACAAAAAAAAAAAGAGAAGAAGAAGAAGAAGAGTCATAAAATTCTAACCAATCAATGGTCACGACCTGTCGCAGCTAAGAATTTAATGATGCTGAGCAAAACATCTGAATACTCTCACACCAGAAAAATCAGGAAAAGAAAAGAAATCGGCATCCCCGTTAGGATGAAAAAGAAGACAATACTGGAAATCCAATCAACAAAAATCGAAAGTTTCGAGAACCAGAAAATAACGGGAGAATACAATCGAAAAATAAATTTTTTTTATGACAATTCGTTTGTCGACTTACCCATGACTATAATCCACCCAAAATACAATATCTCGTAACAATTTAGTTCCTGGAGATAATCAGAAGCAGGAAGCAGCTTTGTCCTCAAGACAACGAAAGCACACATCATGCGGTACGTGAAAAGGAAGCAAAAGAAACGAGGGCCGCACAAGCGTAAAGGCGATGGGAAATGCATTTTGGTCTTTTTGAAACGAAAATGAACTGACTGAAATGAGTGGTGGCAGACGAAATTGAGAGAGACAGAGACAGAGACAGAGAGAGAGGAATCTGGAAGGCCCACTGCTGTGATGGTAACGCTTTCGCTGCATTGCATGTACGTCTGTGCATGTGGTACTCTTCCTGAAGGTTTTGGTTTTGTTTTGAGAAAAATCGGGCCAATGATTCAGTAATCCGATCCATTCGTATGGTGGGAACCATGGTCGGGTTGACTTTAGCTAAATAAATTCTGTCGATACAGAAACGAAAATCGAATATTTTAATTGCGAAGGAAACGGACCCGGGTACGAATAGCTTTTCAGTACAGTCGAGTGGACGGCTGGTCTTCGAAAGTCGTCGGGAATTCCGTACGATGATTTCGGTTTTTTGCTTACTTGTCCCTGTAAGTTTTTGAAATAGCATACTTGACTCGAATTTAAATATTTGCAAAATGAACTTTTAACCAGGAATCCGTCCCTTTCAGCCCCTGAACCTAATGAATCTGTTTGGGGGGACTTACCGGATCTATTAAAAAGAGAGAATCTATTCGATTTGAGGAGAAGCGCACCCACTTTTTTTCATGTACTCATAAACTGATATGCACTCCTAAACTCCAGAAATCAGGATCTGGTTTGAAAATTTGTATTTTTGCAAATAAAACCCTTCGTCGGCAAATGGCCATTACTAATTTTCTTTTTGACAAAATTTCCCCGAATTTTATAAATAAAATAAATATAGCATTTTTAACAAATATTCAAAATTGGGGCATCTATTTTTCATAAACAAAATTTAGAGCAACTATGTTGCAAATTGAAAGCATCAATAGGGAAAAAAACAGATGGAATTTTCCTGCTGTTGTTTTCTGAAAGCTCCACGCGTGCATGGAATCTTAGACGGGTGTTGAGTGAAGAGGAGTATGCACACGTATATTCAATCTTAGCTTTCCATAACGCTACAACGTTGTGCAATGAATGGTTCATTTGTGCGGCGGGATTCGTGGTGGGAAGGTGTATGGTAGAATAATTAAGAATAGAACTTAGGATATCTGGGTTTATTCAGCTCCACAAATATTTTATACCATTTTAATCCGCAAAAAGCTTCCAAAACTACTACAGCAACAGAGTTACTTACTTATATGAGGTATCTTTTTGCAGCTAAGATTAAATTTGGTTGCGTTTGACACCAAATGCGGGTGATATGTATGAGACATGACTGGGGATGCATTTTTTTTCCTAGTTTTTGATTTTTTTTTAGTTTTTTCATTTATATGTGAGCTCAAGTTTATGTACTTTATATTTCTTCAAAAAAAAAAATGTGATTTATATATCAAAATCCATCATTTTTGTTATATATTGTCATGAATTTTTAAAAACCAATAATCTTAACTCATCTAACACTTTTTTTTTATATAGAAAAAAGAATTACAATAAGGGATAAAAGAGAGGAGAGGCAATGCTCCCCCGACAAGGTTCGAACCCTAGGAAGCTTGGCTTGTTGTTAACTAGGATGTTAATAGTTATGATCAACCTGTTAACCCGCTCATTCAACCCGTTTACGAATGAGTTTTGGTTGAAATTTTTAAATAAATGGGTTATGATCCGCTAATCTGTTCAACCATTTAATTAAATAAACATATTAGGGTTGAGATTTTATAATTTGTAAATCCGTTCAGTAACCCATATAACCCGTTTAGCTCATTTAACTTGTTTAACTCATTAAAATTATATATATAAATATAAATCCCTATATTATTTTCCATCAGTAAGTTTTCCTTTTGTCATATAATTTTCAATTTTCACTGCTGGCATGATTCCATTTTACTGTTACAATCTTATTTTTATTTTCCCGACGCTGAAAACAACCTTTCACTTCCCCCTGCGAAATCATTGTCCACTAAAGTCTAAACTTTCAGTTCCTCTGTTATATAACCCATTAACAACTCGCAAACCCATTTATTAAATGAGTTGTAAATGAGTTAGGATCGAGATTTTTAAAATGGGTTAATAAACAGATTAAGGTTGAGATATTTTAAATATGTTAGAATTAAGATTAAGCTCAATCCATCTAACCTCATCCGTTAACACTACTACTGGTTTACATGAGTTGGCATCGGGTACTTACTTATTTAACATTCTTTACGCATGAAAAAGGGTGAAGATTTTATATTTTAAAAATTTATAAAAAATGTACACAATAATTCAAATTTGATAAATTTTATTGCATTTTATATATGCACTTAGGCCCACTGAAAAAATGAAAAGAAAATAAAAAAATATCAAAAACCAGCAACATGATACGTCACATATAAGGTAACATGCGATGCACCGTATGTTAACATGCTCCGGTATCTATTTTTCTTACAGTCAAATTTCTTGTGTCCGCACTTCGCAGCACCAAAAATAATTTTTTGCTTAAAACAAAAATAATATTTTGAATATAATTGATGCAAAAGTACCTACTTTGAAATAAATTTCAGTATTTGTAGCAAATAAATGACACCGCTTATAAGCAATTAAATATTTGTAGCCGTAAATCAATCCTAAACAAATCCGCGCACGTAAATACAACCAAACTTGTGTTACATGCGAATACGTGGCCAAAAACAATTAATTGCATTCAACCACATTTGTGGTAGTTTTAGCACGCTTGTTTAGAAGCTCAAAATCACGTTTTATTTTATTTATTAAAATCAAACTTCATAAAAGCGAACTTTTTATGTGCAAATGCTGAGCGGGTAGTCTAGCCAAACCAAATATTAAATTACTTTTTTATCTTCAATAAGGATTATTGTAGGGTAAAATACATGGCAAATAAAAAGTAAACAAGCGTACGAGCCTGTCGATTTTCATTCTAATCATTTAAATATCCGGGGAAGGCTCTCTCTCTCTCTTTTATTTTATTTTATTTATTTATTTTTTTTTCCGAAAATCAGAAACGCCTTCGCGAGGGGCCAAATTTCTGCCACGCGTTTGTTAGAGCCCACGTACTTGACACGATCGTTATATCCTTTTTATTCCAAGCAATGTTTTCGGAAGAGACTGGTGATCGAACCGGTGATGCTGCAGCTGCAGGAAAATTTCGTTCGAACCGTTCGGTTAAAACCGGTGACGTCAGCTTTACATCTTTATAATGTCATAAGTATTCAATTATTTAAATATTAATAAGTCCCACTAATCAGTCTCACGTAGCTCTATCTGTTTTTCACACCTTAATAATTGACCGTAAATAAAGTCTCCATGCATTTTTTAATCTTAAATGACCGACTACAATTCACTTTATTTATGGTATTTAACGTCATGTTTTAGCTTGAAGACCGAATTTAGCATAGCTCAGTTAGTAAAGTTGTGGTCATTTGTCTCATTTAAAGAACATTAGTCTTTTTTCGCCCGATGTACGTCGGTCATTATCAATAGAAAAAAAATATAAAATGAAAATTGTAAGACGAATTGGGTATAAATTGTTACGGAACAAAGATGTCGTAAAAAAATTATCATGAAAGTACACATTGTTTTCAAGGTGTTCGTTTATTCAAAAAATATTTTAAACTAAGGTCATGTTTGTTAACGTGTGCGTGGGAAACTATAGGAATTATACATGCAACATGTTTTCAAGGCATGATTTTATTGTAATAATTTTTTATTTTTCTACTTTTACTCATACTTTCCAATCATTTGTTCTTTCAACTACCTTATTTATTCCAATCTTATCCTTATCATTTTATATCACTCATATATTTTTCAAAATATTACTTTTTCTATTTCTCATAATTTTCCGTAATCCCACAATTATTCACCTTACCAAACGTCACTTAAAACTTTTCAATCTAAAACTTTTTATTTTCCAAAGTTGCCTTATTTTTAATTATTTTTTTACTTCATCCCATACAATTACCATATTTTTAAATTATTTTTACACAATTTCCAGTAAATCTAACATATCTATTTTAATTTTAATTTATTTACTCATATTCATTACCTCTATCATATTATATCATTTTTTTCAATTTTAGAAACTTTTATACTAAAAATTTTCATTAAAATTTTCATTACTTTCCAAACACACCTTTTATCATAAATTTTTTAATGTCTCATGCACCCGAGGCATAGCCAACCTCAAGTGGTTCTTTGACATCTCTCTAAGTGTAAGTGATCTCTCTAAGTGTAAGTGAATTCCTGATTCTAAGTCCCAATTCCGAGTCTAAACTAGAGTGATATAGTTTATATCATATAAAAAAATATCTTTAGTGTATATTTTATTTTTAATTATTTATTAAAATTTATAGTTCCAACTTGTAGCTTTCTATTTTCGTCAGATTCATAGTTTTCGGGATCAAGATTATTCGTAAAATAATCATAACAGTATTAATAAATACGAAACACTTTCGACAGTATTTATGCAAATTGCAAAGTTATGGAGCGTCAAGTGCAATTTGATCGAAACTCGATAGCGCCTGTGCAAATAAACCCAAAGAGACGAAACTCCAACCACAACCACAAGCGTCTTATCGGGGCAACCGCTAGGGGGAAAATGTCTTGTCGGGGTTGTAATGTTGCATCAAATGAACCTTTCCCGCATGATATGTGGGCTTTTGGCATGCCGCGAGGTTTCTAGTTGCGCTGGTTTCTATCTCATGGCTAACATACAAGAGGCCTCATTATTTCAGGCTATTTTATGCCGGTCTAGGAAACATATTTAAATTTTTTTTTATGAAATTATTAATTTAAATACATTTAGAGATTATTTGTTTACCCAAAAACTTCTTAGCTTAAAACTTTTCATCCTTGGTAACTATTCTATTTTTAAATTATTTCTTTATTTCTTATTATACAACTGCTATACTTTTCAATTATTTTTGTATAACTACTTATAAATCTAACATATCTATTTTAACTTTATTATCTTTATTTCTCATCGTTACCTCTATTATATTATATTATTTTTTCCTATTTCAAAAACTTTTATACTAAATTTTTTTAAGTTGTATCATTTCCCAAACACGAAATGTGTTCCTGTACCATGTATTTAGCCCAAAACGGGCCCCATATGTACTTAAATATATTGATACTTTATACAATAATTTATTTATGTATAAATTTTATAGCAAATGGTTTATATGTTAAAAAAATTTTAAAGTTGTTATTTGTATCAAACTATTTTATTATGTTGAATTTGTACCATCTTCAGATATGGTTCATACACAAATCCAATTCGGATGAAAATCGGCATGTTAATAAAATACATAATTTTAAATACAATGAGAGAAGTAGATTATAATTCTATGGTCATATGTGGTCTATTTTGAGGTAGTTGCATTATAATTTATAGTGCAGGTAACTACACTTGAATATTTCTACCCAAACATACCTTTAATATATAAATTAAGTTTTATTAATTTTGGAAATATGTATATATTTATTTTGGATTTTAAAATATAAGGGTATTTTAGTCATTTTAATTTATGGAAACATGGCTAAAATACTCATGTTTAAAAATCAAATAAATACGTACATATCTTAAAACATAATAGAACATGGTTTATAGATTAAATTAACAATATTATAAAAGAAATCCGAAAAAAATAAAATCTAGACCATCAGTCGCCGCCCAAAATAATCAATAAGATTAGATTAAGGTGAAGGTAATTGAAGCTACAAAGTAATCACGTGTATAGCAGATGGCATATCACGGTCTCATTTGCACTTCCAAATATGCAGATTCAAGCAAGTTCTTCTTGCCATCGGACTATGTTCTCCATGTTTTCTTCTTGTTGTTTGACGTATTGCCTAATGCCTTATTCATATGTCATGTGTTGCAGAAAAATCTCTACAACTCAAAGCTGTGGTTGTTGAAATGGAAGACTGGAGCATTTGATCTGCCCCACATTTTTCGTGATCTTCACTCTGCAGCAATGCTTGTCTGAAGGCTCAGTGGGCCACAAACAAAAACACCCACATCACATTTCCCTCACTTGTTGCTGATGGAATCGAAAATTGCTGCAAGCAAAAACAAAGAGTCGGTTTAGTGGTAGATCAAAGTTTTGTCGATAAAAGATGCTTAATGGGCTATCGGGGGACATTTGACAATGTAAATTTTCATAGGATTTTGGGATAGGGTGGAGAGTGGGAAAGGAATATTTTGATGATTGTGTGATTAATTTGAAATGATGGGGGTAAAGTTGGAATAAATAGAGTAATTGAAAGAAAAATTATTAGAACATAGGAATAAAATTGAAAAAATAGGATTGTTGGGTTGTTAAATCATTAGTGAGAAAACATGTATCCCATGCAACAACATTACCAAACATTCTCTTAGCATACTTACTCTGGAAATTTGGCCTACGTCCATACTGCAAAGTCATCATTCTAGCAAGATTTGATTGAGATTCATCGGTTAGCATTTTTTGTTTAGCATCCTTTGTTGAGCCTTCCTTCACACCATCACCATTCATGACTTGAGGCCGACCTGAAGCTCGTGTTTCCCATAGATGCCATACGAAAATGACTGGACCTCCAAATAATAAAATGCCCGCAATTATGCAAGTTAGGAAGAGAAGGCCTTTGAACCACCAACATTTTACATTAGAAGGCCTTATGCAGAGAGCCTCCATTAAGCCCAAAAAGATTGCAAAGCCTATTACAGATGAAACAACATAAATTCCAGACCATTTTCTATTTCCCATGCCAACCAAACCAGACATGCTACCACTTCCAATGGTCATGGGTGGGTCAAAGCAGCCTTGGCTCTTGTAAAGCTTGCCATCTTCCTGCAACTTAGAAAATGAAATTTGAAGCTATTACAATAAAGTTGAGTTGTAAGGCGAGTTTTGTGAATCAAATTAGATTTAGCATAAAATTGCGGGACGATTACTAGCCACACTCACCAACAAAGGCTCTGATTCTTGAGTGGAAAAAATTTCAATCTCCAAATGCAATCTATTAGGTAAAGATGGGCAGAGGGCTGGATCAACCAGGAAAAGCAAAGGAATCTCCTTAGACGTTTTAACTGCCCAGATGACTAATACATTCTTTGGTTGGCAAGGTTGGTTGATCATGATCTTATGCGTGGCGTCCCTCAACATAGCCAAGAAGGGTGAAATTCCAATTCCACCGGCTACCAAAACAAGGTTTTGATGCCTGAGATAAGAAAGTTTCACCTGTATCAGTATATATATCTATATGAGAGTCAAGCACCATTACTCATGCCTCACTAGGCATATCTATCCACATCACTAGTAGTTAATGCTTATTAATATATGTTCTTACGTCAAAGGATTTGCTACTTCATGACCATATGGTCCTTCGACTGAGGCTGTTATCTTGGGTGGCTTCCTCATGTCTTTGACATGGTCTTGGAGCTTTCTTGTCCAAACTCCAAGTGCCTTTGTAAGAATTGAAAGATGATGTTTGCCATCCCAGGGACTGGATGAAACACTAAATGGATGCCACTGCAACTAGGAGATTTCCCGCACCCGCAGGTGGGTTCCTCCCACGTAAAGTCAAGTGGGGGGCCCCACCCAATTCGGCTTCATTTGAATGCATCACTCGTTTTTCTTCTTCTGCTTTTCGGCGAGGGAGACATTTTGTCTTCATTTGGAAATTTCCTCACATGCTCCCATTAGCTTTCGGCGCAGCTTTCGGCGCGAGAGAAATAAAAGGCGAGCGAATGAGAAAAATAATGTATCACAAGTCTTTCTCCCCGCGGCAGAAAGAAAATCCGTCGACGTCGTTATTCTCTTCAGAGAAGCAGCGGCAGCAGCAGCTCCGACGAAGGAGGATTCAAATCCACTTCTATGGCAGTTATCTCTTCCGGCCATCAAGAGAGAAAATTCTGCCGTTATCTCAGATTGGGTGAGATCCATCTTTGATTAATTTCTATATTGAAATCCATCCATATTGTGATGATGAAATCCTCTAGTTTTAACTAGAGAAGACATTGCTTTGTAATCCCATTATTTTATAGTGGAAGTTTTGCCTGGACTGGGTCCCGTGGTTTTTCCCCTTTATAAAAGAAGGGGTTTTCCACGTAAAACTGTGGTGTGTTTTTCTGTGGGTTTGATTATTTATTATTTGTGATATTTATTGTCTGAGATAAATTATTCCTGTTTAATCTACACAAAAGGGGATAGCCTAAAATCCCAACAAGTGGTATCAGAGCCTGGTCTGTTTTTTTTTACATAATTTCTTGTGTAGATTTGATGGAAGAAACTTCATTCACAATGGTCAAACTCACATCATCAAATTACTCAATATGGAAAACAAGGATGGAAGATATTTTGTATTGCAAAGAACTTTATCTGCCTATTAAAGTGAAAGGAGTGAAGCCCGTGGATAAAACTCAAGATGATTGGGATGTGCTAAATAGAAAAGTTGTTGGGCATATCCGCCAATGGGTTGATCAGAGTGTTTTTCACCATGTTGCTAAGGAAACTGATGCATTCAAATTATGGGAAACATTAGAAAGCCTATATGAACGCAAATCAGCTGTAAATAAGGCTTTTCTAATTAAAAGGCTCGTTAATATGAAGTATAAAGATGAACAAAAAGTTGCTGAGCATTTGAGTAATTTCCAAGAAGCTTTAAATGATTTATCCAGCATGAAAATTATATTTGCTGATGAAGTGCAGGCATTACTTTTGTTGAGTTCCTTGCCAGACAGTTGGGAAACCTTGGTAATTTCACTCAGTAACTCTGCTCCTAATGGTGTTGTATCAATGGATGTGGTGAAAGACAGCATGTTTAATGAAGAGGCAAGACGGAGAGAACAAGGTACATCCGTCAATTCTGAAGCACTAGTTACAGAAAACAGAGGGAGAAATCAGCACAGATATTCTCGCAATAATGATCATGACAAGTCTAAATGGAATCGTGATCAATCGAGAAGGAGATCAAAGTCAAGAGGAGTCAAATGCTATCATTGTGGTAAGCCTGGACATGTAATTAGAGAATGCAGAAAGTTGAAAAGAGAGGAAGAATATAAAAAGAAAAATGAAGAAAAGAAAGATGACACAGAAAAAGCAGCAGTTGCATTCGAAGATGATGTTGTCATAGCTTGTGATGTTAATTGCTTTGCCAATGATGTGCCTACATGGATAATAGATTCTGCAGCTTCTTCACACGTTACTCCATGTAAAGAGTTCTTCTCATCTTACACTAGCGGAGATTTTGGCTATGTAAGGATGGGAAATGATGGCAGATGCAAGATTCAAGGTATTGGTGATGTTTGGCTAGAGACAGACATGGGATGCAAACTGGTGTTGAAAAGTGTCAAGCATGTTCCAGAACTTCGATTCAATTTAATCTCTGCAGGACAGTTAGACAATGATGGATACTGTCATCAATTTGGTGGTAGCAAATGGAAACTGACGAAAGGTTCTCTTATTTTCGCTAAGGGAAATAAGACTGACACTCTTTACAGATCTTATATGAAGATTGCTAAGGGAGAAGTGAATGCGGTGGAGCATGAATCCTCCTCAGAGCTATGGCACAAGCGACTTGGCCACATGAGCGAGAAAGGTTTGAATATTCTTGCGAAAAAGCAATATTTGCCTAAAGGTTTACCTCTGAAATCATGCATTGATTGTTTAGTTGGAAAACAACATAGAGTTGCATTTCATAAATTCCCTCCACATAGAAAGCATGATATACTTGATCTGGTGCATACTGATGTGTGTTTTATGGGTGATAGAACTCTTGGTGGTGCTATATATTTTGTTACTTTCATTGATGATCATTCCAGGAAAGTATGGGCTTATGCAATAAAGGCCAAAGACGAGGTTCTAAGTATCTTCAAGCACTTCCAAACTACTGTTGAAAGAGAAACAGGAAAGAGATTAAAATGCGTTCGTGCCGACAATGGTGGTGAATACAGAGGACCGTTTGAAAGATACTGCAGTGAACGTGGTATCAGACTTGAGAAGACAGTTCCTAAGACGCCTCAACAGAACGGTGTGGCAGAGAGAATGAACAGAAGTATTTGTGAAAGAGTCAGGTGTATGCTCTCTCATGCAAAATTATCAAAGTCCTTCTGGGGTGAGGCAATGAGAACTGCAGTTGATTTGATTAATCTATCTCCTTCAGCTCCTTTGGACGGTGAGATTCCAGAAAAGGTATGGAGAGGAAAAGATATTTCATATGAACACTTACGGGTATTTGGTTGCAGGGCATTTGTTCACATTTCTAAGGATGAAAGATCCAAGTTGGACAGTAAAACGAAACAGTGTATCTTCCTCGGCTATGCACATGAAGAATTTGGTTATAGATTATGGGATCTTATTGACAAGAAGATTATTAGAAGCAGGGATGTAATCTTCTTCGAAGATCAAACAATCGAAGACTTTGAAAAAACTGAAAAGGCAAAGTCTCCAGAAGAAGGCCCAGTTGATTTGAGGTCGTGTACTCCACCTGTTGCGCATACAGGAAATGGGGGAGATATACCAAACGCTACACCAGAGCAACCAAATGAGCAAGCTGCTCCACATCCGTTAGTTGAAAATCAATTGAGAAGGTCTGTAAGACAACGTCGGCCATCAGAAAAGTATCCTCCTCATGAATATGTGATGCTTACTGATGAAGGTGAACCTCAAAGTTATCAGGAGGCAGTGTCCCATGAATGCAGTGAAGAATGGATGGACGCCATGCAAGAAGAGATGAATTCCTTGCATGAAAACCATACGTATGAATTAGTAAGATTACCTGCAGGCAAAAGAGCACTCAAGAACAAGTGGGTTTTCAGATTGAAAGCAGATGAAAATAGCTCACAACCAAAATACAAGGCAAGATTGGTTGTGAAGGGATTTGGTCAAACAAAAGGTATTGACTTTCATGAGATCTTCTCACCCGTGGTGAAGATGAATTCAGTCAGAGTTGTTCTAAGCCTAGCAGCTAGCTTGGATCTGGAGATTGAGCAGCTTGATGTAAAAACAGCATTTCTTCATAGTGATTTGGAGAAGCTAATGATATGCAGAGAGATGGCAAGTTTGCTAGAGCCCTTCACGTAGTCGGAAGGGGGAGATTTGTTAGGTGGGTTCCTCCCACGTAAAGTCAAGTGGGGGGCCCCACCCAATTCGGCTTCATTTGAATGCATCACTCGTTTTTCTTCTTCTGCTTTTCGGCGAGGGAGACATTTTGTCTTCATTTGGAAATTTCCTCACCTGCTCCCATTAGCTTTCGGCGCAGCTTTCGGCGCGAGAGAAATAAAAGGCGAGCGAATGAGAAAAATAATGTATCACAAGTCTTTCTCCCCGCGGCAGAAAGAAAATCCGTCGACGTCGTTATTCTCTTCAGAGAAGCAGCGGCAGCAGCAGCTCCGACGAAGGAGGATTCAAATCCACTTCTACGGCAGTTATCTCTTCCGGCCATCAAGAGAGAAAATTCTGCCGTTATCTCAGATTGGGTGAGATCCATCTTTGATTAATTTCTATATTGAAATCCATCCATATTGTGATGATGAAATCCTCTAGTTTTAACTAGAGAAGACATTGCTTTGTAATCCCATTATTTTATAGTGGAAGTTTTGCCTGGACTGGGTCCCGTGGTTTTTCCCCTTTATAAAAGAAGGGGTTTTCCACGTAAAACTGTGGTGTGTTTTTCTGTGGGTTTGATTATTTATTATTTGTGATATTTATTGTCTGAGATAAATTATTCCTGTTTAATCTACACAAAAGGGGATAGCCTAAAATCCCAACATAAATGGATGCCACTGCAACTAGGAGATTTTCCGCACCCGCAGGAAGATAAAACTAAGAGAATTGTACTCAAGACCTGGAATACAAGACGGTCAAGCTCATGTATATAACCAAGAGAATTTTTTTTGAAAGAACACAAGTTCAAAAACATTTTGAGGAGCAGCACTTGATGGTTTGGAAAGAGCCAATTCCATTGTTCCACATGGGAGACATGCTGCAGAGATGACTTCAACTATTCTCCTGGGATATGTTTCAATGCATGGGGTGCAAAACTCTATTTTTAAATTTTTTTTTGAAATTTCTTTTTATAAGATTGTTAACCTAAGTATAATTAATTTATATATTAAGTTTTATCATTTTTGAAGATATACAATTATATATTTTTGATTTTTTAAAAATAGGGTATTTTAGTCACTTAAGAATGGCTAAAGTACCATTATTTTTAAAAAAATTTAAAAAATAAATGCACATTCAAAAATAGTAAAATTTGACTTATAAATTAAATAAATCTAAATTAACAATCTTATAAAAAAAATTTCAAAAAAATGTATTAAAAAATGAGTTTTTGCATCCTCATGCAATTTCCATGCATCAAAGTGCATTGAAACATTCCCCTATTCTCCTTGAATGGCAGAACTTCAAGAATCGATCTGCCATGAAGATGAATATCCGTCCAGAAGCATCACCGAAGATTGAGTCACCAACGTGCAAAAATAGGAATATGATGAACGCTGCACACAGCTAATGGGTGTAATGTTGGGGCAAAATATAAAAAGATAAAAAATTAAGGAAAGTGGGGAAAGTGAAAATAGAACCAAGTTTCACTTCAGGCGTGTTACAACGTCACTTTCCTTAAGGAAATTTTGCTACCCTATTTGCTGCTTAGGGTAATTTTGCAGTTGCCTCCAGGATACAAAAAGTGAAACCTGAACTAGAATAGGAAGCAGCACCTTTCCTAAGCACACGAAAACTTGAAACAGGATTTTTTGGTTGAATTGAGAGAATTTCAAAATAATATGGCAATCTTGCAAATAAAAAACTTAGACACAGTATCTAAATTAAGACAGAAGCAACAGTTGTCTTTAATAAGACAATAGGATGTCTGAAGGGAAGAGAGAATGAGTGGATTTTTGAGATGTAGAAATCTCCCGAATGTCATCTCTATTTATAGCTTGAATAAGGAGCCGTTTGATTAAATAGGCATACTCTTTTACAATTAGACACATCTTTTGAAATCTGCCACATCATCCCTCAATCGGTTGCCTCCCTTCAACTCACGACCAAATTCATCTTGTTTGAATGAGTCAAACATCCCAAATCGTTGCATCCATTCATTAATTATAGATTTATAAAATTGCTAAAAAAATACACATGGCAACAATCAGACCCAAGAGTTGTTATACGACTGCCGATGTCTCTGACCACTTTAGATACATTAGTTTTGTTATTTATCTATGAAATTATATTATATTTATTATAAATTTGAAAATCCCAACATGTAATAGAATAGCTCAAAAAGTTGCCTCCTCACTCGACCCTGCAACATGATCCATATTTTAAAAACTCGTTACTAGGGGTGGGAATTGGGGCGAGTCGACCTGTGACCCGACATTGACCCGACCCGTTTTTTGCCAAGTAAAATCAATATATTTTTGACCCGGTATAGGGATGAGTTAGAAATTTTAACCCGAATTTAAAAATAAGGTCGGGGTGGGTCAACCATGTCCCAACCCGAAGAGTCCGACCCGCCCCGCATATATAAATTTATTAAAAATTATAAGACTATATTGAAATATTATTATTATTTTCTTTCAAATTTCTCACTTTTTTATAATCAACTCTATCATCAATAGAAGAATCAATTTATTCAAAAAACAATAGAAGAATCAATAAAAAAATTTGTACGTATATAACCCTTATGTGTAATTGTATATTAACCTATTTTAATAATTGAATACTATATTTTCAAATGTTTTGTTTTCTTAATTACGTGTTTTTTAATAATTAGTGAAATATTGAAACATATAATATTTAAATTTAGTATAGATGTATATTTATGTTTGATAGATATATAAATTTTGAAAATTATCTTATTTGACCCGTATTTTTTACCCGACCCGCTATCCCGAAACCGGTCCAATACCGACCCGAATTTTGTCCCTAGACTTGGTAGAAAAAAGTAAGGGTCAAACCGACCTTGTCCTGACTCGGTATAAAAATAAGGGTCAAACAAGATTTTTGAAAAGTAGGGTCAGGGTTGGACAAACCCTGACCCGACCCGATTCGCACCCCTACTCGTTACAAAGCCAAAAGCCCCAGGAAGATAAGCTATGTTGCTACATTTCCACTGTAATAGCTGTCATTCACAAGAAAAATCAAACACAATTTATGAAATTTAATAAAAGACTCTAAGAGATTATGTTAGGAGATGATCATTGGAGCTTAACCTTATCCAAGAGACAGCCCTGTATTGACCACAGGACAACAAAACAGAGAGCGTGCAAGGTGCAGAGGCACATGGTTGCATTACCCACCCAAACATGGTATCTAGTAGCTTGCTCTACAGGCCCATCTATGAGCCGCAAAAGTGCAGAGCCCCTTGCTACAGGCAGAAATAGTATCCTATGCAAGTGAGTGTCATTGCACCGATCCTGAGGCCAACCTTTTCGGCCAGCTCATAACTGCAAAATCGATCCCCACTATGTCATTATACTCTCTCACCCATGATCAATATTGTATTAGTATTAACAAGATATGGCTAATCAACTAAAGCCATTTTGAGTGGAAAGATTGCAGTATCAATTTTGCGTGCTAGAGAGCAGGAAGAGTGCATTTCATGAGATATTCTCTGTTCTGCTTTGAAGACAATGACATCTTAGATATCGAACGAAGTTACTGTATTGTCTGTATGCAGAGTGCCCATGCAATGTAAGTGGCAACTATGACTATTCCAATCAGTTCTGTAGCTGAGACAATGCCAAACGGTCCTCTGATGATCACAGGAAACGTGCGCAAGTCCAGACTAAAAGACTTTCTTTCCTTTGGTCTGTAAATGAAGGGGAGAAATTAAAGGTGTCTTTGGATTCAGTCTATATTGAGCAGAATTGCTAGAGTAGCAAAAAATATATGGGTAATGATCCAATCCGACACGGGTGCAAGGATTCTATCTATTATATTTATCCATATATATTTATTTTTTATGCTGAAAATCACTTTGATTAGCAACTTATATAAGTTTCCAATAAAATTGATTTTTGGCCTCATCAATGAATACATATAAATACAAATAATAAATGATTTAGATTTAAAAAAAATATTTTAAAATTAAAAAAGGAAGTGGATGCATGGCCACTTATATGCACACCAGTGCATTAAATCATCACCCAAAATATACAGGATCCCACTTTTATGTAACCACAATGCAACTTCATGTAATATATATAAGAGTTGTTCCGGTGCAGTGACGCTGCACCGGAACAACGGTACAATGGCCCAAAAATGGGGCCCACATGATTATGAAATCACGATCTACTCCACCTATTGTATTTAGAATAATGTATTATACTACCATACCAATTTTCATCCCAATCAGATATGTATATGGGCCCCATACGAAAATGGTACAAATCCAACGTAATAAAATAGTTTGATGTAAATAACAACTTTAAAGTATCTGATTAAGATGAAAATTGGTATGATAATAGAATACATTATTCTAAATACAATGGGTGGAGTAGATCATGATTTCATGATCATGTGGGCCCCATTTTGGGGCCACTGCACATCTGTTCCGGTGCAGTGATGCTGCATCGGAACAGCATCCTATATATATATGTAACCACTTTATGTAACTACCAGCGCAACTGCACCGGAACAGCGGTACATTTGATCAAAACAGGCCCACATATATTAGAATGCAATGAAACTTTATACAATCATTTATCTATATATAAATTTTATAGTAAATGGTTAACAAGTTGAAAAAACCGTTTTAAAGTTGTTATTTACATTAAACTATTTTATTACGTTGAATTTATATCATTTTCAGATGGGACCCATATACATATCTGATTGAGATGAAAATTAGTATGATAATAGAATATATTATTCTAAATACAATAGGTGGAGTAGATTCTGATTTGATGATCATGTGGGGCCCATTTAAGCGATGCTACACCTGAATATTTATGTATATATATATATATATCCAATTTTCCTATTTTAGCATAATTTATGTAGCTAAAAGATCAAATCTCATCCAATCAAAGATGTGCAAGGGTTACATTTGCTTAAATATATATGTATAAATTAAGAAAAATACTTAAATCCATTATATATATTAGAAGGTAACAATACTTTTTAAAATAATTCATCCACATAATAATGATATTTAAGATAGTTTAGAAATTGAAAATATAACTTTAAAATTAATATTTAGTAGTAAATTATTTTATTATATTGATTTTATACATTTATAGATCGGTCCCATAAACAATAATACTAGGATGGAGTGGATGAGCGGATTTTTAATTAATCACCAAGATAAGAAAAATAGATGAGGTGAGATAGTGTGGTTTATAGATCGGTCCCATAAACAATAATACTAGGATGGAGTGGATGAGTGGATTTTTAATTAATCACCAAGATAAGAAAAATAGATGAGGTGACATAGTGTGGTTTATACTTTAGAAGGGGCACTCAAACAAAGCTAGAAAACCAATCCAAAATTTCAACTAAAACCAGTTGCAGACTCCTGTTACGTACTTAGGATTGTCTTTAGGGAAGGCAGCAGCGTATATAGCTGCTAGAATTGTAAGAATGAGAATTTGGCTACTAAAAATCAAAAGCACACCCCCTGAATATTCACAAATAGAAAGGACTAAAAATCAGGCTTGTTCTTGTACTATACCAAGGAGTTTTCATGCCCATACACCAATAAAGTAAAGAAGAATTCATAAAACAAACCTATGTTTCCGTAAAATGTCTTCCCAGTGATTATAAGCACATAAAGAAGAATCCTTCTTGGGATTCACTTGGATGGAGGAAATGAACAGCAACCCATGATAAGAAAACCGCTAACATCATAATTTTGAGCCCCCATTTCGACAAGATTGCCAGCCAAGAATTTCACTTGCGAAATGTGTAGGCAGCAGTCATTTCTTGTTTTAAAATTCTCTCGCCAGGGGCTGAGAGCGCATGTCTGAAAAATGCTCTGAATGTCGGTGCTGCGCATGTAAAATTAAAGGTATTAATGGTCATGATCAACTCTTCGACTCTCTCGTCCAACCCGTTTATAAATGAATTTGAATTTAAATTTTTGAATAAACGGTTTATGATCAACTAACTCGTTCAATCATTTAATTAAATAAATGAATTATAGTTAAGATTTTATAAGCTGTCAACTAGACTCGTTTAACCCATTAAAGTCTAATATATATATAAACCTCTTAGTTATTTTTTTCTATTAAGTCTTACTTCCGTTACCTAATTTTTATTTTTCTACTATACCCTTGATTTCATTTTCTCATTACTACTATTATTTTCGTTTCCTCTAAGCAAAAAACACTCTCTCATATTTCCCTACAAGATCATTGTCCGCCGTAGTCTAGGCTTTCAGGTTGTCAACTATATAACATGCTAATAATCCGTTAATCCATTTATTAAATAAGTTGTAAATGGATTAGGGTTGATGTTTTTTAAATGGGTTAAATAAATAGATTAGGATTGAAATATTTTAAATGGGTTGAGATTAGTTTTATGCTCTAACCCCTCCAACCAGATCCGTTAACACTCCTATGTAAAATAACATCCTTGGAAAGGTGCTAGAAATTCCTCAATAAACAGTAGTGTGTTATTTCTTGTCAAATATTAAATAATAATAATAATAATAATAATAATAATAATAATTTAAGTTGACTGGTCAAAATCCACGTAGGACACCATACGTGGCAAAGGTAGGCTTTTTGACCAACTAACCCAAGTGAGTAATAATAGACCTTGACTAATTATTATTTAAATATGCCACGGGTTATATTTATATTTATATTTTTGAATATTATTTTAGCAACCTGTGTAGCTTGGTTGACATACAAGTGGTTTTAGAGGTCTACGGTTCGAGTAGGGGGTTCTGTAGAAAATAATTAATTTTTGCATTTTTGCCTTCTCAGCATGTGGGCCCCACAGAATAAGGGACGCCGCTCGTATGCCCCCAGGAGCATGCGGCGTTTAATGCTCCGGGGCGCATACGCCCATTTTTTTTTTTTTTTCAAATTTTTTAGAAAACTGTTAATATAAGTGTGTTTAACATTGTTATAATTTTTTACCATTTTTGGACTATTTTAGATATTTATTTTTTATTTTTGAAAATCAGTGGCATTTTTACCTAAAATGTCATCGATTTTCAAAAGTCAAAAATAAATATCTAAAATACTCCAAAAATAGAATAAATTTATACACATATTAAATAAATGGATTTAGGTTTCTGTAGATAAAGTTGGAGGGAAATAGAATTGCAAAAGGAGAGAAAGCTACGTAAGGTAAGTAGATTTTATTTGTGAGTTGATCTTAGGCCCAAATTAATTATTCTATGTCTTGATTATTATTATTATTTTTGTATAGTTAACTGTTTAATTGTGCACTATGTGAATAATATATATGAGTGGAGTAATTAGAATAAATAATTTTTTTATGTCTATGCAATTACAAAAATATAAAATTATACAATGCATGAAATTTTATATACATATATGATGTTAATGAATGCATTTATACGCTTATGAAAAATAAATATTTTGTTGTGAGCGTAAAATAAATACTTGCGTTAATAGATGAATGAAATTTCCGTTTACAAGAATGTTAACGCGTTGAGCATGATCCGAATGTCCATGTAGATGCGCGTGTGGGATTCCTAATATGCTTGTGCCTTGGGATGTAATTTGTGTGTATATATATTGAATATATGTGTTTGGTAACAAGTAAAAGGTGTCAAGTTAAAAAATTTTCGTCTAAAACTTTTCAGTCTCCACAACTACCATATTTTTAATCATTTCTTCACATTTTTATATACAACTACCCTACTTTTCAATCATTTCTACACAACTACCAACACGACTAACTTATCTATTTCAATTTTATCTTATTTATTCCTCATCGTTACCCCTATTATATCACATCATATGATAACTTTTACTATCTACAACTTTTCATCAAAAGTTTTATCCATTATAATGAACACAAGTAACATATAAAACATGAGAATGCTTTTGAGCAGCATTGACCGGGCATGGCATGGCATTAAATGCCTGAAGAGGACAGAAATGTTGTCTCTAGCATTGTGTCCTCTTGGGAAATGGTGCAAAAGGACATTTTGCAATAAAAGTACAGTTCTTTTTAAGTTGCAGGTACACCTATTAGAAGGCATTAACATATCGACCATGATTTGTGAACTTGAGCTATTGCTCGGGCCACATTCAGCACCTGGGTAAGCTCAAATTAAATTTAGCAATAAAATGATGATTATGTGATCATTTTTTAGGCCATCCATTTTGTTTTACCATGATTTGATCATTTTAACTCCAATTTAAATGATCAAACAATCAATTTCTATATTTTTGATAATTCTGGACTCAATGGAAGGGTTTGATTTTACATTTGAGGCCTAATTTTTAAGATATTAAATTAAATAATTATTTTATCATTTAATTAAGTTTTATTTGGGCCATTATCCATTTTCAAATAATTTTCTATTTGTTAGTCATGTTGGGACTACTCCATTATTTTTTACAGGTGTACCAAATCAAGTGGGATACTAGCATTTTGGATTTATGTGAAGATTTTTAAGAATATTTAATTCTATTTATTTATTTTAAAGGCATATATTAAGAATGATAGACTTGTAAAATTTTTTTCTTAGTACCTTGATGTAATAATGGAAACATGACTAGTGCAAGTGAAAATTTGAATTTTTTATGCAATTATAATAATTCATTCTATCATAAATGTATGATTGATCTTGGGAAATTGCATTCAATACACGGCCTAGGATCACTTTTCTGGACCGGTATGTTACATTTCTGATTTCGCTCTTTTGACTATACTTGATGTGCATCAAAATCTACACCGTTTATTAGTTGAACCCACGATCGAATTGCCGAAATCACTTAGAAATTTGATTTTTGCAAATCCTATTTGGTAATGTGTAAAAGTAAAAAAAATAAAATAAAATTACACCTCTCGTTCCTATATACTTTTTATATGACTTGACATTTTAATTACCTAATTTGTCATATTCTTTGTTATTATTGTCTCTACATTTCATTTTCAAACCAAGATTTCTCAATAAATTTATTTATTTATTTTTTACCGTACCGTATTTTTAATTATTTCTTCACATCTTTTTATAAATATATTACTTTTCAATTATATCTACATTAATATCTATTTTAATTTTATTTTTTTTATCCATATCATCACTCCTGTCATATCACATGACTTACTTTTATTTAAAAATTTTTTACATCAAAATTTTTTTTCTAAAAGTTTTGTCATTACTGATAGGGTAATATTGAAAAGACGTCGCCTTTTCGGCTATGCTATTACAGTTCTGCGTTGGTAATAGAGCCTTTTGATTGGGAAAAAGAGGCACACATTGATAAGAAGTGGGTTTCGATTGACTGACGTGATTGTTTTATTCGCATTCGTCAAGGGCAATGGTAAGACTAGAGGCCTGCATTGCTTGCGTCGCGGCGGTTGCTGCTACGACTGCCCATTTCCGGGTCAAAAGCAGGCACGTAACCACAATACCAATCTACGTTTCGGATCTTCTAATCGTGTTGCGTATGGCCCATCACCGTATGAGGTGTGAAAGGACTCCCAAGTCGATGGTACGTCTGGTCTGGTGACAGCAATTGAAGCCGCCTGTATACGTAGAACGGTATAAATCAACAATCACACCAATGTCCGATGATATGTTGGTACTTCAAACTCTCACTGATTTGAAGTTGGAGCGCAAATGGAGACATTCCATTTCTATCGTTCAAGCAGATGATCAGGCAAATTGCATCAATTATCAGATCCCAATTCAAAATCTTAAGATGGCAGCTCAGGAGCGCTTACATATATTCCAATGAAAATCCCCAAATATTAAGGTATTTGCTTAGATTGTGCGACAGTATCCATCGTTTTATGGTACAATATGATTTATGTCTCTTAAAAAGTACAACCAAAACAGATGACCACGTGCTATCGCGAAGGCTGCTTACATTTTACAGCAAAGCGAGAACTCAAATGCTTTGGTTTGTAATACGTAAATGACAATAGGATTTGGGTTAGAAATCAAAGCTGTGGATGTTCAAGTGGAAGATTGGCTCATTCCACTTGCCCCATACATTTCGGGACTTGCAAACTGCAGCCACACTGTGTTGAAGGCTTTGCGGACCACACACAATAACACCCACATCCGCTTTTCCCCAAATGGCTGAGACAGAGTCAAATATCCCTGAAAAGAAATGGAATTTATTCATCAATCATTATCTGAAAAAGATTGTTACTTCTGGCTATGTGAATTCAATCATAAAGTGGCATTCCAAATTGTTAAAGATCATAGCTTTCATGTTTGTTGAAGGCAAAAATGGGAATGATTACCTTGTAGGTTTGGCCGGTAACCATATTGCCTGCTGACAAAGCTATCAAGTTTAGTATAATTTGCATCAATATCCTCGGTAGACTGCTTCTGGCCATCCTGATCATCATTGTTGCTAGATTTCTCAGAGCTCAATACCCCTTTCTCCCATCGTTGCCATAACAAGATCACGGGGCCTCCAAAAGTGACAATACCAGCAACCATGCATCCTATGAAAAGAAGGCCTAGAATCCACCAATTTTTTATCTTGAAAGCTTTTATGAAAGATAAGGAGGCAATAAATCCAATGGCTGATAGGAGAAAGTAAACTCCAAACCAAATGCCATTTCCTGTGGCAACCAATCCAGAAATTCGACCTCCATTTTGATGGCGGAAAGAGAAGTCCAGGATTTGAGGAACGTCGTTGTCTTCCTGTGGCGATTGTAAAATTTGCTGTTAATGCTGGGAAGCATTGGTGGCAAAATGAAGAAATTCATCTAGTTATAGGTAGTCCAGACATACCACTTGAGGCATTGGTTCTTGAGTTACATAAGCTCGAATCTCTAATTTCAGTTTATCAGAAAATGATAGACATAGAGAGTTTGCATCAATCCCTGATAATAGATGAAGCTCCTTTGATCTTTTCACGGACCAAATGACCAAAACTTTTGATGGACATGGCTCATTCTCCCTAATCCGATGCAGGATATCTTTAAGGATAGCCAAGAAGGGTGAAATCCCAATGCCTCCTGCTACCAAAATAAGGTTTTCGTACCTAAAAGAGAAGAAAGAGATGAGCAAGTTCACTATATCAGACAACTGCTGCAAAAAAATTAAAACGGTTAGGCTGTTATTGGAGGAGTAAGGAGGCTTTTCCTACAAATGCTTTTGGAGGCAGGAAAATGACCATGATTCAAGCCTCTAGCAGTACCTCCCAAAATGCCCAATTGCCTAACTAATTTAAAATTCAAAGCTATCACTACTTATTAAGGTAGGGAGGTCTAGGGTTTGAGGTTAGATAGATGCAGTGACCTTGTTATCTCCATCAGGTACCTGATCATCCAAGGCAGTAATCTAAAGTGGGTGACCTAATAAAAAAAATTCAAAGCTCATCTAGAAATAAAGTGTTTTGTTACAAAATACTATACTAGACATTGGAATCATAAAATAAAGAGGACATACTTCAAATAATACGGCAATTCATGCCCATACGGCCCTTCAACAGAAGCCGTAATCTGAGGATAAGGTTGAAAGGGCGACCCATTTTGAGGATGCTCGGGCTGGGTCAATTTTGACATGGAATCTCTGAGACCCTTTGTCCAGCTGCCAAAGACCTTTATGATAATAGAAAGATGGTGTTTTCCATCTAATGGACTTGAGGAAACGCTGTAGGGATGCCATTGTAGCCAAGACAACTCCTTCACTCGAAGAAAAATGAAACTGAGAGCATTGTATTGCATATCTGAAATGCAGGCGTGACAATTAGAACAAACAACTCAAAAGTTTAAGTCATGCAACAACAGTTTGTGAAGAATGCAACACTTAGGTGGTATTCACTAGGTAGACTCTTCAGCTTATGTGCAGAAACCTGAAAATCCGCAGCCAAGCCTTGCAAGCTTTATGTTTCATGCCAAATACAAAACCAAGGACTACTTGATTAGTCTCATTTCATCTCACGCAAGCCCCATCTGAAAAGCACAACGGTTCTTGCAAGGATGAGGGCTATAATACTTTCCATTGTATTTCTATCATTGCTCAGTAGAGAATTGCCTGGTTAGTTTTTTCTGCTTGTAGGAAGAGTAAAAGAAGCAAATACCTTTTGGCTTTGAAAGAGTCAATTCAACTGCTCCACATGGATGACGTGTTGCCGAAATTAGATCAACATTAGCTTGTGACTGGCAGAACCTCAGAAAGCGATCAAGAAGAAAGAGAAATATCCCTCCTGCTGCTACACTGAAAAGGAAATCTCCAACATGCAATGCTAGGAAGACGATAAATATCACATATAGTTGATGGGTATAAAAGAAGAGCTCAAAATTCCTCTTCCTTACTCGATGCAATGATGTCATCCACATCAACAGGCCGGCTACAAGACTAATTACTCCAGGAAAATTTGAAATGCCCTTACTTTCCCACTGAAGAATCTGCCCACAGACAATGTGTTATAAAGTGTTTAACCATTCATATTCCCAAAGAACACAAGCTGAAGTCGTACATTTAATGAAAACAAGTCCTGGTTCCGGAAACCCTTTCATAGTCCAAGCATTGCCGTAAAAGAAGTAGAAAGTACAGGCCAGCTTAATGTAGGTTTTCTTCTAAAAACTTGCCATTCGTCTTGAATTTCACCATTCCATAAGTCCATCATCCATGATGTGGTTTGTTCGAGGCCCCACATAAGGTCTGTACAACATCTTTTTTCTCCTCCCTTTTCTGCATTACTTTGTTTTTTCTAGCCGGATTATTCCTAACGAACACGATAACTGCATCTGAGCCTGAAGTGATTTAGGGAAACCTAGTACTCATGGTCTGGAGGTATATCTGAAATTCATTTCTTAATAGGGTTATATGAATTGTGGAATAAGAATTAAATTTAATTTTCCATAATTCTTTGAAATTTCCAGTAAAAAGCACTTGAACATGTTTGACTAGCAATATGCTAGTGGAACACTCACTTCATGTAAGAAATGGCCTTCCAGCGCCCAGGAGAATACGTAACAGGCACCATGCAATGTGAAGAGCGCCATTACGACATGCCCCAGCCAAATATGGTACCTTGTTGCATGCTCAAAAGGGATGCCTATGAGGCGAAGGAGGAATGACCCTCGCGCAATTGGAAGAAACAGAAATGCCGAGCAATACAGTCCAATTAAACCTAACCGAGCACCTGTATATTCCAACATTGCATAACTGCAAAAATCTGCCACTGCATTAGTTCCATCCTAATCAAACCTGCAGAAAATAGATTCTAAATCACAATTATCATGTATATAAATAATAACAATTAGTTGATGAATTAGATTTAAGGCTTACCGCTTCTTAATAGCACTCGATGCCAGCTTAGATACATACGCATGGTTTTGAACTGTGTAAGCAGAAAATGCCCAAACAACGTATGTTGAAAAGAGAATTATCCCAATCAACTCGGCAGCAGAGACTATACCAAATGGTCCATTAATTATAATGGGGAAAGTGGAGAGGCGGAATCTCATCAGCTTTGGTTTCTTCATATTAGGCCTGAAATTTAAGGAAATTTTTATTACATTGAAGCAGCATTGCAATATACAATTCAATTTAATTTAGAGTAAATCCGTGCGAAGTTGAGAGATAGTTGAGTAAGGTGAACCTCATACCTGTCGTATTCTTTTTGAAAGGCAGTCACATATATAATTGCAAGAAAGGCAATTATGATGATTGGACCACTGAATACTGAAAAGGAAACTCCTGCAGTTCACCAGTACAAGAAATTTCAAAATTTAATTTAAAAAATGTACTCTTGTTTTTTTTTTTTTTTTTGATGTCTCATATATTACAACTCTTTTCATCTGATCTGTATTTTTTTCTCAATATTTTTCCTCAAATGTAAACTAAAGCATTCCTATAGGGCAACGCCTCCTGAAAATGGGAGACCATGCTCCCAAACCCGGATCGAAACCGGAACATCCTGGCATACTGCCAGAGGTGAGCACCAACTTCACTACGGCGTTGGGCTCAATATACTCTTGTTTTAAGTTCCAAAAAATAAGTAATAAACCCAAATATTAAGTAAAAGAAAACATATTTGATTTCCTCATTTTGTTCTTAATTGATACTAATGCTTACCAACATATCCATAGAAACTCCCTTCAGTTTCATGATACCATTTGGTAAATGTACGCCTCATGACATTGGTAGGAGTGAGAAAAAACAGGGCCACCCAAAGAATGAAAATAAGCCACATGGTGACTTTGAGTGTCCATTTTGCTAGTAGCAATAGGGAATGATTCTTCTTCAATGAACGACTGTGACTTGTATCCGAGACATCAACGTTGACAACAGAATGTTGTGCCATTGTATTTTGAGCTGCAACATCGGAAAGAAATGGCATACTTAAATATTTCTCTATATCTTTGACTATCTTTGATTCTGTTAAAAAATAAAAATAAAAACATAACAACAACAAGAAATAGTAGTAAGTTTGGGCAACTTTCCCAGCACATATAAGAAACATACTTTCCGTTACTGTAGCCAATGGCATTACAATGAAGTTGAGATTTTCTCAGGTAGAGAACTGGAAGTTGAATCATTTTCAGTTCATGGACAAAAAAACTTGCAATCAACAACATTATAATCTGGATTGAATTTTTAGTTTATTGCGTTTGCTACCTAAAGATATGAGAAGAGCATGTCCACACGAATCTAGAGCATTGACGAAGCTTTTCTTATTATACCAATGGATTTAAACCAAAAACTCAGTTTGCTATCGTCTAAATTCGTACTTGTTAATTCCTAAAGTGATCAGCTGACTTAGAAGTTTTGAGTCTTTCTTTAGAGGATCACGATACCACACGATATGTTATTAAGCATTAATTAGAGCCAACTTTTTGGGTTGAACCCTCGCTAGTTTTCATTCCTTAATCTCTGGAAATTTCTAAACCTGTTTTTATACATTTTTGTGTTCTTGAAACAGACGGTGACAAATGCTCTAGAACTCTGAAATGCATGCAAATCGGTCACTAAAGCTCACAATCGAACTTGAACATTCAATGACTAAACAGAGGCTAAGAATAAGCAACACTAAAATCAATCTGTCGAGCATTTACCTTCAAATCAATAAATGCATAGACATATCGGTTTTGCCAAAGGGTCGTCGATTTCTTTGAAATTTCAAAGGAACAGAGTTGTTTAATGACTTAATGAATTAATTTATAAGAATTAAACTGTTTATTATATTTAAAAAATATTAGTTTGACTAAAAATATATTCATAGGGGTTGTTTGTTTATATAAAAAAAAACTTTCTAATTTAAAATTTTTCGATTTAAAATTTTTTATTTCTTTTCATATGATTACTGTACTTTTTAATCATTTATACACAACTTTTCATACATTTAATCTATTTATTTTAAATTTATTTTATTTACTTATTATTACCTTTATCATATCATATTATTTTATCTTATTTCAGAACTTTTACATCAAAAAATTTTCGTCAAAAGTTTCGTAATATCAATAAAAGATTTTACAGTCCATGAAATTATATGATCTAATATTAGTCTACTAAATTTTTTTGGATGAATGATCTACTAAAACTTTTATTAATGAAATAACATACTAATTAGCTAAACTCACATTTATAAACCATAAAAAACAGTTTGGATCATGGACATTAATCGATTAAATCAGGATTTTTTTTTTTGTTGAAATTTCAATTGCCTCCGTTCGTTTCGGCTCCCATAATCTTAATTTGTAGGTAAGCTAGCTCCATTTCTTAGTCCGTATCTATGGTGTAAACAACGCCTTCAGTGTAAACAAAAACATCAGTTCAAGTTTCTTGGCTTGGAAATCAAAGTAGTAACAACAACGAATCACAGCACCTGAATATCTGCCATTAAACTTCCTTTTCTGAATTAAACACAGGCAGCCGGATTTTTTTTTTTTTTTTTTCTGTTGGTGCTGGAAAAGAGAAACGCAGAGCATGAGACTGTAAGATTGTCAGAAATAAGAATTACCCAGTTGAGATTTGAGCCCGTTCGCCACTTGGAAGCAGATGCTTGTTCCCCGAACTTGGTGAAATGGCAGAGGAAAAGCAAGACGTGAGATGCGCTATGGCCATTTCTCCATGAATATTAAATAGAAAAGGGAAGCGAATGGTCAAGTTGTAATTGAGAGGAGAGAGGCAATCATTGATAGAGAAATAGAATATTGGGAAAGACGGAAATGCATGCAAAGCGGGTGAGAGCCAGCTGAACGAGTGGCTGCCGAGCAGGAGAAGGTTGGAAAAGCGGACGTGGGTGTGGGGTCCACTCGACATACTGAGTTTGACTGCCGCCGAATGGATCCCGAGTGAGTAGTGACATCTGCATGTGGATCTTGGCCGCTTCTACGGTTGGTTTGACGTCTGCATGGCCATTGGCATGCACGCGGCTCGCATGAATGCGGCCGATGTACCCATGCCATTCATGCCCGCACACCGATCCAAACCGTCCATTTTTTTGTTCTTCGCTTCTGATGCAATGCACTTATCGAGGTTTTGATGATCCATATCTTGACCATTCATTTATATATCCAAAACAACCGTGTGTGATCGGACGGCATGTGAACAATTTAGATAAGAACCAGTGAAATCCTCAGCGCTGGTCACTTCTTTTCTTGTTAATTTTTTTTAAACAACGAGTAAAAAAGATAGAGCATCTTAAATTGACATAGGAAGGACATGAATAGGTACATATAAAACTTTTTCGATATAAATTTTTTATTATTCACAATTACTCGATCATTTAATTATTCTTTTTAAATTATTTTTACATTATTATCCCGACAATGAACCTATTTCTTTAATTTAATTTAATTTATTTATTTATTATTATTATTATTATTTATAGTACATCATATTATTTTTTATTTTAAAAATCTTTTATTTAAAAATTTATCATTTCTCAAGTACCCTGAACAAGTAATGTATTTTTTTAATGAGCTTGAAACATGATATTTTTAAGAAAATGTCGTCTTTGCACGTGTTTTAATTGGATAAAACTTAGCGCGTGGTTTTTGCCTATCTTGTACTAAGGGTCTCTTGCCACATGTCACTCCATGGTAACTGTACGTGTTTGCTCCGAAGTTACTTTATTCAGTTTATTATTTTTTATTGATTATATTATTCTGTTATAAAATGGTTAAAGTGAGAAGTCATGGATCAATCATTAAAAGAAATTCTAGGGGACTTTGGGGGCAACTCGCACGTGATGCCAAATGATGGCGGGCGACTGAGGCCGACTCAGCAATCGGCACGAGCAGTGCGAGATGCTTGCGCTCGTACGTACGAGGAGAATGCAATGGCCGCGCATGATGCGTCCGTGTCACTCTGTCAGCGTTCCCGAGCAGGGACCATCTAGACATCTACTTTCTGTAGCGTCTAGCCAGCCATAGCATGCGTGCTATGCAGGTATCTGAAATCGAAGGCACAATACGTGAGGTATAAAACGGAAGGTAAGGTTAAGTCAGCTCATCCATTCCGTCCGACGTCTGTTGCAATTGTATCTTCTGTGATTGCTACTTTGAGGGAGGAGGATTCCCTCGGCGGGCCCCCGGAGCTGATGGGGATGGATGTAATCTTCTGCCAGCATCCAAATCAGCTGATGCTGATAGATGCTGCCCTCACCTAGTCTTGGACCATTTTGCACAAGTGCGCGGACGCATCGCATGTTATCTAAGGTGTTAACAGATTGCGTTGTATGGATTGAGCTTAATCCTAATTTTTAACTCATTTAGAATGTCTCAACTCTAATTCGTTTATTAACTCATTTAAAAAACTTTAACTCTAAGCTATTTATAATTTATTTAATAAATGAGTTGGTGAGTTATTAACGGATTATATAGTAGATGACCTAAAGGCCTAGACTTTGGTAAACGATGATCTTGCAGAAAGATACAAAAATGTGTTTTCGGTATTGGGGAAATAAAAAATGACAGTAATAATAAAATAAAACTACGTTAGTAAAATGAAAATTAAGCAATAGAAAGAAGACTTAATAAGAGAAAATAATCAAAAAATGTATATATATATAACTTTAATGAGCTAAATAAGTTAAATGAGTTAAACAGGTCGAACGGGTTATATGGGTTAAACGAGTTACTAAACAGGTTAACGGGTTATAAAATTTCAATAATAATCCGTTATTTAATTAAATGGTTGAACGAGTTTGTGGATTGTAACTTATTTATTCAAAAATCCTAACCTAAACTCATTTATAAACGTGTTGGACGAGCCGGCTGGTTAATTGACCATGAGCATTAACACCCATAATGTTTCCTGCACACGTTGTACATGTGCAGGCCTCTGTCTTCCCCTGAGGCAGGTTCAAAATCGGTCTTGGAACAATCCAAGGGCCGTCGCGCGAACGTGTAAGGAAAGAAGGAATGGTAATGGAGTACGCGTGATGAGACATAATCTCCTTCCAAAAATGTGCAGATGATGCCTCGCCGAGGGGAAGGACCGTGTAAGGTGTCAATGTGAAATTTTTTTAATTAATTGTAAAAGATAATAATTATTGTTATTGCTTTTTAGATAGATGAATAATTTTGAATTGATCTAACAGCTTTTATGAAACCTAGTTTGGAAAATTTTCATTTATTTTGATGAAATTGATGGAAAATCTACTACATTCATTATATTTAGCATTGTTTATGAAAAATTTATCACTTGTCTAGTATCACGGTAAGCTATCTTTAATTTTTAGATCCATGTCTACAATCTATTATCTAATTCACTATTATCAAAAATCATGTGCAATTGTATGACTCTTAACCATGTTTATGCTACACATAAAATTTAAGGCGTGTTAGTTAAAAGATAAAATTTTTTATTTAAAACTTTTCAATTTAAAACTTTTTACTTTCTATAACTAGCGTATATTTTTAAATTATTTCTTTACATTTTCTATATAAATTATCATACTTTTTAATTATTTCTACATAACTACCCATATAACTAACTTATCTATTTAAACTTTATTTTCTTTATTCCTCATTCTTATTCCTATTATATCCTACCGTTTTTTGTCATTTTAAAAAATTTTAGACAAATTTTTTTTTAATAAAATTTATCACTTCTCAAACACGCCCTTAGTTAAAGTTATTTAATAAACAGATCAATAGTTTAAACATTATCTAAGTAGAATGAGATATTTTTGTGAACAAAATTCATAAATGGAAAGTATATCTGCAACGTTGCCAATTTTACAGGGGAATTACAAAATTGCAAATAGACGGGATGTGGATGCAAATAACCCTAAATTCAACTTGATTTTCTGCGTGAGGTATTAATTATGCCTTTTGTCATTGTAATCAACATCAAGCTAAGCTGTTGCATTCAATGCTCTAAAAGATACACTACTCGCTCCCAAATATTTAAAGAGAAGATTGTTGACTTCCAAATATCTAAAGAGGTGATGAAATGCTCCCACACAAGGATGAAGTTTGAACCCACATCCTCATGGTATAAACTGCGTTGCTTACTTGCTTACCATTGGGCTAAGTGGCTACACTACAAAATATTAAATAACCTGCCATTTGTGTAAATCGCAAGTACTCTATTAGCTATAATTTATGTTTAATGTCTAAACCATTAATTTCATTCTAATCAAAACTAATACCATAGCATACAAATTAATTATTTAAACAAATTTTTACAATTAAATTTATTAAAATATCTATTTTTTAATTAATAGTCATTCCATAAATATTATATCCTAATTTTTGTTCTAAGTGTATTTATTGTGTTGAACATAATTTGTGAATTTGACTAGAAAAATAAATGATTAATATTGTGAAAAGTAGAACATATATTTAATGGTTTAATTCTCGTTTTAGAATATTAACTATAACTAATTATATGAATATCCAAAATGTTTAATTTCCCATATATTAATTTTAATATGAAAATTATTACTAATAGGAAATTACGAATTTCATTACACTTCACAAATGTAAATTTTAAAAAAATGTTCTTTTAGATTGGGGGCTTTTTAAAATATACTCATTATGTTTGACCATAATACTAAATACATCTATTATGTTTCTAAACTTTAAGATATACCCATTAAGCTTGTACATAATCCTAGATATGCCAACTTCGTCATAAAGATAAGAAAATGACTTTAGAAAATAAGGAAAATTATTAAGATGCATATGAAAATTGTGCTAAACTAATAGAGAATCCATCAAACTCATAACTTTTGTCTTGTATTAAATTTATTTTATGTACTATTTTATATTTTTCTTCTTTATTTTAATGATGCTCATACTGATTGATAATTTGCAATTATTCATATATATTTTCGTGCTTTTAATAATAAATGTGTCATTTATATAAAGATTTTACGTGAAAATTATTGAAAAATTATATTTTCACAATAACTTATTTATTAAAATTTAAACCTCAATACATGTCAATAATTGTTTATTCAAGTATATAAAATAATTAAGTATTTCATCCAACTTGAAATTAAATAAACAATCTTACTGATCAAACAGGCATAAAACAAATGTAAAAATTTTTGTGATCTGTTGAATTCATATTGTGTGAACAATGCCTTCAGTGTACGCAAAAACATCAGTTCAAGCTTCTTCGGTTAGTTGGACAACAAAGCAATAACAACAACGAATCACAGAACCTGAATATCAGCCATCAGCCTCCTTTTCTGAATCAAACACACGCAGCCGGGATTTTTTTTTTTTTTTTTTTTGGTGTGCGCTGGAAAAGAGACGCAGAGCATGAGACTGAATTTGAAAGATTGTCATAAATAAGAGTTACCCAGTTGCACATCATGGGACAAAAAAAAGAGTTACCCGGTTGGGATTTGAGGAAAAGGGACTCCGATTGTATGCTTCCGCACTGCATGTTCCCAAGCGCATTCCTATTATTTTATTTTTTTGAAATTTTTTTAAAATATTGTTAATCTATGTGTATTTAAGATGTGTATAAATTTTTACCATTTTTGGAGTATTTTATATATTTATTTTTTATTTTTGAAAATCAGTGGCATTTTAGGTAATTTAAAATTACTAAAATGCCACTAATTCAAAAATAAAAAATAAATATCTAAAATACTCCAAAAATGGTAAAAATTTATACATAGATTAACAATCTTATAAAAAATTTAAAAAAAATAAAAAAAATAGGTGTATGTGCCCAGGAGCATAGGATCAGGCTCCGAGGAAAAGCGAGACAAGCGATGTACTGTGGCCATTTCTCAGTAAATATTAAAGAGAATGAGTACGTTAACTTGGGTTAAGCAAATGCTCTACATAGTTCACTTTAAAAAATTTATTTATAATAATTTTTTGATCTTTTATACACTTGTCTATCTAAGTATATTTAACATCTAGCTAATTATATTTAATATATAAATTAAGTTTTTCCATTTTTGGATATGGGTATATATTTTATTTAGATTTTAAACTATATACACATATCCAAAAATAATAAAACTTGATTGATATATTAAATATACTTAAAGAAATAAATGTATAAAGAAAAAAGCAAAACAGTTATTATAAATGATTTTTTTGTGACGAATTAAGCTAAATATTTGCTTAATCTCGGATTACTTCTCCGTAATAAATGGAGGAGAAGGTGAATAGTTAAAGGCCTCGGATAAGTCCGGACGCATAAAATCAGGGGCCACGGTGGCCCATTGTTAAAAATGTCTAGTAGCAGCGGTAGAAATTGAGAGCATTGATAGAGAAATGACATTGGGAAAGGCTGAAATGATGGAAAACGGGTGAGAGCCAGCAACACGATTGGCTGCCGAGCCGGAGAGGTTGAAAAGCGGACATGCGGGTGGGGTACCGGCTTCATATACTTATTTTTTTTATTTTTCATGAAACGGTTAATCTAAGTACATTTAATATATGTATTAATTTTTACTATTTTTAAAAAAAATTAAATATTTTTTTAGATTTTTAGAAATTAGTGACATTTTAAATTAAATACACTTAGATTAACATTCGTATATAAAAAATTTTCAAAAATAAATAAAAATAAATAGTTGTATGCACCCGGAAGCATACGACCAAAGCCGAGATCTACTCGACATACCAAGTTTGAATAAAATGGAACGGATCCCAAGTGACATTCGCGCGTGGATCTTGAACGGATGTAACTTGGGTAAGATATCTGCAGGGTTAACCCGTTGTGTGCCTTAAATGAGTAAGTTAAGTTCATATTTTTTTACTTATAAAGAACAGTAGGTTTCAAATAAAAAAAAGTCGGTTCGATTAGGGTATGGTTGGTTTCAAGGTCCGCGTACCTAAAATCGACTTGAATTATTAATATATATTTAATATAAATTTCATAAAATATTTTTTATAGTGAAAGATATAAATATATTTTTTAAATATATAGAAACTTAGTTAATTTATCAATTGTTTAGTAAATTTAAGGAATGTATTTTAATTATATTACCATGATCTCCATTTTCAATTTTTAAGTAAGATTTATAACAAAATTATCGTTTTCAAATATGATATAAAAATTATTTTAAAGAACTGATTTGGAACCGAACTTACCTTAAAAAATAGTATTGAGTATATTTAGAACTAACCCGACCTAAAATAGAATAGAGTATGAGTTTTTGTTAATAAGGTTAAAGTAAAGCCAGTCCCAAACCTCACCTACCCTGATCTAAATTGCACCCTAGGATCTCGGGCGCTGATCGTACGCTCCCCGGATCATACACCTTTTTTTTTATAGTTTTTTTAAATTTTTTTTATAAGATTATTAATCTATGTGTATTTAACATATGTATTAATTTTTACCATTTTTGGAGTATTTTAGATATTTATTTTTAATTTTTGAAAATCAGTGACATTTTAGGTAATTTAAAATTACTAAAATGTCCCTGATTTTTAAAAATCCGAAATAAATATCTAAAAATCTCCAAAAATGGTAAAAATCGATACATGTGTTAAATATACTTAGATTAACAAGTTCATGAAAAAATTTTGAAAAAAAATAAAAAAAATAGGTATATGCACCCAGGAGCATTGAGGCCCAATGCTCCCGGGTGCACCTAATCATAACCTTAGGATCTCAGCCGCTTATCTCGTCGGTTTGACGTCTAAATGGCCATTGGTGCGCACGCGACACACATGAATGCGATTGATGCACCCATGCCATTCATGCACACACCACAATCCAAACCGTCCATTTTTTTGTTTTTTGCTTCTAATACGATGCACTTATCGGGGTTTTGATGATCCATATCTTGAACATTCACATACGGAACCTATACAGTGAACTTAGGTTTGGTACACATGCACTTATCGGGGTTTTGATGATCCATATCTTGACCATTCATATACGGAACCTATACAGTGAACTTAGGTTTGGTACAACTGGATTCATATAATCTTTTTTTTTTTAAATTTTTTTGAATTTTTTATAAAACTTTTAATTTAAGTGTATTTAACATGTGTATCAAGTTTTACCATTTTTGTAGATTTTTAGATTTTTTATTTTTGAAAATTAATTGCCACTGATTTTCAAAATAAAAAATCTAAAAATATCCAAAAAGGTAAAACTTGATACATATGTTAGATACATTTAGATTAATAGTTTTATAAAAAAAAGTTTAAAAAATAAAAAAATAGATTATATGCACCCGGGTGGACAGAGCCTAAGTGCACCCTGGTGTAAGCAATCACAACCCTTCATTTGTACATCCAAAACGACTATGCATGATAGGACCGCACATGGCCATCTTAGATAGGAACCAGTGAATTCCTTAGTGTTGGTCACTTTTTTCTCGGCAATCTTTTTTTTCAAACAACGAGAAAAAAGATAGATTATGTTAAATTAACATAGGAAGGACATGGATAGCTACACATAAAACTTTTTAAATAAAAATTTTTCAATTTAAAATTTTTGACTATTCACATTTACCTAATTATTTAATTTTTTCTTCACATCTTCTCATCCAGATACCCTTTTTTAATTATTTCTACATAATTACCCTTGCAACGAATCTATATATTTTAACTCTGTTATCTTTATTCTTTATCATTACTTTTAGTAATAATTTTTTATTCTAAAAACTTTTACATCTAAGACTTTTTAGGTGTATTTGGGAAGTGATGAAATTTTTATATAAAAAGTTTTTCGTGCAAAAGTTTTTGAATTCGGGGTATGTTTGGGAAGTGGTAAAACTTTTAATGAACACTTTTTAAATTAATAGAAAATGACGTGATATGATTGTATTAATGATGAAAAGTAAATAGAATAGAGTTAAAATATAAAAGTTAGTTACATAGGTAGTTGTGTAGAAATGATTAAAAAGTATGATAGTTGTATTGGAAGATGTAAAAAAAATTTAAAAATAAAATTGTTTTAGAGATTGAAAAATTTTAGATTGAATTTTTTTTATTGTAAATGTTTATGTGTTTCTCAAACACCTTCTTAAAAAAATGATATGATATGGTAAAAGTAACGATGAGGAGTAAATAAAATAAAATAAAAATAAATAAGGTAGTTGTATGGAAATGATTGGAGAGTAGAGAGTTGTACAAGAAGATGTGAAAAAATAATTAAAATTATATTAATTATGAAGAGTAAATGATTTTAAATTGAAAAATTTTAACTTGACATTTTTTCTTATTGCTAAACGTATCTTTTATTTAAAAGTTTTATCATTTCCCAAGTATACCCTAAACAAGTGGCGTATTTTTTCAACGAGCTCAAAACATCAAGTTAGTTCAGAATTTTTTAATTCAAGATTACTTTTTAGGATTTTTAAGATAGTTTATCTTAAATTAAACATACTTAACAAGCGGCATATGTATTTTGTTTAAACGAGCTTGAAAGTGAAAGAGGATGGATTTTATCTTAAAATCATCGTCACCCAAATGGGATTTACACGTAAATACTATGCTATTTTTAGCAAAATTTTTCATTTTATGTAATCCCATATGTCATTTTTATATATACATATAGACATGGTATTGTTAGTTTCGATTACGTAATGACTTACTTAGCATATGCTAATGAACTTATTTTAATTTTTTACTTCTCATAAACTTAGTAATTTAAATGTATTCAATGTATAAATCAAGTTCACCATTTAGTACATATGTGTATTTTTGAATTTATAAATATGGGAGTATTTTAACCATTTATAATGGTTAAAAATTACTAAAATAACTCTGCGAAATCTAAAAAAATATATTCATATTCAAAAATAATAAAACTTAATTTATAAATTAAATATACATAAATTGACAAGTTTATGGAAAAGATAAAAAATCTAAATATATTTCTTGTCTTAGGCTAAGCATAGCATCCACAATTTTTAATTGCAAACCTAAGCATGTATTATGTATAAGTGGAAATTTTGAGCTATTAAAATAATAAAAAATTAAAATAAATGGAGCTATTTTGAAGTGCAATTACTAAATAGTTCCATTTATTTATTAGTGAACCTTGACACAACAAGAGAAATATGAAACAAGACTAGCACAAAGTTATACTTCAAAGTTGATAAACAAGTCTTCACACAAAAACTCAATCACAAGGGAAAGAGAAAAGTTAAAAATTGTTATTCATAAAAGACTCTTATATAAATTAAGAGAAACCACAAATTTATAAGCAAACCCTAGCTATCACTACACACATATGCAAAACCCTAACTACCCACTTACGCATGTTTTACTAAAAATAGTAAAATGAGTGATTTACTAAAAATAGTAAATTCAACTAAAAATAATAACTTCAAAATTTACTAAAAATAGTAAAAATAAAAATTAATAAAATAAGATCTATGAGAGTTGTCATGAAGCTGGCCTCCAACATAACTTTCCATTAATATATTAAAGCTCTTATAATTTTAGTTCGATAAAAAATTATAGTTATCTGAATTTGTCTTTTTTTTATTGCGTAAAGACACCTCCACTTTCTGTCCTGATAATCCTACTCACTCTAGGATTTCACATGCTTAGCGTCCTATGTCATTCCCATTCACTTGAGAAAGACTCGACCTTTGCTGAAGTATTTACATAAATAAATTGTCCAAAGAATAAAATTGATAAATATCCACCACATTTAATATTTTGAAGATTCCCACTATATTCGACAAATCCACCATATATGCTTTATTATTGACTCTCTTCATAAGTGGTGACTCATCAAGTAAATTGTCTGACTTTAACTTCTTGAACTTCGTTAGCAATGGCTTGACTATATCAAGGTGTTTTGCCGCTTTTTGTTCCTCTTCATCTGTCAACACTTCTTTTACAATTAGATCATGCACCTCTAAAGACTGTTCAATAACATAAGAAATTTCAAATTTTTTCTCTTCTTCTTCTGTCAATACTTTTTTTACAATTAGATTGTAAACCTTTTTTGACTATTCGATAACATAAGGAATTTCAATTTTCCACCTCTCATCCACATGTATTTCTGTTTAATTTTTAGTCACCTTTTCCTCTCTACATCAATCAATAAGAGTAGTTACATCATGTGTTAATTTCTTTGTTTCAGTAGATTCCTTATAATTATTCTCATAGTAACTCTAGTACCGCAGTGGCAAAATATTTTCATAACGAAGATAAGAAAATAATCATGCATAAAATGTTTCATCCTCCACCATGATCGAATTGGTGTCTTTCCTTCATGAATCCTTCTGGAACATAATTTGTCCCACCATACAGAAGCTAAACCCTTAAGTCTACATGCGATAAGTTCACTTGTTTCTATTTCGGAATATTTACATATTAAAAAACTATCTACCTCTGCAATCCAATCCAAGAATTTTTCAATTTCTAGATCCTCATAGAAGTAAAGGAAAAATATTTACCTTTAGCCTAAACTTGTGGGTATCTCTATCACCATAATAGCTTTTTCCATATCTAGTTTTTTTATTGGTTCTGCAAAATAATCTTCTTCTTCATCTGAATTTCCACATAGATACACTGTCTATGGTCATATGTAGGAACAGGTCTGTCAAAAGATTGCCTGCGAGCACGGTCACCTCCGGTATTCTGCCTCTCGTCATTCGAGTTCTTGTTGGCATCTATGCTCAGAGCTTTGCGTTGACCAACAATTTTTTCAAAGCGTCGCTCCAAATGCTAGAATCTGTGATCCATCCACTGCTCCCGAGCTTTCAGTGCCACCTCATGATCTTGCCATGTACATCCTGAGGTCTCAATTCTCTGATCTTTGTTGCGAGAATTGCTACCTCCATCATCAAATTTGTTAGTTATGAGATTAGGTGAGATTGCCTCCTCTGATAACAATTAACGCGACGAGGGAAACGTAAAATAAGGCCAGCACAAACCTACACCTCAAAGTTAATAAATAAGTCTCCACATGAAAACTTAATAAACAAGAGAAAGAGAAAATTTAAAAATTCTTATTCATGAAAGACTCCTTTATAAAGTAAGAGAAACCATAAATTTATAAATAAATCCTAGTTACCACTACATGCACGTACGCCAAACATATGCAAAATCCTAACCACCCATATGTGCATGTTTTACTAAAAATAGTAAAATGCCCGATTTACTAAAAATAGTAAATTCAAAATTTACTAAAAATAGTAAAAACAAAAATTAATAAAATAGGATCTATAAGAGTTGTCACGGAGCTGGCCTCGAATATAACTTTCCATTGACATATTATAAAACTTATAATTCTACCTGGATCAAAAGGCATAATTATCTAAATTGTACTTGCTCTTTCATTGCATAAAGACACCTCCACTTTGCAGCATAAAGACACCTCCACTTTGCATCATAATAATCCTATTCACTCTAAGATTTCACCTACTTGTGTCCTACGTCAAAAGAATGAGGGTAGCTGAGTATACATGTTATGGGCATGTGTTGTTGCATGTATATGTTAAATCTAGTAATTTAATATTATACGATCATGGACTTAGAATTTTTTAAAAAAAAAACTGCAAATTTTAAAGCTTAAAACTTGGCCTATGAGATGACTGAACGCGGATAGTTGGTGGTATGGATGGAATTGAGTTCGAATGATTTACCATGGCAGGGAAAATGTTAAATATGAATGATAAGATGTGATGTTGGGATGGAATGGAGTAAAAATTTTAAGTTCTAATATTAGAATTAAGCTTGGAATGAATTTAATGATAATAGCTAGCAAAATAGATTGATGGGGTTTTGTTAATTAAATAAATTAATTGTGATGAGCATGGACTAGGCAATTTGGCAGATTGCCTAAATAGATGTAGTTGATTTTTAAATATTAAATGTATTTATTTAATATCATGGTAGATTGATATATGGGTTATATGATAGAGTTAAAATGTGCAAGTGGGTTGTCCATGATGACCACAACAAGGCAATCGTGTGTATTTTTATGATATGCAGAAATGGTAAAAAAATATATAATAAAAAGCTTAAAATGAAGTATATATGATTGATGGAAGTGGCCAACTATAGAAATCATATAGAAAAGTACGTGCCTTTTTAATATTACATAGGATGATTTTTACATATTATAGCGTGAAATGGATGTGAAAATGGGGATGTCAAAAACTAAGCCAAAGAGGGCTTATTAATTTTAAGACAGGAACGACATAAATCAGAAAAGCTAAAGTGGAATGCTCAAAATTTAATCTAAATGAGATGTATTAATGGGCAACCAAAAGTGGAATGCTCAAAATTTAATCTAAATGAGATGTATTAATGGGCAACCCGGTGTGTGGGAACTTTTTATCATATTAAATGATTAAGCTGGAATAAGAACGTAGAAAAAAAGATGTTTAATGGAATAATTTTAGAAATTCTAATTTCCCATATTTTAATTTTAATATGAAAAATATTACTAATAAGCGGTTACGATATTTCATTACACTTCATCAATATTAATTCAAAAAAGTGCTCTTTTAAACTAAGGGTTTTTTCACAAATATAATCGTTATGCTTGACCATAATCCTAAATATACTTACTATATCTCCAAAATTTAAGATATAATCCTAGATATGCTCACTTCCTCATAAAGGTGAGAAAACCACATTAGAAAGTAGGTAAAATTGTTAAGATGCATATGACAATTGTTGTTAACTAATAGAGAATCCATCAAACTCATAACTTGTCTTGTATTAAATTTATTTTATGCACTAGTTTATATTTTTCTTCTCTATTTTGATGATACTCATATTAATTGATAACTTGCAATTATTCATATATTTTCATGCTTTTAATAATAAATGTGTCATTTATATACAAATTTATTTGATGGGTCATTTATATAAAGATTTTATGTAAAAATTATTGAAAAATTATATTTTCACAAAATCTTTTTTTATTAAAATTTAAACCTTAATACATGTAATTGATTGTTTATTCGAGTATATAAAATTAAATATTTTATCCAACTTGAAATTAAACAAACAAATCTTACTAATGAAACAGGCATAAAACAAATTAAAAAATATTGTGGCATGTTCAATTTATATGGGCAAAATTACAAATCAATGTTGATAATTCGAATTATTTACACATGCCTGCATGTGTGTGGTTCAGGGGTGCGCAGGAGGAGCACCAAAAGATGGTGCTCCATCATCTTGCACGAAGCATCATGGCTTTCGTTGACACACACTCCAGATCCGATCGTTTGTAGCTATAAATCCCAACATCAGGGCTGACCAATTGATTGTTTGCAAAAATATCAAGGTCACTGGTCTCAATCTTTCCTCTAGCAGCCTTTGTTCTTCTTCAAGACTAGTGAAATCAATCATGTTTGCCGGTTATTCTTTTCGATCGGACGTTAGAAGCTGTTGATATAGAAATCCTAGCTAGACAAGGGTGTTAACAAATTAGGTTAGACGGATTGGAGTTTAATTCTAATCTTAACTAATTTAAAATATCTTAACCCCATTATGTTTATTAACCCATTTAGAAAAGTTCAACACTAATCTATTTATAAACCATTTAATAAATGGGTTGGTGAGTTATTAATGAATTGTATAACAATCAACTTGAACGCCGAAAGGCAAATAATGATCATAAAAAGAGGCACCATGATATTTTTAGCACAAAAAAAAAATGAAAATTGGGCAACAACCGAAAAATGGAATTAAGGAAACAACGAGAAAATGAAAAGCTTGAGAAAATAGTAACAGGTTTAATATACATATATACATACATATATATCTGGATTTTGATTAAGTGTATGTGGTACAGTCCTCTGCAAATGGGCCCTATTTGATCATGAAATCAACATTTATCTTATCAATTGCTTTTAAAATTATTTACTTTAATATCATACTAATTTTTATTCAAATCAAATATGCATATGGGTTCCATCTTAAAATGGTACAAAATTAATATAAAAAATAGTTTAGTATAAATATCAATTTTAAAGTTTCATACATCTAAACTGTCAAAAATATATTTTTTATATAGATAAATGATTATATAAAGTATTATTACATTTTAATACATGTGGAGCGCATTCGTAGTAGTCTTTACCATAATATTTTGTAGTTCGTCTACATTGGATAATATCTGTCTCTATATATTTTAAACTTTGATGAGTTAAACAAATTAAACAAGTTAAATTAGTTACTAAATGAGTTGACGGGTTATAAAATCTTAATCATAATTTAATTAAATAGTTGAACAGGTTAGCGGATCATAAATCATTTATTTAAAAATTCCAACCTAAACTCATTTATAACTGGGTTGGCTGAGCGGGGTTATAGATTGACCATGACAATTAACACTCCTAAACTGGACAATTGATCTACAAATTAGAAACCACGTCAGATTCAACACCAATAATTCCTATCTTGGTCATCTCCGACCACGATCGCTACCCCTAATCAACAATCTCCGTTAAAGTTGGCAGCTTTGACGCTCCCACTAACTTCTTTGACTAAAATCCATAGCCAGAGACCAGCGAAATAGAACTGGTAGTAGCGCTCCTTAATCAAAAGCAACTAGCAAGCTTCCAAGGAAATTGAATCCAGTAGAGTCGCATGGATTTGATCTTAGCAACCGTGATCTTCAAATCAATGACAACCACACAAATTCAATGTGCACATCTTCGATCTTCGTCATCTTCAACCATGATAGTTGCCCCTATTCAACTATCTCATCCATCTCCATTAAAGTTGGTAGCTTCGACGCTCCCGCTAGCTTTTTTGACTAAAATTCATGGCTAGCAGAACTAGCAGCAGTTCTCCATGGAAATTGAATCTAGCAGATTCGCCTTAATTTGATCCTAGCAATGATGATTTTCAAATCGACGGTTAGATTTGCCCCTAGTGATCCTCCAGCAAAAGTGTTGCATAGTCAAATCGAATTCCCATGACGAATTCACGCTAGGGGTATTCTGGATATTTACGAAAAATTAATAATCATCTGATAGTTGGTGGAACGGTCAAATTTGAGATTATGAGCAAATATAACGAGTATATTTAAGATTTTGATAATATCATAAGTATATTTAAAATTATAATGGTTATGGGTATATTTAAGAAAAGGAGATTTCTCAATACACTCGGGTGTACTAGGTGCGCTTAGCTTCAGTGCACCCGAGTGTATTTAACCTATTTTTCTTTTGAATTTTTTATATAATTATTAATTTAGGTGTATTTAACTCGTATATAAATTTTTACCGATTTTGAATTTTTGCAAATATTTTTTTGAATTTTTTAAAATTATTGACAGTTTCGTAATTCATAAATTAGAAAACCGCATCAGATTTTAAAAAATTCAAAAAAATATCTACAATAAAAATTAATATACATGCTCAATAAACTTATATTAAGACATGTATAAAAAAATTTTCAAAACAAATATAAAAGAATGAATTTTCGCACCCACCCAAGTGCAGGGGATCAGCGTCGCTTAAGAAAGGCCATTGGATTAAACAACAAAAGAGACAGAAGAAGTGCTCTTTCGATGTAGGTGAAGCACGATCCGTCACAGATTCACAAGATTCGTTTCTGTGGGAGCTCTCGAATCTCTCGGCCTGTTGACTAATGGCGTCTCATCCCACTTCCACGGTTCCACCATCTTTTTTCTTCCTTCCATCTTTTTCTCACTGTTTATATTTTTCTGGTTAATTCAAGCTTGAAATTGAAATTGAGGACTTTTCGATTTCTCCTTCTTATTTTTCTTTTTTTCAATTTTTAATACTTTTTTACGTAGTCTGTTTCCAGCGTAAGCACTGGCGAGCGTGGAAAACTGCAGCTGTATTCCAACTGCAGGAGCTCCTGCTCTTGGCGCGTTCGTATTGCTCTCAACTTGAAAGGTACGATTTTAGAATCGAAACCCAAACGGTGCCTAAATCTTTGGTGATATTCAGATATTGAATTTACAACAATTAGTCGCAGTCGATTACAGATTTAAAGCTCTCTCTCTCTCTCTGCCCCTCAACTTGAATTGGAGAGAAATTTTTTAAAAAAGGTTAGACATTTAGCTCAAATAAATTCCATAACATATCTAATCGTTCATTTTCTCTGATTCTACTGAAGTGTGAGAAGCAATTGAAGAGGTACAGTAAATTAGTTGCCAACATTGTAAAGCCAATTGGGTCAAGTGACTACGGTTTCCAATGTAAAATGAGTTTGCTAATGTACATGTGTTTGCTAATTATGCATGCCTATATATAAAAGCCAAACTATCAAATTTCTCTTCCTGAAAATTGAAAAATCTGCCCTCTCGTTTTTATTGTTGGCTTGTTGCTGCCCTCAGTTCTTTCTAATTTTTGGTATGGTATTCTGTCTTGGTTTTTGAAAGGCTTGAAATATGAGTACAAGGCCGTGAACGTTTATGAAGGGGAGCAGTTCAATCCAGGTGAGTGTCTTCCGTGCGCAAGTGTTACTGTACCAGGAGAAAGCAAATTAATAATATGATATGTTCCGAATGGTTGGATGGACGGAATCATCCAAACTTGATGATTTCTGTAACTTAAACAATCCTGAAATGATAATTTACAATTTTTCAATCTCTTGATTTGTAGAGTTTTTGGAGTTGAATCCTCTTGGTTTGGTTCCAGTCCTTGTGGACGATGATGTGGTAGTTTCTGACTCTTTCGCCATCATACTGGTCAGTGGACGCTAATTTCTTTGTCCTACTTTCAATTCTTGTGGAGTAGAATGAGCAACTGGAGTTCTTTCAATTTGACCATTCTTTATGGTTTCCTTGAGCAGTACTTGGAGCAGAAGTATCCTCAGCATCCGTTGTTGCCCGATGATCCCCAGAAAAGAGCCCTTAATCTCCAGGTGAATAAATCGATGTTAAGACACCAAGAAGTTCAGGCCTCTAGAATCTAGACATGCCCTATGAATTCATCATTGAAAATGCTATGCTTCTAGACATGCCCCATGAATTCATCATTGAAAATGCTATCTTAGATGGTTGCTATTGGTAACTTCATGCCAATGCCAAGCAAGATTGTTGCTATTTGCACAACACTATCAGTATTTGACTTGTTTTAGGGCATATGTGTCTACACAAATATAGATGGGAAATAATATGTAAGTCTCCTTTGCATCTATCATGTTTCCGACTTTAACAATATATCTGTTGTGATTATTCTGTTTGTGCAGATTGCAAATATTGTCTGTTCCAGCATACAACCATATCAAAATATTCCTGTACTGGTATGTTTGGTGTTAGTTTAGATTCAAGGAAGACGAGATTTTATGATTTGAGACATTAAGGGTGCGTTTGACATTCCATGAAACTTGTCCATTTAAAATTTTCAATCTAAATTTTTTTTACTCTCCATAGCTACTCTATTTTCTAATCATTTCTTCACGTCTTCCCATTTCAAAAAAACTTTTCTTTCAAAAGCTTTATCAAATACCAAACACATCCTAAGTGAACAGTGGTTCCATTTCTGCTGATAATCAGATCTTTCTGTAGCTTCTATGATTAAGTCGGAGTTGAGATAGCCATGGTTTCAATTCGAGGGTTAACTTATCAATATGGCTATATCCGTCTTTTCCAATATAAGAGTTGAGCATCCAAAAGTATCTGCAATTAGTAGTGATTGAGGTCCCAAACTTGCTGCATTTTCTGATGTCATCCAAGGCTAAATTCTGGTTTTCTGATTTTCACTTCTTATTCTGCAGAGCTACATTAAGGAGAAAATTAGTCATGATGCGCAATTTTCATGGGCTGAATATCATATTGGGAAAGGGTTTAAAGGTAAGCCTCTATCTGCATTCTCTGTTTCACTTGCACGTTCATGTTGTCAAATATTCTTGTCTGAGGTTTCCCAGCCATCTATTTAATGGTCATAATGCCAGTCCATACACTATAGAATGTTGATTCGAACCTGCATCATTCATTCATACTATTTCAGCATTTCAGTTCTCAGTTCTCGCTCCTTCACAACAACATCACCAGTCTGCCCTGTGTTTTGTTTAATTTTCCATAGCTTCTACATCATTCTAAGCCCAATTGTACGCTTGAGCTAATAGATGAAAAAATGAGTTCTCTTTAATGCTTCCCTTTTTTACAAGTTTGCCAGCAGCCCTTCTGTTTGAGGACTGTGGCTACATGCCTGTAGTACCAGTTCCTAAATGAAGATAACAGATAGTCAAGTCTTCTGATCTTCCATTCCAATACAATTCTGCAATAGTTTCTAAAATTCTCAGTATTGTATCTATGATGTTTGTACACAAATGGACGCGCTGCCATTGATTGTGATTTTGTTAACCAAGGCTTTCTGTCCTACTAGATTTGAGTTAGAAGACGAGATTGGCAGGTCCTATATCATGTTGTTCACCTTTGCTGTGTGCTTATTTTCTGAATCTTGAATGAAATGAGGGTGGGGGGTTCTTCTACTTCCCTTTTCCTTTTTCCCTTGCTTTTGTTCTCTGACTTGATTTTATCTTTCTGATTTATTCAGCTATTGTGCAACTCTTAGACGGCACTGCTGGTAAATATGCAACTGGAGATGAAGTGTTCCTGGTCAGGTTCCTCTATCATTCTCTCTCTTTTCTGAATTTTGATGTAAATAAGAATTGAAATGAATGCATGAAGTTGGGAGTTGACCATTTATTTTGAAATACCAAAATTAGGAATCTACAGCTTGCTGTCCTGTTCTCAACTAGAAATCTTGGCAGACTATGCTGAATGCCTAAAAATGTTTTAACATTGGCACTCATGGGAAAGGGAATGCCATTTTGTTTCCAGGCAGGCTATTTACACTCCGGGAGTTTGTTTAGATGGATGAACACTGAGATGTGAACCATCTTCAAGCACCCATTAGGAGGTTACTTTGGAATAACATGAGCCAGTTTGCTATTTGATAGTTTATCTTCGTATTTTGATAGCATGAATCATTGCATTTCTGCTTTAGTATGAGAAGATCATTTTACTTGCAGGCAGATTTATTCTTGTTGCCTCAGATTTATTCAGCGATAAACTTCTTCAACCTTGATATGGTACTTCTTTCTTGGAACATACAGTATTGATAATTTCACTAGGTTGAGGCATTTTATGTAGGATTATTACTTTGATGAGATCATTTCTTTCTTTTTTAAGCATTGCATATCCTTGTCGTATTGTTCAATGCACAAATTTGAATTGTTCAGATGGCAGCTGTAAATTTGAGAATTAAGGAATGGATTCCTCTTGGAACCAAACCCCAGAAGGACTAGTTTTCCAGTCCCTTTACAGAGGCTAGCTTTCAAATTCCAGGGAAAATATTTTCATTCACTTGTTGATTCATATAACTTACGCATGATAGTCATTCCAACATAATTTTGCCACCATTCTCTGTAACTGATCAGCAGAACCACCCCAGACATTCCAGCTGCCTATCTGCAATGCCAATACTTTTAAATTTGTGTCTTCCTTCACTTTTGATTTGAGCACATTGTAACCCAAAACGTTTTGGAAAATTTCAGGCCAAGTTCCCTCTTCTTCTCAAGCTCAGGGAAGCTTATGATGCATTACCAGCATTCCGTGCTGCCATGCCAGACATGCAGCCAGATGCTGTTAAAGTGTGAGCTCCTTGTTTCTCAGAATCTTGTATTACCCACTGGGTTTAGATGCTTTCCAATGCTACACAGTCTGGGTTCCGGCTCTCTTTAGAGTTGGTACACATGCAGTTTGTATTCTATTCATATTAATCAAACGAGGTATGCATGCTTTCCAAGGCTTTTGCATCCATCCAATTTCAACAGGTCAAAATCAAACGAGATAACAGGCAGGCTGTTCAGACAGTGATAGATAAGGATCAAGGTAATAAATGATCGAGATCTGTTAGCAAAGCCGATGACAGACCTAATTTCAAACCAACAACATCCACGAAAAGAGGAGAATTGGCTGGCAGTATCAACCATTGCGTTGGCTCGCCCACCAGAATTATCATACAGAAGACCTGTTGGTTGTGTCGTGCAAATGGGCATTCTCACCTTAAAACACTCAATACGTCTCCTAAGAATATTTAACGAAGGATCCGTTGGGTAATAACGGAAAAAGTGGGGGGAAATTGTGTAGGACAGTGTGAAAAATGAGAGGCTACTGTAATTATTTCTTTCTTTATTAGGAGTAATGAGAACAAGGATAAAATAGGTCAGAGTTGTCGTATGGAAAAATGTGAAATAGTTATTGAAAATGTAGGGTTGAGTTGTTATGTAGTTTACGGGTCTGTTTGGAAGATTCGAGGAACTTGAATAAGATTAGAGCGCGTTATGCCCTGTTTCGCATCCCGGTGTGCATGCGTGCGTAGAGGGTTTGAATCTTGAGAGGAGCGTGTTCTTCATGTAATGTAATAAAACAAAAAAGAGAGGATGGGAATGTAATGATGTGTACTGAGAAGAAAAGATTTAGATTGGAAAAAATGTCTTAGAAACGTACCATTCAAGACCGTGGGATCCTCGGAACGCAAGGTCAAATCACAACGAAATGGGGGAAGAAAGTGATAGAATTTCTTCCCCTTTTCCCTGTTCGGTAACAGGCCACAAATTTCAAAATTCGCATTGTGGGTTTAAGCTATAATGATTAATTTCCCAAGCAAAGTGCACGATGAGTATTGGCTTTTGTTGAACCTTGGTAAAAGTGGCCATGCTGAGATAAAAGAAGAGAATTGCTTGGATGATCCTACCTCTTAACTGTTCACAAAGATACAAAGAGCTTAAATAATTCGGAGAAATAAGATAAGAATATAATAATGTAGAGAGATATGATCCAGACGGAGTTAGCTATAAAATAAGTCTTACATATATTGAGTCCCCACCTAGTGTACCTTGGTGCAATGAGCTTCAACGCGGTCAGGTGCAAAAACCCATTTTCAATATTTTTTTGAAATTTTTTTATACAATTGTTAATGTAGATATATTCAGCATGCGTATTAATTTTTACCACTTTTGAAAACTTTTAGATATTTATTTTTGATTTTTTAAAATCAATGACATTTTCATAATTTATAAATTATAAAAAAGCTATTGATTCAAAAAAATTAAAAATAAATATTTAAAAATCCTCAAAAATGGTAAAAGTTGATACATACGTTAAATACACCTAGATTAACAGTTGTATAAATTTTTTTTTTTAAAAAAAAGGTAAAACGCATCCAGGTGTATTAAGGCTGAATATAACTGAGTGCATTCAGTTGGCGCCGACACATATTAGAATATAATGATACCTTATACAATTATTTATCCATATAAAAATCATACTTTAGACAATTTAGATATTGAAAATATAAGTTTAAACTTGATATTTATATTAAAATATTTTATTACATTGATCTTATACAATTTTAAGATGAGGGGTAATCCCATGCGTTCGACTATTGCACCCCCCCCCTCTCCCCAAGAAATATTTTTTTTGCTTTTTCTTCAAACATATAGAGTTAGGTGTATTTAATTTATAAACTAAGTTTTGTCTTTTTTTGATACTTTTAATTTTTTTTATTTTAAAATATAATGACATTTTCATAATTCTCTGACTTAGAGATTACGAAAAATGCCACCATGTTTAAAAATAAAAAATACTTAACAGGATAAAAAAAAATAGTGAAGTTTATAAGTTAAATATACATAACTTTACATGTCTATAAAAAAATAAAAAAAGAGTCCACAGCCCCACAGCATGATGTATGGAGGATTCCATGCAGCCGGTTGCATGGGATAACCCTCTTTTAAGATAGAGGCTGTACACAAGTTAGATTTACATGAATATTGATTTGTTAATAAAGTGAATAATTCTAAATATAATGAATGTAGTAGATTTTCTATTCATGATCAAGTAGGCCTACAGTGTATGAATTGGATCATTCTCTAATAATGTATATTTTAATGAGAAAAGTTGCAAATAAATTTGAAATTTCATACAGTACATATCTCATTCAATATTTTGGAATCATTTGTAACACCTTGGGTCTTGTATAAGATGGAGAAATAAGATGAGAATTTAATTGTATTGAAAATAAATTCTTCATGCCATCGGACAATGTTCCCCATGTTTTCTTGTTGTTTGACGTATTGCCTTATGCCTAGTCGTAAATTCATGTCATGTATTGCTCTTGACATACCAAGTTTGATTAAAATGGAACGGATCCAAAGTGACATTTGTGCGTGGATCTTGAAGGCATGTAACTTGGGTAGGGTACCCGCAGAATTAACCTGTTGTGTGCCCTGAAATAAGTAAGTTAAGTTCCTATTTTTATACTCATAGAGAACGACCGGTTCCAAATAAAAAAAATACTTGGTTTAATTTGGATATGATAGGTTTCAAGGTCCGGGTACCCAAAATCGACTTGAATTATTAATATATATTTAATATAAATTTCATAGAATATCTTTTATGGTATAAGATATAAATATATTCTTTAAGTATATAGAAACTTATTTAATTTATCAATTGTTCAGTAAATTTAAGGAATCTTATTTTAAAAATTATATTACCATGATCTCCATTTTAAGTTTTTAAGTAAGATTTATAATAAAATTATTGTTTTCAAATATGATATAAAGATTATTTTGAAAAATCAATTTGGAAATCGACCTAACTTTAAAAAATAATGTAAGGTACATTTAGAACTGACCCGAACTCAAAGAATAAAGTATGAGTTTTTGTGAATAAAGTCAGAGTAAAGTTGGTCCAAATCTCACCTACCCATACAAGTTGCACCGTCTTATCGCGGCCGCTTCTCCCGTTGGTTTGACGTCTAAATGGCCATTGGTGGTGTGCCCTGCTAGCGCAGTTGGCGACACATGACGGCTTATGCTCCGATTGTCAGGGATTCGAATCCCGCCTCTCTCAGCCGTGTCCCGCTCTCGGCCTTGAAGCAGCCGTGCTCGGCCAAATCAAAAAAAAAAAAAAATGGCCATTGGTGCGCACGCGACACACATGAATGGGTCGATGCACCCATGCCATTCATGCACGCACCACAATCCAAACCGTCCATTTTTTTTGTTCTTTGCTTCTAATACGATGCAGTTATCGGGGTTTTGATGATCCATGTCTTGACCATTCATGTACGGAACCTGTACAGTGAACTTAGGTTTGGTACACCCGGATTCATATCTTTTTTTTGAATTTTTTGAATTTTTTTTATAAAACTATTAATTTAAGCAAATTTAACATATGTATCAAGTTTTCCTATTTTTGTAAATTTTTTAGATTTTTTTTGAAAATTAATTTTCACTTATTTTCAAAAATAAAAAAATCTAAAAATTTCCAAAAAGGTAAAACTTAGTCATATATTAAATATACTTAGATTAATAATTTTATAAAAAAAGTTTAAAAAAATGAATTCTATACACCAGGTGCACCCAGCCTATGCACCCAGCCTAATTGCACATTGGTGTAAGGAATTATAGGGCGCCGATCTCCTGCACCCGGGAGTAGGTAGCGTTGCCTGCTCCCGCGTGCACACACCTATTTTTTTTATTTTTTAGAAATTTTTTTTCTAAAAAGGTTAACATAGGTGTATTTAACATGTGTATAAATTTTTACCATTTTTGGAGTATTTTAGATATTTATTTTTTATTTTTGAAAATTAGTGGCATTTTAGGAAATTTTAAATTACTAAAATACCACTGGTTTTCAAAAATAAAAAAATAAATATCTAAAAATCTCCAAAAATGGTAAAAATTTATACACATGTTAAATACACTTGGGCTAATAAGTTTATAAAAAAATTTCAAAAAAAAAAAAATAGGTGTATACTCGCGGGTGCTGGAGATGGACGCCCGGAATTATAACCCTTCATTTGTGCATCCAAAACGACCGTACATTCAAAATATTGGCATGTGCATAATAGGACGGCACATGACAATCTTAAATAGGAACCAGTGAAATCCTCAGCTCTGGTCACTTTTTTCTTGGCAATTTCTTTTTTTTGAAACAACGAGAAAAAAGATAGATTATCTTAAATTAACATTGGAAGGACATGGATGGCTACACATAAAACTTTTTAAATCAAAATTTTTCAATTTAAAATTTTTTAGTATTCACAATTACCTGAGAAACAATTATTTTTTACTATTCACAATTACCTAAGTATTTAATTGTTTCTTCACATCTTCTCATCAGGTGTTCTTTTTTAATTATTTATACATAATTACCCTTGTAATGAATTCATCTATTTTAATTCTATTATCTTTATTCTTTATCATTACTTTTAGTAATCATTTTTTATTCTAAAAACTTTTATATCTAAGACTTTTTTGGATGAGTCTGGGAAGCCATGAAAAAGCTTTTATGTAAAAGTTTTTGAATTCGGGGTATGTTTGAGAAGTGTTAAAACTTTTTGATAAACAATTTTTAAATTGGTAGAAAATGATGTCATATGATTATGGCAATGATGATGAGTAAATTGAATAGAGTTAAAATATAAAAGTTAATTATATAGGTAGTTTTGTAGAAATGATTGAAAAGTATGATAGTTGTATTAGAAAATGTAAAAAATAATTAAAAAATAAGATTATTGTAGAGATTGAAAAGTTTTGGATTAAATTTTTTTTATTGTAAATGGTTATGTGTTTTTCAAACACTTTCTTGAAAAAATGATGTGATATGGTCAAGATAATGATAAGGAGTAAATAAAATAAAATAAAATAAAAATAAATAAGCTAGTTGCGTAGAAATGATTGGATAGTAGAGTAGTTGCACCAGAAGATTTGAAGAAATAATTAAAAGTATATTAATTATAGAGAGTAAATGGTTTTAAATTAAAAAGTTTTAGCTTGACATTTTTTATTATTGCTAAACACATCTTTTATTTAAAAATTTTATCATTTTCCAAGTATACCCTAAACAAGTGGCGTATTTTTTCAACGAGCTCAAAACATCAAGTAAGTTCAGATTTTTTAATAGAAGATTACTTTTTAGGATTTTTAAGATAGTTTATCTTAAATTAAACATGCTTAACAAGCGGCATATGTATTTTGTTTAAACGAGCTTGAAAGTGAAAGAGGATGGATTTTATCTTAAAATCATCGTCATCCAAATGGGATTTACACGTAAATACTATGCTATTTTTAGCCAAAATTTTCATTTTATGTAATCCCATATGTCATTTTTATATATACATATAGACATGGTATTGCTAGTTTCGATTAACTAATGACTTACTTAGCATATGCCAATGAACTTATTTTTAATTTTTTAGTTCTCATAAACTTAGTAATTTAAATATATTTAATATACGAATCAAGTTTAACCATTTAGTACATATGTGTATTTTTGAATTTATAAATATGGGAGTATTTTAACCATTTATAATGGTTAAAAATTACTAAAATAACTCTGCCAAATCTGAAAAATATACACATATTCAAAATAATAAAAAATAATTTATAAATTAAATATACATAAATTGACAAGTTTATGGAAAAGATAAAAAATCTAAATATATTTCTTGTCTCAGGCTAAACGCAACATCCACAAATTTTAATTTCAAACCTAAGCATGTATTCTGCATAAGTGGAAATTTTGAGCTTTTAAAATAATAAAAAATTAAAATAAATTGAGCTATTTTGAACTGCAATTACTAAATAGCTCCATTTATTTATTAGTGAACCTTGACACAACAAGAGAAATATGAAACAAGAATGGTACAAAGCTACACTGCAAAGTTGATAAACAAGTCTCCACACAAAAACTCAATCACAAGGGAAAGAAAAAGTTAAAAATTGTTACTCATAAAAGACTCTTCTATAAATTAAGAGAAACCACAAATTTATAAGCAAACCCTAGCTATCACTACACACATATGCAAAACCCTAACTACCATTTAAGCACATTTTACTAAAAATAGTAAAATGCGTGATTTAACTAAAAATAGTAAAATGCGTGATTTAACTAAAAATAGTAAATTCGGATTTAACTAAAAATAGTAAATTCGGAATTTACTAAAAATAGTAAAAAAAATTAATAAAATAAGATTGTCTTGAAGCTGGCCTCGAACATAACTTTCCATTAATATATTAAAGCTCTTATAATTTCACTTGGATAAAAAATCATAGTTATTTGAATTTGTCTTTTTTTATTGCTTAAAGACACCTCCACTTTGCGTCATGATAATACTACTTACTCTAGGATTTCACTTGCTTGGCGTCCTACGTCATTCCCATTCACTTGAGAAAGACTCAACCTTGAGTTTGCTTAAGTATCTAGGTAAATCAATTGTTGAAAGAATAAAATTGGTAAATACCTATCACATTTAATATTTTGAAGATTCCCACTATATCCGACAAATTCACCATATATGCTTTATTATTGACTCTCTTCATAAGTTGTGACTCATCAGGTAAATTGTCTGACTTTAACTTCTTGAACTTCGTTAGCAATAGCTTGACTATACTAAGGTGTTCTACCGCGTTCTGCTCATCTTCATCTGTCAACGTTTTTTTTACAATTAGATTGTGCACCTCTTTAGACTCTTCAATAACATAAAAAATTTCAAATTTCTGCTCTTCTTATATCAATACTTTTTTTACAATTAGATCGTGAACCTTTTTTGGATCTTCAATAACGTAAGAAATTTCAATTTTCTGTCCCTCATCTACATATATTTCTGTTTGATTTTTAGTCACCTTTTCCTCTCTACATGGATCAGTAAGAATGGTCGCATCATGTATTAATATCTTTGTTTCAGTAGATTCCTTATAATTATTCTCATAGTAACTCTAGTACTGTAGTGATCAAATGTTTTCATAATGAAGAGGAAGAAAATAATCATGCATAAAATGTTTCATCCTCCACCATGATCGAATTGGTGTCTTTCCTTCATGAACCCTTTTGGAACGTAATTTGTCCCATTATACAGAAGCTAAGCCCTTAAGTCTACATGCGACAAGTTCACTTGTTTCTGTTCTACAATATTCACATATTCGAAAGACCTATCTACCTCTACAATCCAATCCAAGAATTTTTCAATATCAAGATCCCCATAAAAGTAATGAAAAATATTTACCTTTAGCCTAAACTTGTGGGTATCTCTATCACCATAATAGCTTTTTCTATATCTAGTTTTTTATTGGTTTTGCAAAAATAATCTTCTTCTTCATATGAATTTCCACATAGATACACTATCTATGGTCATTTGCAAGAGCAGGTTTGTCAAAAGGTTATCCGCGAGCATGGTCATCTCCGGTATGCGACCTCTCGTCATTCGAGTCCTCGTTGGCATCTATGCTCAGAGCTTTGCGTTGACCAACAATTTTTTCAAAGCATCGCTCCAAACGCTAGAATCTGCGATCCATTCACTGGTCCCGAACTTTCAGTGCCACCTCATGATCTTGTCGTGTAGATCGTAAGGTCTCAATTCTCCGATCTTTGTCGTGAGAATTGCTGCCTCCATTATCAAATTTGTTAGCTATGAGATTAGGCGAGATTGCTTACTCTGATAACAATTGACGCGACATGGGAAATGTGAAACAAGGCCAACACAAAGCTACACCTCAAGGTTGATAAACAAGTCTCCATATGAAAATTCAATAAACAAGAGAAAGAGAAAATTTAGAAATTCTTATTCACGAAAGATTCCTCTATAAAGTAAGAGAAACCACAAATTTATAAACAAACCTTATCTACCACTACATGCACGTACGCCAAACATATACAAAATCCTAACCACCCATTTATGCATGTTTTACTAAAAATAGTAAAATGCGTGATTTACTAAAAATTAGTAAATTTAGATTTTACTAAAAATAATAAATTCAAATTTGACTAAAAATAGTAAAAACAAAAATTAATAAAATAGGATTTATAAGAGTTGTCGCGGAATTGGCCTCAAATATAACTTTCCATCGATATATCATAGTTCTTGTAATTCTACCTGGATCAAAACTCTAAATTATCTAAATTTGTCTTGCTCCTTTATTGCATAAAGACATCCACTTTGCGTCTTAATAATCCTATCATTACTAAGATTTCACCTGCTTGGCATCCTACGTCAAAAGAATGAGGGTAGCTGGATATACATGTTATGGCATGTGTTGTTACTTGTAAATGTTAAATCTAGTAATTTAATATTATACGATCATGGATTTAGATTTTTTTTTTAAAAAAAAACCTACAAATCTTAAAGCTTAAAACTTGGCCCATGAGATGACTGAACATGGATAGTTGGGGGCGTGGACGAAATTGAGTTCAAATGATTTACCATTGCGGGGAAAATGTTAAATATGAATGATACGATATGATGTTGGGATGGAATGGAGTAAAATTTTTAAGTTCTAATATTAGGATCAAGCTTGGAACGAACTTAATGATAATAGCTAGCTAAATAGATTGATGGGATCTTGTTAATTAAATAATTAATTGTGACGAGCATGAACTAGGCAATTTGGTAGATTGCATAAATAGATGTAGTTGATTTTTAAATATTAAATGCATCTATTTAATATCATACTAGAATTATATCTGTGTTATATGATAGAGTTTAAATATGCAAGTGGGTTGTCCATGATGACGAAGGCAATCGTGTGTATTTTTATGATATACAGAAATGGTAAAAAAAAAATTTAATCAAAAGCTTAAAAGGAAGTATATATGGTTGATGGAAGTGGCCAACTATAGAAATTATATAGAAAAGTACGTGGCTTTTTAATATAACGTACATAGGATGATTTTTACATATTCCAGCGTGAAATGGATGTGAAAATGAGGATGTCAAAAACCAAGCCAAAGAGAGCTTATTAATTTTAAGACAGGAACGACATAAATCAGAAAAGCTAAAGTGGGATGCTCAAAATTTAATCTAAATGAGATGTATTAATGGGCAACCCTGTGTATGGGAACTTTTTATCATATTAAATGATTAAGCTAGAATAATAAAGTAGAAAAAAGATATTTAATAGAATGATTTTAGAAATTTTAATTCCCCATATGTTAATTTTAATATGAAAAATATTACTAATAAGCGGTTACAATATTTCATTACACTTCATCAACATTAATTCAAAAAAGTGCTCTTTTAAATTAAGAGTTTTTTTTCCAAATATAATCATTATGCTTGACCATAATCCTAAATATACGTATTATATCTCCAAAATTTAAGATATACCCAGTATCGCTTGCACGTAATCCTAGATATGCCCACTTCCTCATAAAGGCGAGAAAACCACATTAGAAAATAGGTAAAATTGTTAAGATGCATATGAGAATTGTTGTAAACTAATAGAGAATCCATCAAACTCATAACTTGTCTTGTATTAAATTTATTTTATGCGCTAGTTTATACTTTTCTTCTCTATTTTGATGATAGTCATATTAATTGATAATTCCCAATTATTCATATAATTTCATGCTTTTAATAATAAATATGTCATATATATACGGACTTTTTTGATGGGTCATTTATATAAAGATTTTATGTGAAATTATTGAAAAATTATATTTTCACAAAATCTCTTTTCATTAAAATTTAAACCTTAATACATGCCATTGATTGTTTATTCGAGTATATAAAATTAAATATTTTATCCAACTTGTAATTAAACAAACAATATTACTAATGAAACAGGCATAAAACAAATTAAAAAATATTGTGGCATGTTCAATTTATATGGGCAAATTACAAATCAATGTTGATAATTCGAATTATTTACACATGCCTGCATGTGTGCGGCTCAGGGGTGTGCAGGAGGAGCACCAAAAGATGGTGCTCCATCATCTTGCACGAAGCATCCATGGCTTTCGTTGACACCCACTCCAGATCCGATCGTTTGTAGCTATAAATCACAACATCAGGGCTGAACAATTGATTGTTTGCAAAAAAATCAAGGTCACTGGTCTTCCTCTAGCAGCCTTTGTTCTTCTTCAAGACTAGTAAAATCAATCATGTTTGTCGGTTATTCTTTTCGATTGGACGTTGGAAGCTATTGATTGAGAAATCCTAGCTACAACAAATTAGGTTGTACAGAGTTTAATTCTAATCTTAACTAATTTAAAATATCTCAACTCTAGTATGTTTATTAACTCATTTAGAAAAATTCGAAACTAATCTATTTACAAACCATTGAATAAATGTGTTGGTAAGTTATCAATGAGTTGTATAACAATTAACTTGAAGGCATGAGGGAAAATGATGATTTCATAGGAAGAAGTAAGATAATATTTTCCGTACAAAGAAAAAAAAAAAGGACAACAACGGGAAAATGAAATTATAGAAGTAACAAAAAAACAAAAAAAAAAAATGTGGTGAGAGGAAGATATAGCTTGAGAAAATAGTAACGGGTTTAGTATACATGGATACATATATATGTGTGGATTTTGATCAAGTCTGTATGGTACAATCCTCTGCAAATGGGCTCCATTTGATCATGAAATCAACATCTATCTTATTCATAGCTTTTAGAATTATTTACTTTAATAGTATACTAATTTTTATCTAAATCAAACATGTGTATGAGTTCTATCTTAAAATGGTACAAAATCAATATAAAAAATAGTTTAGTATAAACATCTATTTTAAAGTTGCATACATCTAAACCGTCGAAAGTATGTTTTTTATATAGATAAATGGTTATATAAAGTATTATTACATTTTAATGCATGTGAAGCCCATTTTGTAGCAGGCTGTACCATAATTATTGTGCAATTCGTCTGCATTGGATAATATCTATCTCTATATATATTAGACTTTAATAAGTTAATGAGTTAAATAAGTTAAATGAGTTACTAAATGGGTTGACGGGTTATAAAATTTCAATCATAATTTAATTAAATAGTTGAACAAGTTAGCAGATCATAAACCATTTATTTAAAATCATAACTCAAACTCATTTATAAACGGGTTGGTTGAGCAGGTTTACAAATCTACTATGACAATTAACACCCATAAACAAGACAATTAATCTGCAAATTGGAAACCACGCCAGACTCAACACCCATAATTCCTATCTTCGTCATCTCCGACCACGATGGCTACCCCTAATCAACAATCTCCATTAAAGTTGGCAGCTTTGATGCTCCCACTAACTTCTTTGACTAAAATCCATAGCCAGAGACCAGCGAAATAGAACTAGTGGTAGCACTTCTTAATCAAAAGCAACTAGCAAGCTTCCATGGAAATTGAGTCCAGTAGATTCGCATGGATTTGATCTCAGCAACCATGATCTTCAAATCAATGGCAACCGCACCAATTCAATGTGCACATCTTTGATCTTCGTCATCTTTAACCATGATAGTTGCCCCTGTTCAACTATCTCATCCATCTCCATTAAAGTTGGCAGCTTTGTCGCTACAGCCAGTTTTTTTTGACAAAAATCCATGGCTAGCAGAACTGGCAGCAGTTCTCCATGGAAATTGAATCTAGCAGATTCGCCTTAATTTGATCCTAGCAATGATGATCTTCAAATCGACGGCTAGATTTGCCCCCAGTGCTCCTCCAGCAAAAGTGCTGCATAGTCAAATCGAATTTCCATATCGCTGACGAATTCACGCTACGGGTATTCTGGATATTTATGAAAAATTAATAGTCATTTAATAGTTGGTGGAACGGGCAACCTTGAGATTATGAGAAATATAATGAGTATAGTTAAGATTTTGAAAATATCATAAGTATATTTAAGATTTTAAAAATATCATAAGTATATTTAAAATTATAATGAATATGTGTATTTAAGAAAGGGAGATTTCTTAGTACGTTTGGGTGCACCGAGTGTATTTAACCCATTTTTCTTTTGAATTTCTTTTGAATTTTTTTATATAACTGTTAATCTAAGTGTATTTAACGTCTATATAAATTTTTACTAATTTTGTATATTCGTAGAAATTTTTGAATGTTTTAAAATCAATGACAGTTTCGTAATTCATAAATTAGAAATCTGCTGCTGATCTTAAAAAATCTAAAAAAATATCTATAAATATCCAAAATCGATAAAAATTAATATACATGCTAAATAAACTTAAATTAACATATGTATAAAACAAATTTTCAAAACAAATATAAAAAAGAATGAATTTTCGCACCCACGCGAGTGCAGGGGATCAGCGTCGCTTAAGAAAAGCCATTCGATTAAACAACAGGAGAGGAAAAAGAAGTGCTCTTTTGATGCAGGTGATGCACGATCCGTCACAGATTCGCAAGATTCGTTTCTGTGGGAGCTCCCGAGTCTCTCGGCCTGTTGACTAATGGCGTCTCATCCCACTTCCACGGTTCCACCATCTTTTTTCTTCCTCCCATCTTTTCTCACTGTTTATATTTTTCTTGTTAATTCAAGCTTGAAATTGAAATTGAGGACTTTTCGATTTCTCCTTCTTATTTTTTCTTTTTTTCAATTTTTAATACTTTTTTACGTAGGCTGTTTCCAGCGAAAGCACTGGCGAGCGTGGAAAACTGCAGCTGTATTCCTACTGCGGGAGCTCCTGCTCTTGGCGCGTTCGTATTGCTCTCAACTTGAAAGGTACGATTTTAGAATCGAAACCCAAACGGTGCCTAAATCTTTGGTGATATTCAGATATTGAATTTACAACAATTAGTCGCAGTCGATTACAGATTTAAAGCTCTCTCTCTCTCTCCCCCACTCCCCACAACAACAACAACTTGAATTGGAGAAATTTTTTAAAAAAAGGTTAGACATTTAGCTCAAATAAATTCCATAAAATATCTAATCGTTCATTTTCTCTGATCCTCTGATTCTACTGAGGTGTGAGAAGCAATTGAAGATGTACAGTAAATTAGTTGCCAACATTGTAAAGCCAATTGGGTCATGTGACTATGGTTTCCAATGTAAAATGAGTTTGCTAATGTACATGTGTTTGCTAATTATGCATGCCTATATATAAAAGCCAAACTTCAAATTTCTCTTCATGAAAATTGAAAAATCTGCCCACTCGTTTTTATTGTTGGCTTGTTGCTGCCCTCAGTTCTTTCTAATTTTTGGTATGGTATTCTGTCTTGGTTTTTGGAAGGCTTGAAATATGAGTACAAGGCCGTGAACATTTATGAAGGAGAGCAGTTCAATCCAGGTGAGTGTCTTGCGTGCGCAAGTGTTACTGTACCAGGAGAAAGCAAATTAATAATATGATATGTTCCCAATGGTTGGATGGATGGAATCATCCAAACTTGATGATTTCTGTAACTTAAACAATCATGAAATGATAATTTACAATTTTTCAATCTCTTGATTTGTAGAGTTTTTGAAGTTGAATCCTCTTGGTTTGGTTCCAGTCCTTGTGGACGATGATGTGGTAGTTTCTGACTCTTTCGCCATCATACTGGTCAGTGGACGCTAATTTCTTTGTCCTACTTTCAATTCTTGTGGAGTAGAATGAGCAACTGGAGTTCTTTCAATTTGACCATTCTTTATGGTTTCCTTGAGCAGTACTTGGAGCAGAAGTATCCTCAGCATCCGTTGTTGCCCGATGATCCCCAGAAAAGAGCCCTTAATCTCCAGGTGAATAAATCGATGTTAAGACACCAGGAAGTTCAGGCTTCTAGAATCTAGACATGCCCTATGAATTCATCATTGAAAATGCTATGCTTCTAGACATGCCCCATGAATTCATCATTGAAAATGCTATCTTAGATGGTTGCTATTGGTAACTTCATGCCAATGCCAAGCAAGATTGTTGCTATTTGCACAACACTATCAGTATTTGACTTGTTTTAGGGCATATGTGTCTACACAAATATAGATGGGAAATAATATGTAAGTCTCCTTTGCATCTATCATGTTTCCGACTTTAACAATATATCTGTTGTGATTATTCTGTTTGTGCAGATTGCAAATATTGTCTGTTCCAGCATACAACCATATCAAAATATTCCTGTACTGGTATGTTTGGTGTTAGTTTAGATGAAAGGAAGATGAGATTTTATGATCTGAGACATTAAGGGTGTGTTTGACATTCCATGAAACTTGTCCATTTAAAATTTTCAATCTAAATTTTTTTTACTCTCCACAGCTACTCTATTTTCTGATCATTTATTCACGTCTTCCCATTTCAAAAAAACTTTTCTTTCAAAAGCTTTATCAAATACCAAACACATCCTAAGTGAACAGTGGTTCCATTTCTGCTGATAATCAGATCTTATTGTAGCTTCTATGATTAAGTCGGAGTTGAGATAGCCATGGTTTCAATTCGAGGGTTAACTTATCAATATGGCTGTATCCATCTTTTCCAATATAAGAGTTGAGCATCCAAAAGCATCTGCAATTCATAGCGATTGAGGTCCCAAACTTGCTGCATTTTCTGATGTCATCCAAGGCTAAATTCTGGTTTTCTGATTTTTACTTCTTATTCTGCAGAGCTATATTAAGGAGAAAGTTAGTCATGATGAGCAATTTTCATGGGTTGAATATCATATTGGGAAAGGGTTTAAAGGTAAGCCTCTATCTGCATTCTTTGTTTTACTTGCACGTTCATGTGATCCAATATACTTGTCTGAGGTTTCCTGGCCATCTATTTAATGTTAATAATGCCAGTCCATACACTATAGAATGTTGATTCAAACCTGCATCATTCATTCATACTATTTCAGTATTTCAGTTCTCAATTCTCATTCCTTCACAACAACATCACCCGTCTGTCCTGTGTTTTGTTTAATTTTCCATGGCTTCTACAGCTTTCTAAGCCCAATTGTACTCTTGAGCTAATGGTTGAAAAAATGAGTTCTCTTTAATGCTTCCCTTTTTTACAAGTTCACCAGCAGCCCTTCTGTTTGAGGACTGTGGCTACATGCCTGTAGTACCAGTTCCTAAATGAAGATAACAGATAGTCCAGTCTTCTGATCTTCCATTCCAATGCAATTCTGCAATAGTTTCTAAAATTCTCAGTACTGTATCTATGTTGTTTGTACACAAATGGACACCCTGCCATTGATTCTGATTTTGCTAACCAAGGCTTTCTGTCCTACTAGATGTGAGTTAGAAGATGACATTGGCAGGTCCTACATCATGTTGTTCACCTTTGCTATGTGCTTATTTTCTGAATCTTGAATGAAATGAGGCTGGGGGGTTCTTCTTCTTCCCTTTTCCTTTTTCCCTTGCTTTTGTTCTCTAATTTGATTTTATCTTTCTGATTTATTCAGCTATTATGCAACTGTTAGAAGGCACTGCTGGTAAATATGCAACTGGAGATGAAGTGTTCCTGGTCAGTTTCCTCTATCATTCTCTCTCTTTTCTGAATTTTGATGTAAATAAAAATTGAAATGAATGCATGAAGTTGGAAGTTGACCATTTATTTTGAAATACCAAAATTAGGAATCTAAAGCTTGCTGTCCTGTTCTCAACTAGAAATCTTGGCAGACTATGCTGAATGCCTAAAAATGTTTTAACATTGGCTCTCATGGGAAATGAAATGCCATTTTGTTTCCAGGCAGGCTATTTACACTCCGGGAGTTTGTTTAGATGGATGAACACTGAGATGCGAACCATCTTCAAGCACCCATTAGGAGGTTACTTTGGAATAACAGGAGCCAGTTTGCTATTTGATAGTTTATCTTCATATTTTGATAGCATGCATCATTGCATTTCTGCTTTAGTATGAGAAGATCTTTTTTACTTGCAGGCAGATTTATTCTTGTTGCCTCAGATTTATGCAGCGATAAACCGCTTCAACCTTGATATGGTACTTCTTTCTTAGAACATACAGTATTGATTATTTCACTATGTTGAGGCATTTTATGTAGGGTTATTCCTTTGATGACGTCCTTTCTTTCATTTTTAAGCATTGCATATCCTTGTCGTATTGTACCATGCGCAAATTTGAATTGTTCAGATGGCAGCTGTAAATTTGAGAATTAAGGAATGGATTCCTCTTGGAACCAAACCCCAGCAGGACTAGTTTTCCAGTTCCTTTACAGAGGCTAGCTTTCAAATTCCAGGGAAAATATTTTCATTCACTTGTTGATTCATATAACTTACGCATGATAGTCATTCCAACATGATTTTGCCACCATTCTCTGTAACTGATCAGCAGAACCACCCCAGACATTCCAGCTGCCTATCTGCAATGCCAATACTTTTAAATTTGTGTCTTCCTTCACTTTCGATTTGAGCACATTGTAACCCAAAATGTTTTGGAATTGTTTTAACATTTATTTTTCAGGCCAAGTTCCCTCTTCTTCTCAAGCTCAGGGAAGCTTATGATGCATTACCAGCATTCCGTGCTGCCATGCCAGACATGCAGCCAGATGCTGTTAAAGTGTGAGCTCCTTGTTTCTCAGAATCTTGTATTATCCACTGGGTTTAGATGCTTTCCAATGCTACACAGCCTGGGTTCCGGCTCTCTTTGTAGTTGGTACACATGCAGTTTGTATTCTATTCATATTAATCAAACGAGGTATGCATGCTTTCCAAGGCTTTTGCATCCATCCAATTTCAACAGGTCAAAATCAAACGAGATAACAGGCAGGCTGTTCAGACAGTGATAGATAAGGATCAAGGTAATAAATGATCGAGATCTGTTAGCAAAGCCGATGACAGACCGAATTTCAAACCAACAACATCCACGAAAAGAGGAGAATTGGCTGGCAGTATCAACCATTGCGTTGGCTCGCCCACTAGAATTATCATACAAAAGACCTGTTGGTTGTGTCGTGCAAATGGGCATTCTCACCTTAAAACACTCAATACGTCTCCTAAGAATATTTAACGAAGGATCCGTTGGGTAATAACGGAAAAAGTGGGGGGAAATTGTGTAGGACTGTAAAAAATGAGAGGCTACTGTAATTATTTCTTTCTTTATTAGGAGTAATGAGGACAAGGATAAAATAGGTCAGAGTTGTCGACTGGAAAAATGTGAAATAGTTATTGAAAATATAGAGTTGAGTTGTTATGTAGTTTACGGGTCTGTTTGGAAGATTCGAGGAACTTGAATAAGATTAGAGCGCGTTATGCCCTGTTTCGCATCCTGGTGTGCATGTGTGCGTATAGGGTTTGAATCTTGAGAGGAGCGTGTTCTTCATATAATGTAATAAAACAAAAAAAAAGAGGATGGGAATGTAATGATGTGTATTGAGAAGAAAAGACTTATATTGGAAAAAATGTTTTAGAAACGTACCATTCAAGACCGTGGGATCCTTGGAACGCAAGGTCAAATTACAATGAAACGGGGGAAGAAAGTGATAGAATTTCTTCCCCTTTTCCCTGTTCGGTAACAGGCCACAAATTTCAAAATTTGCTTTGTGGGTTTAAGCTGTAATGATTAATTTCCCAAGCAAAGTGCACGATGAGTATTGGCTTTTGTTGAACCTTGGTAAAACTGGCCATGCTGAGATAAAAGAAGAGAATTGCTTGGATGATCCTACCTCTTAACTGTTCACAAAGATACAAAGAGCTTAAATAATTCGGAGAAATAAGATAAGAATATAATAATGTAGAGATACGATCCAGACGGAGTTAGCTATAAAATAAGTCTTACATATATTGAGTCCTGACCTAGTGTACTTGGGTGCACTGGGCTTCAAAGCACTCGGGTGCAAAAACCCATTTTCAATATTTTTTTAAATTTTTTTTATACAATTGTTAATCTAGATATATTTAGCACGCGAACTAATTTTTACCATTTTTGGAAACTTTTAGATATTTATTTTTGATTTTTTAAAATCAATGGCATTTTCATAATTTATATTTAAAAGTCCTCAAAAATGATAAAAATTGATACATACATTAAATACACCTACATTAACAGTTGTATAAAAAAAATTTCAAAAAATGAAAAAAGGTGGAATGCATCCAGGTACACTAAGGCTGAATGCACCCGAGTGCATTCAGTTGGCGCTGACATGTATTAGAATATAATGATACTTTATCCAATTATTTATCCATATAAAAATCTTACTTTAGACGATTTAGATATTGAAAATATAACTTTAAACTTGATATTTACATTAAAATATTTTATTACGTTGATCTTATACAATTTTAAGATGAAGGGTGATCCCATGCGTTTGGGTACATGGGGTCCCCCATGCATTTGACTATGGGACCCCCCCTCCCCTCACAAAAAAATATTTTTTTGATTTTTTTCAAACATATAGGGCTAGGTGTATTTAATTTACAAATTAAGTTTTATCTTTTTTGATGTTTTAAAGTATTTTTTATTTTTAAATATAATGACATTTTCGTAATTCTCTAACTTAGAAATTACAAAAAAGTCATCATGTTTAAAAATAAAAAGTACTTAAGAGTATCCAAAAATGGTGAAGTTTATAAGTTAAATATACCTAGCTTTACATGTTTATAAAAAAAAATAAAAAAGGAGTCCATGGCCAGATGCATGGAGGGTTCTATGCTGCCGGCCGCATGGGATCAACCCTCTTTTAAGATAAAGGCTATACATATGTTAGATTTAGATGGAAATTAGTATGTTAATAAAGTGAATAATTCTAAATACAATGAATGAGGTAGATTTTCTATTCATGATCAAGTAGGCCTCATAGTGCATGTACTGCACAGTACATGTATTGGATCATTCTCTAATAATGTATATTTTAATGAGAAAAGTTGCATTGAAAATTTGAAGTTTCATACCGTACATATCTCCTTCAATATTTTGGAAACAATTGGAACACCTTGGGTCTTGAATAAGACGGAGAAATAAGATGAGAATGTAATTGTATTGAAAATAAATTCTTCATGCCATCGGACTATGTTCCCATGTTTTCTTGTTGCTTGACGTATTGCCTTATGCCTAGTCGTAAATTCATGTCATGTATTGCAGAAAAATCTCTACAACTCAAAGCTGTGGTTGTTGAAATGGAAGACTGGAGCATTTGATCTGCCCCACATGATTCGTGATCTGCACTCTGCAGCAATGGTTGTTTGAAGGCTCAGTGGGCCACAAACAAAAACGCCCACATCACATTTCCCCCACTTGTTGGTGATGGAATCGAAAATTGCTGCAAGAAAAAAAGAGTCAGTTCAGTGGTAGATCAAAGTTATGCCAACGAAAGATGCTTGATGGGTCATTGTGGGACATAACGTAATGTAAAATTTGATAAAGATTTTGCGATAGGGGGTAGTAGTAAGAGGCCTAATCATTTCAGGCCGGACGCACGGCCTGCTCCGTGCGTCCGGCCTGAATTTTTTTTTTTTTTTTTTTTGATTTTTTTTCATGGGTTAGTAAATCTAGGTGTATTAAATCTATAAACCAAGTTTTACCATTTTTGGATGATTTTAAGTATTTTTTTTGGATTTTTAAACACAGTGGCATTTTCGTAATTTTTGGATCTCAGAAAATTACGAAAATGCCACTGTGTTTAAAAATCCAAAAAAAATACTTAAAAATATCCAAAAATGGTAAAACTTGGTTTATAGATTTAATACACCTAAATTTACTTACCCATGAAAAAAAATCAAAAAATAAAATAAAAAAATAGGTTTTCAGGCCGGACGCACGGAGCAGGCCGTGTGTCCGGCCTGAAATGATCAAGCGTCTAGTAGTAAAGGAATATTTTGAGAATTGTATGATTAATATGAAATAATATAAGTAAATTTGGATTAAATAAAGTAGTCGGAAGAGGAAAAATGATTAGAATATATAAGTAAAATTGGAAAAATAGGATTGTTAAGTTGTTAAATTATTGATGAAAAACGTGCATCCCATGCGGCAATATTACCAAACGTCTCCTTAGTATACTTACTTTGAAAATTTGGCCTGCGTCCATACTGCAAAGTCATCATGCTAGTGAGATCTGATAGAGATTCTTCAGTTTGCATTTTTTGTTTAGTATCCTTTGTTGGGCCTTCCTTCACATCATCACCATTCATGTCTTGAGGCTGACTTGAAACTCGTGTTTCCCACATATGCCACAGGAAAATGACTGGACCTCCAAACAAAAAAATGCCCGCAATCATGCATGCTAGGAAGAGAAGGCCTTTGAACCACCAACATTTTACAGTAGAAGGCCTTATGTAGAGAGCCTCCATCAAGCCCAAAAAGATTGCAAAGCCTATTACAGATGAAACAACATAAATTCCAGACCATATTCTATTTCCCGTGCCAACCAAACTAGACATGCTACCACTTCCAATGGTCATGGGAGGGTCACAATAGCTCTGGCTCTTGTAAAGCTTGCCATCTTCCTGCAACACAGAAAGTGAAATTTGAAGCTATTATAATAAGGTCGAGCTACAAGGTGAGTTTTGTGAGTCAAATTAGAAGCAACATAAAATTGCCAAATGATTACTAGCAACACTCACCAACAAAGGCTCTGATTCTTGAGTGATGAAAATTTCAATATTCAAATGCAACCTATCAGATAAAGATGGGCAGAGGGCTGAATCAACTAGGGAGAGGAGAGAAATCTCCTTAGACGTTTTAACTGCCCAGATGACCAGTACATTTTTTGGCTGGCAAGGTTGGTCGATCCTGATCTTATGCATGATGTCCCTCAACATAGCCAAGAAAGGTGAAATTCCAATTCCACCGGCTACCAAAACAAGGTTTTGATACCTGAAATAAGAAAGTTTCCCCTGTATTAGTATATATGTCTAGATGAGAATCAAGCATCATTACTCGTGCTTGACTAGGCATGTTTATCTACATCACTAATAATTAATGCTTATTAATATACATTCTTACGTTAAATGATTTGCTACTTCATGACCATAGGGTCCTTCAACTGAGGCTGTTATCTTGGGTGGCTTTCTCATGTCTTTAATATGGCCTTGGAGCTTTCTTGTCCAATCTCCAAGCGCCTTTGCAAGAATTGAAATATGATGTTTGCCATCCAAGGGACTGGATGAAACACTAAATGGATGCCACTGCAACTGGGAGATTTCTCGCACCCGGAGGAAGATAAAACTAAGGGAATTATACTGCAGACCTAGAATACAAGATGGTCAAACTAATTTATATAACCAAGAGATTTTTTAAAAGAACCCAAGTGCAGAAACATTGTGAGGAGCAGTACTTGATGGTTTGGAAAGAACCAATTCCATTGTTCCACATGGGAGACATGTTGCGGAGATGACTTCAACTGTTCTCCTTGACTGGCAAAACCTCAAGAATCGATCAGCCAGGAAGATGAATATCCCTCCTGAAGCACAACTGAAGACTGAGTCACCAACGTGCAATAATAGGAATATGATGAACACCACATACAGCTGATGGGTGTAATAGAATAGCTGGAAACGTTGCCTCCTCACTCGGTACTGCGACGTGATCCATATTAAAAAACCTATTGCAAAGCCGAAAGCCCCAGGAAGATAAGCAATGTCGCTACATTTCCACTGTAATAGCTGCCATGCACAAGAAAAATCAAATACCATTTATGAAATTTAGTAAAAGACACTAAGATTATGTTTTAGGAGATGATTATTAGAGCTTGACCTTGTCCAAGAGACAGCCCTGTATTGACCACAGGACAACGAAACTGAGAGCGTGCAACGTGCAAAGGCACATGGTTGCATTGCCCACCCAAACATGGTATCTGGTAGCTTGCTCTACAGGTACATCTATGAGCCGTAAAAATACAGAGCCCCTTGCTACAGGCAGAAATAGTAATCCTATGCAAGTGAGTGCTGTTGCACCAATCCTGAGGCCAACCTTTTCAGCCAGCTCGTAACTGCAAAATCGTCCCCACTATGTCATTTTAATCTCTCACCCATGATAAATACTGTATTAGTATTAATAAGATAGGGCTAATCAGCTAAAGCCATTTTGACTGGAAAAGATTGCAGCATCGATTTTGCGTGCTAGAGAGCAGGAAGAGTGCATTTCATGAGATATTACCTCTTCTGCTTTGAAGACAATGACATCTTAGATATCGAACGATGGTACTGTATTGTCTGTATGCAGAGTGCCCATGCAATGTATACGACGATTATGATTATTCCAATCAGTTCTGCAGCTGAAACAATGCCAAATGGTCCTCTGATGATCACAGGAAATGTGCGCAAGCCCAGCCTAAAAAACTTTCTTTCCTTTGGTCTGAAAATAAAGGTGAACAATTAAAAGGTGTCTTTGGATTAAGTCTATATTGAGTAGGATTGCTAGTTAGCAAAAAACATATGGGTAAGGATCTAATGCAACGTGGGTGCAAGGATTTTATTTATTATATTTATCCTTATATATTTGTTTTTTACGCCAAAAATCACTTTGATTGGCAACTCATATTTCATAAATTTAAGATCTTTGTGAGAGTGAACGTAGATATAAGTTTCCAATCAAATTGATTTTTGGCCTCATCAATGAATACATATAAATACAAATAATAAATGATTTAGATTCAAAAAATAATATTTTAAAATAAGAAAAGCAAGGAATGCATGGCCATTTCTATACACGCACATCGGTGCATTAAATCATCATCCAAAATCTACACAATTCTACTTCTATGTAACCAACGTGGACTTATTTTTCCTACTTTAGCATCATTTATGTAGCTGGGAGATCAAGTCTTATCCAAATCAAAGATATGCATGGACTACATTTGTTTGATTATATGTACGTATAACTTAAGAAATATATTGAAATCCATTTGCATGTATATTAGAAGATTTACGATACTTTTTAAAATATTCATTCATATAGTAATGATATTTAAGATAGTTTATACATTGAAAATATAATTTTAAAATTGATATTTAGTAGTATATTATGTTGATTTTACACATTTATAGATCAATCCTATAAACAATAATACTAGACAAATGATGAGTTTTTATATAACATAAATGATGTTAAATACAGTAAATAAAGAAAATTTTCAATTAATCACCAAGATGCAAAAAATAGATAAGGTGACATAAAGTGTGGTTTATAAAAGCGGAACTCAAACATAGTTGGAAAACCAATCCAAATTTTCCTAACCGAAAACAACCGAAACCATTTGCAGGCTCCTATTACGTACTTGGGATTGTCTCTAGGGAAGGCGGCAACGTATATGGCTGCTAGAATTGCAAGAATGAGAATTTGGCCGCTAAAAATCAGTAGCACACCCCCTGAATATTCACAAATAGAAAGGAAAAAAAGTCAAGCTTGTACTATACCAAAGAATTTTCATGCCCACACACCAACAAAGTAAAGACGAATTCGTAAAACAAACCTATGTTTCCGTAAAATGTCTTCCCAGTGGTTATAAGCACATCAAAGAAGAATCCTTCTAGGGACTCACTTGGATAGAGAAAATAAACTGCAACCCAAGATAAGAAAACCACCAACATCATAATTTTGAGCCCCCATTTCAGCAAGATTGCTAACCAAGGATTCCATTTGCAAAATGTGTAGGCAGCAGCCATTTCTTCTTTTGAAGTTCTCTCGCCAAGGACCTGAGAGCGCAAGCCCGAAAAATGCTTTGAATGTCTATGCTGCTTACGTAAATTAATGCCCTTGGAAAGGCATCGGAAAGTCCTCGATAAATGGCAATGTGTTCTTTGTGATTTCGCTTTTTCGACTATACTTGAAGTGCATCCAAATCTACGCTACCACTAGCACCCAAGATCAAATTGTACCGAAATCACTATAAGACATTAGATTTTTGCAAATCCTATTTGGTAATGTGTAAAAGTTTTAAAAAAATTTACACCACTCTTTTCGGCATGCCTTTTTACATGACACGAAATTTAATTACCTAATTTGTCGCATTCTTTGTTATTGTTTTCTAGATTCCAACTTCAAACCAAGATTTCTCAATTTAATACATTTTTACTTTGTGCACCGTTATTCAATTTTTAATTATTTTTCATATTTTTTATACATCTATAATACTTATCGATTATATCTATTCATACAATTGACCGATCTGTTTTAATTTTATTATTTTAATCCTTACAGCATCGACAATATATCCATACATAAAATTTTATTTGAAAATTATTGAAGAATTATATTTTCACAATATCTTATTTATTAAAATTTAAACCTCAATACATGTCATTAATTGTTTATTCAAGTATATAAAATAATTAAGTGTTTTATCCAACTCGAAATTAAATAAACAATCTTACAAATCAAACTGGTATAGAACAAATTAGAAAAATTTTGTGGTGTGTTCATTTCGACCGGTGTAAACAACGCCTTCAGTGTAAACAAAAACATCAGTTCAAGTTTCTTCGGCTGGACATCAAAGTAGTAACAACGACGAATCACAGCACCTGAATATCAGGCATTAAGCTTCCTTTTCTGAATTAAACACACGCAGCCGGGATTTTTTTTTTTTTTTTTTTTCGCTGGAAAAGAGAAACGCAGAGCATGAGACTGAAAGATTGTCATAAACAAGAGTTACCCACTCGAGATTTGAGCCCGTTCGCCACTTGGAAGCAGATGTTTGTTTCACGAACTTGGCGAAATGGCAGAGGAAAAGCAAGACGTGAGATGCGCATTGCCATTTCTCAGTAAATATTTAATAGAGAAGAGAAGGCGAATAGTCAAAAATGTCGATTAGTAGTAGTAGAAATTGAGCGGAGAGATGCAGTCAATGATAGAGAAATAGAATATTGGGAAAGGCTGAAACGCATGGGAAGCGGATTAGAGCGAGCAGAACGAGTGGCTGCTGAGCAGGAGATGGTTGAAAAAGCGGACGTGGGGGTGGGTTCCACTCGACATACGGAGATTGACTGGAACCGAACGGATCCCGGGCGATATCTGCATCTGGATCTCGGCCGCTTCCATAAACATGAATCCGTGTAATTCATTAAGAAAAAAACTGTAACCGTAGTAGCCAAAATTGATATCGCAGTAAAATAAACAAAATGAATTGCAGACAATGAAAGAAATGAATAATTATATGATACAGAATCGGATGAATTTAATTAGAATTGATTGGGTATTCATATACACAAGATACAAGATGGTCCTTAACCGTGGTTTTTGGCTGACTATCTTTTGGCTATTCTGAATAATTATATGATACAGAATCGGATGAATTTAATCCACTCACTAGTTGGACATGTTACTGCTAAGTACCTCTTGCCGCATGTCACTCCCCAATAACTCTACGTGTTTGCTCCAAAATTACTTTATTCAGTTTATTATTTTTTATTGATTATATTATTCTGTTATAAAATTGTTAAAGTAAGAAGTCATGGATCAATCATTAAAAGAAATTCCAGGGGGCTTTGGTAGCTCGCATCCCGGTGTGCATGCATGCATATAAAGTTTGAATCCTGATAGGAGAGTGTTTTTCATGTAATATGATAAAAAATAAAAAATAAAAAGGGGATGAGAATGTAATGTTGTCCATTGAGGAGACAAAAATTATATTAGAAATTGAAAAAAATGTCTTACAAACGCACCATTTAAGGCCGTGGGATCCTTGGAACATAAATTACAACGAAACGGGTGAATTTCTTCCCTTGTTTTTCGTTACCGAACAGGACACAAATTTCAAATTTTACGTTGTGGATTTTTTGTGATCAACTTTGTAAAATAGAGTTTGTGGAAGACTATGACGGTGAATTTCCCAAGCAAGGTGCATGATTAGTATCAACTTTTGCCGAAGCTAGGTAAAACTAATCGTACTAAGATAAAAGAAGAGAATTGCTTGGATGATCTTACCTAGCAAGTGGGCCCTTAACTTTTCACAAAGATATAAAAAGCTTAAATGAGACGAAGAAATTGGATAAGAATATATTACTATCACAGTGCAAACGGAATCTACTATAAGTGTACGTCACATATGTTAGAATACAATGGTTCTTTATATAATTAATTATCTATATAAAAATTATATTTTAAATAATTTAATATTGAAAATACTACTTTAAATTTGATATTTACGTTAATCTTGTACGATTTTAAGATGGAAACCTTACGCATGTTAGATCTGGATGAAAATTAGTATGCTAAAAAAGTAAATAATTTTAAATACAATTGATGAAGTAGATTTCTTATTCATAATTAAGTAGGTCTCATAGTGCATGAACTATACGCATGCATTGAATCATTTTCCAATAATGTATATTGTAAGGGAAAAATTATATTGAAAAGATAAAAATTATATAAAAATTGAAAAAACTGTATTGAAAAGGTGAAATTTCATATAATGCATGTCTCATTCAATATGTTGGAATCGTTTGGTACAACTTGGGTCTTGAATGAGATGGAGAAATAAGACAAGAATATAATTGTATTGAAAATTAAATAAGAAATTGAAAAAAAATCTGGAAAATGCAAAATGTCATCTGATTCATATTTCATTTAAGTTTCTTAAATACTTTGTAACAAACCCGAAACAGATCGTCTAAGATAAAAACATGATTTCTTCTTCTTGTTTTCGTTGATTTCTTTTTTATTTTTTTTACGCGTAATTAATCACATATTCTTTCATATGTGAAAATCCTTTGACTCAAAAATTAAAAGTAAGTAGTTTTTTCTATATAAAAAAAAAAAAAAAGTACGTAGATGATTGAGCTGTAAATACGCATCTATCGAACGGAGCCATATAAAAAGCAAGGACGGAGTGGGCGGACAACTCACTGTCGACGTCGCTGCGCCCCAATTCGTAAGGCCGCGAAAGGAGCTATGAGCCATTATTTTCTTAAATGGACTTTTCTGCAAAATTTCACGGGCATAGCTCTGATGAAACTAATGATTACGAGAAGTTCACTGCAGCGGCAGAAGTGGAAGGAAGAGGGTGAGAGAGATGGCTGTGGCCTACCTTCGTCCCTTCATCTCACCACCACCATCTTCGGATCCTCGTCTCTTCCTCTCGTCATCCCTTACTCCTCCTCCTCTGCAGATGCTTCAATCTAGGCCCACCCATCTCGGTTACCCTGCCCTTATTATATCCAACTCCAGCGATAGCGTCTCGGCGGCAGTCGCTGCTGCTGACACACGCCTTGAATTGAGAGAAGTTTACGACCGCTGCCGCACTTGGAAATGGAAAGGTCACGCCATCAATTTCTTGGTCACTGGGCAGGGTCCGCCGCTGCTCCTTGTCCATGGCTTCGGTGCCTCCATCGCCCACTGGCGCAAGTATTGTATACGCCATCATCCTCTCATTGGATTTGTCTGAAATTTTTTTTCTATGCGTCTGGGTCTTCTGTGAATTGATGTTGTTTTGGACTGAAAACACTTGTCTTGGTATGACCCAGCAAAATGTGTGGCTAACAATGAGTAGAAATGGAAGGTAAATTGCTGCCTTTGCAGAAGAAAAGGCCTGCTATTTTCGTTGTTTGGGAGCAGTCCATGAGTGTATGAAAGGAACAACCTCCATGAAGCAAGTGCTGATAGTTCGCACATCATAATGCATACCTCTTCTATTGGCTTTTGACAGTGGTTTTTCTCTCCTTCTCCACGACTTACTAACATGAATTCATTGATTTGGTATCCTTTTATTCTTTTGTTATGGATCTGTTCTGATTTTTTCTTTTCAAAGAATAAAAGAATCCTCCATGGACTGATTTTCATGTAACCATGAAAAAAAGGTTGTTGACAGCACTAACTATCATATATCTAAAAAGGTTTGCGATTTGTCTAGTTTTCCTTTTCCTTGAAGAAGGTAGCCTGGTACTATTTGCAACTAGCGCAGATGGCAGGGGTGCTGTCCCTTAGTCGTGCATTCCCCGGTTCAATTCTGGCCAGTGGGGCTGTGTCCCCTTTATGATTTATGGGAGCTGTGTCCCCCTTGATGATCACCCTTGTTAGATTGTGAGAGTTTATCTCCAGTGTACCACCCTTGAGCTGGATGAGATATGGAAATTGTAATTGGATTTGTATGCTACATGTATCAGGAAAAAAAAAAAGTAGCCTGGTTTATTAATTTGATTTTCGGTTTTCCTTCTTTTTATTGTCATGATTTCATGTGACTTTGGATCTTTACTTTGTCATGACCCCTATGCGATTTGGTTGACTCTGCTTAAAAGTTTCACATTTTGCTTGTAGACCATGTTTTACACAACTCTTATTTTGCTGATTGACTTCAGGAATATTGGGAAATTAGCAGAAAATTATACTGTTTATGCTGTAGACCTGCTCGGCTTTGGTGCTTCAGATAAGCCATTAGGATTTGCTTATACAATGGAAACATGGGCTCAAGTACCTGCTTTTTCCCCCTATTCAATTCCTTAATGTGTCATGATTCAATACAAGCGGGAGTGTTGAGTTGAAGCTCAAAGCTCACGCTTGGATTCTTCATTAATTTTCTTTTTTCCTTTTTTTTTCTTTTTTGCATCAAAATGCAGGCCCAAGGAAGATCTTTTTATATGCCAAATTTTTATATTTTTAAAATAATTTTATTTGAATTTGAAAAATGAAAAAAATAAAGTTTTCTTCATGTGCTGGCACATAAAAAGATTATTTTTCATTTTTAAAATTCAAATACAAATATTCTTAAAATAAAAAAAATGTAAAATTTTAGATATAAAAAGATCTAGCTTGGGCCCGCATATTGATGCAAAAAATTAAAAATTTCAAAAAAACGAATAACTTGAGCATTGAAGCTTTATTTCAATGCTCATGCTTGTAATGAATCATGACCCTTCTTTAATTTGGAGCCCATCATGATGCTATTTGTAATCAGAAGTACATCACTGACCTCTGCTACCAAATGCTTTCAACAGTTGATTTTGGACTTTTTGGACGAAGTCATTCAAAAGCCAACAGTGTTGATTGGAAACTCCGTCGGAAGCCTTGCTTGTGTTATTGCTGCTGCAGGTTGGGATGGACTTTCTTGCTCAGAATCTGTCATTTTGGCACATGCTGGGATGTTTCCTTAATTGCTATGACATCTTATTTGGCTTGGCCTCAAACCAGAGTCCTTGCATGGACTAGTTCGAGGACTTGTTCTCCTAAATTGCGCGGGTGGCATGAACAATAAGGCCATTGTTGATGATTGGAGAATCAAACTGCTGTTGCCGTTACTTTGGTTGTTTGACTTCTTATTGAAGCAGAAGAGAATTGCATTGGCACTTTTTGAGCGTGTCAAGCAGAGGTAAGACTGCTGATTGGCCAATACATTTGAATTTTTGAAATGTGTTGTGATGAACAAGAATGTTTCATGCTGCTGAATCTGAAACAGGGAGAACTTGAAGAATATCTTGATGTCTGTATATGGCAACAAGGAAGCTGTAGATGAAGAACTATTAGAGGTATGTGACCTCTTGTGTTTCACCTGTCATAACCTATAATTCTTTGTTCTTTGTCATATTTCAATATCCTATTGAGTGTGTGATTTTTCTGAAAATGCAGATTATCAAGGGACCAGCAGACACTGAAGGGGCGCTTGATGCATTTATTTCTGTTGTGACTGGCCCACCAGGTCCAAACCCTGTAAGCTTGATGCCAAAAATTTCTTTACCGGTGCTGGTTTTATGGGGAAATCAAGATCCATTTACTCCTCTTGACGGACCAGTGGGAAAATATTTCTCCTCGCTTCCTTCTCAGTTGCCAAACATAAGCCTTTGCGTACTGGATGGGGTTGGCCACTGTCCTCATGATGATAGACCTGATTTAGTTCATGAAAGATTGCTCCCATGGCTATCTGGTCTTCCTTCCTCATGAGTTTAGCTCCTTAGATGTCGACCTCATGGTTTTTTTTAATGACATTAATTAGAACCCATATCGAAGAATAAAAGTTTACTTCTCTCCTTCCATCTTGTGGTTAAGCTGTTTATCATGATTAACAACCCCCCTAAAACCCACTCCACATGCATGCACTTTACAGTTGTGATCTACCATATTCTGTTGTATGGGGTTATTTTCTCCGTGGTGAAGATGAGGATGTGGCGGTGAAATGCTGTGTTGGTATTTTGTGTTCGCATGGTCACTCGTCTAAATTTGCATATTCATTTGCTCTATAGCTTGCTGTTTCTGTTCCAACTTCCAAGATCTTCTCAACCTTTTTATTTTGTTGTTATACTATGTTTTCTCTAACCAAGATATGAATGCGAAAGAGTAGCATTCCTAATGTTTTTAATGAGGAAAACATGTATGAAGAAAGGGAACTTGCCATTCTCTTGATATTTAGCTGGCCTAAGAAAGGAAACTCTGGATAGTTTCGTTCAAGCTAATCATGGACTGCATTGAAACTGCTTTTTTGTCTTGCATGTTGAGCCCTTGTTACATTTAGTTTGGGGCTCACAAATTCTTTGTAGATCGTGAATCAGAGCATAGCCTAGTGGTTCGCATCCAATTTAGAAAGATGAGAATATTGGTAATGCGTCAACTCAACATTTCACGATTCACAACAGATGAAATTTGATCCGGAAGATTCATGTTAACCACTTCGGCATTCCAATTGGATTGTGAAGCTCAAATCAACCTATCTTCTGTCATTTTCCATTGAGCTATAAAATACTTGGCAATTGGCTAACGAATTGGATGAGTAAATATCATGAATTTATTGCCTATTTATCTCATCAAAGGAAGAAATGACATGGAAAATTAACAAGAAGCTGTCAGATTCCTCATCTTGCATGAGGACATGGCATACCCTGATTTACCCTGACTCCTGCTCCTTAGAAGAACAAAAACTAAATTAAAAAAGGTATCAGCAACAGCTTTTTTCCATTCCGTATCCTAGTGTCTCACCTAGCTTCATAACCAATCCCATGATATCTTTGACATTCAACCAACCCATTTCGGATCAGGTCATGGGTTTCTCTAGCAAAGCAGAGATATACCACTCATCCTTCTCAGGGTGGTCCAACTTGCGACCAATATTCCACCTCAACCTCTTGAATCCCACTCGAGCTATCATGGGCGCGTACGTGCTGTTCATCTGCGAGCCCCGGCAGAAGAAACGGTCGAGCCAGAAGAGACCACCAGGCCTCAGAACCCTGAACACATCATAGAAAATGGAATCCAGCATGGCTTCGGGGATCCAGTTGCTGAGGACGTGCATGGAGTGGACGATGTCCAGCGTGTTCTCGAAGAACGGGAGCCGGTGGGAGACGCTGAGGTGGATTGGGATGAGCCCACGCGAGGCAATGAAGCTGTTGAAGGGCCCGTCAAAGTTCATCGTGCTGGTGATGATCGTCACGTTCCGTTCCCACATTCGAGCTGCGAAAGATCCCACGCCCCCGCCTATGTCCAGCCCAATTCGTATCGTGCCACGAGGCTTGCTGCGCAGCACCTCGTCCATTCCGTAGTCGAGCCCGGCATTGAACAGCCACCGCTTCTTTTCCCTTCCCTGCAGATCAAAGCAGTCCAGGCAATCCCTGAACACCTTGGAATTCTTCCTGTCGATGAGACATTGGTAGTTCTTGCAGGTGTAAGGATCCCAGATGATGCTTGTGTCTGGCGGGGTCGCCCAGAGGCTGGCGGGAAGCGGCTTGGGCTCCACGTATCCGACGGGGGATTTGGGCCGGCAGCGACGCCGCGGGAGAGGCTCGCAGCCTCTGAGCATTAGCCTCTGAGCGAACAAGTCGTCGACGGGGCATTCCCCTCCCGCCTCGTACGTCATGTAGGTGTTCAGCTCGTCTTGGAGGTGGCGGCAGGCATCGCCGAGCGGCGGGTAGATCTGATCCGAGCCGATGTTGCCGTTGTATCCTAGAGGGAGCTTGTGGGGGTTGACGGCGAGCTTGAGCTCGGCCGAGAGGTGGTCACCCCATTCAGCATTTGAGATTTTGGGTATTGGGGTTAGGCTTGTTTGTTTGACGTGGGCAAGTTCGGATAGAAGCGCGTCTAACTGGAGACGGAGGTGGGCGATTTGGGAGTTGCTGGCGGCGAGCTGGGATTGGGTGGCGTTGAGGTCGCGGAGGAGGGATTGGAAGTCCCAGAGAGGGAGGGGGAGGTTGGGGGTGTAGTCGGAGATGTTGAAGTGGAGGGAGGTGGAAGTGAAGACGTAGATGCTGAGGAGGTTGGTGATTATGACGAGGAGGAGGATCTTGATCTTGGATCTGATTTTGCTCTGTTTCTGTGACATTTTTGGGTGGTCTTCAAAACCCCCCATCTTTTTCTCGCTGACTCAGTACTGCATGCTGGTGGGCATTTTATTAACTGTGGAACAGGAAGATTGGAATGGGTTCCGGCTTCTTCCAGGGAGGGAGGGAGGGAGGGAGTAGAAAGAGAGAGCAGTTGTATAAAATTATGACTGCTGTTTCTTTGACGTTGAAACAGAGGAGTTGACCAGGAGAGGAGAGGAGAGGTTTTCTTTGGATCTTGCGCTTCCCCCCAAACGTTAAAGACTCTTTTCATCTATGCATTAGCAGTTTCTCCCGTGAGGAAGGGCTTAGATCCAGGCTATTCATCCTGCAGGCTCCGTCTCACATGTAATGCGAATTATGCGAATTGGAACGGGGGGGCGGGGTGGGGAGGGGGCATTTTTTCCCCCTTGAACAGTGCGCCCCCCGTGGGATGCCACCTCTCCTTCCTGTATTCGCGCTCAGTCCCCTCTAGTCAAGAGCAGGATGCACAAACTGTTATGATCCGATTCCATTTCAAACCAACTTGACAGAGAGATGACAAGCTCAAGATTTTAGTGCTTTGCGATTGAACCCTGATTAGAAATTTAGAACACACTAATCCACTTTCTCTCCAGGGATGAGTAGTGGGTTGGGAATAAAAAAAAAGTTAGTTTTTGAGAATCAAAAAGTTTTTTTTTTTTTAACGACCTCGATTTTGTCTAATGCATCAATGGGATGCATCTGTATATATATATTTTTAATTTTTTTAAAACATATTTTCTAAGTATATTTAAGTCATATATCAAGTTTTACCATTTTATAGTATCTATATATATTTATTTTTATTTTTAAAAATCATCAATTTCGGTGGCATTTAAGTCATTTTTCTACCCCTTAAAAACATGATTTTTAAAAATAAATATAAAAGTGTTGTAAAATGGAAAAAACAATATGTGCTAAATACACTTTAAAAGCATGTTTACAAATTTAAAAAATAATAAATAATAAATATAAAGATGCATCACATGTTGGGCCAACCTACGATTCATCATATCTAATCAACCTGCTTTTTGTAAAAAGTAAAACTCCACTCATCTTGGTCGCATTTGTAGCCCATCCGCAAACCGTCCTGCAATTCTCTTTGTAGTCTTGTATGGATTTTTTGTATTTTAAATCTAGAACATTTACATTTTAAATCTTGAAAATTTTGGTTTCTTTTCATTTAAGAACTTGACCCATAATGGTGTTAAAAACAAACTTTAATCAACGTAAAATGATATAAATACACTCAGTATTTAAAAAAAGAAATTTTTATATATTTTAAACTTGATTATTAGGTTTTTCTTCTATTTTGTTTTTTGGAGGCTTCAACAATATATTTACATTTAATACCAGTTTGAGTGTTTTTAAAAAAATATATAGAAAAGTATTTATATCATTTTGCATGAACTAACGGTAGTTCTTAACGTCGTCATAGGTGAGAGTTAAAAATGCAAAAGAACCAAAGTTTTTAATATTGAAAATATAAACCGCCGAACTTGGAAATTTAAAATGATCATAGGCAAAATTAGAAATTTTAAAATACAAAAAAATAAGTCCTGTGTGAGTGCACGTTTTCCCAAATCCTACCTCTCGCGAGAGAATCCTAATTTAACGGCTCAAAAGTCTCCGGCAATCCTCGTTTCGCGCGTGCAGGAACTAATAATCAAATACACAAGAAATGAATGTCCATCGTCTTCCACGCGATTTTTTAAGCAAGTGGGGTGAATATTTTAGTAGACAAGCGTAGGTAGAAGTCCAACGAAGCATCCCATGTGATCTTTTTAGGTGTCCCGTTTTATATTTGCGAATGGCTTTAAAAATTAACTGGAATGACCCAAATGTCTGAAACAGAAATTCCAATCCAACTAACTTCGCTCAATTATCATTAATTCTATAATCGCACATATTGGTGGATCAGCAAGTAGATGACTACTTTGCCTAAAGAAAAGTATTAATACTTTTTTATCAAAAAAAAAAAGAAAGTATTGATACTTCATTAGGATTGCGTAAAAAATTAAAGGGATATGCCACTGTTCATATCATGTTGCACCCTAACTGCGGTGCATTATCATGACGAAATCAACCGGCACCTCGGGTGGGCTACCTTTATATAGAAACACATAATGTTGTGTCAATCACAAAAAATAGTTAGATCCATTCGTAGATGCATTATGATATTATAGCACTTTATAAAATATTTATCTACGTGGGAAAGATGTTTTAAACAATTTAAATTTTGATTTAACATTTTAGAAAAATAATATATAGATCAAACAAATCCCTATGTTGGTTTTGCACCTTTGCACTTTAGAAGTGATGCATATCTGTCTTGGGTTAAACGTATGGTGTTAGTTACATAAAGGAATATTTGCCAATGACCCTCAAATTTTGCAATTTATTCCCATAACATTGGATTTTTAGATGACACCCTAAATTTGAACTTTTTAGCAAACGATCCCCCCAAGACAGTTATTCAATATAAGTTATGATATACGTATGATATGCAGATTCTAAATTGTATAAATTCGTTTGACAGCGATTATTGAAACAAGGTTCGCATTAATTTTATTTGGAATGTAACGAACGTTTAACAAGTATTCTGGGGTTTTTGCAAATAATTTTTAAAAATAAGGTGTTGTTGCAACAAGTCGGAAAATGGGGTCATTTGCCAAAAAAAAAAAAAAAAAAAAATCATGAATGAGGGTTTATTAGAAAAATCAAAGTTATAGGGTATAAATTGCAAAACTTGAAAGACTTAGGGGCTATTTGCTAATATCTCCATCTCTTATGCAGTTCTCAGTCCGGTGAGCGAAATGGATTCTGACTTCATAGATAATGTGAGCCCCTCTCATCATGTGCAACTTATCATATTCTAAATTAAAATGTTACTCTTTAAATTGGAGTTATGATACTATGCGAGTCCAGCCCGTTTGTATATTTTTTTAAAATTTTTTCGTTTTTTATAGAAACTTTATCTTAATTATATTTAATTTATATATAAAGTTTTACTATTTTAGAAATGTATATATATTATTTTGAAATATAAGTTATATTTTAATCATTTTCCACTTCAGTTTTTTAAAAAAGAGAATAAATAAAAAATATATATCATCAGCCTGGTCACATGCGCATAGAATCATGATTCTTTAAATTAGGATGGGATCCCAATTTACAAAAAAAAAAAAAAAAAAAAAAAAAAAAAAAGATCGGATCGGATCGACATCCTGAAGCCTGAGCCAAACGAGCCCAAGTTGTATCCGCAGGAGGTGATGACGACCACGAAGCCCACTAGTCCGTGGCATTGGGCGAAAGCAGTATGCTTGGTTGCCATACGTGTGTGATGGATGTCAAACATCTGCCGGTGCTGCTGATGTTATGGGAATCTAAAGGCATATGTCCCCGGCTTTCATGGCTATGGAACTTGGAGTCTTGGATCCGAATGGCACGTCGGATTACCTATAGTTCTGCCTGCTTCCGATTGGTCCTGACATATTCGCGGGGCTTGTACGTGCGGCTTGACTCAGTTCCCGTTATGGGATGAAAATAAAATTTTACAATATATATTTAATATCAACTTATTTTATTACATTAATTTTATATATTTGTAGATGAGAGTCACATACAAATTGCACAATAATACTTAACAAATGATCAAATTTATATTATATTTCATCAATCATTAAAATGAGAAAAAATAGATAGAGGTAAGTGGAAATGAGCTTTCATAGGAGTAGAACTCTTTTGTGTCGAACTATTAACAATGTTGGGGCTCTGGGGTCATTTTATATCAAACGGTCAGCGACGTTAAGGCATTTGATCATTTCATGTCAAGCAGCTAACGATGTAAGAGTTTGGTCATTTTATGTAAACAGTTGAGCACGTTAAGGCTTTTGGTCATTTTATCTCACACAGTTGACACTTTAGGTATATTTGGTGGAATAAAACTTCGTATTTCTAGAGGAAGAGTGATCCTGTTAGCCCGAGCTAAGTAAATGTTTCACTTAGTCCATCTTAAAAAACGTATTTGCAACAATTTTTTTTACTTTTTTTTCGTGCACTTATTTATCTAAGTGTATTTAACATATAGACCAAGTTTTACCATTTTTGAATATGTTTATCTATTTTTTTTTAGATTTTTAAACATCTATGTGTATATATGTATTTAAAAAACTCTTATTTTTAAAAATCTAAAAAATATATATACACACATCCAAAAATGATAAAACTTGATTTATATATTAAATACACTTAGATAAACAAGTGTATGAAGAAAAAAGTAAAAAAATATATTTTAAATAAAAATTTTAAGGTGGGCTAAGCGAGACATTTACTTAGTCCAGACTAACATGATTATTCCTCTTTCTAAAGTTTTAAGTATACAGGATGCACATAGTCTGTGTTGTGGGTCCAAGCAGCCAGGCTCCACCATAAAAAATGTTCGCGATCCACTTATTCCAATTAATTGCACCAGTACTGCAGCGGACACACGGGTATATTCAGATCTGGGTACAGTGAGATTTTGAAATTGATTGATACTTGCGGATTGGATATGTTTCCAGATCTTGTTTCTAACATGCATGTATCCAATAAATATTAGTAACAAACGCTTCTATTAATATATTGTAATATTATATTATAATCAGATAAAACCTGATTAGTTATATTGGACTGATATTTTTTTGAGGGTACATTGAAATGATAATTGAGCTAACTGTTGCACGATTGAATAACTGGAACAGACCAATCTTGTCCAATTTTAATAACAGATCAATGCATCAGTTTTTAGATTTTTAAATCTTTTTAAATTATAAATGTGTACCCTAGCCAACTCAATTTATTGGTAAAGGGTAATTTGTAGATATACCAACATAATTTAATACTAGTTGCAAATAAACTTACTAGTTTTACCATTTGCATATCACCTCTAATATTTTAACCGAAATTGCATGTGCAACCATGAGACATCTTTGCCATCAGCAATCGTTAATATGTGGTTGAAAAATTAAATAACGACAAAAATAAACATATTGTAAAACCTGACTTGTACATGCACAAATTGAAATAGTCTACTAGACTATCAAATTTTTCATCTTTTCCCTCGTTGAAGGAGCCCACCATGGTTGCCAAAACATAGGGTAAAAATTCAATGCTCTCTCTCCATCAATGGTCGTCCAAATCAAGTGAAAAGCAAGTCTAAGCAAAAAAAAAAAATTTGGTGTGTACATTTTCTCCAAGCTTCGAGCAACAGATGGCCATAAAAACCACCATCTTTGGCAACTGCTATTTTCTTATATCAGACATTGATCTGTTGATCAAATCCATTAGATAAAAAAGTAACGCAAAACCTTCAAGACTAGCAACAGCCAAAACTACTAAAATTTTATTACCACAGGTGCAGATGGATGTTAATGAAGAGCCATGAACAATATTGCCATTTGAATCTATTGCCTCTGTGACTGTCCAAATGCTGGAAGGGTGGTGGGTTTCAATATTTAGGAGTGTCCATAAGTTCTTTTCTACAATTAGCCGGTCATTAGCAAAGTGGTGTCATTCCAAATTAGTCAATCATTTGAAATTTTTGGTTATGAAATTAGCAACAAGAGGTGACTACTTTCTAAATTGCTATCATCCATCAAAATCACCTTCAGCAACTCCATCATAAGATCAGTAGCCATTGATTTGTGTGATCAGCTTATTTGCAGTAAGATTTGGGATACCATTAAAGCTCTCATCTCAACCATTTATCCAAGGCTAGCAAGCAACGCCCTTTTCCAATCTCAATCATCCATGCACAATAAAAAAGTCGTCAACAAATCAGCGAGGTCGGCTAATTTTCAGCAACGCAAGCATCAATAGATCACGACTGTTTAGCATAAAATCCAAGCAATCCTTGCTATTAGGCCCAACAGGATGCGCGACTTAGAAACTCCACTACTTCTTGGAGCCTATGGATGGTTGGCTCAAACTCCTTGTGGCATTTGGAAATTTTGAAATGATATGTTTTACTTAGGGTGTGTTTGTTTAGTGCAAAAAAGTGTCAATTAAAACTTTTCAATCTAAAACTTTTCACTCTTCATAATTATTCTATTTTTTTATTATTTTTTCACATTTTTCTATACAAACTACCCTACTTTTCAATCATTTCTACACAATTACCCATACAACTAACCTATCTATTTTAACTTTATTCTCTTTACTCCTCATCATTACTCCTATTATATCACATCACTTTCTATTGATTTGACAACTTCTACTCCAAAAATTTTTCATCAAAAGTTTTACCTCCAACCAAACACACCCTTAATAGCTTAATAGCTCATTTACTTCCATTAAATGTCAGCCATTAATATGAATACATATATTATTTGGTGAAACTATATAGAGGTAATATGCAATTTGTAGAATTATATAAGTATATTTATAATTAATGTCAAATTATATGGATATATTTGCAAATACCTATAAATGATTGGAACTTGAAATTCTTATAATGTTATTTTAGATGGACCTATGAACCCATTGAATTCTAGCCCGATTTGAATACATACTGAACAACGATTATGAAAGGTTTTTATCAAATGCAACCACGTACTATCCACACCCTTTGCTTTTTTTAATTATAAAAATCTAGACCACTTATTATCTTTGTTAATAGATACTTACTTGTGACGTCAAATATCACTTTGGTTGGAAATTTATATATTTTAAAAGGGAGCCTATCTTTTACGACCGGTTTGACAGGGATCAATTTTCGACCAAATACTCTCTGCCGTTAGATGAGGCAAGTCAAATGTGGACCGTGTCGGATGCATTTTCCTTGAAATTTCAAAATTCATCCCTACGATCGAGGGTGGAACGAAAAGAAATTTTTTTGAAAAATATTCTTGCAATAATATAATATAAGGTGGTTTTAAATACATGTGATTGTTAGAATAAGAACAAATACACATAGATGAATGTTAAAATGGTCTAGATATCTTTTAAAAATATTAATTTTAAAAAACCAAAAAGGTGCATGTATGGACACAAAGGTTGCATTAGATTATAACGCGATTATCAAAAGGATAAGTTTAGGATTTGAAGAAAAAAAGGGTTCACCGTGAACCAAAAGACTATAATTTCTGGACTAAAAGCTATGATTGATTATAAAAAGATAAGCGTAACTATAAATTAAACAGAGTTGTTAGTACCTTGATTAGATTAGATTAATTGTGAAGGAAAAAAAAGAGACGACCCGACGAATATTCATGGGCTTCGAGTAGGTATTCGAGCCCCTAGGATGGAGCGGGCCTTGTTTGAAATCTGATCGAGTAATATTATTTGGACTTTGGATCGAACCCAGGCGAATTATTGAATGACGTAAACAGCTATTTTAATTAATTGTCAATTATCCTCCAACAATCAAATCATGCATTGGGAGGTAGCCATCTAAAAGTTTTGACATACTATATATTATTGATTGTCATCAGGAGAAAAAATATGAATTGAGCTTGAATTGTAACAAAAATATATGAGTGATATTGTGTGAAGAAACCATTAAAAAAATCATGGAAGGTCTGCTGCATGCTATTTTTTTGCTTTTGTTTTTGTTCTTGTTTTTGTTTTTTTTTTTTTTTGACTGATGAAAAAATATATATTGATCAGTTGAACTTAGTGGGAGAAATGAAATGAAATGAACCAAGACCAAAATATATATATATATAGGAAGAAATGGAGAGTAGTAATAAATGGGAGTGAAACCGTGAGTCACGGGATGTCCGAGTTGGTTTGGACATACACGTACAAGACGACGAGGACGAGACGAGGACGAGGATTGGTCAGTGAAGTAAAGACAGCGGAGCCTGAGACCGTTTGAGACCTGCAAAGAATAAATGAAGTCTCTGCCTTGGTGGCCATGTTATGAGGGAGGGAGAAAGGACAGCTGGGAAAACAGCTGCCCGTGGCTCCTTGCTACATTCGTACCATTCTCATCTACCCTGATGCATGCGTGATCCTTCAACCTGCCGTGTCCTGCGCCTCCAGTCGTCCTAAGGCATGGCCGGCAATCACATCATATACACGTTGTAAAATTTCCACTGAATTTTAAGATAACAGCATTTGGCCTGCCTTTAATCAGATGTAAGTGGCTAGGCTCCTTCAACATATACCTCTGTGTCTTCCTTTAAACAGATGGATATAATGACGCGTCCTAGATGAATGAGCTTGATATATAATATTAGATATCATAATGTATAATGTAAATGAAAAAAAATTATCTAGACCATAATTCTCATTTAATTACTTTTTTATGCATGTATAGCCTTGAATTCTGTTCTCAATTATCTTAACATTTTAATATTGGAATTGCATTTTCACTACTAGTTCCTTTGAAACATAGGTTATAAAACAAATTTAGACAAAATATTCACAAAATTCAAAAATTTCAATCTCATTTATCAACTGAAGTTCGACCATAAAATCAACAAAGCCGATATTAATATTACATGGAGCGATATTTGACAGCGCGTAGAGGTGATATATTGATGTGAATGTAGATTCAAAAAGATGAAAACCGAAAGAGGACAGAAATAAAACCACACCCCTGATGGATGTATAGTACGTGTTGTACAGGTTGACAAAGAATCTCATACATCTGAACGCCCAAAAAAACAAAAACAAAACAGAAAACAAAACAAAATATTTGACACCCTTCTTTATTATCTTACATAGATCCGAAGAGCTTTTGGCGGGATCGCTAAATAGGGTACATCTTCAGGTCCAATGACAATAGGGTAATAGGAAGCAGCTGCTTAAAATAAAATTGAAAAAAAAAAAAAAAAAAAAAAAAAAAAAACTCAAAAGCAGTTCATCTTGTAGTGAAATTTTTTAATGGTACATCTTCTAGTCACTTTTTTTTTATTAGAATATATTTACATACATTTCAACACATATTACACTAAATGCCCGAGACATTCTTTCAAATCTGGAGACACTGCTCCACCAAATAATCAGGAAGACACAGTTTCCGACAACCAAACGGGAGACCACTGCTCCCACAAACAACCGGACGGGAGACCACAACTCCCATTAATAATTTTTTCCTCATTTCTCATTTTTAGCCAAAATTCCAAATGCGGGTTTCGAACCCACGACCCGGCGCTGCTCAGATTCCACGACGCTGCTCGGTTGGTTCTTCTGGTCACTTTTATACATTCTCGTTGGGTGGAATCTTTACGAGTCTTACCGTACACTTATTTCATTTGGCACTAGCCGATGTATTCCATAGGGAATTATTCAAGCGGTGGTAAAATGACTAAAAATACTACTGCCCGGTTCCTCCACCGTAAGACCTGCGCCGGTGCACGTGAGAGTCGAGAAGCGGGATCAGTGGGTCAAGGCCCAAGCGTATGTGAAGTCAATGGCCATGTGCAATGGCATTCGAATCGAATACACCGCAAATGGTCAAAGCGGTCCACTGCGGCTGTTTACTGTTATGCTTCTGTACATGAAACAGTAGCTAGGCAGGTCTAAAAAGAAGTTTGTGGACCAGATCAAGGTGGGCCACTCATCATCACAGGCAATCTACCCAGACAGACATTTCCAAGTATCCAACATATGTACATGTAAGTAACCCACTGTCGTGCAAATTTTTAACTCCATTCCAATTGCTTAATCTTTTGCTGGAATGTCGGGAATTTTTAATAAGAAGCGACATGTGCTTTGCTTGCTTAATACTCACATTTTATCAATATTACGTTTATGTTAACTATGTCGATTAAAAATGAATCTATTAACATGAAATATTATATGAAAATTAAACAACTATATTTGAAAATACTTAGAATTTCTGATAATAACATAACTCGAGATCGATTATAATAGCATACATGGCTGCAAAAAGTTGGCCACATGTACTACCTTTTGGAGCTGGGAAGACGTATATTTTAGGTGAATGATTGACCCGAAATTAATGATTGAGATATGGCCCACTAATCTATCTGTGATCTTAATATCGTTAGACATTTCTCCTTCACATGATTTTCTTTTCCCCTTTATTTTTTGCTAAACTGACGCTGCGGCCTATTTTTTTTTTTTTTTTCTATTCTTGTCTTTCTATTATATTCACTTCACAATAAAAATGTTGATTTCGAGCAACTAAAATATTATTGCGAAAAGGGAAAAAAATCTGATTGCCAAATAAAAAATTTAGTTACCAACTATTGATATTGAAGAAATTTTTAATTACCAATAATTCGTAACTTTTGTGCTTAGACACCTAATTTTTGATTTGATTGTAAAATATTATTATAAGCAAACCATCATATGCAAGAAAATATTTTCTTTCCGATAAAAATATCATTATTTGCAAAAAAAATTCTTAGAGATACATTTTTCTTAGTATAGAGCTTATCAAAAATAAAATTTCTTTTATTACTTATTAGGCCATTTGAGAAGTACATATAAGGTGTGTTTCGTATTTAATAAAATTTTTAAAAATAGGAAAATTGAAGTAATATGATAAAGACAATAATGAAGAATAAAGTAAATAAAATTAAAATAGATATGATAGTTGTAAAAAAATTATAAAGAAATGATTTGTGGTGGAGAAATAATTAAAAAATAAAATAGTTATATAGGAAGAAAATTTTTACATGAGAAAGTTTTAGCTCCTTACCCCTAATGATCTTATAATCTTATAAAATTAATAATATTTTGATAGTTTTTGTATAAATTAATCTAAGAGATTTTTATATTTTATGAATATAGTAATTCCTATTGTTACAAAAATTTAAGTTTAGCAATCTAAATTTTCTTCCAAAAGACTAAAATTAAGTTACAATAGAGAATTTATGTTATTAATATTTGGTGGTATATGATAATTTGGATTTGAATAAAAAAATCTAACACTTGTGTACACTAATGTTAACCACGAGATCATGTGAGTAAGAAGAACTCGGAGAGTATTTCAATGCACCAGGGTTGCAAAACCTCATTTTTATAATTTTTTTAAATTTTTTATAAAATTGCTAATATTGTTGTATTTAATTTATAAACCAACTTTTACCATTTTTAGATATGTGTATACATATTTTTGCGACTTATTAAAAATAATGGTACTTTAGTCATTTTTAAGTGACTAAAATACTCTTGTTTTTAAAAAATCAAATATATATATATTTATATATCTTCAAAAATTGTAAAACTTGATACATAAGTTAAATACAACTATATTAATAATCTTATAAAAAAATTTCAAAAAATTATTCTAAAAAATGAGTTTTTGCACTCTAGTGCATTGAAATTTGGTGCATTGAATCATAACTAAATTTCCTTGCTTGTAAGAGAATCACTATAAGTAAAGAAATTTTTCTTTGTTTTATGATAAAGAATTTTTAGAAAAATTAGCAAAAACTTTTTTATTGCTAATAAAGATCGTCAAAAACGACTTTCTTATAATGTATATGTACAAACTTTATATTTGATATAGATTTCTAATGGAAGCTATTTAAATATTTGAAGTAACTTAAGTGATTCCATGGTAATGTTACTGGAAATGCCGAAATACGCAATGACTAATTCCATGATTGTGGAAATAGGGAAGGAAATAAAAGAAAATTAGATTAGACAGAGTAATCTGTCCCTTTCTTTCATGGCCTTGATTGTATAATGGGATCTTCCCCTACGGTCGGGATTTAACCGGTTCCCGCGGGTGCACGTTCGTGATGACGTGTCCGTTTCTTTGGTTATGCACATTTACCACGAAAGTGATTTCTCCTAATTAATATGTCTTAACTGCTTTCAAAGATCCAAAATCCTTAAATAAATGAAATGTATATCTTCGTATCCAAGGCAGCTTTTATAATTTTCAACATAACTTTTTTTTTTAATTCTTAGTACATATCATTATGCTCTTATCCTACTTCTCTTCATTACATTCAAGATCTTTGAATACTTCCCAACAAGGCTATTTAACCCAGTGTGAATTTTAGATAAATAGATAATCTACTTGGCGTGAGGCAATTTCCTCTGCATTAGTGCTAGTGAAATCTTCATACCTTCATCAATGAGGACCTGAGGTGCCCTCGCCAGCTTCAACATAAAACAAAGAAAAAGAATTTCAGGAATCAGGACATTAATTGCTGATGTCACCATAAAAGCATGCAAGATCTCCCCATCCAGTTACAAATCCGTGAAAGTCTTAATTTGAATTAATATCATCCTGGATATCCAGGAAGCTAGCCTCATGTATGATCGTCCTATTGGGCTAGCCTTTCCTTGAACATTTTCATCACATATATGGCCCACATTTGACAAATCTAACCCATGAAGTGTATATGCCAAGTATACACTTTATTTAAAATGACTTAGATACCCTTGTATTTAAAAATAAAGAATAAATATATACACATCTCCAAAAATGGTAAAATTCGATTTATAAATTAAACATAACTATATTAATATGTTTATAAAAAAAAAATTTAAAACTCGGTCTGAGAAGATCAGGGCTCTGCCAAGTATCTCATGGTCTCGGTGCCTTTTCTAAATATATATAGATGAGGCCTAGCTCTTTGGATTAATGCATGCTCTAATTTAATGTAAAACATTCATCAAAATTTTTTTAATACAAAACAGCCTGTCAACCTATAATCAGTAAGTAATATGTGCTTGTCTGAAAGGGTATTTTCAAAGCAAATCCTGTAACTTTACATAATTGATATCAGCACGTACGTTTTTGGTATCTGCACAATCGACTCTAAATCTCAAAATATTATAAAATAAAACTACAGAGCCTGAAGAGATTAATTATGGTCGAGGTCGAGGATGCAAATTAAAATATAATGGTGCGATTTATAATTTTATAAAGATGGAAACTTTAAATTTTAAATTCCAAACTTCATTACTTTCATTTTTGCTCCATTAGTTAGTCAATCAACTCCATATATCTTGTAAAATACTTCAAATATAAAGAATCTAAATACCCCTCATCGAAAAAAAAAAAGAATCTAAATACCCAAAATACACATGCTAATTATGTAAAATTACAGGGTCTCCCATACATATGCTCCCCGATTTGATTCTTTCGTTGAGGAACTAAACATCCAAAAGTAGTACTGGACTTGATGGTTGGTTCATCTTTCCTGCTGTTTGAATTATTGAGCACTTACGATTGACATTAATTTGTAATGTAGAAATAGATATTGCTGTTTATGGGCATGCATGCGCGCCGCGCACATATATCCACCTTAGGTTAACACTTTTTTTTTTTAATTATTCATTTACATATAGATCAGGCTATCTGATATTATAATCTAGGATTTTTGTAAAAATGCCTACAAAGTTTGACAATATTGCATCTGTGTCCCTAAATTTACCAATACTACAAATATGCCAACAAAATATTTATAAAATTGTGTGTCCCTTCTATTATGACACTATTAATTTTTTAAATGACAATAATACTCTTTATGCCAAGTGATACAATTACAATTTTTGCAAATGTTATAAGCATATTTGCAAAAAAATCTAAAATAATATATGTAAAAATATATAAAATAATGAAATAGCAAATATATATACAATATTTGAAAATTTGCAAGTGTATCACTTGGCTTAAAAGGCATTATTAACATTTTATAGAAATTTCTAATAGTATCATAACGGAATAGACATGCTTACAATTTTATACAAACTTTGTAAGTATATTTATAATAGCAACAAACTTAGAAACATGAATGTAATATTAGTCAAACTTTTATAAACATATTTGCAAAAACCCTTACAATTCAATATATATATATATATATGGAATATATTCTGGTGCAGCATGCTGCACCGGAATTTTCGGTGAAGCATCGCTGAAATGGGCCCCACATGATCATAAAATCATGATCTACTTCACCCATTGTATTTAGAATAATGTAGTCTATAACCATACCAATTTTCATCCCAATCAAATATGTATATGACCCCCATCTGAAAATGGTATAAATCCAACGTAATAAAATAGTTTGATGTAAATAACACCTTTAAAGTATCTGATTTGGATGAAAATTGGTATGGTAATAGAATACATTATTCTAAATACAATGGGTGGAGTAGATCATAATTTAATGATCATGTAGGACCCATTTTTGGGCTATTGCACCGCTGTTCCGGTGCAGTGACGCTGCACCGGAACAGCTCTATATATATAACTTTTAACGGGCTGCAGTTGTATGCACCGGGTGCATTGAGCCTCAATGCACCCGGGTGCATACAACCATTTTTTATTTTTTTTTTCGAAATTTTTTTTACAAAATGGTTAATATAAGTATATTTAACATATATATCAATTTTTACCAATTTTGAAGATTTTTAGATATTTTTTTTAGATTTTTAAAAATCTAAAAAAAATCTAAAAGTCTCCAAAAATGGTTAAAATTGATATATATGTTAAATACACCTAAATTAACATCTTCATGACAAAATTTTCAAAAAAAATTTAAAAAAATAGGTGTAGTACACCTAGGTATATTGAGGCTCAATGCACCCGGCTGCATACGATGTGAGTCCATCCTGAAACGTTTTCCTACAATACCCCACCACTAGCTTAGACTTTTTCAATGCATTGCTTTTCTGCCCATTCTCTAAGCTCTAAAGAAGTGATGGCTGCCACCCAATTCCTCGCCGATCAGCTTTCAAACTACACCAACATTGCGTACATCTGGTGGAAGTTGAAGCTAAACGAAACGGGAATTCCACACGATACCTGGTCAACTGGCACAAAAATTAGACCGATGTAATACAACTTGAATGGTATTTCTGCCACAAGTTTAGAAGATTTGAGTCATAGCACCGCCCATCCTTTTTATTTTAAATGCCATTGGTGGTTCATCTCGTGGCATTATCGAATGATCTTTTTCATGGGTCCCAACTTGCTAAAAGATCTGATGGATGTACTGGAAAAGTTATGAATTGGCGGAGATGGCGGTGGTGCGTACTGGCATGCAATGAGGTCGGCTTGGTATGGTGTGTAAATGACATGTGGTTTTCAGTGGGTCTTTTTCGTGACAGACGCGATCGAACCATGATTTCCATTAAATGTCTGTAAAGTGGTGTTATGGGTTTTGTCATTTATTCGAACTTGGGTGTCATTGACGCTAGCAGCTGGGACAAAATTGACTGGGTCTGCATGCATTCAGAGATATATGATCAATTGAGGAGAGCTGTTTGTTAACAGCACACGCCTACAGATATTTTTCTCTGTATGCATGGAAAAATGGTATTCCTATTAATTAATAAGATCTCTAGTGTTTGTTTATCATCAATAACTTTACTTCTTTTATCATATTTTGTCTATTATTTTAATCATAATTTTTACCTTTTGAAAATCTACTCATTTTATTTTATTTATTTTATGATTAACAGTACTGTCATAATGATATCGCTTATTACTTGTATCCTTATTACAAAAAAAATTTTATTTTAAAATTTTTTACCATCACCCTTGTCCAAACTAATCATTACTAATTAGTTGAAAGGACAAATCCTAATCTTCAACTGATCGGACAACTGTATGCACTCCTCTCAGAAATATGCATGATCCTGCAAAGCTAATGGCCAGAAACATATATGGAAAGGAGATGGCCCCCCAAGCTAGCTGATGTTGTGTAAACCTCAAAACCTGCAGCGTGTGGAAGTGGTGAAGCTAGGATGGAAAATGGGAGATTGGTTCTTTCACTTTCTCCTTTTTTATATGTATTCATATATTATATCATTTTGATTGGTTTTAGGATAGGCCCAGAGACATTTTTACAATTTCCTACTAATATTCTACATGTATTTTATCAATATATTTATTTTTCCTAATAATATTTTATAAATTTCTTGATTGGTGGAAGCTTATACAAACACTTGAAGAGAAATAACACCACCACTGTTCTGCTGCCATTCCACATAACGTACTGTTAATGAGCTTCGAACCGACATCACCCAGCTCTATGGGCAGATGCGGTAACCTCAGGGCTTTTCACTTACCGTTAGGGGTGTTAATGGTCATGGTCAACTCGTTAACCCGCTCGTTCAACCTGTTAATAGATGGGTTTGGGTTGGAATTTTTGAATAAATGGGTTATGATCCGCCAATCCGTTCAACCATTTAATTAAATAAACGGATTAGGGTTGAGACTTTGCAACCCGTCAACCCGTCCAACCCGTTTATTTAACCCGTTCAACCCGTATAACTCATTTAATATAATATATTATAATATATATATAATATTTATAACAGGAATTGACATTAAAGAGATGACTTGAGATTGACGCTGATGTTTTCAAGCCAAAATAAATTAAATTCAGGTATGTTAGCTTCGAATTATTTAATTTATTTAAATTTACAGACTTTATTAAATATTTTTAGCATGAAAATTAGTAACAAACACAACCCGTTAACAACCCGTTAACAACCCGTTAACCCGTTTATTAAATGGGTTGTAAATGGGTTAGAGTTGAAGTTTTTAAAATGGGTTAATAAACAGATTAGAATTGAGATATATTAAATGGGTTAAAATTAAAATTAGTCTCAAACCCGTTCAACCCGATCCGTTAACACCCCTACTCACCGTTCCGATTGTTGAAAAGCGCGGACATGGTGGGGGAAAGATAAAACGAGGCGTGAGTGTGACCAGGCTGGTTCGGCAGAAGACTTAGGGATGTGTGTTTTCTCGAGCGGGAGAGACGCTTCGCGTGGATTCTTCCCAAATGTCAAACGATCGACGGCGATGCCACACACGTCGCAGCAGACTTATCGTACGTAGGAGACTACGCTGGCTGGCCTGGGTCGGTGATTGAGGGCCCCACCAACCTTTGGGACTTGGGATGGGCGGCCTTTTATTAATAAATATGGACGACTGTTCTTTCACTAACCATGAATTATGTTTGCAGAGATCTTCTAACAATATTGATCCATCTAATTATCTCCTCCAGCCAAGTGTATTGAGACCGCCCATTTCGTCCGGGCCACACGACCATATCCCGACGTCTGCATTCCAACTAACCCTGGCCCACTTCCCAAAAAAGGCTGTTCCCTGTCCCAATTGCAATCTCGCGTCCGTAACGGAAAGGTGATATGATGCTGAGATTTACGTGCCTGTGATATGTTAAATATGGCACCCAAAACATTATGGGTATTTTACAAATACTCCAATCGATTCACTAAATTTAGTGAATCATTAAATGAACCGTGGTGTATTTAGCTTTGGTATACTTACATGCATTTAAGCTATTTTTATTTTTAAAATTTTTTATACAACCGTTAATCTAAGTACATTTAATATATATATATATATATCAAAATTTACCATTTTTTGAAGATTTGTAGATTTTTTTTGCATTTTTAAAAATAGGCCTTGTTTTTAAAAAAATACAAAAAAGCTACAAATCTTCAAAAATGTTAAAACTTGATATATATGGTAAATACACTTAAATTAATAAAAAATGAGTTTTTATACTCTAGTGCACCGAAGCTAAGTGCACCCGAGTACACAATATTGAGACACAAATAATTTTAGCTTAAAATAAGTATATATTGAATGAAGTCTAGAGTTAAGCTAAATTGCCTGATAAAAAAATTAATTTAAACTGTAGCAACCTTGTAGTTAATGGAAACCGCTTTAACATAAAAGAGGTGCGCTAGTCACCTTTTACATGACTTTTCAGGGATCCGATTGCATGCGCCCGGCAGCATGCAATGCTGCATGCTCCCGGGCGCATACACCCTTTTTTTATTTTTTTCAAATTTTTTTATAAAACTGTTAATATAAGTGTATTTAACATGTGTATAAATTTTTACCATTTTTGAAGTATTTTAGATATTTATTTTTTATTTTTAAAAATAAAAAATAAATATCTAAAATACTCTAAAAATGGTAAAAATTTATACACATATTAAATAGATATAAATTAACAATATTGTAAAAAAAATTTGAAAAAAAAAATTTTAAAAAATAGGTGTATGCGCCCGGGAGCATGTAACGCTGCATGCTCCCGAGCACATGCAATCGAGGTCCGACTTTTCAATACCGTAACTATGGCAACAACTTTATCAATATTATATTATAAAAATCTATTTTATAGATGTTATTAACTTCTACACTTTTTAAATGCAAGTCCCTTTTGTGATATATGTTTACCGCAACAAATTTCATTGATAATAATTAGTTATTTCGTTGGATATAGTACTTATTTGGCTATATATTAATTTCGGTGAATGCATATTTAGCAACATATATATATATATATATATATATATATATATACACATGTGGTTGCTTAAGGACAGCAGTATTTTGTCAAATGCAACCAAATGTTATTTTATATGCAGCTAAAACTAATGTTTAATGTAGTCATTTAGATTTAAGTACAAATAGCGATAATAATTTTCACTTTCGATTCCATGCATGCAAATGCAAAGCTCTTTTTTTAATTATTTTTGAAATTTTTTTATAAAACTATTAATCCAAATGTACTTAACATTTCTATTAAGTTTTACCATTTTTGTAAATTTGTAAATATTTTTTTGACTTTTTAAAAATAAAGTTATTTTTGTCATTTAAAATGAATATATAATATCCAAAAATAGTAAAACTTAATGCATAGGTTAAATATATTTAGATTAATAGTTTTATAAAAAAATTTAAAAATAATAAATGGATTTTTGCACCTTGGTGCACTAGATAACACCTTAGTAAATTTAGCTACAAAGTATTAATAATTGGCTACGTTAAATAGTAGATGTTTCTAAATATAAATTTAGCTGTGAGGAGTTAATGGAATACTAATTAATTTTTTATTTTTAAGTTAGGTTTTAACCCAAATTTTAAATATTATTTTGGGTGATTTGCAAATATACCCACTTAATTTGACCATAATTGTAAATATATCCATATAGTTTCAAAAATTACAAATAACTCTTACATAGTTCAACCTTAATTGCAAATATATCTACGCGATTATAGTGTCCTTACTATACCATCACAGAGTGGATATATTTGCAAAGATATACAGACTATGTGAGTAAATTGCAATTTCAAAAATTAAGTGGGTATATTTAGTTTTTGCAAATATACCTATATAGTTTGCATATTTTGTAAATATACATGCACCATGACAGTGCAGTAACGACATTATAACAACACGAGTATATTTGTAATTATGATGAAACTATTTCGAGTTATTTGTGATTTTTGAAACTATATAAGTATATTTGTAATTATGATCAAATTAAGTGAGTGTATTTGCAAATTGCCCTATTGTTTTTAAACCAAGTTTTAAACCATGTTTTAGCCAAAACCTAACCAATAAAGTTAGGGTTAGGAACTTAGGATCACAGAATTAAAAATAGGAATCAGAGTTAAATTCGAGATTTTAAAACTTGATTAAGGTTAGGGTTAACTTGGACCATGGTAAACTCAAATCAAGTTGCGCCCCTGCTTAAGGTCAAATCTTGAGGGTGTCATTTCGTTGGGTTTTTGGAAAAGTCTAAAATTCGAATCTCCCGAAAAGCTGTTCGTAGAGAAAAAGATTTGCCAACCTCTACCCTTGGACATTTTTAGCAGAAGTCTAGGAGCCGCTGTACCCGAAAGGTCATGAAGGCATAGATATAAAATATTGCGAGTGGGTGGCTATTTTGGTTCAATTGATGGGTTGGACGTTTCTTTTCACGGCTATGATATTCTAATATCTCCGGTTAATACGTGACCCTCCAAAAAATGATTGGACATGTCGGCCAATAGCCAGCGGACATCAATTAAGATTTGAATGGTGCATGGTAATGTAGCGATGTCAGATACAATCCTGATTTGGTCGGTTACACGTTACAAGTTGTGCCGGAAGCTTCCGGTATTTCACGGCATGCATCACCAAACCCGCCACTATAACAAATTTGCTTAAACGATGCAAGTAATTTAGTTGTATATAATAGGAATCAAGAATGTTTCTGTGAGATCGGATTTTATAGAAGTAAATTTTCTTCATTTTTAAGATGGTCATGATTGATGCAAAATTTAATCCATTTATTATATTTAATATTATTTATTTAATAAACAAACCAAGTTTCGTCTAAATTTAATACGTGTATAGGCTACATTTGCTCAAAAAAAAAATAGATACATTTATGTGTAAATTAGATAAAATACTTAGATCCATTCTCATATATATTAAAATGTAATAATACTTTATAAATCATTTGTCAACATAGTAGTAATATTTCAGATCATTTAGATGTTGAAAATACTACTTCAAAATTTATATTTATTAATAAATCATTTTATTATGTTGATTTTACACATTCGTAGATGAGACTCTTATATAATTATGTTAGGCAAATGAAGAGGTTTCCATTGTAACATAAATGATGGTGGATATAATAAATAGAGCAGATTTTCTATTAATCATCTAGATTTTAAAATGGAGAAGATCGGGTAGAAGAGGGGCTCATAGAAGTATCTCCAAGTACGAATTTGTTATATTTGACGTCATTTGAAGACACCTGGCAAATAAAATGGTTGCATATTTGACTATACATGCATTGTTGTACGTTTTAAAAATTTGCTGCATATAATGTTATATGCATTGATTTCTATTTAGTTGCAAATACTGGTAAGAGTTGGCTGCAATTTTCTTTAATTTGATTGAGTTTACCATTATTTGTAGTAAAATTTATATTTTTCTGCAACTTATATTTATAATTTTAGTTGCTAGAAGAATTGAACAAGTAATAAAACTCTCTTCATTTGGATCTGCTTTGAGAAGTAGATCTAGCAAGCATCTTCATTTGGGTTATTTGCATAACTATGTTGTATTTTTGTAATTTCAAATTGTTGCACACCTAATCCAGCTTATTATAAGGTTTAGTCTGTCATTTTACGTACTATTACATCGAATCAAAGTGCTTAACTATTAGTTCCGTTTCTTAAACCATCGATGATCGCATAAATTATTTTTTATTTTGTCGATAAATGTGTAGGCTCCTTCGACATATTATGCATATGAAATTTGAAATTTTTTAAATTTGTTTAATTTTTCTTTAAATTTGAAAATCAACAAAATGGACATGGATATTCACTGTCATTTTCAATCATAAAATATTTAAGTGGGACCATATATCTGAAAAAATTAAAAAATAAATTTAAATTTCAATATAGAATCTCAGCGCTTATTTATTACCAATGATTTTAGTCCAGCATCTAGTCGCCCCTCTACTTGTAAGTGGGACGAGCGCAATTATACCCGTTCTAGAGTCAGTCCATCCATCCATCCATCCATCCTTAGACTCAGATACCAAAATGCTCCAAAAAAGAATTTGTTTTATCCTTTGGCCTTTGGATATCAAACAGCTTTGATACATGACCACATGCCTCCAACATGGACGGCCATCTTTTCAATGTGTGCAGGTGGTCCACTTCACAAGCCCTATCATGATATGCAGTCACGCCAGACCGATGCCCGCAGCTAGCTTGCTTTATATCATTGCCATGGATGCATGCAGCTACATGTTAGATTGATGTCCACCAAAGGCGGCGTGAGGTTACGCTAGCAGCAACAGTATGACACGCTCTACTACCCTTAATTAAATTCCTAGCCGGGAGGTAGAGTTGATACTCTGGCAAAGGCTCACCAGCGACAGTGAGAATCAACCGGTCAGTTGAACGCACGAAATAATGCAGGGGAACATCTGATCACCAGAATAAATGTCGTTGGTCGGCTTTTGCTCAGAAATCAATAATCCTTTGAAGAGCTCTAGTTAATGTGTATTTTACAAAGGAATGATCTTCTTAGTTCAGACACTTATTTTATCTCAAAAAATTCATTTACAATACTTATTTTACTTTTTTCTTCATATTCTTATTTATCTTACTGCATATAAACTAAGTTTTATGCGTGCACTATGTCATATGTCGTGTACGTCTACTGCTCATGACAGTGTTTCTCCGAGGATTTTGTTACACATCGGAAGCTTATTGCTGCCCTCCCACTGCCAACATTGAAGGTCATCCTAGTGGAAACTCCTAACTCTTAAATTTTTAAATATATAAATATATATATGTATCTTATCTTAACAACTTTTTCCTAATTAATAATTTCATCAGAACCCAATTGCATAGAGTTAACTTATGCAACTCGGCCGTTAAAATTTTAAAAAACTTCTATTAGATTGCAAGTGATATGTATGTGTATTATATAAAAAGTTTAAAATATTAAATTTTGATGTATATAAAAATTGCATGTTGGCATCTAGCAGTCAGCGTGAGTGGCAAGAAGGGTTGGTAGGCCGCAGGGATATGGGTTCGAACCTCATTCCCATGGTGGGAGTACTTAATCTCCAATTTAATAATTGAAAGCATGTTGTTGAGCCTGGGTTCACGTAAAAATAAAATCAAAAATAAAAAAAAATACTCAAAATACTTTTATAGTGAGGCTCTATATCTATGACAAATGCATTAATTAAGTTGAAACCCATAAATAAACAATGAACCGTGTGCATGAAATAGCCATTATCCACATTTGTTTTAATTTGAAGAATTTTCTTTCCCTTTCTTAAACATTACTAGTTTTTCTATCCAATAATCAGGATGAGTCAGCTAGCATGGGAATGCTATTTTGATTGGACTAGGTAAATTAGGGCTGTCGGTCTGTGATGTGGGCAGCCTAATAGAACCTTCAATTCCAGAAGCCTCGTAGTAGTCACATGCAAACAACGGTCCATATTTCATGGGAAGAAAAAACAAAATCAAAGGCGGCTAAGAGCATCGAATCAAAAGGGGCTTGAGGTGCATGATCTTTTCATTTGAAATCCGGACACTTTCAGGTCTCAACCATGAGTACAAGGATTGAGAAAAAAACAGAAAATTCTACCGACGACGTGAGGAAGTCTAGTACGTTGTGGCCGGCCAAGATATGTGAAAACTGTAACATGTTTCCCATTGATGAGATATTCCAGCTTGGAATTGGCCAATGGACTTTTTTGGGTTATTTATATCCAACCGACTACTCATCCTTCCCAGTGAGCAATGCGTGCGTCCATGGCAAGGGGCCCCACACGGTAATGAATATATACGTCTTTGGTTAGGAAATCTAATTTCTAGCTAGCTAGCTAGCTAGCTCTCTAGCTCATACCTTCTCCACAAAGATTTGTCGCCTCTCTCTCTCTTTTTCTCTGTCTATTCTTAGTAGGCTACGAACTGTGGCATTCTATTAGAAGGTTGGCGTCGATAGATCGTGATATGCTGATTGATTCAGAGCTTATCATTATTATTACGAATAGGCTAGCTAACAAGAAGATTTTGTAGATATACTATGCTATAAATAATCTGTTGCAACTTGCAAGTAGCTAGGCTATGAAGGTGGCGCTTTCTTTTAAAAAAAGGTTGGCATCGAACACGATATTCTGATTGATGTACAGCTTTTAATTAAAATTATGCTTAATTATTTTAATGCATCCATATCATGGTGCCACTCACATTCGAAAGCTCTCTCCTACTACTGCTAACTAATTGAAAAGCACGGACCAAAACCTTATGAAAAAGCAACATTTTTGTAATACGGTTTTCGCGACGACGAGCGCGCGACGACCCATTTTCCTGTAGTGAAAGAAACATAAGGTAACGGGAATAAGCTTGTGGATTAAGGCAGGTCGAGAATGAGTCAACTCCTATTTAAGTCTTCGTTGAGACTCGGAATAGATGTGGAAATTGAGGTAGGCCGTAATGGATGGTGGTTTGTCTAATCCTCATTCTATTTTGAAAAATTTAGTTTTACTCGATTTTTATACCGGGTCAGGGCGAAATCGGTTTGGCTCTCACATTTTTTAATAGGTATTAGGGAAAAACTTCGAGTTAGTATCGGACCGGTTTCGGGACAACAGGTAGTAAAAAAATGTAGGTCAAATAAAATTATTTTAAGAATTTATATATCCATTAAACATAAAAATACATCTATAAAAAATTTATATCTTATATGCTTCAGTATTTTAATAATTATTAAAAAATACGTCCATTACTGAAACGAAAGATGAGAAAATATAGTATAAATTTATTAAAATAAGTTAACGTATAATTATACGTAAGAGTTATATATATGTGTGCAAATTCCTCTTATTGATTTTTGTATTATCTTCTGGATAAATTAACTCTTCTACTATTGACACAGTTAATAATAATAAATGTAAAAATTTTGAAAGAAAAATAATAAGATCTAAACATAGATTTATAATTTTTAATATATTAATATATGTGGGGTGGGTTAGGACTCGGCGGGTTGGGACATGGTTGACGCACTCGGATCATATTTTTGAATTCGAATAAAAAAAAGTTTGACTCATTCTTATACCAGGTCAAAAAAATATTAATTTTACTTTGTCAAAAATAAGTCAGGTCAAGGCCGTGTCACGGGTCGACCCGCCCCATTTTCTCAACCCTAACTCGGAAGTTGTCACCCTCTTTTTTAATTATTGTGACATCTATCACTATGCATGATTATTCTTGTTGATTTCCTTAATTACATTGTCCATATAATATTCATCGGCTTGCTAAATAGAGCCCTGTCCACTTAATTAGTTAATTACGAGCAACTTAATTATTAAATCGATCATGTCACAAGTCAATTTCATACGTGCGGCTCTGATTGAATTATATTATTATAATTCAAGCCAGATTGGCGCATTGATCGGTTGATAGATGATGGGAGTGGGATACGGCTGGAGCGGGTGGGCAATCAATGTGCTGGATATGTTAAAATTTCTACGCGCAGTCGTGATATATTCAAGGTGCATGTTTTGAGTGACTAGAGTACAATTCAATTTCTCCTTCTTTTTACTTCAGAAAAAAAAAAAAAAAAATTCTCCTTCTTTTTTCCCTCATGATTTTTATTCTTCGTCTCTTAGCTTAATCCCCAGATATTTCCATGATCTCCTCGAGTAGAATTCTGTCGTCGTCATGGAAAATTAGCTGGCTAGCTGCTGATGGTTATGCTTTTCCCAGCATGCATGTCTAAGGAATGTGAACTTTCATTTCTTTAATATTGGACGTATAATTCAAGATAGAAGAAAAGAGAAAAGCCAAAATGGCGGACCAGCTAGGCAGAGAATATGAATTACAACTGTTTATGAACTATCATCATATAACATACTACCTTACAGTCATGAACTGTCTAACAGGAACAGTACATGGATTGTCCTAATCTACGTCTCTCAAGAGACTGCATCATGCATGATGAGAGACAAGGAAAGCCTACACTTTCACTAGGATTGTGAACAACGTATATGAATTAGAAATTACCTATAGCGTGGTTCTAAGAATCTGCAGATTCGGAAATATTTATATGTTTCATAAAAGTTACTTCGTGAAATCCTTTTCATTTTTGAAATTTTAATCCTTGATGTAAAATTTAATCCATTCATTATATTTAACACCATTTGTTTAGTTAGAAGACAAAGTTTCATCCTAATCCAATATGTAGATAGGCCACATTTGCTCAAAAATATTTGCATTCATATATAAATTATGAAAAATGCTTAGATCCATTCACACATGTATTAGAATGTAACAATACTTTATAGGATCATTTATCTATATATTATTGATATTTTAAATGGTTTTGATGTTTAAAAAACTACTTTAAAGTTAATATTTTAATATTAAACTATTTTATTATGTTTATTTTACACATTTATATATGGGACCCGTATATAGTAAAATTAAAAAGATAAAAGGATTTCCAAGATACTATAAATGATGTTGAATGTAATAGACGGAAAGTGGATTTTTTTATCAATCATCGAGATTTTAAAAATGGAGGGAGTTTCATAAAAGGGGGGTTTCATAGAAACGTCACCGATGCAGCTTTAATAATAAAACTCATTCTTTATCAAAAAAAAATAATAATAATAATAATAATAAAACTCATTCCATGCTAAAAATTAGAATTTCATCATTAAATCATTTCAATTTTAGAATTTTTTTGCTAAATAATTATAGCAACGGTATCTTTCGGTTGCCAACTCGTTGCTAAAGATACATTAAAGAAAGATTTTCCAATGAAGAATATACCTTAATTTTTTGATAAAAATATGTTAATGTTAAATATGAGCTTTTAATGATGAAAAATTGAAAATTTAGCAAAAGATACCAAAAATTGAAATTAGTTTTCGTTGCTAATACTTAAAGGTCTGGTGATTTGATGTCCATGCAATGCTATTAAAACTAGGAGCGTTAATTGTCTTGGTCAACTCGTTAACCCGCTCGCCTAACCGGTTTATAAATGGGTTTGGGTTTGAATTTTTGAATAAATGGGTTATGATCCATCAATCTGTTCAAGTATTTAATTAAATAAACATATTAGAGTTGAAATTTTATAACTCATCAACCGGTGTAACCCATTTAACTCGTTAACTCATTAAAATCTAATATATATATATAATCCCCTTGGTTTTTTCCTCTACCAAGTCTTACTCCCGTCACCTAATTTTTATTTTTTCACTATTGCCCTAATTCCATTTTTTTCGTCACTGTCATATTTTCATTTTTCTCTGTATAGAAAGCACCTTCTCGTTTCTCCTTACGAGATCACTATTTATCGAAGTCAAAGCCTTCAGGTCGTTTGTTATACGACTCGTTAACTCACTTATTAAATGGATTAAGGTTAAAGTTTCTTAAGTGAGCTAATAAATAGATTAGGGTTGAGATAATTTAAATAAGTTAGAATTAGGATTAAACTTCTACCCATCCAACCTGTTCCGTTAACACCTTTAATCAAAACTCAAAAGTAAACTATGCATTGAACCGATTGTCACATCAAAATTTCGGTTTTTCTTGTCCAACGTGACCCAAGGTTTTGTACTTTGGTGAACTGGGTACTAGGTTGTTGGTTTATTTCAAATATTAGTGTAAAATATATTAGATTACTAAAAAATAATCTTACATTATCATATAATACATAAAAATTAACCATATATGTACCATTGCTTTGAAATAAGATTATCAAGCAATTATATTATTGCATAAATCACAATTTGAAGGTATTTTCATAAAAGGATTAATTTTTATTACTTCTTATAAATTTATTTTGTGAAATAGATTTATTTAGGCAAAATATTTTAAAATATTATTAACTTGATTTCTAACCTAAACCCAACCAAACCAATTTTTATAGGATTAAAATTGGATTGAGTTAAGGTATGAAAAACAGGATTAAAAGTAAGGTTGGATTTAAATTTTTACAATATGAGTTAAGATTATATTTATCACAACCCGAGTCAATCCATCTTGATTTACACTCCTGCTCGGTACAACCACAACTTGTTCCGCCAGCTCAATCATGTCCAACCATTTTTTTTGAGAAAAATCAAGTCCATTTTTTTTTAATAAAATCATGTCCAGTTTTGATTGCCGCTATATGAGAACTAATAACAAACTCTTTGGCCATGCTTCAAAAAGAATTATTTAGCTATATAAATATTTTTTGTCGCTAAAAAACTGATTTTAGTGATAATAACGTAACAAATGTTGCAAAAAACAATTTTACAATGATATGTTCAAAAAAAGTCAGAAAAGTCTTTTTTCAATGAACTTGTGGTGATGTTGTTATAATTTCGGAAATAGTTATAATTTCGGAAATGTCACTGTGTTTAAAAATTCAAAATAAATACTTAAAAATATTCAAAAATGGTAAAACTTAATTTATAGATTTAATACACCCAGACTTACTTGTCCATAAAAAATGACAAAAATTAAAAAAATATATTTTTGGGCTTTCACTATCCCCGTGCGTCCGGCTATAAAAGATCAGCATCATACATATCAGTACATGTGGCCCATCCATTTTGGTCTACCTCAGTATTGATGTAAAATCCACTTCGTCCCCTCACATTTTGAATAGAGTGTGTAAAATAAATGTAATAAAATTGTTTGCTTTATATATAATTTTAAAATTGTATTTTCAACATCTAAATTTTTAAAATATAATTACTATGTAGATAAATGATTCTATAAAATATTATTATATGTAGTGCATATGTGAATGAATCTAAATATTTTTCATAATTTACGAGTGAATATATGTTGAGAAATGATTCTATTAACCCGAGCTAAGCAAATGTCTCACTCAGCCTACCTCAAAAAATACATATCCAAAAATGGTAAAAACTTAATTTATATGTTAAATACACTTAGATAAACAAGCGTATGAAGAAAAAAGTAAGAAAGAAGTATTTTAAATGAGTTTTTTGAGGTGAGTTAAGTAATACATTTGCTTAGCCTGGCTAACATGATCATTTCTCATATATATTTTGATCTGTATACATCTTTAATTTGAATAAAATTTAGTTTTTTAGCTTAACAATGATGTCAAATACAATGAACAAAATGAATTTCATATCATATCAAGGTTAGCTAAAATGGATGAAGTTATATCGAAAGTGTAGCAGCCGAAGATGAGGATTCACAAGCACGGTGTGAGCTTGAATCTCATGTCGGAATTTTGATTTGGCTTTGTGTTGGGGGCATTTAGTTTCTCTTAAAAAATTGTGATAGGAGTAGTTGGTCTCTCCTAGTAAATAAGTGGAGCTTGTAGCCTCGAGGGTAAAATTGGTGGAGCTAATTGTCTTCGGGATGAGTGGGCTTAATGTGTGATATCTGATGTCATAATGTACAATGTATAATTCCAATAAAAAAGTCAGTTCCCCATTTGCACATTTTGGGAATTCAATATATCCATTGTATTTAAATATTATTATGTTTAATTAAAAATATAATTTGATATAAAAATACATGCAGATAGGCCGCAAAATAAGTATATTTTTAGAGGGGATACAATATTATTAAAATCCTTATAAGTATGATCCGCATAAAATTTCAAATTAAAGTGATGCTAAATGGTGTTGTTAAATGAGAACAAAGAAAACAAATGAAATGAATCCAACATTAAAATGATACATTTTTTTTTTTTTGCACTACAATAAAATTTATTATATATGACCACCTTTTTAGGGGTAAGTTAAAACCAAATGCAGCTAAATATTATACTAATTGTATCCAAAGTTTTATTACTAGCTGCAGTCAAATTTTAATAACTATGTTAATTTATTTTTAAATATATTTAATGTAAAAAATGACTACATATAACTAGCCAAATGATCCAGACCGGTCTGACCGGTTAAAAAATATGTTTATTTTTTTGAAATTTTTTATATAAACAGGTTAATTTAGTTATATTTTAATCTATAAATAAAATTTTACTATTTTTGGATATGTAATATATATTTATTCATCTTGGATTTTTAAATATATGAGTATTTAAGTCATTTTAAATTAGGACTAAACCCATTAATCAGACCTACGATGTTCAATAAAATCACCTAAAGTTTTTCGTATCAAATTCCCACTTGAGCTCGTTCAACTTCAGCTAGCTCTAAATTAACGTTGTTACATATAATACCAGAAATGTGTGGAAATGGCGAACTTTCGAGAAAATATCTTCTTGCGAACGGTTCGGAGAGGATTTCTGAGTGGGACCCAGTAGAAAGACGCGCGTGCTAATAAGACACGGTTTAGCTTTTTCAGTACAAAACGAGGGCCTTGCCGCCCTTGGGAAATAGATGAGAGGATTAATGAGTGTGTAAGACTGATGAATGGATGAGAAAAGAGCACACGGATGAATCAGTGGGACTGGATTTGTTTGGATGCTGCGCTTTACTTATCAGAATCCCTGCCTCCACATGCAAAAAAGATAGGTCTTTGCGATCACCCAACAACCTGTATAACCCGTTAAATGCGAAAAGGCTTTCCTCGGTGCGATTGTGCTGTGTTATTTAGAATCAAAACCAAACACCCAATTCAATCAAAACGAGAAACGGGGATGCTTTTGTTAAACCATTCTTTATGTAATTTTTTTCATTTTCAACATTTAAATAATTAATGAAAAATTCAGTCCATCTAGTATATTTGGATTTGTTTGGATGCAACGCTTTCCTGATCAGAATCCCTGCCTCCACATGCAAAAAGGATAGGTCCTTGCGATCACCCAACAACTTGTATAACCCATTAAATGCGAAAAGGCTTTCCTCAGTGCGATTATGCTGTGTTATTAAGAATCAAAACCAAACGCCCAACTCAATCAAAACAAGAAACGGGGATGCTTTTGTTAAACCATTTTTTATGTAATTTTTTTAAATTTTCAACGTTTAGATAGTTAATAAAAAAGTCAGTCCATCTAGTATATTTAGCATCAGTTATATTGTTATGGAAACTTTTTCTTTTTTTTTTTAATATCACCGTTTATATGTCCTCATCTACAAATATATAAAATCAACGTAATAAAATAACTTGATACTAAATATCAATTTTTAAGTAGTATCATCTAAACCGTCTATAATATCATTACTACATGCATAAATGATTCTATAAAGTATTAGTACATTTCAATAAATGTGTGAACGTATCTAAATATTTTTCCTAATTTACACATGGATGTATTTATTTTTGAACAAATATGTCCTATACGCATATTAGATTTGAATGAAACTGATCTCATAATTAAACAAATGATATTAAATACAATAAATTGATTGAATTTTTTATCAAACATCAAAAATTTAAAATTTGAGAAAGTTACATAGAAGCGAGCACCAACGATAAATTTGCTACTTAGTAGCATATATATGATGCTTAATAGGCAGCATTTCAAACTAATAGTCGTAATCATAATAAAGGTCAGTTCTGTCCAAATAAAAAGCCACCCACCCGATTTTTATGTTGGTTCACAAATCGAAATCTTTCCCTTCAAAGATTCTCACGATTCCTTAATTGAAATGGGATCCCTGACGATTCTTCATTTTAATCAGGGGTGCAATGAATGTAGACCCACCTTGCTTGATCGATAAATGGAAATCCAATGTAATTAAGTCTATCATTTTTGGGCTTCTGTTCTTGTGAATTACTTCAAATATAATCCAGTATCGGTAAAGTGCATGCGTATCATCCACCACGCTCTGTGGGAACAACAAAGTCTTATGCCGAAAAGATATTTCTGAATGGACCAAAACGAAAAATTTAGAGGAGAGAGTGTGGCTCTTTTTGTCATCATGGGGCGTTCACGGGTTTCTCTTGACTCCCCACCATTCTTTCAACCCTCACAAGTCCCACCCACCACACATGTCTATGCATTAAAAAAAATAAGGAGACACTGACCAAAAGCATCCACAAACATACCACACGTGCCATCCTTAAATTCTTGTGAAATATCAACGAGGTGGGTATGTAAGATAGAGCTCACCATGCATGATTTTTATTTTTGAACGCGATGAGGTGAAGTCAGGCTCATCCATATATCTATCCAATAATGGTTTTGCCAAGGGTCCAGATTCAACACAATCGAAACGAAAAGGGTCCACATTCAAGCATTGGATGACGCAGGCATCAAGAAAGGGGCAATTTAATTGTCTTTTGATTGTGCTGTTCATCTGCTTGATGAGTCCACCTCATGGACCACTGGAGATGTACTCGAAGTGGGATGAGCTGACACCCATCTGATATATAGCTAGTCATGATGATACAGATCGATGTGATTTACAAAGCGGGCAAGGTGTTTTTAGACTGTTCATTCTACATCATTGTTTGTGTTCTTGAATAATTTCCTCCAAACATGTATAACTTTTGCTGATGTCATGAGCAATGAATATTGGTGGGGGAGGGACCCTCAAGCACTGATCCGAGGGCGCGCGAGAGAGAGAGCATGTGACCGAGGTTTGAGCAAACTAACGTGTGACAGACAGTTTTGCATGGCCTGGAGACATGCATAGAAAGTGGCAAGTTTGGAGGATGCATGTGATCAGAATCAGCCAGACATTGCAAGAATTACACACACATAAGCCTGCTCATGCTCGCAGGTAGATCCATTTCTAGAAGAAAATCACAATGGATATGGAGAGAGAAAAACACTTATGTGTGACTAGTCAGCACACAAGGAGTGTAACATGTATAGCGATGCACAGGTGGCAACGTTTCACTAAAATCCAAGGGTCAGTGTAAAAGCACGTAAAAAACAAGAAGGCGTTCAAACATAAGCAGGTAAGTTTTTTTTTTTTTTTTTTTTGGGATAACAATAAGCAGGTAAGTTTGAAGAAGAAAGATTGTACCCAACACAGAAAGAAGACACACACTCATAGAGAGAGGGAAAGGGAGAGAGTAACAAACTATAGCCAAGCTGTCTTCTTGAAACGTCTCTTTCTCTTATTTAACTCTTTCTTCTTATCATAAAAAAAAAAAACTTCCTTCTAGGTCCGGAATGCTATAGAAATTTCTTTATAACCTCCTTGTTAATTGAAAAGAGAACAACAGTGAGTTTTTTGGGTATGAATTAATTTCAACCCACTTGCACACAACAACTCAACATCACCCCCCACCCCCCCTCTCAAAACCCCTTGCTTGTTATCACCAGTATATAAACGGGAGAGCCCCCGTCTCCCAGCAAATCATTCAAGTCCCCTCGCTCGTTACCACCAGTATATAAACACGGGAGAGAGAGAGAGAGAGAGAGAGAGGGTTCATCTATCTGCGATCTTCACAGGGAGAGCAGAGATGTTCGTCGTCGACAGTAGTTGGAGTAGTAGTGTTATATGGCAGTTGCAGCTAATGCGATGAACCGGCCGGACGAAGAAAGTAATAAAGACGGGCACGAGCATGATGTGGTCATGCCGGGTTTTCGCTTCCACCCCACAGAGGAAGAGCTTATCGAATTCTACCTCCGCCGCAAGGTCGAAGGAAAGCGATTCAATGTCGAGCTCATCACGTTTCTTGATCTCTACCGCTACGATCCATGGGAATTGCCAGGTCCACTTAAATTCCATTAATTTCATACACGCCTACTAATTATAATTAAAGAATTTATTCGACTTATCTGATCAAGATTCGAATTCCCAATTTCAGCTTTGGCGGCCATCGGTGAGAAAGAATGGTACTTCTACGTGCCTAGAGACCGCAAGTATAGGAACGGGGATCGGCCCAACCGCGTGACGACTTCTGGCTACTGGAAGGCCACGGGCGCCGATCGAATGATCCGCACAGAAAGCTTGAGGCCTATTGGATTGAAGAAGACCCTCGTTTTCTACTCTGGAAAAGCTCCCAGAGGAATCCGCACCAGTTGGATTATGAACGAGTATCGATTGCCCCAAAACGAGACGGACACACATCAGAAGGTGAGTGTCTGGACCATATTATCTCTCTTCATTTTTCCCCAAACAAATTCAATTCCCTTGTACCATCTTTAATTCAAATACCTAACATGAAACACCGCAGCTGGAATTTGGGATTTTATCTCTCTCTCTGTATATATATTTTTTCCTATATATATATTATTTCTTTGTTGATGGTAAATTCATGGCATATGTATATTCCCATTCTCTACTCCCGATGAATTATGGGCGTCCATTGCTTCCGCAGCAGGCCGAGATCTCCCTATGTCGAGTCTACAAGAGAACTGGAGTAGAAGATCACTGCCCAGTGCCTAATCCGCGTTCTTCAGGGCCTTCCTCTTCAAAAGGGGCCCCCCAATCAAACAAAAGACACAGCACGCACGTTCAACCGACAGCGAGAGCTACTTCAAAAGACTACTCATTCTTGGGTGGAAGGTTGCATCAAGTAGGGAGTAGTAGTGGTGGTGGCGATGTGGTTGCAAATGAGGATGGAATTGGACTCGAGTTATCCAGCCATAGAGCTTTTGGGTCGACGGATTCTACGTCGACGGAGGACGACATCTCTCTACTCAATTGCAAGGAAGGAAGCTCTCTACTTGCAACTTGCACTCTCTTTCCCACATCTCCAATGCCCTTGCCTCCTGGCGTTGATGAATTCAATAAAGTCGTAGACTATCAGCACATCTATGGGCATCATCCGTCGCAAATTCCCCCACCTTCTTCGTCGCAGCCGCCGCTGCTTTCCCTCAATAACCTTCCAAACAACTTGCCAACCTTCTCAGACAAGCTATGGGAGTGGAATCCAGTCCCAGATGCTAACAGAGACTACACCAGTTACAAATGATTGACGCTTTGGAAAGATAAAAACACTACGAATTTTCTCTTATTCACATCTGTAACTTTTTGTGCTAATTGATGCTTGTCAAATAAAGAAGGGTGAGTTTGGCCTCAAGGCGAAATCGATCTAGTGCATTTGTCCATAAGATGTTAGTCCAGGCTTCCAAATTTGAATGTTGAGACTGGAGGAGGTGTATTGAAGGGTGGGAGAATGGATATATATTCCTTTAAGTAGTTTTTTGTTTTTTCCGTTGTCTTTTATATGGATTCTATGTAATGATGAAAGCTAGATTGGAAAGCTTGTTGCAGGGAGACAAGTTAATTGAGCTTCAGAAATTGATGATTGCAACCATTTTCTACTTTGGGAGGTGGGGACAAGCTGAGTATCAAGTAAGCATCTTACTTTGTTTTTTTTTCACTTGTCGGTAAGAATGGGTGTGTTTGCTCCACAGTCATCTCCATGGCTCTGTGATATCTGCATTTTCATTTAATCGTTTATGTCTGATTTATGTATAGTTTTGGATCTCTTACACGAAAATGTTCATGAATTTGAAACTAAAATTCAAGGAATATAATTCATGGGTAGTTTGTGCCCATCCCATTCACTGCTGGAGCGAAATGTATACAGCTGCATGCAATGGATGCGGGTCCCCTTGGAGTTCTGCAAAAGCGTGAATCGTCTGGGACCTGTACGACTGTCTGAGTCATGTAAGATTCGTGAGAAGAGATTGTTATAGGTGAAGATGGGAATTTCCTACATCAAACCAGCGTGTACATGGCCCCACTGCTTATATATATGGCTACGCTGCCTTTGCTTGGGACCTTTTCTTCAAGGGCTATAGCTGTTCGTTGGATGTATTGATGGCCCATAGGTGCTTGATTTTGTCTTTCGTATTTCAGCATGGAATCTTAGCAATTCATAGAAGGCTGGCTGGTCACTTCCTAAAATGTTCTCTTCTTACTCTTTTGATTTTAATTTGCTTGCGAATAGAAATATTGCTTGTTTCATAACGTCTCTTTAGGTATCCAATCTATAGAAAACTCCCCTTTTATCATTATATGAAGTTGAAAAACATTTTTGAGAAAGCAGGAAAAATAAAAAGGAGGAATTGAGTGATCGTATGCTGTCCAAGTCTACACAATGAAGGTTAAGGAAAGTCTAGAAAATAGGAATGGTCGCATCAGGACATAATATATGTAGGCATATTTCTCTCTTTTTGCTGTGGCAACCTAATTAAATTCATCTGCTTTCGTGTTTTCCAGCCCTCATGTCACTCCTTCTAATTAAGCCCTTGACATTGCTGGCATATGCCCCCACCTTTATTTTGCTCACATATATAATGATAGCATGTTTTCTGGTAGCGAATGCATGTTCTAATTATGGACGTCAGCTGTGAAATCATACATTGAGGACCTACCCATTTGCATGCCTAGGGCGCATTGGCTTCTAGTTCAGGTCCAGTGCTAAAGGAGATATTCTCCTCCAAATTTTAGAGTATTTTAGTTTGGATGCATGTTATCATAGCAAAAGCTAATTAACTAGGCCTTAGGTGCTTTGGTGGAAAATTGGTTGAAACTTGTGGTATGCATTAGTTATTGTAAAAGGGCTGCCACACTACACCTTAGCTTGGAGATACATATAAATGGAATTCAAAGAGGTGGAGATGGAAAGGTGTTCTCTGGTTCTATTCAATTTTCTTAAAGGCGATGGAATTATCTTATCCAGCCTTGGGATTTTGATGGAAAAGATCAAGAAATAATGTTTGAAATTTAAAAATGTTAAATTCCTCCATGTTCCGAGAATTGACAACTAACTGTTCATTGTCTTGCAAACTGTGCTATTAATGGTCCTAATTAGCATTTCCTATGGTGAGGAAGCCCACCTATTGCATTGTCGCCATGCTATGTAAAGACAACCTCTAGTTAAATGAATGAATTCTTTTTATTTTTATGTTTCATTCTCTATTTGGAGGGTGTGATATGATTTTTTTTAACCAGGCACCCATTTAGCATAAAAAAGATATATACAAGGTCAATTTGTATATAGATCGTGTCACTAGCATGGATTCTTTTTATTAATATATATTTACATCCATCTCAATTTGTATTATAATCAAGTCTTGAAACATTCTTATAAATTTTCACTAACATTGATTTTTTTAACAATCTAAAGTACAAATTAGAAGTCGAACTTACCAAGATCTACAACAGTCAACAAAGAAAATTTTTATAGAAAATTCAAATAAATATAAATGCATAAAGATAGCATTTACTTCTATTGAATATCGTTAATAATAACCGCACAATTTGATTTATTGTAAGCATTTACCATACTATATCAGTATTATATAATTCTTAATTATCTAAGGTGCGTCTACGAAGTAATAAAACTTTTGAATGAAAAATTTTAGGATAAATTTTTTTGAATTCTTAAAAAACGATATGATTAATGGGGATAATCATGAGGAATAAAAATAATACAGTTAAAATCGATAAGTTGGTTATATGAATTATTGTGTAAAACTGGTTAAAAATTAGGATATAATATGGGTAATAATGAGGAATAAAAATAACAACGTTAAAATAGATAAGTCGGTTATATGGATAATGTAACGTCCCAGGCCTAACAGTAAGGTATTGTCCGCTTCGGGCCTTGGCCCGCACGATTTTGCCCCTCTGGGTTCACGCGCATCCAGTCCTTCCCCAAAAGGCGCCTCGACAGTGTAACTTCAGCGGCCTCCACTTATAGCCCAAGCTCCCTCCCTCTTCCTAACCGATGTGGGATATCACATTCACCCCCCCTTGGGGCTCCAGCGCCCTCGCTGGACACACCAATAGAATATCGGGAGTTGGCTCTGATACCATTATGTAACACCTTGGCCCTTACTGTCGCAGGTATTGTCCGCTTTAGGCCTCGCCCGCACGGTTTTGTCCTTCTGGGTTCACGCGCATCCCGTCCTTCCCCAAAAGACGCCTCGACGAGGTACCTGGCGGCCTCCACTTATAGCCCAGGCTCCCCCCCTCATCCTAACCGATGTGGGATATTATCCCACATCGGTTAGGATGAGGGGGGGAGCCTGGGCTATAAGTGGAGGCCGCTGGAGTTACACTGTCGAGGCGCCTTTTGGGGAAGGACGGGATGCGCGTGAACCCAGAAGGACAAAACCGTGCGGGCGAGGCCCAAAGCGGACAATACCTGCGACAGTAAGGGCCATGGCGTTACATAATGGTATCAGAGCCAGCTCCCGATGTCCTACTGTTGTGTCCAGCGAGGGCGCTGGAGCCCCGAGGGGGGGTGAATGTAATATCCCGCATCGGTTAGGAAGAGGGAGGGAGCCTGAGTTATAAGTGGAGGTCGCTGGAGTTACACTGTCGAGGCGCATTTTGGGGAAAGACGGGATGCATGTGAACCCAGAGGAGCAAAACTGTGCGGGCCAAGGCCCAAAGCGGACAATACATTACTGTTAGGCCTGGGGCGTTACAAATGGTATCAGAGCCGACTCCCGTCCTCCGGCCGATGGTGTCCAGCGGGGACGCTGGAGCCGCAAAGGGGGTGAATGTGATATCCCACATCGGTTAGGATGAGGGGGGGAGCCTGGATGATAAGTGGAGGCCGCCAGGTACCTCAGTAAGGCACCTTTCGAGGAAGGACGGGATGCGCGTGAACTCAGAGGGGCAAAACCGTGCGGGCCGAGGCCCAAAGCGGACAATACCTTACTGTTAGGCCTGGGGTGTTACAGATAATTATGTAGAAATGATGGATAATTGTATAAATGATTGAAAAGTAGAAAAGTTATATAAGAATATATGAAGAAATAATTTAAAAATAAGATAATTATAGAGAATGAAAAGTTTTAGATTAAAAAATATTAATTTGAAAGGCTTTTATTATATACAAACACGCTCTAAATGCCATTAAATAGATTAACAGAACTGGGTTAGCTAGGGAATTAGAAATCAGTTAGACACTGCGGTTTAATTGATTCACATTGACTTAAGGGTGTGTTCCAAGCCATATAAGATTCTTAAATTGAAACTGTGTTACTATTCCCAATACAACTTTTCAATTTCCAAGACAGATTTTTTAATTTTGAATACAACTTTACTCATTCCTAATACACATCATTATATTCTCGTCTCACATACAAATTCAATCCAAGAATCTTATATAATTTATAATACATCCTAAAATTCTCAGCTAGAAACTGGGATAAATCGAACAGATATGATGGCCAATTCCCATTTGGTATAATTTAGATTCTTTCCATAAACCATATATTATAAGAAAGTTGTCATTTTGGGAAATGTATTTTAGTTGCAATAGTATTTTTTACTGCACATTTACTAATTAATCATGCCAATAATTAATTGTTATCAACTTAGCTTCTAATGACAAAAATATACATAAAATTGGTTAAAAAATGTAACTTTTAACCCAAAAAGGAAAAAAATTGTTTAAAGTACTAGGAAAAAACGTAACGCAGCAATTTTATGCAATAGAATTTTATTTCGCAGCTATACTATTATAATTGGTAATTGTCTACAGCCAAAAATGTTATTTGCAGCCCACGAGTATTCCCCCAATAAATTTAGATGCAAGTAGACGCAGTCATGTGCAAGCTAAATATTAGGCACTTAATGTATAAGCGGTCAGCTTGGGTTCTTCTTTGCTGAATCGGAGTTTCACATTAAGGACGTATCTGGCATTCCTAAGAACTTTTCAATCTCTATAACATTATATTTTCTAATCAATTTTTATACTATCCTTCAATTATTTCTCTATAATTCATTATACAATTATTATATATTTTAATTTATTTTCTTTACTCTTTATCAGTACTCCTATAATATCGTATCATTTTTCTGATTTCAAAAATTTTATCGGATACACACCCTAAATTGAGAGATTTTCATATATAGGTCCTCCCTTGAATTTGCAAAATTTATACTTTTGATCTTTGAATTTTTATATTTACACTAAGTGACTTCAAGTTTAAATAATAATTAGTTTTAATCCCCCAAATAAAACCTTAAGCTTTTATATTTAGGCTAGTAAGTTTTGATTTGATTGTCAAAGCATTGTTTAAGCAAGAAAATTTTTCTTTGTTTATAAAAGCATTACCATAAGCAAAGAAATTTTTTCTTATCCATAAAAATATCATCAAATAAGAAAATTTTTCCTTACCTACATATTTTTCTTACTAATAATGGTTGCAAAATTTTTATTCTCTTGTAGTTTGCTTTTTTAACAATTCTATGCAAACTTTAAAGGGATCACATTATTTGGATGCATTTTTTATGAAATTTCTTGCTCTAGAAAAAATATTTGAAATTTTAATTAGGATTATTCAAAATACTTATTAAAATGTAAAAAGAATATTTTGTCTTTTTACTATTATAAACTAAATATTGGTAGGGCTTAACCTCACTACTACCAAAATCAAATATTTTTAAAATTTTCATTATTTGCTACAAATATAAAATTTAATGGTCAAATAGAGTAAATTTTGAAAACTTGAGGGACCCATATGCAAAGCCCCACAAATTTAATGCAAACCTATTAGATGGGACTTACTTTGATATTTTAAGTCAAAATCCAATCATGTACACTATTTAATATCATTTTATTTTATCATGTGCTCAAAAATTATTTCAATTAGAATCTTAGGTGGGTTGTACCTACTTAATATATAAAATTATGTAAAATAATTTATAGCTATTTTAATTGGTATTATACAACATAACATTTGATCTTACAAATTAATTTCATTTACACGGGGATAATACACTCCCATTTATTTTAAAGAGACAACAAGCTCCCATTTATTTTCTTAGGGAGACTAACTGCTACCACCTATGAATTCGGCCGAAATCTCAATAGGTGAGATTCGAACTGATCACAATGGCCACTTGAAGTCTTTACGCAGGGCGTCATGACCAAGCTGTGCTCAATTGATAGATAATATATTGCTATCATTCACCTAAATGCTACCATTTACTTAAATCATATTTTTGCAGCTATTAATCTATTTGTAGATTTACTAAAATGTTATACTAATTTGTAGAATAATTTATTACAACAAAAGGCAGCCAAATTTGAAATTTAGCATCAGTTAAAAATACTATTATTATTTGCAATCAAGTCTGAATAGTTGAATTAAATATTATTTTTGTCGATATCTAAGGGAGAAATTGAATGCATTTTAGCAAGTGCAGATATGTATATGTAATCAAATATATATATATATGCAACGAAATTAATGTATATATAACCAAATAAAAATTATATGCATCCAAAAAATATCTGCTTTTAATTTATTGTCTTGAATTCACATAAATACAATGTTTTAGACTGTTTAAATATAGAAATAACAAACGTATGAATTAAACAAATTTTTCATGTTTGATTTTACACGTATCTTAATTGGGCTCATGCACACTTTTATTTGAATGAAACTTTATTTTATAGTAAAATAAATAATTCTAAATATAATAAATAAAGTAAATTTCACATTATGATCAAACTGTATCAAAACAATGAGGTTCTGAAACATATTTGAGGAAAAAACTCGTGCCCCTGAAGTATGACCTAAGAAACTATTACGTGTGGCCCAATTCTTTGCCGTAAATGGTGATGTTTTTTTTATAATTTGAACCCTACCTTAACACCATATATACATTCATGTCAACCTCTTGATCTTCCAAGTGATGAGAGAAACGGTGATTTCTTTGATCTCTTATAGTGAACTTTGAGCTGTAAAATTTTAAAAATATGTTGCTAAGGCCACTTATGGACACTGAATTATTACCATTATCACAATGGAGATGAGATCCCACTTATGGACACTGAATTATTACCATTATCACAATGGAGATGAGATCCCATGCGGCCGGCCGTGATACCTATTTTTTTAATTTTTTTTATAAACATGTAGAGGATTCAGAAGTTTATGAAAATGTCATTATGTTTAAAAATAAAAAATACCTGAAAACATCCAAAATGGTAAAAATTGGCTTATAAGTTAAATACACGTAGATCTACATGTTTATAAAAAAATTTAAAAATAAGTCTCACAGCCATCCGCATGAGATTTTATCTCATCACAATATTAATGAGGAGTGGTGTATATATACAAAGAGGGCATTCAACTTGGTATGCAGTGTACACTAGCCTTCTATTTTAATTCATACCCTAAAGTATGTGGTATTTTTTTCACCCACGTTAATTTTAATGGGATTTAATTTAAAGTAATTAGCAACCTTGCTGTTTTAGGAAACCTTTTTTTATTGGTATATTTACATGCATCTCAATTGATATTATAATTAACTGCTCAGATATTCTTATAAATGATTTCAGTATGGAGATACTTTTCTGTTTTAGGCAATCTTGATTATGATGTTAAATCCATATAATTATTTGACTCGAGGTGGCTGGCGAGGGTGGAATGCAGCAATGAGCCGGCGAAGTAGAGGAGAGCGGTGGTCGGCAGCGAGGAGGAAGAGGAGGGGGGTGGGTCCGGCGCGGGGAGAGGAGTTGAGAGCGGTGGTCAGCAGCGAGTCCTAAGAGGAGGGAGGAAAATCCGAGTGCGGGGAGAGGAGAGCGGTGGCCGGCAGCGAAGAGGAAGAGGAGGGGGGTGGATCCGGCGCGGGGAGAGGAGTTGAGATCGGTCGGGCGCAGGGAGAGCTCTCGGGGTCAGGTGCGGGCAAATTTTCCGCGGGCGACGCTGTGAATCGGGATTCAAAATGCATCTGTTACCATTTTGCAAATTCAAGCTGCCAGCCTCTGCGATCCTGACGCTGTCTGACGGAGGACCTGCCAGCAAATGCTCTCGCCTCGTTGCTCACGCTCCATCGGACGGCTCATCTCAACTCCGCACAATCGAACGGTCGCCCGACCCCGAGAGCATGGAGCCTCCACGCTCGCGTGAGCATAAGATTGCGATCCCTTTCAATTACCGGGTATTTATCTCAACAATTATACTTCAACTCATCAACACCATCAATATTTTGAATCAGTACTGTCCTTTCTTATTTATTTTATCTATTTTGCTAATTACCATCTATTCTATGACATCAGATTTTTTCTTTTCATATATAAAATTCTCCTCTTTGTATTCTCTTCTTGCTGTTTAACATTAGCTAACTATCCCATGCTTAGATATACAGTTAAAAATGAACGAAAATTTTTCTCTGTTTGCAAGATGTTACTTTCACGCTTGGTGAACCTACAAAAGTTGAGTGAGTCTCAAAGTTATTATGCTTCTTCTATTTTAATTTTATTTTTTTAATTTACAACTTACAACTTATAATTGCCTAATACAAACCAGGCTATAAATACGTGGATGAGGTTTTCACCGTATAGTTTCAAAAATTAACGTAGAGAGATTGCTGTTAGTGTTGCTAATATAAATTACAAAACATCAACAAAAAATATTTTCATTTTTAAAATGAGCTCGATAAAATACTTGTGTAAGCCGCAATACAATACAAAACTGGAGTAAGTTCTCAGAAGCTTAAGAAATACCTGAATTTGCAACTTGCAACCGAGAATCGATACGACTACAAGTTAAAGACCAGGTCGTGGATTGATATAGCCCATGGCCCGTCGGAGTTTGTCTTGAGCCCACGAACTATATAACCTGGCCCGGGAGTGAGAAGAATTTAAAAATTCTCCAGGTCTGCGAAAAGCCGGAAACTGGAATGAAACTAGCGAGGAAAGAATCGAAAGATCGACAGCTGATGAGGAACACGACAATTTTTTTAAATAAAAAAAAAAAACAGCATCATCCCATTTCATAGAATGGTTTAGAATTTCCTTCCCAAAAAAAGTTTTAAATTTTCACATGATCTTTTATTCTATGATACGTAGCAACTTCTTTTTCCGTTACTAATACTATTTTTCTTATTTTTAATACAATTTTTTATTTTCTAATCCACAACAGCTCTTCGTCGTCTAATTTACTCATTCAAATTATAGTCTAATAGATAATTCCAAGTGACTTTATCATATCTTGAATTGATTGATCTATAAGATACGAAAATATTATTGCGTGATGTTTAATGATGAAATGAGAATGTGAGATGAAAAAGGGAAAAGGCATATTTCGAAATGAAAAAAGTTAAACTTTACTTTTAGGAAATAGGAAAAAATTTTCGAAAAATAAGAAATTTCATACCAGGTCCAAAGATTGTCTCGTCTGAGATGTGAACAAATCTTAGGTTGTTCCGTTTGTAGAATTTGGAAAAGTATGATTATTTCGCAGTAGGTATATGGTGAGTTAGAAATTGGAAGATGGAAATAATAAAAAAATAATATCAGCATATATTGGGAATAATATCAGAATATATTGGGGATGAGAGTTATGAGAGCTTTTGCTGGGAATGGACAACATTCAAAATTTTTTCTTAATTGGAATCCAAATGCAAAGTAGACAAGCACAAGTCCAATCCTGTTTGAGTAGAAAATTCCTGCTCAACGCAATGAAAAAATAGGATGGTAAAATTACGGCGGTAGACAGTTTTTAAATTGATTATTGCTCTTCTTGTATCTAATGTAAACGCAACGTACAATATGCAAGTTTTCCATGCATATAACGCGACTTTGTTTTTCTACTATTTATTGAGATCGTTATTTAGTTTATCTCTTTTTCTTATTGGAACTTTTATCTCTTTTTAACCGTTGATTCAAACAGTTTTTTACCGTCAATGCAAGTATAGCCGTTGATAAAAGTTTCGGCTTGTGATGAGATTATCAGGATTAGGAGGCGTTTGGTAAATTTCAAAATTTTTTCAATTAAGACTTTTCAATCTGATAATATTATGCGATTGCACGTGTGGACTTTTATAGTTTATTTGAGAAGACGTAAAACTAAAAATAGGGAGAACACTTATACGTAAAGATGTACAAAATATTTAGATATAGATAAGTAGTTAAGATATCACATGATGGGGCTATTCGAAAGTATTCAACAGGCTTGAATGCTAGGACAAATGAGATGAAAATATAATGATTGGGAACTAAAAAAATAATATATTAAAAGGAAGATGATTTAGTTAGGCTTTACTTAGTTTGACCTAAAAAATATATTTTTTATTCTTTTTTAATTTTTTCATAAACATGTAAAGTTATATGTACTTAATCTGTAAATTAAGTTTTACTATTTTTGAATGCTTTTAAAATTTTTTTGGATTTTTAAACACAATGATATTTTCATAATTTTCTGATCTCAAAAAATTATGAAAATGTCACCATGTCTAAAAATCAAAAAAATATTTTAAAGCATCCAAATATGGTAAAATTTAGTTTATAGATTAAATAAACATAATTTTATATATTCATGAAAAAGCTGAAAAAAATAATATATAGAGACATTTTTTGACCGGACGACTGCATAAATACACATGTGCCAGGCCGCAAAATAGTACCCCTCATATTAAAATATAAGTAATTATATTAAAAAGTTAAAAAAAATGATCTTAAAAATTAGAAATTTTATCTCATTCATGTCCCACTCAAGCCACGATTACTGTGAAACATGCCCCCGGTGAGAAGTCCCCACACAAAATGGAGGAGCATGATCTTACCTAAAATGTCATTGATTTTTAAAAATTAAAAATGAATATTTAAAATTTTTTAAAATTGATAAAAATTAATACATATGTTAAATATACTTGGGTTAATAAGTTTATGAAAAAATTAAAAAAAAAAAAAAAAAAAATAGGTGTACGCGCGCCGGAGCATTCAGTCACTGCGCATGCATCTGAAGTCCCGAAACGGACCCCTGTACTTTTACGTCTTCCCCTAATTTTATTTGTCTGCGTCCGGACTCTAGAGCGTGCACTGTGCACTGCCGAACCCTACACTCCTAAATCCAAAGAGCAAGCCACATTTTCTGTTTTCCATCTCGATCCGCCTCCTCCAAAACGCTTTGAAAACGGTACAAGGAACAGCTCAAGCCCGGGACCTGCAGCTCGAAGAAAATCGACGCAGAAGAAAAGCTCTAATTACAATAGCTCGATCGCGGTATACATAAATTTTTCCTTCGATCCTCGCTCTGTCGTTGTCGGCGGAATTTTGTTATCCGTTTGATGGGGGTTCTGATTCTGAAAATCCAAGGCGGTTTCGCACCGTGCCGCGACTTTGTTACTTCCACCCAGACAATCGCCTCGTCGAGTTTTTGATGCAATTCAATACTCCCGACTTTTTGTGGGTTTTGATGTCGAATTGAGTGGAATGCTGACAATTCAATCTGATTTTGTGAAAATGACAATATTCTTGTTTTCTTTTTTCACGTCATCCCTAAGACGCGATGAAATCAACCGAAAAGCGAATCCAGTATTTCTCGAGAGACCTTCTTCCTCTTACGAATTATTAGGGCGGCGCAATCTTTTCTTTTGTTTATTAAATTCGTTTAAATTTACCGCACTGCTCTAGGTTTTTTTTCCTTTAATTTCTAATTTTTATTAATGAATTTGGCTATCCTAGACCGTTAGTCATGTAAATACAGCTCCTTTTTTTTGTGTTGTGATTTCCCAGCGCACAGGGAAGGAAAGGAATCCAGTATGGGTGGGACTGATGCTGAAGCTATCAAGGAAGCTTCTAAGGAACTGAAGCACTTGCAACTTGATCAAAATCAAGGCACCAACGACAGTGCTGCGGTACGTATCCAGTTTTGATGTGCATTTTGTTATGCCTCACTCTGAGATTGGAGTCTGTTTACTGCATGTCAGTACTATGCATGCAAGGAAAATAAAACAAATGAAAGGAAGAAAAAAATCAGATTCTTAATTTCTTATAGATGATGCTTGATCCTTATTGCTTGTGGCATCTATATCTTGGTCTGAAAGTAAGTTAGCTGGATGATGCGGACCACTGAATTTGAGCACACTTTTCAATAACTTTGGGGGATCGCTCACATTATGTTTCAATCTATGAGGATTCATAAGAGGGTCTAACATTCATATTCTGTTGTGCTGAATAGGTTTAGCTATAAATATTATAAGTATGTCTGAGTTCTTATGATTGTCACTGATGAACATGACAACCCTTCATGCATGTGCTATGCCTGTCTTCTTAGCTCACATAACACTTCCACATGCACGTTATTTCAGTGATACTGCATTTCATCCTACACATAGTGTTGTTACCACTTACCCGTCAACAAGTTCTAGCATGGCCTGTCAAAAAAACTAAACAAAATGTGAGAAAGGCAGAAACATGTGTTTCTGCAACTTCCTCTTCTTAAGAAAGGAGCGACTGTGGTTCAAGACAGACACTGAAATCTTCTACATCTGAATTTAAGAACATAAATGCTTTTTTAATGTATTGTAATTGCCATCGTGAAACAGTTCCAGGGCGCACATGGGTCCACAACTGGGTCATTTTTTGTATCCTGAGGAAAAAAAGCGCTTTTGCAAATGAAGGAAAAAGTTGCCACCTTTCTTTCATTTTATTTTCAGTGAGATTATCGCTGCCATTAACTCTATTTTTTTATATTATTCATCATTTTGGGTCATTAGCTTTTATCGAGTAATTTTAATTGCTTAGGTCATGCATAGTTGTTTCCCAGGCTTTTCCTATGCTACTCGGACTGAGCTATTTTTCCTTGTTTTATGTGGTACTTGTTGACATGTATGCTGGGCACACTTAGGATTCTGTTGATGCACAAGAAAAAAACGAGTTAGAATGCTTCAAAGCAGAAACTAGAGCCTTAAATCCTGAAGCTGATAATGGTAAAGCTATCATGACATCGTCAGTTCTTCAAGATGATGAAGAAGACGGCCAAGGTGATGATCCAGTGGTAGATGGATTGCCAGGTTAATCATCTTAACTTATGTCTTTTGCTTCTAACGTCATCACTCGGGATTGAATTGATACATCATACTGTCACGTTGCAGCAGAATAAAATGTTTTTTTATGTTTTTGCAATATCATCAAATCTAATAATCAGAGAATGGTTATTCTAATCACAGTTGCTGGACATGATAAATCAAAGATAAGAGAATTGTCTACTTTGTCAGGGTTTTTGTGGGAACTCTGTTGTCCTGTCCACACTCCATACAGTATGCAGTATCCATCACTAATACATTTGTTTGCTTGTGTTCTGAAACTTTTCTTCCAGAAACCACAAAGAAGAAAAAAAGGAAGAGCAAGAGCAAGTGAGTACTGACGAGCTGTTGTTTACCTCTGCATTAAGCAGGTAAATTTTCTTTCCTAAATTGAAGTTAAACTAACTAACTTGTATGACAGGAAAAAGAAAGAATCTATCAAGCAAACAGATCCACCTTCTATTCCGGTTGCTGACCTTTTTCCTTCAGGGGAATTTCCTGAAGGCGAAATTCAACAGTACAAGGATGAGTGAGTGCATCTATCTCAGATGCATATTCTTGTAATTGGTCACATCTATTAGCAGGAATGCATTTTTTTAATTCACTTGAGCAAGATGATTGTGAATAAAAGATGATTGCAGGTTTCAATTTCTGTTCTTATTTTGATTCCCTCACAAACCAACATCTCGGATCCAAAAGTAGTGGTTAAAGATTTAAATTAGGGTCTAACAACTTTAATGAATTAAACATCATGTTGTTCGTGTTAACAGTTTGAGGTTGCCGGCTACATTCGCTGCGTTATTTTATGATTAGCTATAAGTCATTTTAACAAACTGGTCTTTCGTGGTTGGACAAGATTATTCGTTTGTGTTTCTCTGGACTTTTTTTCTATTTGATGCTGTTTGAGACTTCAAGAGGAATCAAGATACCTTGATTTTTGCTGCTTTACTTCTGCCGCTAGTATTATAAATGATGATTGGTTTGCCAGTTTCACAGAGCTTGTTTTTATTTTGATTGCACATGACAGTAACCTCTGGAGGACAACATCTGAAGAGAAAAGAGAATTGGAGCGTCTTGAAAAGCCGATGTACAACTCAGTTCGCCGAGCAGCAGAAGTTCATCGACAGGTTACAGTTTACGCATGCAGTATTTGATGCTTTCTACGTTGCATATTACCTAACCAGACATTTAACTAGTTAGTTGTTGCTAACATAGTGCAATTTGTTAATATATGGTTCCAAGTTGCATCATTTGATGTTTACTTCATCTCAAGTAGGTTCGTAAATACATGAGGAGTCTTTTGCGGCCTGGAATTTTAATGACTGATCTCTGTGAAACATTGGAAAACACGGTTCGAAAGTTAATTCAAGAGAATGGCCTCCAATCAGGCATTGCATTTCCAACAGGGTGCTCATTAAATTGGTAATGACGGTTTCTCCTAGAATTTTCTTTAATAACAATCTTTAGCTGGATCCAGACTGAAAACTGCCAACTTAACAGGGTTGCAGCTCATTGGACTCCAAATTCTGGAGATAAGACTGTACTGCAGTATGATGATGTCATGAAGCTGGATTTTGGAACTCAAGTAGATGGTACAATCTACAGAATTCCTCCAAATATATCTACATTTTTGTCTGCCTGGGCTTCTACAGAATTTCTTTTCTAGTTATGTTCTTCAGTGCCAGTGAAATGATTCGCTTTTTCATCTTATTTAGATATGAATCTTCTGTCGTAATGACTGTAGGACTCATAGTTGACTGTGCATTTACGGTAGCATTCAATCCAATGTTTGACCCATTGCTTCAGGCATCACGGGAAGCCACCAATACAGGAGTTAAGGTAATTGAAAGGAAATCAAATTTCCCTTATTACCACATGCGTTCATTTTTTTTTTTTTTTTTTGTCGCATGCATTTGTGGTTGTGTATCTACAGAAATTGGCAATGTAAGATTTCAATCTTCATACGGATACATATCTTCTGAGGAACTATTGGTGTGGCTCTATTGCATTAGATTAATATAAAAAATTTTGGATGTCCTAGAGGCGTGACTGGACTCATTCAAATTTTTGAGGGAAGAAGAAAAAAGGGAAAAACTAGCTGATGTAGGATGGGTACAAAAGAAAATAGAAGAAAGAGGAAGGAACCTCTAAAGAGATGAGAATAGAAGAAGGAAGGTAGAAGGAGTAGAAGAACAAAGAGATAGATAAAGAAAAAATGAGTAGAAGGGAAAACCAAAGAATACTTCTTTATAATTCTCAAAACTGATGCCCCTTTAGAGCTTACAAGGGCTGTATTTATAGGTGAACATACCACCTAATCTTAGCAAATGAAATCCTTCTAGAAAAAGAAATTGTATATTTTAAGTAAACTTCTTAAGGAAGTAAACTTAAAATAGATACATGCTTATTTTAACAGATCCTAAAATATCCTAGGAAAATCTTTCTAGAAAAGGAAATTGTATAGTTTAAGTAAACTTCTTAAGGAAGTAAATTTAAAATAGATACATGCTTATTTTAAACAGATTCTAAAATATCCTAGGAATCTTTAATATCTTTCAAAAATAGCAAAATAAAATCTTTTTAAAATATCCTAAAATTATTTCCTCTTTACAAGATTATTGCGCCTAGAATAGACAGATTTGAAATATTGTTTTCTATTTTCAGCACTAGCACTGTTGGAGATTGCATGAAAATTTAGGGAATCAAAATTCAGTTTCCTGGTTGATTTATGATAAGCTGCATATGGCTGACATTACTGGTATGCTGCTGTATAAAAATGTGTGACACTTGTTAAGTAGTGCACCATGCAATTGTCTGAGCTCATTTATGTAGTTGTAGAAGCTACGTGGAAGAGAATGAAAAGGAGGAAATGAAGCTAGTCCCATTCAGGCGTTGAATTTCATCTCAATCACCACTGAGACTGGGAAGTGAAAAATGCAAAAATGTGCCTTTCTTTCTAGTAGGAAAATCACATGAACAGGGTCATTTAATCAAAATGTGAACTGATGGAATAATATATTCCAATGAAATTTCCACAAATCAGAAAAAAAATGCAGATCCTATTTCTGTCAAAACATTTTTGCAAATATTTCACTTATTAATTTTAGTGAATGTAAAAAAAATGCAAGGGAAAAGTTGGGAATCCAACGTAACAGATTCATCTGAATGCTGTTGATGTTCACTATTTGAGTCAAAAAAGTTCTCTTTTTTAAAAGGTTTTTTGTAAACTAATCTCCTTCTGGGCTGAAGGAAATCAGGCCACATGCTTAACCACTCATTGATTTGCCTCCATACTGATAGTGAGGTAAATAGCAGTGATCCTAAAGAGGCTTGCTATTTCCCATTGGGCTATTTCCCTTTCGTATCTTGGATTATGAAATGTTTCACCTTATTTAAGTTAGTATTTTTTTTACTCTATGTTCAGGAGTCTGGAATAGATGTGCGTTTATGCGATGTTGGTGCTGCAATCCAAGAAGTGTTGGAGTCTTATGAAGTTGAAATCAGTGGGAAGGTCTTTCAAGGTGACTATTATTAGTCATCCCAAGGAATATTAGTGGGGTGGACTTGTTCGCAGATCTTCCTTCATTTCAGGATTTATTTCCTTTTTCTTTTTCTTTTTTCCTCCTTTCTTTTTGTCATCACTATTAAATTAATTCTGGATGAATTAAAGTATTAAGATTGCTATTAAATGTCAATGGTGACAAATAATATCTAATATATGGAGATGCCTTACGAAGGCTCTTGATCTATTTGTGATAACTAGAATGCGTTAAAAGAGATAATTTGGGCAATTTCACTGCATGCTTAGTTAGAGATGTAAAAGGTTTTATAACTTACTTATCTAGAGATGTAGAAGATTTTATAACTTACCCACAGCTATTGGACGAAACATCAGTATTCTTTGATGTATGTTTTTAAAAGTGCATGAGCTGTTAAAAAATAAGGACAAAAGGATGACTTTGGTGTTTCAGGTGTCAATTATGTTGCTCTCCATTTGGAATTACCTGGTTGCTTTCAAAGTTTGAAGTCAGATTTCTTTGGTTGCTGCTGATGTTGTTGTTTTTTTTCTTCTTGTTTTTCTTTTTCTTTTGACACCTTTTGCATCTAAGCATTTCAAACTTTGAGGTTTTCATGTTATTGTGTAATTTCCTTCTCGTTCAATTTGTCAAATTTGCTATTGTTGCTTCCTGAGACTCCTTGTTTTTGACAGTTAAAAGTGTACGAAACTTGAACGGACACAGCATAGGGCGCTATCAAATTCATGCAGGAAAATCTGTCCCAATTGTGAAAGGTGGAGAGCAAACAAAAATGGAAGAGGGTGAATTTTTTGCCATTGAAACTTTTGCATCAACAGGTATATGGATTTTTTTTTTTCGGTACCAGCTGATATGTGCTGTTGTTCGTTCATGCATATATTGATAGAAAATTGGGTTGGTTATATTCTGTGATGTGTAGGGAAAGGGTATGTTAGAGAAGATCTGGAATGCAGCCATTATATGAAGAATTTTGAAATTGGACACATACCATTGAGAATGGCTAGAGCAAAGCAGCTGCTTGCTACAATAAACAAGAACTTCTCAACGCTAGCATTTTGCCGACGCTATTTAGATCGCCTTGGGGAGACAAAGTATTTAATGGCTCTGAAGAACCTTTGTGATGTTGGTATTGTCCAGGTACAGGTGCATTCAGACCAACTTATGTCCTTTGGTTATCAACTAATTTAAATTCATCACTTGATTCTTGGTGGTATCTCATATCTTTTGAGCTGTTTAGTTTTTCTGGTGGATACACGCTGCTGATTTATTAATTGAACATGAAATTCATAACTTGACTCATGGCAGCATTTCTTAATTTTTGAGTGCTATTTAGTCTTTCCGGTGTATATGTGCCACGGACTTATTGACCAAGTATGAAACATATTATTTTGGATGATTTAAGGAGACTTTCGGTGACACTTCAGGGAGACTTTCGGATCTACATGCTTCACGATGGCTATGTATATTGGAATGTCTGCATGCCATTCAGGCTCTGTTTCGGAACATGTAAAGGAGAATTTTTTTTTTTTTTTTTTTTTTAATTCTCCCTGCACACCTTTTGATATGATTTGATATCTTAACTACTTATCATGCTTCTTATTGTAAAAAAAACTACCGTATTTTTTTTATTACCTCTACATTTCTACTTTTTTTTTTTTTTTGACTTCTGCCCATACAACCACCTCATCTATTTTGATTTCATTCCTTTTACACTTAACATCACTTATTTTATATCACATTACTCTTGCTTTTTCAAAAAAAATTCTGTTCCCACTTTCCTACTTTTATTTTTACATATTCCAAACACACTCTCAATGCTAGACATTTTGGATTTTCGCATGTCGTCGAATGCAATGCAAGACATTTTGGATCTTCTCCCCTCTTGGAATTTCAGATTTGGTAAATATAACAAGGCCACAACTTGTGCAACCTATGTGTGGGGTCTATGCTGGTTTATACGACAGGAACCCTTGGTTCATGAGATATGTTGGGACTGTCTTCTATTGTCCTGTGCATATGGAAGATGCCACGTAAATATTCATGTATATTATGTATCATAATTTGCTGTACGTAAGTCTTTAACCAAACTCATCAAATCTATAGCATTATTGTGAGCATTGTACCTGTTTTTTTTGTGTTTTCTTGTCAGGTTCTGGGGAACTCATAATTGATTGTTATTTTTGCAGCCATACCCTCCATTATGTGATGTTAAGGGAAGCTACGTGTCGCAGTTTGAGCATACCATCCTTCTCCGGCCTACATGTAAAGAGGTCATTTCCAGAGGCGATGATTTTTAGTGTCTTGTTTGGTTGTATAATTTTGATATCGAGAATGCTTCTTGAATGTGCTTGTTAAGATCTCAGTCGAGATTCTGTTGATATTGGTGGTAGTACATTAGTGAGGAGTGCACGATACAAATTATCAAAGAATACATAGGTAAGTAATACTAGCCCAGCACTCTCTAAAATTCTTATTCTTGTCTGTATTTTTTGTTTCTCTCTGATACAGACTCGCAAGATAATAGTAGTAACACGTTGCAAAAGAGCGTATTGCGCCTTACCTTAATTATGAGATATATGAATTTCAAAACTGTGGTTACAACTTACAAGTAGCAAATTGGAGAGGGACAGATGTATTATATACAGACCTTTCGAGAATGTTAGATTCATTCCCAGTAGAAACAGGCACGCATGTTCCTCAAGCCTATAGAAACATCCAATCCAATGGCACTGACTAGTAAGGATCCGGTATGTTGGTGCTTTTCCAGTTGAAGGGCGAAGGTTTCCAACGTATTTCTTTTTGGCTCATGATCCCATTAGATAAGTATCAGGTCTATTTTAACAACGGATATTCTATTATCAGCTATACTCATAATATATTTTCAGGCCGCCTTTTTTTTTTTCAGCTGTTCATGAAAAATCCAAGTTAATGATCGTTTTTCTATTATGCATATTTGGTTCTTTGCCACCCGGGGATTCTGCACGGATATGTGATCCGAACAGATCGACCGCTCTGTAATGGTTCCAATGGGTACACGTAGAAAATTTAATTATGTTGAACATGAATAAATCAATTTATAAATTCCTTTCATTACAAATTTTAAGAACTTCCTAAACTGAATAAATAAATAAAACGAAAAGCGTCTTTCCGTGGATCACTTGAAGAGAGAATATCAACAGCTCGACCCGTTTCCTGCGTCCGTCTCGGCATGTTTAGCTTTCCAATTTAAACTCTCTCAGAGTGAAAACAAAAATACTAAAATTGAATATGATGGCAACTGTCTGTGAGAGGACAAATCCATTTGGATTAAAAATGGATTGACTATCAAAAGAAGTCATCTTTTTTAACCAAGTTTTAGCCAAAAAACTTTTAAAATGGAATATCATTTCTCAACCATTGGATCCTGTTTGCTTGTTGATCATAATTAGAAGGTGTTTGACTATCAAAAGCTAAAATTTAACTTTTTACCGATTTCTGCTGATAGTTTAACATTTACAGATTTCCGCTGATATTTACTCAATTATACTTCATAATCTGGCTTCTTACAGACTTCGATACACTTCGACATAATTTTTGTTAAATTACAATAAAGATCCCATTAATGTTCATTGAATCTTTGACAAGTTTTAACAAAATTTAAGGATGTGTTTAGGAAGTTATAAAACTTTTAGATAATTTTTTTTGTATATAAGTTGTTAAATTGATAAAAAATGATATGATATGATAGAGGTAATGGTAAAATGTAAAGATAATAAAATTAAAATAGATCGGTTAGTTATATAGGTAATTGTGTAAAAATGATTAAAAAATATAGTTGCATGGTAAGATGTGAAAAAATAATTTTAAAATAAAATAATTTTTTAGCTCGACATTTTCTTATCATTACCAAACACACTCCTTTAACAAGCTTTTATTATAAGAATTCATATCAGTTTCGATATAAAAAAAAAATCTAACTAGTGATCTGCTTCGTTAAAAAAAATTTTAGAATGCCCTCGATTCAGAAAATACAATAATTTGATAATACAATATAACATATGAACAGCACGGAGCAAAATCCAGATTCGGACGGTGTGGATGCATCCGAGGACGCGAAGAAAGGAAGGAGGCCCGATTGGCGTCAGCCTAATTTGGGTTATCTGCCGCCAAATCCGACGTCCCTCCCATCCCACCGCCCTCCCTCTCGTCTCCATGCAGAGCCAATAAACAAACAAACGACATTTCGCAAAACCCATGCAAAAAGGGCCACAAAAAACATATATATACATGCACTCAACCCGTCCTGCATCTGTCAAAATTCCTTTTCTCACGGCCAATTTCATTTCCTTCTCTCTTCCGAGATAAATTTCCTTTTGCATGCTGTTGCCACCTCTCAATTGCTGATAAGTTTTCGATTTCACATACGTGTAATTCAGCGAGATGGGGCCCCCCATTTCGTTGTTCTCCCTTTTTGGGAGTGAAAAAACTCCGCTTTCTTCGCGATTTCGGTGAATCTTTGCGGATGTTCGTCTTGTGATTGGTCTCGCTGATCCTTTTTGGTACTTCCGGATAACGACATTGTCGTTTTGATAGCGTGGAGGAAAGAGTGCTGCCTGCCCATTGATTGGATGACGACCCGATGTTGATTCCAGGTGGAATTGTTGTGCGGCATTTGGATCGGAATTCTCTGGTGTGGCATTTGACTCAGAAATCTCAGGAATTTCATTTTTTTATATAAAAAAACTCCATTTTTTTTTAAAAAAAAGTTCCCCCGGTTTACAATGAAGATTTGATTGAATGCTTATTCGACAACAAGAAAGATGTTTCATTTCCCATGATTATGGTCTCTGTAATTCTTGATAGTTTTCTTCTACGGCCGCTTCTGTTTTTGTCTTCTTTGCTTCTTAGTAGCTTAATGATTTGGTGAACAGGTGGGCAAGGAGACAGACGACTTGCGTGATTATAATTCGAAATGTCGAAGACTCCCTCCTCTGATCCTCATGAGCGCATTTTCCGCACTATCTCTCAGCCGAGGTAGCTCAATTACACATCGTCTTTTCTTCCATCTCCTTGTTGTCTGTTCCTAAATTATGATTTAATGGTGGTAGTGAACTTTTGAAAAGGAAAAGGAAAAAAAAAAAAAGATCATTTCATACTAGCCTTTTGTATTCATCCTGCTTGGATATTTCATCCTGCAAAATCAATTTGATTGGAATATCGTAACTACTCATTCCTTCGTGTAGGAAAATAACTAGATGAGGGATGCTCCCAGTTTAGTTTTCCACCACAACCGAGTTTGTTATTCCGTTTTTTTTCTGAGCTGTGGACTGCAGAAAATAACGATTACAAGTTGCGAATGGATTTCAGTGACGATGGGAACTCTAGGCTTTTAACACCCTTGAATCGATGAATTGCATATATAGTAGAGAAATTTAGAAATACTCCTAAGATTGGAATCCGATGAATAGGTTGCTTTATTGGTTACCAGGGGATCAACAGCTGCAGCTGCAGGAATGGATGATCCTGAACATACCATGGCCACCGTAAATTATTTCATTGAGCAGCTGCACGCAGACATGTCATCCGCTCCCGAGAAGGAGTTGATCACGACGCGTTTGCTTGGTATAGCTAGATCAAGAAAGGAAGCAAGAATTCTATTAGGTTCCCATTCTCTAGCAATGCCATTGTTCATTTCCATACTCAGAAATGGAACCCAAGGGGCCAAGGTGAATGTTGCTGCCACATTCATTGCTCTCTGCAAGGAAGAGGACTTACGGGTGAGGGTGCTTCTTGGTGGCTGCATACCTCCGTTGCTGGCTCTTTTGAAGTCCAAAGCCATAGATGCAAGGAGAACAGCAGCAGAGGCCTTCTTTGAACTTTCCTCTGGTGGGCTGTCAGATGATTCTGTTGGGATGAGGATATTTGTCAGCGAAGATGTGGTTCCTGTTTTGTGGGATCAGCTCAATCCAAAGATACAGCAGGACAAAGTAGTTGAGGGATTTGTCACTGGGACTCTGAGGAACCTCTGTGGTGACAGAGAAGGCTATTGGAAGGCAACACTTGAGGCTGGTGGGGTTGATATAATTGTCTCTCTTCTATCTTCAGGCAATGCTGATGCTCAATCAAATGCAGCATCCCTTTTGGCACGCCTTATGTCAACTTTTGACGATAGCAACAACAAAGTTATAAATGCTGGAGCTGTTGAAGTGCTCGTTCGTCTTTTGGGACAGGAAAGTGACATTTCTGTTCGTGCCAGTGCTGCTGATGCTCTGGAGGTTCTCTCATCCAAATCAACCAGAGCTAAGAAAGCTGTAGTGGATGCAAATGGCATACCCATGCTTATTGAAGCAGTAGTAGCTCCATCAAAGGAGCGTATGGAAGCAGAATTGGGCCACGCTCTGCAACAACACGCAGTTCATTCTTTGGCCAATATCTACGGTGGGATGTCTGCACTAATACTCTACCTTGGAGAGCTTTCTCAGTCTCCTCGTTTACTTGCTCCCGTGGCTGATATAATAGGAGCACTTTCTTACTCATTGGCGGTATTTAAACATTTCCCGAGCATGGGAGAAGTATTCGATGTAAAACAGATTGAAGACATTTTATTGTTGCTGCTGAATCCAAGGGATAATAAGGCGGTTCAGGAGCGCATCCTTGAGGCTCTAACTAGTCTCTATAGCAATAACTTTCTCTCAAGCTTGCTGGATTACGGAGAGACGAAAAGAGTAATGACCGGGTTGATAACTATGGTCTCCGGTGATGTACAGGAACAGCTGATACAGTCATTGATCAGCTTCTCTTGTGATGGCATGGATACATGGGAAGCCCTAGGGAAGCGAGGGGGTATACAGTTGTTGATATCTTTTCTCGGAGTATCAGGAAAGCAGCACCAGGAGTATGCTGTTGCTTTGCTTGCAATCTTGACAGATGAAGTTGATGACAGCAAGTGGGCTATCACAGCTTCAGGTGGGATTCCTCCGCTGGTTCAGTTACTGGAAATGGGATCTGCAAGAGCAAGGGAAGACGCAGCTCATGTCTTGTGGAATCTGTGCTGTTATGGTGAAGACATTCGTACCTGTGTTGAAAGTGCGGGGGTTACACCAGCTCTCCTTTGGCTTCTCTCTAATGGAAGTTCCAGAGGCCAAGAAACGGCATCAAAGGCACTGAGGAGGCTGATACGAATTGTTGACGCTGCTACAATTGAACAATTGTTAGCTCTGCTCTTCGGAGACTCTCCACCCGGAAAAAATCATGTTGTCACTGTCTTAGGTGATTTACTTACAAAGGCATCTCAGGCAGAGTTGGTGGAGAAAGGAGCTCCTGCCAACAAAGGCCTTAGGTCTCTTGTTCAGTATTTCAATTCCTCAAGGGAAGAACCCCAGAAGCATGCAGCTTCTGTCCTAGCTGACTTGTTCGATAAGAGAGAAGATATTTGTGAGAGTCTTGAAACGGACGAGATTGTCCATCCATGTGTGAAGCTTTTGGCCGGTAAAATACAGGATGCTGTAATCCAGTCAGATAGAGCCCCTGGTTCTGTGTTCCAGTCAACCAAGCCAAAGGATGTGAATAAGACATCTTGTGTGGCTGAAGGTGATATCAAGACTCTAACCAAACAGGGAACTGTGAAGCTTATCATCAGCAAAACACAGGACGGTGTGACCAAGTTAGCTAGAGCATTGAGTGGACTGTCTGAACCACCAACCAAGAACGAGGAGTCTCATGTTGCTGAAGGCGGTGTCAAGCCTCTCATCGAGCAGGGGAATGTGAAGCTTCTCATTAGCAAAACTCAGGATGTTTTGACTCAGTCAGCTATGGCACCCAGTCCACGGCCAGAACCGACCAAGCTCAAGGATTCAAACAAGATATCTTACGTTTCTGAAGGCGATGTCAAGCAGCCTCTGTTTGAGCATGGCGACGTCAAGTCTCCCATCAGCAAAACTGTTGATGTTGTGACCCATTCAGATACGGTGCCTGGTGGACCGACCGAACCAACTGAGGTGAAAGATTTGCATAAGACGTTGTATGTCTCTGAAGGTGATGTTAATTCACTGATCAAGCTGGGGAATGCGAAGCCTCTGATCAATCTAGCCAAGACTTCGTCCATGGATGCTTCTGAAACAGCAGTGGCTGCATTGGCTAATCTTCTCTCTGATCCAAAGATCGTAGGTGAAGCTCGAGCAGAAGACGTTGTGTCAGCTCTGACAAGAGTTCTAAGGGAAGGTAGTTTGGAAGGTAAGATGAATGCAACTCATGCACTTCATCATTTGCTTAATCATTTCCCAGTCACTGACGTGCTAACGAAAAATGCCGACTGTTGCTCTATGGTTTGCATGCTTTCTGATTTTTAGCTGCGGCGAACATGGAAGGTGCTGACACTTCTGATGCACTGGAAGTACTTGCATTGCTGGCTAGAAGGAAAAATAATGGGAGTTCTATCAATGCACCACCTTCTGCTCTTGCTGAAGTCCCATCAAGCTTGGAATCAGTGGTGCAGTGTCTGGTGAATGGGCTTCCTTCATCTCAGGACAAGGCGTTACAAGTCCTTTCCAGGTTATGCGGTGACCAACCTGTGGTTCTGGGTGACTTGTTGACTCGAAAAAGAAGAAGCATTAATTCCCTTGCTGATCGAATTGTAAACTCATCTAGTTTAGAAGTGCGTGTTGGGGGAGCTGCACTACTTGTTTGTGCTGCCAAGACACATAAGCAAGAGACAATGGATGCGCTTGATGCTTCAGGGCTTTTGAAGCAGCTCATATATTCTCTTGTTAATATGTTGAAGCATCCTTTTGATTCAAGAAAAGCAGTTGCTAGAGTTGCCAATACCTCTAGGGATTATGTGGAGAGAAATGCAAATGTGCACAAAGGGGATGATTTGGAGTTTCATGATCCTGCAACTGCTTTGGGTGAAACTATTTCTTTATGGCTGCTTGCAATGATTTCTTCATTTAAAAAGAAAAACAGACGCATTGTCTTGAAGGCTGGTGGTGTTGATGTTCTTGCTGATAAGCTTGCAAGTTTTACTGTTAGACCACAGGTATATGAGCTCTCTTTCTAAATTAGATCTGTACTACTAGCTACCATCAGTCATTTTGAGTATGTTTGTTCCTGAACTTTCATGTAAAGGATCAGTCAGAAGCATATCTGTGTTAGGAAGCTTTTTTCTCTCTCTTCGCCTTTAGGAGGATGTATATCAAATGTAAATTCTGGCTGCAAAGATACCATGTTCCATATATTTGTCCTATTCTTTTTTATTATTTTATTTTATTTATTTATGTTTTGCCTCGCAAATTTTGGTTGGAGAAAAAAGAAAAAGAACTACATTAGTGGTGAAGGCTAACTCTTAGGGGACCGATAGAATCATTGAATCGCCTAATTGATCTATCTTCTGTTATATTATTGTATATTGACAAAAAAAATTCAGAAGCCCCATCCATAGTATATCATGAAATGTGTTGGAACTTGGACTAAAATTATGATATGATGGAAGAGTATGGTTTATCGACAGAAAGACATAGTGGTTGACACTTATGTGTACATTGATGAACTGTTATCATACTACTCATTGCTTACTTATGATGGCAATTCATCTCCCCTTTCGTTTTTCAAATGCTGCAGCAAGGTATACTTTTTTTGCTTTGCTTCTGCTTTCCATTTAATTCTGATGGATTTTCCTTTGCATCTTATCCATGATGAGTAGTTTTGTATATTTTTGATAAATATAGGCAATTAGTAATGAATTTTCCTTCATATCTGCCCCATGCTACCGCCTGCTTTCTCTCCCTTGGATGTGTGGCACAATGCTGTGGATCTTCCTGTGGCTTTATATTATCTGGTGTAGATTGTAGTAAAAAGGATATTTTATGTGTTTGGTAAAAGTGAAGCAGAAGCATCGCATGCTTTCCTTCCAAAAGCTGCCACCGAAAAGCTGACTGTATTGGTGGCCAATTAGATTTTGCCATGTCTAAAAGTCAGGTCCAGAACCCAGAGAAAAAAAGAGGGAAGGGTTCAAATAGAAGAACATGCCAAGATGGACAGACACTAGTTCCAGCATGCTACTCTACTGCTTTATTTACCATCATGTTGGAGAAGTAATTAATATTCTTTCGGATCCAATAGAGGAAGGGAGAACACGTGAAGCTAGGTTTGCACATTTTGAGTTGATGTGTGAAAACCAAATCTAGATGGTGTAATAATAACTCCAAAGGCTTAGTTATGGTGGCCACAGTCGCTGGATGTTGAATTGGGATCATTTTGTTTTAGTTCTTGATTTATTTTCTAGCATATTTAGTTCCATTTGGCTGTCAGCATATGGGCCCAATAACAAGACCAACTATAGGCGTCTCAACCGTCCACGTCAGTCTTTGCTGGGCAATCTTGAGTCATACAGCTGGTAAAGCAGGTCATGATGAAAGCTTATTCTTGCAAAATTTTCTGCTGAGAGTTTTCAGGTTTCTACTAAGGTTGTTTTTGGAAAGCTTGATGAAAACATAATATCTGGAATACTTTGAGAAATCAACCAGATTAGATATTAATTGGTTGAGATGAATTATTTGAACCTTTAATGGTAGTTCAGTGATTGAAATGCAGAAGATGCAAATTCCATTATATGGCTTTTCTAGGGGGAAATCTCAAGATTTAACAATATAATCATTTTTCTAATTATAACACTGAAACAAAGTTGTAAACTGTGTCAAAGTGGATAAGGTCATAATAATTATGTAATCTATGTATGTTTTTCTCAAAGAGTGACACAGAAGACATTCTTCTCATTTTTTTTCTTTTTTAAACCCTTCCTTTTGCAGGCAGAACTTGAGGGTGGAGAGGGTATATGGCTTAGTGCTATGCTCTTGGCTATATTATTCCAGGATGAAGTTGTGACTCAATCTCCTACTGTCGCTGAGATTATTCCTTTGCTTGCTTTACTTCTTAAATCTGATGAAATTTTTGAGAGATTCTTTGCTGCTCAGGCAATTGCTAGTCTTGTTTCCAGTGGAGGCAAGGAAATGCATCTGTCAATTGCAAATTCAGATGCCATAGGAGGCTTGATAAGTGCACTTGGAAATGCTGAATTGGCTACTCCAAACTTGGTGGCCTTGTCAGAGGAATTTTCTTTGTCACAGAACCCTGATCAATCTGTTCTAGAGCACCTTTGTGAAATTGAAGATGTGAAAGTCAGTTCAGCAGCTTGCACGTTCATACCATTATTAGTAGATCTCCTGAGACCAATGCCAGATAAGCCTGGTGCCCCATCAATTGCCGTTCGCCTTTTAGCTAGCCTTGCTGAAGGAAGTGATAAGAACAAACTGGCGATGGCTGAAGCTGGTGCACTGGATGCTCTGACCAAGTACCTTTCTTTGAGTCCTCAAGATTCAACTGAAACCACTATATCTGATTTACTAAGAATCTTGTTTTGCAATTCATACCTGCTCCACCACAAAATATCTCTCAGTGCTTTGAATCAACTCATAGCTGTTTTGCACTTGGGCTCAAGAAGTGCTAAGTTCAGCGCTGCTAGAACTCTGCAGGAGCTCTTTGATGCCAAGGAAATTAGAGAGACTGAAGTTGCTAAGCAAGCCATTCGACCACTAGTTGACATGCTTAATGTAGAATCAGAAAGAGAGCAACCTGCTACTCTTGCTGCGCTGGTCAAATTAACATCGGAGGATTCCTCAAAGGCATTATTGTTGGCTGAGGTGGAGGTTAATCCAATTGGGAGCCTACACAAGATTTTGTCCTCAACTACATCACCAGAAATGAAAAGAAATGCTGCCCAACTCTGTCATGTTCTATTTGAGAGCCCAAAGTTGCGCTCTATGCAAATGGCCGCTGACTGTATGCAGCCTCTTATCGCATTAATGGAATCTGATGAAAATAGCCTTGTTGAATGTGGAATGCGTGCCTTTGAGAGGTTGCTGGAAGATGAGCAGCAGGCAGAGGTTGCAGCATCATATAACATTGTGGGTCTTCTGGTTGGATTGATTTCTGGGTCTAATTATCAATTGATTGAAGCTTGCATCAGCTCACTTATAAAGTTGGGAAAAGATCGTCCTCATTGTAAGATTGATATGATTGAATCAGGGATCGTAGATAATGCTCTCCAGATGCTACCTGTTGCGCCTAGTTCTGTTTGTTCATCCATTGCTGAGTTATTTCGAATTTTGACTAATAATGGAAGCATTGCGAGAAGTCCAGCTGCTGCAAGTATGGTCAATCCACTTTTCCTGGTTTTACAACGCCCTGGTTTAAGCATGGGGGCTCAACACAGTACTCTCCAAGCGCTTGTAAATATTCTTGAGAAAGGACAAAGCCCGGCAATACAGCTCACTCCAAGAGAGGTCATAGAGCCCTTGATATGTTTTCTCAAGTCTCCATCCCAAGCTATTCAACAGCTTTCCACTGAACTATTATCACATATATTAGCACAAGAGCATTTTCAAAAAGATATTACTACGAAAAATGCAGTTTTGCCCCTTGTAGAGCTTGTGGGTATTGGAATGCCGAATTTGCAGCAAAGTATCATTAAGGCAATTGGTAGCATCTCCAGGAGCTGGCCTAAGGCTGTTGCAGATGCGGGGGGTATTACTGTACTCTCAAAGGTGATTTCGGAAGACGAGCTAGAGGCATTTAATGCATTACGGGAGTCAGCAGCAACAGTCGTTGCAAACATTCTGCAAAATAATTCAGAGAACTATTTCAAAGTTCCTCCAGCAGTGCTATTGAAAATGTTGCATTCAACAGAAGAGTCAACTATTACAGCAGCTCTCAGCGCACTGATTGCTCAGGAAAGAAGTGATGCTTCAGCTGCTGTGACAGTGACTGAGGCTGGCGGTGTAGATGCACTTCTGGAGCTCCTCAGGTCACATAAGTGTGAAGAAGCATCTGCAAGACTTCTTGAAGCATTATTTAACAGTGCAAAAGTGCGAGAAAAGAAAGTTTCCAAGCATGCAATTGCTCCTCTGTCACGGTATCTGTTGGACCCACAAACCAGTTCGCAGCCTGCAAAGCTACTCACAGCTCTGGCACTAGGTGACCTTTTCCAGCATGAGGAGCTTGCTAGAGCCAGTGATTCAGTCACGGCATGCCGTGCATTAGTAAGCATACTTGAAGATCATCCTACAGAAGAGATGAAAATGGTAGTGGTTTGTGCATTGCAGAACCTGGTTATGCACAGTAGAACAAATAGGCGTGCTGTTGCAGAGGCTGGGGGTATATCGATAATCCAGGAGTTACTGCTGTCTTCAGATTCTGAACTCGCTGGACAGGAAGCCCTCCTAATCAAATTTCTATTTTCTAATCATACGCTCCAGGAATACGCCACAAATGAACTTATGCAATCTCTTACAGGTAAACTACTAGAGAGTAGTTTCTCATCCAATGCTTTCAGGTTCTAATTCAAAGTTTTCTGGTAATGCATCATTCTAGGTCACATACTTTTGGCTATCATAGTAACTGGTACAATTAGAGTGCAGGTTGCACTAAGTTGAGGTAAATCTAGAACAAATCTAATTTTAAAAACTCTGACCTGATTATAATTCTACTTTCTGAAAATCCAACCCAAACCTAACACTTATCAAATTTCTGAAACTCCCACTTTAAAAAAATTGATAGTTGGCAGGACTTACTTCTTAATGAATTACTTGATACATATAATAAATTAATACGGCTGGTATGAGCGATTTTTACAGCCTCAACCTGGTGCACAAAACTCCTACACATTGTACTGTTTAGGGAGGAGCACTCATGCATGCAGCCTTAACCTTGCTTTGTTACAGAGAGGCTGTTTCCCATGACTTGAACCCCACAAATAGTAGTAGCAAAATATGTGATGGAGATGCCAATCTTATGTGTCTGGCTAGAAAAATAATTTTTTTATTTTTGATAAATACATGGGCCTCGCTTATATCTTCCTCTTTGTGAAATTTGACAGATTTTTGAAAAAGGACGAAATGGGCATAGATTCATTGGCTAGTGCCTTTCCAGCAGCATGCAATAAAACATTTATGATTTTCATGTTGGTCATAAATTTGTGAACAATTTTTAGAGATTTATTTGTGGGCGTGGGTGCATGGGATACAGAAGTTCCTAAAGTTTAATACTATTTTTGAAAGGATGATTTATGTTGTGCAGATGGGCCAGAGATCATTAGGTAAAGCTTAATTTTGATAAAGCCTTCCATCAAATTTGTAAAAGCAAAAGGACTGCCAAAGATTTGTCTTTCAAATTATTGTACCATCAGTACTTCTATTTGCTCTTTCATAGCTAGGAGTAGTATGCAACTTTCTCCATAAATCTCCAAGCCAGTGCTGATTAAATGGACCATGAAAAACAAAGCAAGGGCTATCCAAAGGCTCTCTCCAAAAAGGCATTGCTTGACTAACCCTGCATCCACCCATCCACAAACAAAGAAAGAGAGGAGAGAAAAGCACACAGTGAATCTGCTATCATTCGATGAAAGACAATCTCTCAATTCAAACATATGGGTTCAAATATATGAATATATATATATATATATATATATATATATATATGAAAACTCATCATGTGCAAACCGACTACACTATAATTACGGTGTAGTCCGCTACCAGATGGGCCCAACACATATTAAAATGTAATAATATTTTATATAATCATTTGTCCATATAAAAATCATACTTTAGATGGCTTAAATGTTGAAAATATTACTTTAACTTGATATTTACATTAAACTATTTTATTACGTTAATTTTGTACCATTTTAAGATGAGGCAAATACACATGTTGGATTTGGATGAAAATTAGTATGCTAATAAAGTAAATAATTTTAAATACAATTGGTGAAGTAGATTTCTTATTCATGATCAAGTAGGCCCCACGGTGCATAGACTGCACCGTAATTATGGTGTAATCCGAATGCACTTGAATAAATTCACACACACACACACACGCACACATATATTAATCATTGCTAGAGGAGCTGGTTTTGATATTTCCTCAGCTGGGTACACTAATACCTCCAGACGTGCATTGTTCTAGAGATTGATTTGCTTCCATTAATGTAATACATAGTCTACATGAAATGGTAATTTATTCATGGAATTATGGATTCTATTGGAATACATCTTTCTGGTCTAGTGTTCTTGAATAAATGAAATAGCAGTGTTAACCTTTTTCTGTGTGCATAAATTTCGCCTTGCAACTGAGTGATGGTTAGAAAGTACAACTACATGCTAGGGTTACAAAACACCGAGGCCACCAAGGTAAAATGCATATTGACACCTTGGTTAAACTTGCAAGTAATGTTTTACCAACTCTTCCTGCTATCTCGGATGATTGGAGCTCCATGATTAATTCATCAACCTCCTATTAAGATACTATTTGTCGTTGCAGCTCCCTTGGGAAAAGCTCTACAGGCAACAGCATCCATCAATGAGGAGGTTCTGCAAGCCATAAATGTGGTATTAACAAACTTCCCAAAGCTTCGTATTTCTGAAGCGGCTACTTCGTGCATCCCACATCTAGTTGGGGCACTCAGGGCTGGTAATCAGCGCGCCCAGGAATCTGTTATGGACACTCTGTGCCTCCTAAAGGACTCATGGTCAACAATACCTGTAGATGTTGCCAAAGCGCAGGCCATGAATGCTGCTGAAGCCATTCCAACACTCCAACTGGTAATGAGAAACTGTACACCCAGATTCTACCAACAGGCAGGAAGCTTACTGCATTGCTTGCCAGGGTGTTTAACAGTAACAATTAAACGCGGTGTTAACTTGAAGCAGTCCATGGGCTCCACGAATGCATTTTGTCGGTTGATGATAGGGAACAGTCCTCCACGCCAGACTAAGGTGCAGTAACAAAACGAAACCAAAAAAAAAAAAAAAAGAAGTCATCAGTTAATCATAAATTTCAAATATATAGGGTCTGATATCTGTGCAAATAAAAGGGATTTCAGCTTGGTCCTACCAGACTCATTCTGGCAGGGCCCAGTCATTGCCGGCCTTTAATAAGAAAAGTATTTTGTAATGGCATATTTGGAGTTTCCTTATTTGACAGTCTCAATGCACGTTAGGTGGTGTATCACAGTAGCTCTCCTGAATGGAAGGAGGGGTTTTCGTGGGCGTTTGACATGCCTCCTGAAGGAGAGAAGCTTCATATCGTTTGCAAGAGCAAAAGTACATTTGGAAAGGTGATGAGATCTTACTTTCCATATTTCATTTCGATTGTTGAGCCACCTGTTTTGCTTCTAATATCTGTGTAGACTGGGCTGGTGTTGCAGTCAACACTCGGAAGAATTACGATTCAGATTGACAAAGCTGTGACAGAAGGCGTATGCAGTGGGTGTTTCGACCTGACATATGAAAGCTGTACGGAAACATCAGCTCGGTCGCTTGACATTGAAGTCATATGGTCGAATAGGATGCCAGATGACAGTTTATGACTCCACCATGGTGCTGATCATGCCTGAACAGGCCAGTAGTACTCCCCCAAGCTCTATTCTGAGATTAAAGTTTAGCTGTAAAGTGCTGATAACACTGGTGCTCGTTATGTCAGGGCTTCATCGTTCCTTCCTTCTGCAAGAACGACTGTAAGTAGCTGAGATATAGGAAGAAATCGCCACTGAATAGAAAGAAATTGGGGCCGTTTCAGAGGAGAAGCTGGATGCGTACAGGGTGTTTAACAAGCTGAGGCTGCCATCACAGGGCCTGTAATTCAAAAAATTCCATGTCAGCAATTTGGCATTAAGATTTGGCCTTGTGGTTTTAGGCTATAGTCAGACAGATGGATCCTTCACCTGAAGGTAAAGTAATCCAACTCCAATCCTTGTCAGGGCCCCTCCATTAAACTTCCACACAACCATGATCTCACAAAAAAAAAAAATGATAATAATAATAATTGGGTTGGTGTAATGACCCGGTCCTAGCCTAATGCACATATTGTCCTCTTTGAGCTCACCTGATTCTAGTAGCGTGAGCGTGTATGGTTGTCCCTTTGGAAGAAGCTAGCTTTGAAGCTCAAAACTCGTCTTGTATCGCTCTTGAAGTTGGTGCTCGAACCCTCTGATCTCATCTTACAATGGGACAAAGGGACAACCATGTGAGCTTTATGTGAGCGATGGTTATAATAATTTCTAAATTGTTGTGTATTTTTTGTGCCTTGTCACCTTCCATCGTTATGTCCACCAGACAACATTCAAATCTAGTATGATAATGATGACTGCAGGGCATGTAACCCCTTTGCTGGGTGACAAAGAATAACTGTCTACGGTGCTCGTCTGGTCATCGGCTGCGGAATGGGATTTACGTTCGCAGCCGGTGCTGGTTCGAATCCCATGTGGGATTCTGAACCATATTTGGGGTGGGGGCATGTGTGGTCCCCCTTTATACTTGGATGGGAGCTAGTGGTCTCCCCACTTGATTGTGGAAGCTTGTTGTCGTCTTCCATTGTAAGCTTGTTAGAATTGTCTTAGGGTTTGAATGTAATATGAATTGAGATATGATGTAAAATATCCTCCAATCAAAAAAAAAAAAAAAATAACTGTCTACTATTAGAAAAAATAAATAAAATCTTTCTCAGCAATTTGACATTACTTTAACATTGTTACTCTTTCAGATCTTCTATGCACATTGTTTCCATCATTCTAGATGTTTTAATGCCATTTGTGGCATACCCAGAGGTTATTGATGAAATTTCCGTTTGGTTTATTGTTTAACCTAGGTAGGATGCTCCTGCACAGCAACTGAACCAGATTCCCACAGCAATTGAACTGGGAAAGGGTTGAAGGTCTTTGTATCAACACACATGACTAAAACCACCAGAGGATGCAATATGTATTTGTACAACCAAATCTTTACTACTTATTCATCTTTTGAAGACAAGAAGATTACTGCTCCTTCCAACATTAGATGTATATTATCTCCTTGTAATTTTGCAGTGTATATAACTGACCTCTGGTTTATACTCATTGAAGATCGACATAAATCCCAAGTGCAGATTGAATGTACTCATTGAAAAAATCAGGTACATTTGGGATTTTATTTCTAAGTAATAAATTACACCGTTCTTTTTGTCAACATATAAAAAATATTCCTATAAAGTCCAAACAGGTGAACCAATGGGGAATATTATAGAAAAAATAACTTACAATCATTAATTTGATGATCGATTCATCATTGTCATCAAATTAATGGTTATAAATTATTTTTTGGTTAATTTTAGGTTACATCCTAGGTAGATTAGTCGTTATTATATTTTTCCCTATTATGTTTAATCGTATTTTAATTTAAGGACCTTTATTATTTTTCAGCATGGCCACGGAACTTCTCTTCCTTTCTTATTTTTAATCTACCTTTAAAATTATTTGTAACCATTATGTTTTTGATTTTATCCTTTTTTATTTTCCTGCTGTTCTTTTTCAGTAAATTCATTCGACCGCGCTGCTTGATGTGGTTCAACAACTATATAACTACAACCCAATAATAGTTTACTAATAATATAAAAATAATAATAATAGCTTACTAATACAACCGGTTGCATGTTTTAAATTTTATCGGTTGGCTGGAAATATAGATGGTCGGTTCCAAATTTGGAAGCTGACGGAGGTAGTGTATTTAGGATTAAAAGGACGGGTCTCAAAACTTTAGGGGTATGGTTGAAATAAAAGTCAAATGTGATGCTATATTTAAAATTTACTTTTTTTTACTATAATTTTTGGTAAATCTAAGCTACTAATTACGTTTCTTTATGTTTATTGGATTTAGATACTAAAAATCATCCTGATTAGATATTTAGGTGAGCCACCCATTATTGCTCTAAATTTTGTTATGGCACAACATGACATTGGTATCTTAACTAAGTGAATACAAATAAAAACAACAGATTGCATGGATTTACCAAAATTATCCTGGTTTACAAAAATCAAAAGGTTCCAAAACGTGGGACCAGTTATATTAACCATAAATCTACGTACCTTTGGTTCTGCTGAAAATAAAGAGCCCTGATCTGTTGCCGTTGAAGCCAGTTGTGCGTCCGGCCCAAAAATATTTTATTTTTATTTTTTTTATTTTTTTCATGGGCAAGTAAATTTAGGTGTATTAAATTTATAAATTAAGTTTTACCATTTTTGAATGTTTTTGAGTATTTTTTTTTATTTTTAAACATAGTAGCATTTTCATAATTTTTTAGACCAAAAAATTATAGAAATGCTACTATGTTTAAAAATAAAAATAAAAATCCGTAAAAAATTCAAAAATGGTAAAACTTGATTTATAGACTTAATACACTTAGATTTACTTGCCCATGAAAAAAAATAAAAATATATGTTTTTGAGCCGGACGCATGGAGCGCCATCTCCATAAGTACGAATGAGCTGGAACCGTTTTATATTCGACGTGAACTTGGGAGGCTTAGCACCTTCCACACCGGAGGATCAGAAAGAAATTCGAAACTTCAAACTGAGATTGTCCACCTTTATAAAAGGGAATAAGGTCTGCTCAGTGGTCTATAAAGAGAAATTGTTCAGTCTATCGAAAAGTCAGATTTCTACCAAACCATAGGTTTCAAGCGTAACCCACCCCACTACCAGAAAGAGGGGGTCTATTGAAGGAGGCAGAAGAACAGAAATGAATTCATTTAGTTCTCATTCCAATACTTATTGTTCCCAAAGGCTGGGAAGGAAGACGGAGATAGCGAGACGTCCAGCTTTTTTTGAATCAAAACCGGTCTAAAGAGTCAGTTCTAAATAACCTTCCTTTATCGAGTCAATAGTAAACTAAAAACTCTTCCGAGTCAGCTTAGTAAACTATCCAGACTCAAACTCTTTAATAAACCGCCAACAAATAGCAAATTAGTAACCAACTGCTGGCAGCGCAGTTGGTTAGAGCCGTGGGCGTGCATATTTGCTGCCCAGGTTCGAATGTTCAAGCTGCCAAGTGGGAGTTTGATCTCCTTTTATGTGCTGGAGTGGGAGTTGTTGTCTCCCTTTGGGGCGGAGTGGGGAGCAGTTGTCTCCCTGATTCTTTAGTGGAGCTGTATCTCCAGATTTTTTTGGCGAAGTTGTGTATCTCCGTATTTGTAAGATTGTCTTAGAAGTACAATGTAATATGTGTTGAGATGTATGTAAATATAACCATCAAAAATAGCAAATTAGTAAACTCTAGATCCGATCAAATCTGTCATAAATAACCTTTTTCTAAACAAATAAGAAACTTGCCTTCGCAAATACACTACATTCTTGACCTACAGAAGGCCATGCGTCCGGCCACAAATGATCAGCCGACGAAAATAATTATTGTGGCATAGCCAAGTAGTTTGAAATTAGGCTGGGCGTGAGTGTAATTTATTTTGATTCTGAGTTGAACAAATGAAATTAGTGTGGGGCTCTGAAACCCGCAAGCTGTGGGCATCAACATGGGTTCTAAAGTTTCAACATCAACAATAGACAAACACCATCCACAGCGACTCGGAGACAAATGCTCCTTAACAAAATTTTAACCTCAAATCTTTATTTTTTAATTTTTATTTATATATATTTTTTTTTTATAAATCTGACATCAAATCTTTAACATGCAAGCAAGCAAGCAAGCAACGTGAACCAACTAAGGTGAAGGTGCCGTTTGGTAAAAGCAAGAAGTGGAGGGAGGTGGAGAAAGGTGAAGAGTGTATGGTCCCCGTTATTTTTCATCTCATCATTTATCACGTTAATAATCCTATTTTTTCAATTTTACCTCTATATCATAATCATTTTTCCTTTCAACTATTATAATTATTTCATTTTTACCTCCATTTTATTTTATATCAATCACAGAATTCCTAAAATATTCTATTCTTTACCTCCATTGTCCCTAATACCAAACGTCCTCTTAATACTAGAGTAAAAGAACCAAGTAAGCTAAGCACCCCTTGATTGTTTTGGGTACAAAGAAACACGAGGCTTATAGCCATTGGATTAAATCCAATGACAATTATCTTATTGTGGAGCATAAGAATCTTTCACGTGCTATGGTTACTAGGAGTATCTCTCAGCGTGGATGAATAATATATAAAATTGTATATTTCGACAATCTATTTTAATTTTTTGCGAGGCTATCTTTTGTTTCTTTTTTAGGCTTTCTAAAAAGATTTTTATCTTTTTTGTCTGCACATATAAGTCGGTTAATTAATAAAGAAAAGTAGTATCTTCATCATTAATATGTATAAAATTTATTTTATATATTATATATCTTTCTAGTCAAATTTAATGTTTAATTATGCAATGAATTCCATGCATACGTAATATAGGTGTTATAAGTTCTTTTTTCTTTTCATTTTTTAGGTGGGCCCGTATGTAACTCGTATATACTATTTTATCACTTCGATTTTTCGTATATCTTCTTTATAATTTCAAAAATTAATAATTTTTACCTTGAAAGCTATTGCTTTCTGAAATTATATATAAACAAAAATCTAAAAGGGTAAATTTTATTATATCAAAAAAAGGGTAAATTTTGTTATATAAATTAACAGGTATAATCCTGTTAGCTTAGGTTAAACACGTCGTTTTATCTTTTACTTTTTTATAAACTTGTTAATTTAAATGTTTTAATATAGAAATCAAGTTTTACTATTTTTGAAAATATATATATATAATTTTTTAAATTTTAAATATAAGTATTTTAGCTATTTCTAGTGTTTAAATATTTTAAAAGTTTAATTTAAATGTTTTAATATATAAATCAAGTTTTACTATTTTTGAAAATATGTATATAATTTTTTGAATTTTAAATATAAGTATTTCGGCTATTTCTAGTGTTTAAAAATTTTAAAAATATATACCTATGTCTAAAAATGATAAAATTTGATTTGTATATTAAAGGGTGTTTAGCAAGTAAAAAAAATTTCTAACTAAAATTTTTTCAATTTTTATAATTATCTTATTTTTTAACTATTCTTTTTACATCTTCTCATACAACTATCTTACTTTTTAATTATTTTTATATAATTGTCCACACAACTAACCTATTTATTTTAACTTTATTCTCTTTACTCCTTATCATTGTCCATATCATATCCTTTTTTACTCATTTAACAACTTTTATACTAAAAATTTTTCATCTAAAATTTTATTATTTTCCAAACACACTCTAAATATACATAAATTAGCAAGTTTATGAAAAAGCAAAAGAAAATTTTTTTAAAATAGATTTTTTGACATGAAATAAATAAATCATTATTTAACCCAAGCTAACAAGTTCATACCTTATAAATTAAATACATATAATCCTTATAAAAATGAAATATATATATATATAAGCTCAAAGAACCTGTTTGTATCGAGGCATACATATGTATTGAACGGAAATCCTTAATTAAATAAGTAGTCGAATTTCATCTACTATGTTCATAATTCATATTTTGAAAAAGTATAGAATTTTTATTGAATTACTTTCAGTAATGGGCTAATTACAGTAAATATGTTGCTATTGACATATTTAAAATATAAAAACTTAATTTTATCAAAAAAGAAACTTGTTTAACTTATCAAATATTTATATGATCAGTCACGTTTAAAATGATTTTACGACGCTATGATTGATATAAATACATGTAGAAGCCTATTCATCGACTCTTTAAGTTATTATCGTAGGTGAGGATTCTTCAACCGCAATTTGGAGTTCTGGAGAAGGAATAACGTGCACCTAAGAGAAGAGCTGAGGTTGGTCCGTTGGACACGTTGTCTACTTTGTCTTCGTCTGCTGCGTAAGCGGTCAGAGCGGACGGCGGAGCTCATTCATTTCTACACGCAATACGTTCCCGATCAAGCTTCCTCCTATCATTACCCGTCCTCGCTCTCTTCATCTTAAATTTTAGATTTTTTCTTTTTTCTTTTTTTTGAAAAAAAGAAAATTAACACTAGAATGGACCGAATTTAGACTGTATGTCCTTTTCAATCTTAAAACCTTCCATAAAATCATATATTAAACTGGCAATATTACAAGTAATTAAGCTGCCGGGGTACTAATTGCATAGTAATTTTTAAAATAATTTTATGCACCTCAACGTGGCCGCAGCTGGAAGGTTGCCCATGGACAAGAGAACTCTATATATTTCCTTTTTAAAAAAAAAAAAAAAAAAAAAAAAAATTTGCAGTCAAAATCCCAGTGCAAAATGCAAATTGCCTGTAGAAGCCTGCCTGCACAGCGTCATTTATTTTTTAATCCCGGATTGCAGTATTGCACTGGAAAGTTGTGCCATCCACAAGGTACAAGGTACAAACCATCACCCGCAGAAGGAAAGCAGGCGACGCCTTTGCCAGCCTCCGCGTGTGGTCCAAAATATTCAAATGCTTGAATGATACGGAGAAACGGAGTCAGAATGTTGATGATGTTCATTGTGAGAGAATATTAGAAGTATAAAAAATTATATTTAAAATTAAAAAGTTATTTTAAAAATGAAAATATCATTCCTTCAAGGCTTTTGAATGCTTTAGAACAGTCTTTTTAATATTTTTGGCTTTGATTTATAAAAAAAAAAAAAGTATTTTTGGACTTTGATCGTATAGAAACGACTCTAAATATGAGACCATTTTGATTTCAACCTCGTGTTATGTTTTAAAAGCATAATCCATTACTTATTTTTATTAACCGTATTTAATTAGGATAAGAAATTAACGTTGTCACAAACGTGGTTGGGCCAAACAACATTTTAAAACAATCCCAAGAATTAGTATATTTAACTTGGCTCATCCATGTGCCTATGATGACTTTTTTTTTATCCTAGGTGAGAATGGTTATGATTTAATATAACCGTGTTTTTGCGTTTCCTGATGTTTTCTCTCCTAATTGAAAAGGATTATAATCTAATGCAACATATGCATTCATGTATGGCTTTACTTTTTTAATTTGAAGCTTTTTAAGTGTCTAAACTATTGATAATATTTATCTACGTATATTTATTTATGATACTAAAAATTATATTCAAATTGTCTATATTGTATGTTTATTTCTAAATTTTAGTAACTGTATATTCATTCTAAAAAGGTATTAAGTTTTTTAGACATATAAATTTTCGATTAAATTAATTCTTATATTATAAATAAATGCCTATCGATAGAAACGATTTTTAAAATAAAAAAGCAAAGGCGTAGATGGACATGTCGGTCAATCCGCGTTGCATTAGATTATACCAAACTAAAATTATTTAATAGATATAATGGATACATTGAAACTAAAAAATAGTTAATAAATGAGTTATTTGAAATATAATCAAAAGTAGCATCCGCGGTTCCGAAATAGCCAGTTGGAAATTTCTAAAATGGCAAATATGACCACGCACTTAGAAATATTTCTAAATATGATTATGTTTGAAATTGATTTTTTAAAGTTCACAGTTATAATAAAAATTGCTAAATGGGAAAACTGGGGTTCCATAGGAAATAGCCCTTCGTATTATATAATAAAAATGATTAGCTGCAGTGATGATGATAGGCGCACGTAATCATTGTTTTTTCCAGAAGGTACGTGGCTAGAAAGAACGAAAGGAAGGGAGAGACGTAACGCGCTGCCATTCCCTTCCATCTCTCCACGCGTCTGCATCTGCAGCTGCGTCGTGCGGACAGCCCTCTTTTTGCGTTCCGGAGGTTATCCGCGTCCGCAGCTATCGGGGGTGCTCTGCAGAGCATAAAAAACCTGCTCCTCAGCGCAACCCTTCCCTACATACCATTTTCCTACTTTCCTACCCTGTGGTTCTTTCCCTTGGCATGCCGTCCCAACCCATCTTGTTGCCTTCAAACCCACGAAACGAGTAACACCACGAACCCTAGTCTGCGGTCCTCCCTCCCATATTATCAACAGCCCAAAAACACAATAGCAAACACCTTATCTTGGTACTCTTCTTCCCCATCCTTGCTGCTTTCTCTTTCTTTCTTTCTTTCTTTCTTTCTTTCTCTTCGGATATCTCCTCCGTCTTGGTACTTTCTTTTACCGATCGTTGTCGCTTTTTCTTTTTTCTTTTTGTTTCCCACTACCCACCCACTTACATACCTACCTTAAATTTGTTTCGATGAAAATTTTATATTTGTTGCTTTTTTTGGGGGATATCTTAGCACCCGACTTTGCTGCCACCTCCACCCAGCTAATAAGGAGATGTTAACTTTTTGGTTCCCTGGATCCATCCCCCAAGCAGGAAAGATCATGTGGAAGTTCACGTTCTACCAAATTCAATAATGGTGTGTTTCGATTTTCCTGAAACACGTTTGATGTCAACGCGCTTGATGGTTCGCTTTGGTTGTGGCCAAACCCAATCCTACCCTATTCGTAAAATCAGACCACGACTAAGATGCACCATGATCTCATTCAAAGAAAAAGAAGAAGAAGATGATGCACCACGATCTTAGATTTGATTGGTTGCTCCAACTTGTGGGGATGTGCCACTTCTACTTCAACCATTTACGGTCTTTGGGCACGCGAGGTTGAAAATAATACACCTGGGTTGTGCTCATCAAATGACGGAACTCATGATATTTGAATCAATCAGAGTCCCACATGGAGCTGTTGTTGTCGCTGCGATTGGCCCCCCTGAATTTTTTAAATTAATCTCCCCTTAAAATTTTGAAAAAAATTTAAAATATAATATGTTTGAGAAGCGATAAATCTTTTTAATGGGATATGGTAAGGGTAATAATGAAAAGAAAAGAAAAGAAAATTAAAATAGGTTGGTTAGTTGTATGAGTAGTCATATGAAAATGATTGAAAAGTAGGATAATTGTACAAGAAGATGTGAAAAAATAATTAAAAAGTAATACATTCGAAATGAATGAAAAATTTTAGTTTAAAAAGTTTTATTGTTTGCCAAATACTTCCATAATCTATTTTTATATGGTTGCCCTACCTTTTGCACGCTTTGCTGATCAGCTTGATGGTGTGACTTATTTCTTTTAATGCTAAAGCTGTCTTGTGCAATCTGAACATCATTTAGAAAGATAGTAGAGCACGGCTATGTGCGCTCCTCGCACGGATTCTTGATTGGAAGACGTTTCCACCCTACTATTGTTAGCTGTGCTGATTTTTGCACCAGTGCTAGTCATTGCATGTCTATCAAAGTTTGATGATTTGTTTTCCTTACTTGGTTACCCGTTGTTTGTAGCAACTTAACACCCCATGTTATTGCAAACTAGAATTATGATTATTGAGTTAGCCTATATGTTTGTTGCGTGTCATAACATCTATTGTTGTTGTATGTATATTTTGCTGGAATTGATCTCCAAGTTTGCAGTGGCTTACAAACATGGATCCATTTTCTCTCTAAAATTGTGGTTTTGAGACACTATGATGGCTTTTGCTAGTGTGACAATTGAATGGATGATTCCAACTGTCAAAATATATAGCTTAATATGGAATAATGTTTAGCAAGGATGAACTATGAAAATCATTCTCAGCTGCAATTACTAAGCTTTCTATGTACTTTACTGTCTACAATGAAGAGACTTGAGTTCATGCCACCATTGTGCCATGTGGGTGGATGGAGTGGCATATACAGATGTGTCCAAGTTTTTTCTTCGATGGTGATCTGATTCATCAATGGTCTTCAAGAGATTTTCCGCAGAACCCAGAGATTCTCAACAAAACCTCTTCCTCTCTAACTGAAGGAAAAAAATAAATAAAAAAATTGTAGCTTAGCAGCTAGCCTTCAATTACCGTGGCATGTTGTTAGTCTTTTATCTATTTGTTTCTTTAGTTGTTTTTAAAATGTAGCAATATCTAATGATTAGATTCTACGTTAGATAACAAAGTCCAGTCAAACACTTCCAACTTCCAAGAATAATTAATGGGTTCTTGAAAGTATTGTTACACACTATCACAGTGTATTGGAGAATTTGTATGTTTGGATCAGTGGTAATATCTATTGATGAATGGGAAACCTAAACCTGCTCAAAGTGTGGATTTTTGCCTACTATTTTCCCTATATTTTTTTTCCCTCTTTACGAAACACACCCCACAGATTATCCTCTTTGCGTTATTTTTTTCATTTTTAAGACCTTCTTTCGTTACATTGCAGTTGCATAATTCATGAGTGATTTCTAATCATCTACTCTAAAAATTTCTTGTCACTCAACTGCTTAGTCCATCCAATTTCAGCATACAATGTTTGAGAACTTTATTTCGTTGCCTCTAGCAATATTTCATGAATTTTTTTTAACTACTGTATCCATTTTTAAATTTCTACACTTCTGAATAATCTGTGATCTGCAGGTAAATCATTGTGGCCTGTGACCTCCACTGTCCTAGGTAAAATGGCCGATGGACGTGAAACTGACAGGAACATTGAGATGTGGAAGATCAAGAAATTGATCAAGGCTCTTGAGGCTGCAAGGGGAAATGGCACCAGCATGATCTCTTTGATCATGCCACCTCGTGACCAGATCTCTCGAGTGACTAAGATGCTGGGTGATGAGTTTGGTACTGCTTCAAACATCAAGAGCAGGGTTAATAGACAATCCGTGTTGGGAGCCATCACCTCTGCTCAGCAGAGACTCAAACTTTATAACAGGGTTCCTCAAAATGGGTTGGTATTGTATACTGGGACCATCGTTACAGAGGATGGGAAAGAAAAAAAGGTAACAATTGATTTTGAGCCATTTAGGGCCATAAATGCATCACTGTACCTTTGTGACAATAAATTTCACACTGAGGCTCTGAATGAACTGTTGGAATCTGATGATAAATTTGGGTTCATAGTGATGGATGGCAATGGTACTCTCTTCGGTACATTAAGTGGGAACACCCGGGAGGTGCTCCATAAATTTTCTGTTGATCTTCCAAAGAAACATGGGAGAGGAGGGCAATCTGCTCTTCGGTTTGCTCGTCTGAGGATGGAGAAGCGTCACAACTATGTCAGGAAGACAGCCGAGCTTGCCACACAGTTCTTTATCAATCCTTCTACAAGCCAGCCCAATGTTTCTGGACTAATTTTGGCTGGTTCTGCTGATTTCAAGACAGAGTTGAGTCAGTCTGATATGTTTGATCCACGTCTTCAAGCTAAGATATTGAATGTGGCTGATGTTTCTTATGGAGGAGAGAATGGATTTAATCAGGCCATTGAACTTTCTTCGGAGATTTTAGCAAATGTGAAATTCATCCAGGAGAAAAAGTTGATTGGCAAGTATTTTGAAGAAATAAGCCAAGATACTGGGAAATACGTGTTTGGGGCGGATGACACACTGAATGCTCTGGAAATGGGCGCAGTTGATACTCTGATAGTGTGGGAGAATTTGGACATAAACAGATATGTGTTGAAGAATCATGCAACTGGGGAGACTGTTATAAAGCACCTGAATAAGGATCAAGAAACTGAGCAGAACAGTTTCCATGGTAAGTCTGGTGAGTTAGAAGTTCAGGAGAAAATCTCTCTTCTGGAGTGGTTTGCAAATGAGTATAGGCGTTTTGGTTGTACCCTTGAGTTTGTTACCAACAAGTCTCAAGAGGGTTCTCAGTTCTGTAGAGGGTTTGGTGGCATTGGTGGTATCCTTCGTTATCAGATTGATCTGAGGACATTTGATGAGCTTTCTGATGAGGGAGAAGTGTATGACAACTCCGATTAGCAATCAATCAATTATGAGCTCAGTCGGCGGACAGAATCATTCGCCGGCTTTTGCAGCTCCATGGCAGAGCTGGCCCCTAGTCTGGACACCAATGAACAAGCTACAAGAAAATTAATCCAGGTATTCTGCTTTCCTGCCTTTTTCTTTTTAAGTGCTCTTGTATGTTACTAATTTTGTTTAGTCGGCGGCGGTGACGGCGGCGACGGCGGCAGTGGCATGGATGGATATAAATTAAGCAATTTGAGAGAGCTGACTCAAAAATTTATTCCCATGCAAGGCTTTAGATTTATCTATTTCATGTACAACTGGTTTTTTATGGTTGTCCTTTCTAGATTTATCTATTTCATGTACAACCGGTTTTTTATGGTTGTCCTTTCTCATTTACTTTTGTTTTTGAAATCAGTGGTTGAGACGAAGCCATTTTTGGCTGGGAGGGGGTTGCAATACGAAGAAGAACAGAAAATCCCATGCAATGCAGGTTACTACGAAGATATATTTTCGGCATGATCAATGTGATCGGAAGATCAGCATGGTAGAACTACTTGCATGAGCAGTGAAACTTAGAAATGCGGCTGTCCTCATTGCTGCTGGGGAATAGATTATGATGAATCTTGCACCGGTATTGCAGAACGTGTTTTGGATGCATATGGTATGATGTGAAATGATGGGTACATTGGTTTTTTGTGCTACAGCCATATATGATTACGTTGGTAGGTTAATCTTCTGTGACTAGCAGTTTAAAGACGGGGTATACTGGTCTCGTCTGATGTGCCACAGTAATTTAAGACCATCTTGTTGGTGATTGTTATCTTTAATTTCTTCTTCCTTCTCATCGTTTTGTAGTTTCTTTTATCGGGTGTTATAATGGATGAAATATTGCTTAGATCGTGATAAAAGATGAAAACCCATTATTGCCAGTTGCAAGCTTATTTTCAATTATTACCCTTCTTCAGTCTCATTAATTTCTTTGTTTTTCTTTTCTTCTCTTTTCTTTTCGATCCTTTTTTTTTATTTTCGTCATCCGCTTTTTTCATTTGTTACTAAAAAGCACAAGCCCTTGCTTAGATAGATGGGGTAAAAACTATATCAAGTAAAGCTTCTTTTCTATTTTGTTTAACAATACATTTAATATTTGGCTTTCACGTCTATGAAAAGAATTATTTTTCATAGTTTTTGTAAAAAATTAAACTCTTATTTTCATGTCCAATCATATATTTTTTTGAAGTGTCATGATGCTTATTTTTATTTTGTTCTTTTTCTTTGTTATTTGGTAGAAGATACATTAATATTTTTTTCGCAGTCCAATACCATATGAGCTAAATTCGACATCTGATGGTGGCTGCAGTTTATGCATGAGCAATCTTCCTTAGGATTGAAAAATGCATGCGTCCTTCGGCACGCACGCACATGCATTTGGCAAAGCAAATATTCCAAAAGTAAAACCTACTCTTAGCAGCAAGATAAAAAGAGGAAGGAATAACAGGAAGAAGTGGTATGTACACAGCAAGATGCGGAGTTGCATGGAATTGAGTCTTTTAAATTTTAAAAGGTTATATTATCTCTATTGAAAGTTTAAATTTTATTTAAGGGTGAATTTTTTATATATCTATGAATTTTATCCTTAATTACATTTATGCCCATGAATTTTCAAAATTTTCTTTTGTATCCATAAATTTCCATTCTAATTTCACTTTTAAGGATCCGTTAAAGATATCGTTAACTCTTTGGGAAATGATGAATGTACTTATCCCTAACTATGATTTTATAACTAAAAATTTATATTATAATAAATTTTTAATAATGCTACAACTATAAATTATATATTATTTGAATATGAATTTTTAACTTTAAGTAAAACAATTTTAAATTAAATTAAAGATTCAGTGTATTGGTTATTTTATAAGGGAGTTGACGGCTCATTCAACGGATCCCTAATAAATATAAATGAAATTATGATGAAAATTCGTAAATATAAGAGAATTTTTTTAAAATTCATGGATATAAATGAAATTAAAAGTAAAATTTATAAGTATATATAAAATCTACAATACGTTAACTTAAACAGCCAAGAACTCTTGTGCATCCGCCTCCAACAAGTGAAATATTTCCATTTATGAACGCCGGTGTGTTAGCGCTTTACCTCACCAGAACTTCCAATCAACAAATATGGTGCCATAGTTATCTTTATTTAATGGAATTCTTTTAGAGTTAAGTCGTATTGGGGAATGTCACAATTTTTTAAAAAATAATAATAATATAAAACAAGTGTAAAGAAAGAGAGAAAATGACTTAATGTGTGATAGAGACAATAATCAAACTTATTCCATATATTTTCATGTGGGTTGTACTCACGGTGTGTGCAACTAATGTTGAGCACACGGGTGCACAATCGCGCACGCACGGTTTATGCTAGACTAAGTCCAGTTGAGGACTTGAGGAGTCTTACCTAACACCTTCTCAAGTCCTACCCAACACCTTAAAGAGGAGATGTCCCGCTTAATAGCACTTTCAAGGAGAGTGGGAGAATACCTTACCCCTTAAGACTTTTCTTAGGGATGTATGTATTGTTGCTTGTTTTGAAAAGGAACATATGGCAAGACATGTCACCATGCACTGTATTCTAAAACTATAGAAATCCCATTAATCCGTTGGGAAGCAATTCAATACAACGGGTTGCGTTTTTATATTGTGTATATTCGTTCTCAAATTTTAGCAAAATTCTTTGATTAAATATTTGTAAATATTTAATCTTCTACTCATAAGCATGATTTAAAATTTTAAAAAAGTTCAAAATAAAAAAATAAAGAGGCATCAGACGTCTCCCCTAACCCGCACTGGGTGAATGATTGTAAAGCCAGACATTTTTCCTTAATACAAGCTTTGAATTTTTCCCTTAGCTAATTATTCCATTTTGTTGTTACCTTTTGCAGCTAGTTAAGGACCTTGGGCCAATCAATCAATACATGCTAGTCCAGTGCTCTAGGATGGCAGCTTTCACGCATGATGAAGCGAGCAAACTTTGCATTTGGATGTGATTTCAGAACTCGACACAATTTCAGAACTGGATTAGCATAGACTCAATCTACAATGTAGATTTGTCTAGTTACGTTAATCTGCACTGCAGATGAGCCATGATCCTTAGTGATGATAATCCACAGCTTAGCTATATACACTACAGAAATACACATTGAAACAAAAAAGGGTATGCAGTCTTTACTGCAACCACAGCACATCCAAAGAATAATAAAAGGGAATAGTACCTTCGTCTCTACGTGGGGTGAATAGGCAATGAAGATGCGTCCTACAAAGGTACTTTTGCATCCATTGGTGGCTTAGCCATGCGAATCAATGATGAAGGTTTTGCAAGTCTTCCACCTTCCCCCCAATTCAATTGATGTGGAGAACTACCCCAGTTACTGTACAGGAGCATCCCACTTTGTGTTAGACATTCAACCAATTGGAAATTTCATCTCTCCTCTCAACCTACTATAGTGCACAATTCAAGACTTCAACGATTCCATTTCAATTGCTGGGGAGATCTGGTCCAGTTACTGTACAAGAGCCTCCCACCTGCATTAAACAAAAAACCAAATGGAAAGTTCATAACATACTATGTCATTTTTAATGATAGAGAGAGATTAACAAATGGTAGATCAACAGTCAATAACGATTGCAATGAAACTAACAAAAAAATTGTTCTGAACAAACCAAATATTGTCTCAACTATGCTCAGATGATGCATGCAGCAAGCTGATGTGAGGCATTCTATTGCAACAAATTTGCAATGCCCAGCGAATCCCATATCCACAATACAGAAACGCATTTTTTTGCATTTGCTTTGTTTGGGATAATCATTCTAATGCCAAGTATCTAAATTTGCAATTCCCAATAAATATTCATGTTATGCCTACTGAACTGTTGGATTTAATTGATGGGGGGCAATCATTCCAAAACTGTACATGGGCTGGTTAAGCTTAGAAACCAGGTTTGAATACTGATATTGTAGTGACACATCTACTATAACAAAGAAAATAGTATACAATTTTGCATTGCAATGAAAGGCTGGATCCAACTGACTGCATTTATTTCTTCACATGCTATAGAAAAACAAAAGAAAGGTGCACAATTTCAATGAATTACTTCACAGTGAATTAAGAAATCACATGTCAGAAGAACCATAATTCTGTGACTCATCAGTAAATCAACCTTGATTCTGTACCAACCAATAACAGGACCATCAACATGATTAAAGCTCAGATGCCTGAAGATCAAGCACAAGATAGTACTCTTTCTAGTACATGTTAGTAGATGGAAAGAAACAGATGCGTCTTAATCACCAGCCCATCCGTTCAATGGTGAATCACAGTAACCATCCCTTGTACCACAACCAAAGTCATTCACGTTACTACTGAAATTAGGATTTTTGCAAATCATGTTAGTTCAATCATCACACATACCATGTAATTAAAGCAGCAAATCGCCACTTGCAAAATCAGAGATCGTCCACTTAGTGGCTGGATCCTGCATAATTTTTGAGGCATTGCATTTTCATTAGGGAGAAATTAAGAGTGTGTTTGGTCCAAACACACTCCATAACAAACCTATTTTTAATTATTTTTTCACATTTTCCTATACAAACTACCCTATTTTTCAATCATTTCCACATAACTACTCATACAACCTATCTATTTTAACTTTATTCTCTTTACACTTCATCATTACCCCTATCATATCACATCATTTTCTATCAATTTGACAACTTTTACTTCAAAAAGTTTTACCCTCAACCAAACACACCTAAGTTAAATTGATCTTCGCTAGTGATTGCTCAGAGTGATTCGTAGACACATTTGATAAATATTCATATGACATAAGTATTCAGAGTCTGAAATAAAATCGCATGATTTTAAAAGAAACTCACATTGAGAGTTGACAAACACATAATGGTATAAGTCATTTGCACATACATTTCCTAATGTCTAAAAAACTGTGTTTGCATGATACAATATAGAATGGCAGGATATCACATAACAAAACAGGATAGCACCCACCTGGTAAACTTCTACTCCAGCAAGCAGTGGTTAAACAACCTGATTGGCTACAAGTGACTAGAAAACTACACATTTAAGCCTCCTCGGGTATTTCAATGAGCACATGATCATAGGGTTGTCCCCTTTGGTGACTTTCAAGTAAACTCATTTTGAGAGTTAACCAACACATAATGATAAAAGTCATTTGCACATACATTTCATAATGTCTAAAAAGCTGTGTCTGCATGATACAATATGGAATCGCGGGATATCACATAACAAAACAAGGATAGTACCCACCTGGTAAACTTCTACTTCGGCATGCAGTGGTTAAACAACCTGCTTGGCTACAACAAGTGACTTGAACACTACACATTTAAGCCAACACATTATTAGAAGCATGCCAGTGAAAAGGGTCACATAAAAGTGGCTGATAGAGCACAGTTATAAATGACTGGATAAAGAAAAACGTTTTCTAGGATCCAACAAAGTTACTATGCACGTCCATTCACCAAATGGTACTTTTGAGAGGAAAAACTGCTAAGAGAATAAAGGTGCATACATGTTCTCAGACTTCAGTAATTAATTAATTATGACAGCATACTTTTTTGTAATTGTGTTTGAGCATTTTCTTTATCATTTCTAAAACTTTGCGTGCTTTTTCTGTGATGTGGATAATGATAAATTTTCAGATATTTGACAGAAGTCCATATGCTAAGTAGTTTGCACAACCCACACTCATATCACGAATGGAAAATGAGCTCCTAGTCACAAAAGGACTGCTGCCAACAAGTCTTGCATTCCTTCGAGACAGAACATCAAGCTTGGTCTGACATGCACCCAAGGACCCAAGAAAGGGCGTAAGCAAAATGAACTATAAAGTAAATATTATGATTTCATGAGTTTGAGCATTAGCAATGACGGGGCAAAGAACAGAAAGAGAGAGAGAGAGAAGGGCTAAACATATCAATTTTGGATCTGAATAAAAAGGGAAAGGTTAAAAATCAGAAGAATGACCTTGGCTTGACAGATCTTTGTTATTGCCTCAACATGCAGACCCTGTAGTTCCTCCAGAGCAGCATTGTCTAGACCATCCAAATTTTCACCCTAAAGGAAAGTGCTCACAGGTTTAGTAAAAGTATGTTATTCAGCATCCTACAACACTATTTTGCCATGATTCATGCATGATCCACAGCTGATCTGTCGATTGCAGGCAGTATCAAAATCTAAACTTGATTATACCAAGACTATACGATTCGAAAACTGCAAGAGAATGTCATCAGAAATTCATAATACATACCAAGGTGTTGGGATTTTTCAATTCTACCAGAACATTTAGGACTTCCAACCCGATGCAAATCACTACTATGGGGTTTTCAACAATTGAATTCTTTTCATAAACACCAAACCAACATGGACTAAACATAAGCACCACAGCAGCTGTGGAATAGCATCACTAGTCAACACTAGAATGACATACAGCACAAAGCATAACTAAATCCGTCTAGAAGCACAAACCAAAGCAATGCCGAGAAAATAACAGTAATACCAATACCTTTAACTTAGAGATGATATGTTCCAGTTCTTTGCACCTTCTTCGTTCTCTTTCATAACTTGCCTTTACCTCTTCCAATGTACTCATATTATCCATGACAGAAGGCCCCAAACTAAACTCCCCTACCTTCAGCATTCTAGCCATGTTACCATTGGATGGAAAAAAGCCATTGTGTGTTGTACTCAATTGGCATGCATCAGTATCATGTACCCCATCAAATGAGAATTCCCCAGAAGCAGTTCCAGCCTTCCTCATTTTCGCAACCAGCACCCACATGTTTGCAAGCTCATTTTCTAAATCTTGTTCATGTAGCTTTGCTTCCTCAATTTGCTTTTGTAATTCTGCTTCCCTTTGCTCCTTCTCAGATAACTCAGCCTTCAAAGATGCTTCTTTATCACCTCTTGAAATAAGTTCTTTTTGAAGTTGCTCAATTAAAACAGCATCATCTGATTTTCTCGTGTAAGCATCAGGTCGTGAATTATTGGCTTCATCATGCTTCCCGTCCAATAAGGAGTGCCTATGCAAGGAATTATTTCTGCCAATAACTGATTCTTTTTTAGCCAAATCACTAGTCAATTTTGCATTTTGATAAGATAGTTTTGTCACTTCTTCAGCCAAATTCCTAAGCTCAACTGCTGCAGCTGCAGCTAACTCCTTGGCATATGATGCTTCCTCCGCCAGCTTCTGGCTGTGAATTTCAAGCCCATCCTTTTCTTCAATTAGTCTCACCTTCTCTTGTTTCAAATTCTCTATTTCAGCAGCCTAAATTCACGTGAATGTAACCATACAAGTATTTCATCAGCATGCAACTGAAGATGTCCACAATAAAAAGAAAAAGGAAATACTTGAGACAAGGCAGTATAAAACCTGCATGAGAACTTGAGAATTCAAAGATGCTTCATTATTGGAACCTTTCAAATTCTCCTGTGAAAAACTGCCAGGCAAGCTCACAACACTACTTTGTGTATTTCCATCGACATAGTTGTCCTCTGATGAACCAAACCCCTCTGTGCACCCACCATTTTCTCTAAATCCTTCTGAAAAACAATTTTTGATCATAGAAACATCATTCTCTGTCATTTTCTTTGGATGGCTAGAGCTTTTCTCTGACAGAGAACTGAGCTGCTGCCTTAGCAGAAGAATTGTTTCCTGCATTTCATCGTTCTCGGATGTCTGACAGGATATGAAAAATATTATAAGTACATATACATATTATTGATGCATGGATGGCAGAGTTTAACATGTGTACTACGAATTTTCACCTTCATCTGAAGCTGCTCTTGAAGAATCCTATTATCTGCTGATTTTATCTTCGCAAATGACAAAGTCACTCAGCACAGTGAGAAATAAAATAATAGGTCATAGCATAAGAAAAATTGATAAACAAACCTCAAGTTCGAAAGTTATCTCATTCAATTGAGAGGTGAGCTTTGAAAGCGTCTACAAGAAAAATAAACAAAAAACCTGTTAGAAAGTTGTCTATAACAGCAATAGGAATTGCAGACTATAGCAGAACACAAGAATAAGACAATTCTTAAATAACAATTTAAAAAAACTGTTGGGATTTTTGCAAAAATGCTTACAAAATTTGATCAACATTGCATCTGTGTCCTTAAGTTAGCCGAGGTTGTAAATATGCCCACAAGGTTTGCATGACATTGCAAGTGTTCCTCCCATTAGGATTAGAATTTTCTATAAAATGACAATAATGCCCTTTAAAATCAAGTGATACACTTGTAATTTTTGAAAATACTATAAGCATATTTACAAAAAAATTTAAAATAATAATATATGTAAAAATGAAATAGCAAGTGTCTAATATTTGAAAAAAATTGCAAGTTTATCACTTGGATCAAAGGGCATTATAGTCATTTTACAGAAAAATCTAATGGCGTCCTAACGAAAAAGACACACTTATAATTTCATACAAATCTTGTGAGCATATTTGCAATTTCGGCAATCTTAATTATACGGATGCAATCTTGGTCAAAATTTATAGGCATCTTTGCCAAAATCCCAAAAACATTTATCCATTCTCTTTTTGTCATATCGTTCAAAAGGCAAGTTCCAAAAAGAGGGAAAAAACTATTTAAAACGATATCATGCACTCTCAGACAGAAGCGCTAATCGAGTTGCCAGGAACTGAAGCAATAACTGAAAAGAAACAATAAAATACAAAATTATTATTTTATCCAGTTAATTCTAATTTTGAAATTATCTTCCTAGACTATTCTTTCTGATGAGAAGTGCAGAGTTCTATTTTTCCTCTAGCAAGCATTTGAATCAGAGAAAACCAGTCAATTTGTCTTGCGCAAGGTGCAACATTCAGTTGAAAGTTGAAATTCTTGAAACTAATCTATTTAGCTGAGAATATCAGTTACCTGGGACATTTCAATGCTATTTGATGTATTTGGAGTAACTTCAATTGACCCAATCATCCTCTGCTCAAGAAGACACATTTGAAGTTTCTTTTCACTGATTTCATATTTCAGTTTCTGCATATTTTCCTATTTGACAAAAAAAAATGGTCAAGTTACAAAGGAAGGGGGAGAAGCAGACGAGACAATGTTCAGTTCACATTATTTACGTGCCTGAATATCGGTATCTCCAGGATTGCTGGCTGCTTGTTCTGATAATCTCTTTAAAGAACTTGTGCATAGGGCCACCTCTCCAGCTAACATCTTCACCTGCTCACGGAGTAGATCCATTTGATCTGTAATAGTGGTTCCAGTCTGCAAAAACAGCCATCCCAATAAACAAGGGATCATATTACATCAGAAAAAGACTGATTGAATTGTCAAATGTATTGATTCAAAATAAGGAAGGTAAGACTAACATCCCCATAATGATGCAAGTAAACGTTTCCAAAAACACAGCCCGTATTTATGCAGTTCAAGAATCAATTAATTAATTCAAAACCATGAGGTCGAGCTCAACATTTTAAAGAAAAGAGATGTTATATTATTATTTACTGTAAGAAATGATATTGCATCATAGTGTCAGCAGTAAGCACGTAGTCACTTTCACAAACCAAAATATGTGTGTGTGTGTGTGCGTGAGAGAGAGAGAGAGAGAGAGAAGCAGCAGCAGCAAAACACAACGACGAGAAATTCGCTCTTCAGCAGGAGTCTAAATTTACTCACGGACATAGGACAAGGTACATGTATCAAGAATTCCAAAGTTCTAATCCAGTAGTAAATTTAGGGCAGTTTTGCTGGCTTCAAACTAACATATAATGTTCTTCTTCTTCTTCTTCTTTTTTTAAGGTAAAGCATATGATGTTCTTTAACCTACAGCTAAGATGCACTAATGTTTCATGTCAGAACATTCTCTGAGAATCAAATCGACAGATCCACAGAAAGAAAATTGGTTCCTGTCTCTACAAAGAAGCCATAAATGGAACTTGATACAGATGCTTTTGTCACATGTTTCATGGCAGTGTTCTGCGTAAAATACAATCACACCATAGACCAAACAAGTGACCATGAATAACATGCACTAGCCAAGCAGTTATTCAGTGGAACACGCATGCTTCATCGTCCTGCTTATGCAATTTTCTACTACCTCAAAAAGGACAAGTTAGTGGGACACCAAAAGAATTCAAGTGAGGACAAATTTCATGCATTTCAGTTTATATAAGTGCATACATGAGCTAGATCTATAAACAAATCAGATGGGTTATAATGTGCAAATTTACTAGAACCTGAAAATACGATCCATCTACCAGGTTCATGCAATGGCCTACATGAGCAGATGGACATACGTCAAAGAATGAATTCCACTGCCACAAGGTACCCTCGTGTAGACTAACCGGTTATTCCAGATATATCTAGTTCATGAATATGCAGGCTCCCTGTGTGGATAGCAATTTTACATCAGCAGTATGTTCGCAATAAGGAATAAATAAAGTACTTTTGCTTATGCAATCGTGCATGAAACCTGTTCTTAAGATGTAAACGTCCAAGACGCTATGTGCCTTACACTGCTTATTTTAGGTTGCAGCACCCATACCATGACACATGTTGTTGAGAACTGAGATTCAAACAAACCATTAGGCAAGTATTCCAACCACCATACCATGGCACCAAAAAAGAATAAGAACAAAAAGCAGAAGCAAAGAAAATGCAACCATAAAAGACTCATTCAAAAACAAATGCCTTGAATCTCTCTCGCTGCTCAAAATTCCACTTCCATACTGATGCTCTTCATCTATGACAAGCATCCACACATTTGCACCATGTTAAGCAGGAAGAACTATGAAATATGTGGAATTACAATACTTCATCCATCATATATTCATCAATGGACAATGGTGGATAAAAGAAGAGCTTTATTTTTTTCTTCTGACATGAAATGATCATTTTGACTTCTGCGATTACTACAGATACTGATGTATAACTACTGTACAAAATGTGCAACAATAATCAAGCAAAACTTCTCACCGGTGGCAAGCGGCGTCCTTTGACTGTTGCGCTAAACAAGTCACCTGCTTGTGTTCTTTCTGGGAAGGAGTCGACTGAACAAGAATCATCGCCTCTTCTACTCACAGATTTTCTTCGTCCATCCTTCATGTCTGAAATTTTTGATTGAGATAACTGTGAAGTGGATGCTGGTGACCCACTTGCAGAGCTCTCAGAATCCACAAAATTTGAGTGTCCGAGAACATGATCAGGTTTCTGAAAGAGAAGGCATTGAAACTTTAGTACAGGTTTCTGCCATCAGAAAAGGACGGGGAAGAGATGGCAAAACGACATCTTGTGAAAGAGACTGTTATCTACAATATTATACTAAGACTTCTTCAACTAATGCAGAATGATGCAAAGGTGATGATGCTGTGGACCACAGAAGGATAGTAATGACCAAACCACACTGCACTCTCCAGAATATTTGCAAAATATGCCATATAACTTTGCATGGTCTCAAATTAGCCACTGTCTAATTTTCAACAATAATAGACCATGTCAACTGCTGATGTTTAACAGGGAATCAAAGACTAACAGTCAAGGTTTAAATATTTGAGACTCAAAAAATTTAATTAGTAAAAATTCTTTACAAATTAGACCCTCTTAAATTTTCTATCCATGCATTTTAAACCACAACAATCACTCATCATCAAATATATAAGTTAGAGTGGTTCAGTCTAATTTGTAAATATACAAAATATGAGGGCCAATTTGCGGTTACAAAAGATCAATACGATCTATTTCAGAAAGCCCAACATTTTCAGGAAGCCAAATAAATTTGACTCTGCTTGTAAAAGTTATTTATTCACAAAAGAGTTTCAATTTCAGCCAAAGAGAGGAGTAGGTCACAAGATTTTCTTTGAGAACCTCCTCTATTAATCACCTCATTACCCTAGCATAGTGCTGTCTTGGGCCAAATGAATAACCATGTTAATCACCACAGAATTCAATGAAACATGTTTCTTTAGATTATTTTATAGTTTAAACAACAGCTCAGAAAAGCCCTTAATGTCTTAATATCAATAAAGTGATAGACATGGTGACGCATAACCATGCCGAATGCCTTCATATGACCAACATATAATATTGTCAGGAAGTTACAGGAGGAAAGAGGGCAGGTTTCATTATCTAACCAAATAAAGTAATAGCACCATGACCTTCTATTAGCAAGCAATTAGTGGAGTAGGAAATTACACTCACCCGCAACTTAAACCAGCCAAGCATTCCACGTCTTCTATTCTTTTTGTATTCTTTAATTGCATCATCTAAGTTTGAAGAATCACATCTTCCTTCTGAAAATTCTGAATCAAGGCTACCAGCATCATCATCAATCACGCATTCACGCCTCCTATCAGGCAAATATGCTAGCTGTATCAAAAAGCAATGGTTGAGCATCAAACGAAGCTCCATGAGCATGAATCATAGATTTTTCAAGGAATTAACTGTCGCAAAAAGGAAAAAACTCATAAGTAAACTCTCAAGAATAGTAAACCAAGATTTATGTTTAAAAAAATCAGAATTCAACCAAACTCGTACTGAAAACTGGAAAGGGAATAAAAACCAGAGACCTCGTCTTCACCAAAAGAGTGCCTTCGTCTATGGCTAGATTTTTCTGGCATACTTGATGCCATTGAATTCTTGGAGGACACCAAGATCAGTTTAGTCAACCGTTGGATTCTTCCCATCAAGGCTGCTTTTTCTTGTTCCTCTTCTTCTAGTCTTGATTGCAATTTGACTTGGCCAGCTTCCAGCTTAATTGCAAAGGATAACAAATAAATTAGCAATACGAAATAAAAACAAGCAAGGCCCAGGAAAATTTCCAATTAGAAAATAATGAGTTCGTTGCAGTAAAGAATGAAAGATTTATGTTTTCCAATATCATTAATTATTGCATTCATAATAGTAATGGTGGTAACTCATAAAGGACTATGCCCTTTATCTTTCCACCCATGCAAACTAAGTATAGTTCCTTTCTTCTCAATGGCAATAGTAAATCCAGAAATACAACAACTTTTCTCACAAATGAATTAAAATTTATTTCTTTCTAACGACAAGAATCAGCATTTTTAAAGCAATTTTGAGCTAGTGACAAAATCGAAATATAGAGGACATAAAACAATTGTAAAATGAGATTGCAAGAGTTAAAAATGAAGCTAGTCAGACTATTGATGGCATATTAGATAATCTGATCTCCACAGAAACCTATGTATGAAATGGTTTATAAGACAAATGAACTATTATTATCAAACTACCTAGCCCACACTCTATTCAAGAATGAGCTCTGAATATTTGAGTACCTCAAACCAAGAAAACTAAAGCGTTTGATAGGGATTCACATCATACTCCGAAAGTTAATCATTTGGAAGGCATCTTGTAGATCCAGCAATGAAGGGACTAAAAAAATCAAGGATTTCCATGATTCTCGCAGTACATCCAATTGAGATACAAAGAAATTCAGCCTCAGATAAAACAGACGGCAACCAAAAGATCATCGGTAACCCAGCAAAAAAAGTGAACAATGTGAAATAAATTATTAATGCATCCATGATAAATTGCAATTTGGGAATGCCTTGGCTACAAGGTACAGTCAAAACTTGTCAATCAAAGAATCACCTAGTCTATTCACATGCTAGAAGCTAGTAAATCAAAAGTCATACACAATGACACAAAAGCAACAACAATAATGCACATGAAATCATATAACAACAGTAAAGCATGCCATGCAATACAGGTCATACAGCTTTGGGAACACCTTGTTTGCAACAAGAAATCACAGCTTGCATTGCATCCTTGATCTTCACATAACAGATTTGAAGTGTCATCAAGCTTTTGATACAAAATGGGTCATAACAAGTTAAACAGCCTAGGTTACAAGAACACCTCCAAAAGTTGATAATAAAAAATTGACAAATCTTTTTTGAACATTGAAGTCCTAAGAGAGAGAGAGAGAGTCTCCATGAATCTGCTCCACAAATAAAACAAGGCAGTAATAATACATGGTCACATTATATTCAAGTTACAGTAAATGAACTTGTAAGATAAAATGTAAGTGCTGACCAACAAAGGACATTTATGTTTAAAGCAATTGAAGAAATTTGTGAGTAAACTCTAATATAGCTATCAACAGCTGGGGAAAAACCTGCAGTTTCAAATTAACAAGATCATCTTGGCTGGATGCAGTCGTATATGATTTCTCAATCATCCCACGCTTTAACTGTTGAAGTTCATGTTTTAAGCTCGAAATCTCTCGCTGATACTTTTTGATAAGAGACTTCTCGTCCATAATCTAAATTACAGGAAGCAGAGAAAAGATTTAACAAACGAAATTAAAAGCAAGCTGCATTCAATGCAGTTTCTAATTTTTACCTTATTTTGAGAAGCCGTAATTTCTACATGCTTGCTTCGATGTGCAAACTTCAATGTATTATGCGTCTCTTCACTATTGCTAGAAGCAGGGGTAACCGTGCAAATAAGCTACAAATATTGAGATTATAGAAAATAGGACTCAGCCTAACTTTCGATGATATTTCAATTGAGTTATGCATAAGCATGAGCAATTGACAAAACTGAAATTTAGTAAACAGCCAAAAGAACAAACTAAAGGAACCTACAGAAACTCGTCCATGACCGCTAAGAGATGATTGCAATAAGCGAGTGAGTTTTGAATCCCTATAAGGAATATGTGTAGCTTTAACATCTGTCAATTTAGCAATCACCTGCAAGGGGGGAAACGCCAGTTATGAAATATCTATGCAGGGAAATATAGAAAACCAAACAAACTTCCTGAACAAATTAACTCATTGAAGATATAAAACAATGAGAGAATCTTCAATGCAATTGTTTGCACCATGCAATCAATTGCTTTTTTATCTTTAATGTTTTATTTTCAGTCCGAGCCATCCATCGTATTTTACTCCATCAATAATTACATGACATGAAAAATCATGTTATTTATATTTGTATATAATCCACAACAAGTTTGAATACATCAAGTTATTTATAATTATATCTTTTTTTTTAAAGATTATTCATTACAAAACTATCAATTCCCTTGATATCTTGTATATAGGCTATAAATAGTTTCAAACATAATGGATGAATTGTATGTTAAAACAAATTAAAAAATCAAGTGGCTGTAAAATACAACCAGTTGCATTGAAGTAACTCTCTCTTGTGGCCGATTGAACAAACTACTTTTAAGTCCATCTCATGCATGGAGGGGTTATTTTTAGGAGGATACCATAGATGATTTAAAAGGCTACAAAAATCTAGATAATCATTAAGGATAAAATCCTCTAGATTCTGTATGTGGCCCTTCATCAAAGACGCGCATGGACCCCATCTGTCTAAAATGGACATAATGAAATTATACAATTTACATATCACCTTCAAAGTGATATTTTCAACATCTAAACCATCTAAAACAACATTCTTATATGGATAAATGATTTTATAAAATATTATTACATTCTGCCGCAACTATAAATGGATCTAACTTTTTTTCCTAATTAGCACATGAATTCATATTTTTTTTTAAACAAACACAGCCCACCTACAACTCTGCCCAAGATGATTTTTGAACTTATGATAAAAGAAATGATATTGAATAATGTGAACAGTTAATTTTTTTTATTTTATCATCAAAATGAGGCCAATCCATGATGTTAAACCAGAAATTTTAGTATAAAGGTTACATTGAAACAACAGCTGATGTTAAATATTCATAAACTACCAGTTTTCAATTACAGTAATTTTTGCATCATAAATATACACAATGGATATGTTGCCTTTAAATGCCAAAAAAAAACCTTGAAAAATAGAGAAAGCAACCATTTGAATAAACCATTCCCTGCAAGCATTTGTAGGAAATCACTTCCCAATTCTAAACGTCAGAAATGGTGAAGCCAACTGAGTTTCCAGCCAGGTTCATTTTTAAAATTATTGTGAAACATATGTTTTCGACTGAGTTTCCAACCACATAAGGTTTGCCCAATGCAACTCGGTGAATCTAATGAGTGCATCATATGTACTTCTTCCACAAACTTCTGGAGCTTTTCCGGCCGAAATTACCAGCTATCACAAATCACATAGCTAACTGAGTTCAGTTGATTGATTTTAAATTGTATTGCATAACATCTAAAGCACCAACAGTCAACAGAACTTTTGGATCTGATGAACACATCACGCATAGTACCAGCACAAGAAGGGCCAGATTTTTTTTATTTTTATTTTTTTGGGAAGGTTGAAGGGCTAGTACTTTTTTTTTTTTTTTTTTTTTTTTTTTTGATGAAAAGAAGGGCTAGTACTTAATACTATGGTACCCTTGTCTTCTCGGTGACCATGGTACTCTTGTCACGTGTAAGTGGTATAACAGGTAACCATTTCTCTCAAAGAGCAACCTCCCAGTGTGGCAGGTAATGTAGCAGCTTTATCAGGAGATTCGGTATAATTTCAGTATTTCCAATGTCTCCTGTTCATTGGCATGGACGTGCATAGGTACGCCAGTCTGCAATGGTTGAGTATATAAGCATGCATGCAGCAAATTGCTTTCATGCATATGTCCAAATGTTTTCAAGTGCCGAACCATCTTAGAAGGCAACAAATGTTCGGAAAATTCATCAGCTTAAATTCATCCTTAGAATGAAATCCAATTAATGGATTCCACAATAAAGTACCAGATATTCAGACATTCATACTGACACAAAGTCCATCACATTACATGAAAAATTAAAGGATAATAACTTACAGTCCCTAAAGTAAGTAAACTTTTGTTTATGTAGGAGCCTTCCTTCCTGCGCAACCCAGTGGTTTCCGTTTTAGAACTCTCAGATCCTGCAAGGTCAATCAGGTTCTGCATAGGAATTTGAATCATTGAATGGGACAATGAGAACATTATTTCAACATAACATTGGCATTTTCGAAAATTTTTATCGCATCAATGAGCTTCTAAAATATATTTACCAATTGAGATAAGGTCACATCTTCCTCTCCTTGATTTTCACCACATGGACTGCTTTCAATAGTCTGATGTACATACATGTAAGAAACAATAAGAAAGGGGAAAAAAAAAAACTTTTTTTTTAAAAAAAGAAAACTGAACAAATCAATGAGTCTGGGTAACGCCGTAACAGAGTCCCACTATAAATGATGAAGGTAAGGCACAAACATTAGCTAGTTTTTGGCAAACAACATGAACTTCTTACCAAGCATATTCGCACATACGCAACAGAAAAATTCTTACAGATGGTGAATTGAGACCACAAAAGAAAATCCAATGTTGTCACAGGAAGCAAAATATGCACATGCAGCTCTATTTGAAATCATAACATGAAATCAAAAAAGATAGTTACCAGGGTGAAAATCGTGTGGCTGCGACTACTGAGTAAATTAAAATTGTTAGAACCCACATGCCTGTGTTCTGCAATGAAGAAAATTAAAATGTACTCTCATAAGAATAAAACAGAAGCTATAAATAATAATAGTAATAAATAAAGTATTTATAACTGACAAGCATGGAAATAGTTAAAAATTTTAAAAATATATAACAATAGCAATAAGAATATTAAGGAACAAAATTTATAAAGACATGTTTTACTGACAGTATATTATATATTAAAATAAAGCAAGTCTAAATGGAAAAGAAAACCAACCCACATGGCAACCCAAGCAACAAAAAAATAAAAAATCTGTAATGGGGAAAAGTTAACACACTTTTTATGACAAACTCAATTGTGCTAGTGCATTTTCAAATGATTATAACTAAAAATACCTTCTCCAGATGCAATCAGAGAAAGAGCATGAGCAGGAGATAATACAACTTCCTCTTTGATTCCTTCCACGTAAGTACCCTGCACAAGGGAATTGCCTGAGCATGTTCAAGAGAAATTAAATGGTACGCATGGGTCATCTCATTGAGTACCCTAAAATGCATAGATTTAGGTTTCTATTTTCTTGTCCATATAGAAAGTTGTTTAATTTATCTATTAACTAGTACATTTAATAAATGCACTTTAAAACGATGTTGCTGTCATGTTGATTACACATTTCTAAGTAAGATTTATTAATAATTTTCAAATATAATATGAATGCACTTTTAAAGAACTCATTGGAGCCAAAACTGGTACTGATCTGACCTTGAAAAATAGGATAAGTCTTGAACCAAAACCATCCTAAAATAGTGTGGGGTAAGAGGTTTTGGAAATAAGGCAAGGGTATTGGGCAATGTACAACAGGTTCAAATAGTATGTTCCACATTGATGGACACAACTGCATCGAATGGCATTGCTACAAACATGCAGAATAAGCAAGTATATGGTGGAATGCCAGAATTATTGAGCTTTTAATACTTGACAGATTGGTAGATAGGTGCAGCTGTTTAGTGCACAGGATTTTTTAGTAAGTCATTTATAGTCAACCTGATGGAACGGCTTGGATCTTGCACCCACCATATGTGATATCAGCTAATATGCCAGCATTTAGATTAGCATGCACATTTATAGGAGTAGAAAACCACTCCAATACAGTGATATCTGAGAATGGCTGAGAAAATACACAAGAAAGCAGCAGAGATTTCTATTATTGGGTGTGTATGTAAAAACTAGCAGCAACCACAATACTTTACATGCTTCTTCACGTCTGCAGATTAAAGTAGCTTTAGAAGACCATAACTAACGGAGAATCAAGCAATGAAGCAAGTTTCCCCTCTGAAGAGGGGCCAACCACCAAATGGCAGATGTGAAAGATGTCTGCATCCTACAGATAGGCTTGTGGTAAAATTCATGAAGCCAGCCAAATGCAAATACTGTTCTATTGTGTGAATTGCCTGACAAGAGATAAGTGGACAAGAATCACTGTCATACTGGCCCATTTCACAGCAAGAGGAGCAACTGCATACCAGTGCTTTTTATGCCAGATATTGACATTGAAGCAATCGGCAAAATATGCGTCCAAGACACAATACTATTCAACTTCATACAACCATTCCTCATTATGAAAGGCACATAACCAATCTAATAATGAAGAAATACCGATCTCCAACCACAAGCATCAAATTTTGGCAGAACTCAGTAGCACCTGTGAGTCTTCCCTTATTCTGAGGTTTTGGCCTGTAGGATCTAGTAAATCATTTATAACCTGAAAAAATAAATAAATAGAAACTTAGACATATGACATCACATAAGATACATCCATCAAATCATCAAAATAAAAAACAGGCAAACATTAAGCTTCAAAACTCCAGAGATATTTCCTATTCTCGTATGGAAAAAGTACTCTGTCTCTTTAACATTCACTATGGACATGTTACTACTTCCATAGGTACAAGGTCCTTGTGCCAAAAGTACTCACAAATATGCTTAGAGAGCAAGATATCAAATCCTTATACCCATTTTTAGAGGGACTGTTTTCAAGACTTAAACCCATATCCCTAAGAACGCAGGCAAAGTTAATGTTAGTAAGATGGGAGGTAGTGTCAACCTTGAAATGAATAAAGACAAAATGCGTAGAGAATAAGAATGAAAAGATAGGTATCACTGACGAAAATAAAACAAATAAAGCCCTATCTATGCTGCCAGCAAATCATTGCAATATGTTTTCCTGTTCCTTGATACCAATTTGTTTAGGAGCACCCATCGAAGATATCTCAAATATGATATAATTTGCTATGCCTGTTGGTGTGGACATTGCCATAAGCAAATTTCTGTCATCTTTGGCTCTGAATTTTTAAAAATCTCAGATACTTTCCATTCGTATTTATCTTGGCTAGCCTCCTCGTACAAAGACAACACGTATAATCAAAATCTCCATGAAACCTACTAGGAATAGTTAAGCCATGAGACACATCTGTCTGAGTTGTGCAGGATTAATGCCCTAATACTATCAGCACTTGGATGACCAAGTAGCTGGCATGAGTGTATACAAGGTGGTATTAAGGTAGGGAGGTCCAAGGTTCGAAGTTTGGCAGAAACAGTCGCCTCATTATCCCTCCCCTGGAGATTGGAGTACACCTCCATCAGGTACCTGGTCATCCAAGGTGGGAGGCTCAGTTAAAATAAAACAAAGCCCTAATACTAAAAGGACGTGGGCCTGTGGGGGCATGGTCTGATGCAACCATCATAACTTTTCTATCAATTGGTCCAAAACATATCTCAAGAGTTGACAAAGACGCAATGCTTTAGTATAGTTCTATCATACCCATTTAAAAGATCAAGTCAAATGAGATCAATACAACCATTCATGTAATGACCATTTGACTCTCTAAATATTAAATTAATTTATATTCACCAGAACAAATTCTTTTCACCATACAAGGGAACTTTGGTGAACACCTCTTCGTGCTATCAATTTCAAATTTACAATGCAATATCATCCTCCAAAACATAGGCCAGACTATATAATGCTGCATATTTTAGGTCCTCCATCATCAAGAGAGCAGCCAGCTATTGAAATCATAAGAACTAATTATGACTAAATGAAAGCCAATAAGGTAAAACAGAGCCATAGAATAATTACAACAACAATTCCCTGGACAAACAATTACAGGTGTATGTGAACAAAGTAACAAACACATAATGCATGGGTGAAAAAGGAAACTTGATGTGTCAGGCAGCTAATCATGATTTTTCTTATGTAGTTGCACAAATAAGTGTAACCAATATGTCATCGGTACAACAAAAATCATGAAACAATAAGCCTTTTTTTTCACTCTTTCATTTCTTTTTTTTCTGTATTCATTTTTTTTGTTCGCAAGGTTAAATGTACCAGATCTAAATCACAATGACTTGTCAATATAATCAATAGATGAATAAGATTTCTGTAAACAGAAACATCAATAGAAGAAATCATATTTACCTCATTGTATATTTCTAGGTAGGAAACACGAAGAAGAAATTCTCGCCCAGGAGTCTAAAACAAATAAAGCAAGTCAGTATCAGGAAAAATGAAAAGTCAAGTGCCAAACTTGCTATTAGAACTATTTTAACTACCTCTTGTATGATCCCAAATACATCCTTCACAGCCAATGGAATAATTCCGGGTGACTTCTGCTCACCCTAAAATTCAACAAGGGAAAACAAGAAATAAAAGAAACCTTAAGCATTGGAAACATGAATAACCATACATATGTACCTACATATTCCTTCATGGATATGCCAACAAGAAAGAAGGAAAGTTTGCCAATGACTTGTGTTCTGCTTAAGATCCAAACAAGCAACATCATAAAAAATTGAAAGTCAGCATTGCTGATTCTTTTCTCTAGCCCTGAGATCAATGTTACAATAATAAAAGCCAGCATTACTGGTTGCTTTCTCTAGAAATAATAGAAGTGAAAAATAGTTGAAGACAATTTTTTTTCCTTCAATATCTAGGATGTGCCAAACTCAATGAATAGGATCCATAATTTTCGTTTGGCATTTAATTGATGGCCAGGCATATTTGCAGGTCACAGATGATTTTGGGGTGGCACTCCGTGATTTTTCAGGTTATGTTGAAAAGATACTCTTTGACACTTGAAAAGCTGCACATGTGACTAAACAGATTTCTTACTTTGGTAAATTTTCTATCAATTTGATCAGCATAAGAGTAAATATAGTGTACTTTTGGAGCAATTTTTAAATCCTCATATGCCTCATAACATGTTCCCTCTGGCCTCAAATTCTCTTTTATACCTTGGAGATCCTATGCATATGTTGATGTATATATACCCCACTTTATACCAATTGCTGATTTCTATTACAAAACATTTACAATGACTGGTCAGGGTAGATGTATGTTTTTAGCTAGGAAAGTCATGCATTGTTGCATGATACAATCAAGTTTCAAGCGTTTTACATGTCTATGGACATATCATGCTCACCTCTTACCAAAAATTTGCAATTCATACACATTCTAGGTTAGCCACCCATCAATCCAACATCAGAAGCCTTGAAGTTTTTCCAAGCATCAAGAAAGCATGGAGCAACATCCAACAACGAGACAGAAACCAGTGGAATCCAACATTAATGTGCATTTTATCAACCAACATCATGAAAGGTGAGATACTTACATGCATAGTGTGCGTTTTTCCACTGCTAGTAACACCATAAGCAAAGACAGTCCCTAAAAACGGCAATCAGAGCACCATTAGCCAATAATAATGATAAGCAATAAAACGTAGTGGAATAAAGAAAATGCTCGAAAAGGCATGCAGTCGTGCAACCTACACATCATCTGATTTATTCAAAACCAAAAATAACAGAACAGTAGAATTTCAGCAAATACCAGAAAGGGAGAGGGGTGTGTGTGTGTGTGGCGGGGGGCGCAGTTGAATTACCATTGATTCCTTCCATTACCCCACTAACCACATGCTGAGCAGCAACATCATAGACATGCCGTGTGGTTGTAGCTGGTCCAAATACTCTATCTGCAACAATTTGAGATTGTACATTAGCAAACAAGCAAACTTAAGAATCAAAATGAGAGGATATGCAATGGTAGCAAGTTTCCAGGGATATTTTCCTAACTCCTAAACTCGGTAGATTGGTAGTTCTCTCGATAAACCGTGATAAAGTCAAAACACACATGATGGCTGACTGAATGTAAAGCCATATATATGTCTCTTCTTCTGCAATGGACCACAATCCACGAAAAAGTCAGAAGAGAGATCTACTTATGTTATTAGGGCTTACAAAACAACTTGGACTTGAATATCAAATACAATTAGAATTTAGAATTGCACTCCAAAAATATTGTAACTTTGGTGCTTGAAGTTCTTGCGGTTAACACGATAAAGAGATCAACATAAATTTGGATCCTCTAGTAAAGCAACTGCATATCCAAACAGACAAGTTTTAAATGATTGCAGACAAAATACTGGTTATGCTTGGTTCATGTATTAAAGATATATTGCATTAATGGTCGATCTCATTTTAGTTTTGGACGTTGAACTGAGCTTGCAAGCACTCTAAACTCAGAATAAAGGTGCCTCAATTATTAAGCATGTGAAGAATTAGGATCATATCTAGGAACTGGTTATTTATTTGTCTTCTCTTTTTTTCTTTTTTTGGATGATCACTAGGTAGTTATCTCACAATGACTTTCAAATATCATGGCATCTGTTCTCTCAATCAGCACCGTGCATTTTGCAGTTATCATCAGAATCGGGACCGTCCCATCAGAAATGGCCTGCCAATGAACCCTGAATCAAACAAAGCAACCTTACCAACCGCCAAATGCATCAAGGGATGATAGTGCAATCAGAAATTACTCATCATCGAACAAATTTCTTTCTTTTAGGCAATAGATAAATTCACTTAGCATTGGAGAACACCGATAGTCGACAGCATGAAATGAAGAAATGAACGGAACGCAGTGCAAAAATAAAGGCGATAACGATGGGGGAACGAACAAAAGATTGGAAACGAATTGCAGAGGCCAGTCAAAATGTACTAAAACCTAGCCAGAATAGCATCCAAACATGAGTAGTAGGCAACCAAATGCCACCGAATACTGACCAAAACCGTATGCAACGGAGGCATTGTACTCGTTTCGCACGGTGTAGTCCCCATCGGCATACCATGCAATCTCATCCCCACGGTTAATCTCCCGCGGGCTGAGCGGCCTAAATCGAACGGTCACAGTGACGTTCTCCTTCGACTTGGCAAAATCCGGACGTTCGGAAGTTGGAGTCGACGGACTGAGAGTGCTGGGCGGGGAGACAGAAGGAGGAGGTTTGGACGGCGGCGGAGGGCGAGAAGCGGAAGACGGAGTGGTGGGCCGGCCGGTGGGGGTGATCGGCCTGGGCACTGTCGGAGGCGGAGCGAGGATCTTCCGGGACCGGAAAGGGGAGATGCTGGACGTTGACCGGTGTTGGGACTTGGAACTGAAGGTCGACATGTTCTACAATGCTGGGATGGCTCGATTTCGAGATCGGATGGAAGAGATGCGATGGAGGGTTTTGCCGGCAGAGGAGGAGGAGGGAAAAGGCGAAAAGATGGAGGGAAAACCAAAATGGCGGACTAGCCTCCCAGTCGTAGGCTCGTAGCAGCACTACCGTCTTCAGTCCGTTCCTCGCTCCCGTAAATTCCGGTTTCGACCCTTTTGTTCGGATCACTCCGCGAGTAGATTCGTGACACGAATGTTTTGAAGGCGCGGATGGCGACTCACGTGTCGACTTTAGATGTTTGTCCCCCGCTGTCCGTACTATATATTTGGCCGCGATCGTGGGGAGAATTGGAGATTGGATTCGAAAATCGTGGCGGCCTTCGCATTTAGCCGGCTAGGTGAGACCGACGGTTGGACAGAGCAGTGCCTACGAGTGAGATGGGGGGCTGCCCTTTGGAATGGAGATCATCTGATAAACGGCCTTGATTCATTGCATGTGCAGGGCCGGCACTTGTTGCAACATTCCCCTTCCTCGTCCGTATCGCTCCACTGCGTTCTTTTGGTTTACCCTTTTTCGCGTGGATTCGGACGGCCAGGTACGAAATCCAGCTCGCCGTGTTCAAACTTCAAACCATCCGATTCGATCAAAACTTCTTCCTTTTTTTTTAATTCCCCTTGGTTGGTGTCTCTGTTTCCGGATTAGGAATTAGGATTGTTGGGTTTGCTAACTGTGACTATTGTTAACGTGTTACTATAGTGACGAAGACGACCCTGAAAATAACGTCACGAAACAGCAGGCGTGTTGCGTGCGGCGTGTGGCGTGTGGCGTGGGGAAAGGGAGGCGCTGCAGACGAAGAACATGCACGTGACGTGTTTAAAGTGGCCGGCCTTTCCTACTGTAAACTCAACGAAGAGCTGCAGTCCTAGTAATGATCGATTGATTACAGCCTCTTTTTCAAATAGATGCTCGTGGATGAAATGCCTGAATGACCGGTGCTTTTTATCAGTTGGTGACTTAATTAAAAAGGTAGAAAATTATACATGTATATGACTTTAATCCGTTAAAATTAAAGTGTGCAAAACTCAGTTGTTACCGTTATATGGTCTCCATCAGTCGATAATACTACTTTTTTTTTTTTTTTTTTTTTTTTTGACTGGGAGATATATACACACATCTCAACATGTATTACACAGAAAGCTCTGAGATATTCTTACAAAGTTGGAGATACAACTCCACCAAATAATCAGGAAGACACAGCTTCCAAACAATCAAACGGGAGACCACTGCTCCCACAACAACTCACCCGGGAGACACAGCTCCCACACTAACTAGCAACCAAGCCGGTGGACGAAATCCCATACGGGGATTCGAACACCCGACGAGACAGCGCTGCCCATTTGCGGCAATGGCGCTGACCAACCGAGCCTTGCTCGGTTGGTGTCGATAATACTACTTGAGCCGTAAAAGAACGGCGGAGAGTTTGGTTCGTCTTCCGTGCGTGGCGTTGGTGATGGACGCAAGCAGTGAGAGTCGTGGGGGCACCCTGCCTCCTTCCGCTTTGTCTGGGCCGTTTACGGTTTACAGTTTACACGATAAAGCTTGCGCCTTGCAATGTGATATCGCGCGGCCAACTGCAGGGGATGCGGGGCCCGGTCTGACGATAGCACGCTTCCCAGCCCTGCGCCCTTTTCATTCCCATGTTGTCGTCCATGTCAGGGATGTGGGGTGCAACCTGTGCATGGGTAGCTGACTCGAACTTAAATTGCTGACTCGGCCCTAAATTAGATAACATAAGATGAAAAAATTCACCGTAAAAATTATTATTCAACTCCCTAATTAGAATAAAAGTATGATACATACATTCGATACCCGGAATGGAACCGACCTGAATAGATACAATAATATGTAAATAATTATAAATGTGTATATAAATAAATATTTAATAGTTTCTACCCCTATTCACAATTTGTTGGTTTGATTTCTTTACTTATTTTTCATAAATTATATGAAGCTTGTATTTATAATGAAGGATAATCATAATGTGAATGCGGATGATGTTGATGTGATTATTAATATAGATAATGAAACTATAGCGAATGTAAAAATAGATGTAAACAACAACAAAATGAAACTAATTATAAACTATAAAGTCTAAAATGTAAATAAGTGTTACTTTATAATATTTAAAACAATATACAAATATTTTTTTCCGTATGACATCATTAATTATTATAGGAACCGGAATTGAAACGACCCTATAAGTAATGGGTAAGTTAGGGTACAGTGGAAATCGAACCTGTGAGCGAGTAGAGTAAGATAAATTTTTTGAAAAATAAGATATGTATAAAAGATACTACTGTCCGAACCAACCATCTCAAATTGCACCCTAGGGGACGTTTGGTAATCGTCAAGTGTGGGAGTCATAGGAAACTCATGGGATTTGGTTTCCACCAATTATTATTCCATCAATCACACTATTTTTCTCACTTTTACCCCTACATTTCAATCATTTTTCCTACTACCTATATACAACAAACTTATTTATTCTAACTATATTTCTATTATTTCCTATCAATCACACATTTATCAAAATATTCTTTTTTTATTTTCCACAATTTTCCACAATTCCACAATTTAATACACTGCCAAACGTCCCCCTAGTCTCGCCAACAAAAGCAGTCCCGCCCGTAAACAGTACAGACTTCGTCTTCGACCCAAATTGGAGAAGTTGGTCGGGAAACCTCGTAGATTTTCTGAATTACAGTTGTCTCCCACATCTCGCTTGCATCCATGCTCTGCGCCATCTGGCCCAGTCCATCGGATCAGATGTACGTTCCAGCCTCGTCTGGGCGGACCACAGCTAATGAACTGTAAAGGAACAAGAAAATTGACCAGCCAGGCCGCATCTCGTGGTCGTCATTGAAAGGTCTACTACGGCTTCCTTCCCCCGTGACGCAACCGTACGATATGGGATTGTGATACTGTTTCCCAGGCGCGCTTGAGGTTTCTAATTTTAATTTTAATTTGTTGCAAAATATAAATCCAACTTCTAAGTGTATTTAATTCACGTACTACATTTTATAATTTTCGAATGATATGTCTTTTTCATTGGAATTTCAGAAATCATCCATTTTGAGACATTTCCTTAAATATATTTAAAAATTATTATTTAAAGGGATATGATCGTGTGCAGTCCGCTGTAAAATGGACTCCACATATATTAGATTGTAATGAAACTTTATACACTCATTTATCCATATATAAATCATACTTTAGACGGTTTAGATGTTGAAAAAACCACTTTAAACTTGATATTTACATTAAACTATTTTATTACGTTGATTTTGCACCATTTTAAGATGGAGACTACACACATGTTGGATTTAGATGAAAATTGGTATGGTAATAAAGTGAACAATTATAAATACAATGGGTGGGGTGGATTTATGAGAAATAATCAGGTGGGGCCCACAGTGCATGGACTGCACGGTGCAGTCGCATGCACTGGATCATTTCCCTTATTTAAAATTTACAAATATATACATATACACGTCTTGAAATTTTGAAAAATTTAGCATGTAAATTAAGTATACTTGGCCCGCATTTTTCATAGGAAAGATTAAAAATGTCCACATGCATTTGGGCTGACTGGAGTTCGCTCGGGATGCTATGATATGGTATTTTGCTGATAGTATGTATACTGCTGTCCGCAACAAAACAATGCAACTCGAAATAAAATGGTAGGCACCAGGGCAGGAAGAACGACGAAAACATATTTTCTCCTCGCCCATCGTTTCCGCAAGCCCCGTGCGTCGTGCAGACTGCCGGCGGACTTGCCCGAGCGGTTAATTTGCAAGCCGAACGCGAAAAAGCAATCGTCAGCTATAACAATGGATGATTTGCAAATATACGTAGTTTGATTAAAATTGAAAATATATTTACATAATTTTAAAAATTATAAATAACTCTCGTATAGTTTAACTATTGTTGCAAATAATTATTACCCCGTTATAACACAATCATTGCGTAAGTATATTTGTAAAAAATATTCAAATTATATCGGTGTATTTGTAATTTTAGAAATTAAGTAATATATTTAATTTTTGCAAATAACTCTCACATAATTTAACAGTAATTACAAATAATTCTCGTGTCATAACAATGTAGTAATGGCCTCATGACAACACGCGGGTTATTTGTAATTATAATTAAACTATATCGGGTTACCCGTAATCTTTGAAACTATATAGGTGCGTTTGTAATTTTGATCAAATTAAGTGGGTATGTTTGTGAATTACTCAATAATAATAATGGCTAGGAGGTAAAAAAAAATAAAAATTCGAAATCAATTTCCTAATTCAAAAGCTTGTTCGGCTGTAATCGCATTTTATGTTAATTTACCGATGAATGGATACAATATTTAATGATTTGGATTGTGTGCACGAGGTGATAGGGAGCATTTGAATTTACCTTGCTTTGCACCTTATATTCGATTTCGATGGTTTTTAAAACAATTGCAATTTTATAGTAAGCTTTCGTTTAGTAACTGGTAACAAAAATAAAAATTGTTACTTTCTCCAATCTATTTAATTTTGCATTTTAACTGCCCAACAATCATATTTTTTCTCATTAATGAAAGTATTTTCAATTATTATTTTATGTTTTTATACAACTGCTATATCTATATTATTCATGATTATTGCCACTGTCGCATCTTACCGCTCTCTCGTTTTTTATTTTGTTTTGCTTGTAATCAAACACACCCCTCTACATTCGTGGAAACATCATACGACGGCCATGGTAAAACACAGCCAAAGTAATTTCTCTACAAAGAACATGAGAGATTAGAGTACATTGAAAAGGTTATAGTACTTCTGTGCAACTGATTCAGACCTTTATATCTTACCTTCCATGATGATGATGTGAAATTTACTTCGGCATTTTCAGTTTGCATTATTTGTTTAGCTCCATTTAGCTTCATTGTTTTCGAGAATCTCATCGTAATGAGTTGAAAACGATGGCATTGCGAGGGATGAACTTTATGCCATTGTCACCTTATACAGTAAGATCCGAGAGGAATTGCCGCAAAGGTACAAGAGGCAAAATCTTTTTTATTTGAGAAGCACGTACAACCACTTCTCAGAAGTAAAAGTGTTAAAAAAAGCAACGGCGAGCTAAGTATCATGCACCATTTGCTAACAATGTTGGGTGTAAAGCCATCATCATTTGTAATTTCAAAAAATGATTTATACTCCAATAATTTTCTCAAACAATCACCTTTTTTTTGTTATTTTGCTCCCATTATATTATATTACCCTTACATTTTTAAAAAAATATTTCATTATCCATTTTTCCACTTCCTTTCCTTCCCAAACTACCACATAATGCTTTGATTAAAAAGACAAGTTTCTTCCAAAATCCAAACCAAACAAGTACATGGATGCTATCTAAAAAATATGCAAAATAAATGCAATAAAATTACTTAATTTATATAATAATTTCAAAATACTTTCGACATCTAGATTATTTAAAATTACATTCATAAGAGGATAAATAATTTTATAAAATGTTATTATAGTTTAATAAATATGTGAATTGCTCTCGATATCGCTCATGATTTACACGCAAATATATATTTTGAAGCAAGTGCAACCACCCACACCTTTAACCCCGATTATTTATGATAAAGAAAAGTAGGGGGTTTGTTTTTTACAAAAAATTTTTAACTTAAAATTTGTTAATCTAAAAAAATTTACTCCATACAACAATTATATTTTTTAATTATTTATTCATATTTTCTTATAAAAATACTGTACTTTTTAATAATTTATACACAGCTACTCGTGTGCACATCACATTATTATTATTTTTTCAAAATTTTTATACTATAAACTTTTTACATAAGTGTTATCACTTACTAAATATTCCCAAAGTTAACAACGTTAAACAATTTGAACAAATATATATATATATATATATATATATATATATATTTAATTCTACCGTCAAAATGGGCATACTGGACCGTAAGAAAACTCAAGCGGGCCCATGGTAAAGAGTACAATTAATCCGTTTTTAAAAACTCCTGTCATGTCGAGTATGCGTGTCGCCTGCATTTAATCGTGGGCAGGATTCTCGCCTTCTCGGGGCATCCCTCGCCGCTTTTCTTTCAAAAGTGGGCGGGAAGCTAGTTAACAGGGATCTTTTGAAAGTGGAAGCGTTACTTGCTGAGGGGCGCGAACGCGAAGTTTGGTTGAGAATGTGCTTGGAATGGATAAAAGTTTTATACGATAAATTTTTGATATAAAAATTTGTTAATTAAAAGAAAATAATGTAATTCGATAAGAGTAATGAGAAAAAGTAAATAGAATAAAATTAAAATAGATAGATTAATTATACGAGTCGTTGTGCATGGTGATTGAAAAGTAAGTGCGTATTCTAATCATATAAGATTATTAGATTAAATTTGTATTCTTACTCTTAATATAGCTTTCTAATTCTCAAAATAGTTTTTTCAATTTCCATTGCAATTTTATTCATTTCTAATAGAACTTTACTCGTTCATAATACACGTTACTGCATTATCATCCCAAATACAAATTTAATTCAAGAATTATGTATGGTTTGGAATACGCTTTAGGACAGTTGTATAAAAAAATGTAAACAAATAATTCGAAAATAAGATAATTATGAAAATTGAAAAAATTTAGATGAAAAATTTTTAGTTTTGTATTTTTTATTTATCACCAAACACAACCTTATAAAAAAAATAAGAGAGTAAAACTAATAGTTTTTTTTTTAAAGAGAATGATGTGTCATGACATATGCAATATGAGAGAATAAAGATAAAATAGCTACACGAGAAAATACAAAAAAAAAAAAGAACATGAAGACAATAATAATTGCGCAATTAAGATATAAAATCATAAAAGAATATGTATATGTGGGCTTGGAATACGTATAGGGCGTGTTTCAAATAATACGAGAATCTTGAATCAAATCAGTATTGAAATGAAAATGTAATGATATGTAGAATGAATAAAGTTGTATTGGAAATGGGTAAAGTTATTTTTGAAATTGAAAAAGTTGTATTGGAAATTAAAAAACTGTATTAAAAATAGTAATACAAATTCAATCCAAAAATCTCCCGTGACGTGAGACGCCCCCTAATCTGAGACGCCCGTATATTTGCTAAATGCGAAATGGACCCTCGGAGGATAAAACCCAAAGACATGCACGTTCATAGGCGCATGGACGACGAACGGTTCAGTGATATGCAAAAAATAAAAATAGGTAGTTCAATAGACATCTTAAATAACAGAAACGAGCAAATAGAGACGGATAAAAACGGCCGAACGTATATGTTTGCTGATAAAAGAAGATGGGGTGTCATGATTATTGAATACCTTATTTGCACCATCAGACTAAAAACTGGCGACCAAAGCAAAGGGAGTAAATGCTCTTTGGTAGATATTTGAGGAGTACGAGGCTGAGAGCTGCGTCTTTTTGTAATTAACACACACTACAACATAAAAAAAAAAAAAAAAGTAGTCTTTTCGATTTATATTTTTAGCTGTATCTTACTAACAATAAAGTGCAACTCGGGTCGGGTTGTACCGGTTTTGAGCGAACACAAACTCTAAGCCTAACCTAAACCATAATATTAAAATCCGTGTTCGGGTTGGGTTCGGACCGGGCCAATGTTGGTTCGGAATGAATTTGGATTACTATCAAATTAATCGAAGTTGAAATTATCGATAAAGATAACAAATTTTTTAAATATTATTACATTAATACATACAATGATTTACATATGAATATATTTATGTGTCATATGACATTTTAGGTTTTGATGAAAATTTATCTTTCAATTAAAAGATAATTCTAAATACAATGAACGTAATGAATTTACACATAACAATCAAAGTAATATTATGAAAAAACAATCAAGGTAAGAAAAATAAATGAGATGACATAAAATCACTATCTAAAATTTTATAAAAGTGAGACTTATATATCTCATAATTAATTAGTCTACATGCAATAATTTTAAAGAGTTGTTATATTTATAATTATCTATAAATAAAATTAATTTAGATGTAATATATTCAACTTTTATTGACAAATGTATACAACATTTGGGTCTTAGAATAAATATTTTATAATTTAATTAGGTTACGATTACATGGAATAACTTTTATCTTAATTATAATTGAAATACTTAGTGTATAAATAAACATAATTATTTTAATAAATTAGAGAGAATACCAGGTTGGACCGGGTCAATACAAATCCTATATTGGTCTTGGGTTTTTTTGGGTCGGGTTGAAACCAGGCTTATTTCTTAAAAATTTTCAAAAAATAAAACCCAAACTTTGTTTTGAAACAGAGTCGGGTCAGGTGAGTTCGTATCGGCCCCGTATCAAATTGCAACCGTAACTAGCAAAGACCATCCAATTGAAAACTTGGCTTGTCATGTTTCAACCGTCCACTCTCAAATAACTACACCACGACTGTCCAAGGCATACATTCCAAGGATGGGCGCATTGCTTCTGGGACAACTAGGGAATGACAAACAGACCAGGGGTACGTGGGCAGCTGACAGATGTATCGTTCATTCGTTCCTACCCATAGCATGATAGTAGGCAGCACGTCCCTAACTTGGACAGGTAACCATTGGCCGGCGGCAACATGCAAAGACAGTACATCTAAAATATGTCAATGCTTCCTGAGGTTTTACCCCGTCAACCTACGGCACGACCTGGGGCTGATGCTATTGTGGAGGAATTGAAATAGTGGATCCCTGTTTCGTCCAGAAGTTTCTATGCACGCATTTACCTTACCGAAGCTTGCATAATACCCATCACGTTCAGCCTCAGCACCCTCTGCTATCAACCCATTGCCATCTCTCTCCAATCACGGAGCCGTCTTGACGGCTTTTCTTTGCAGGAGGCTAGCCGCAGAGAGAGGGAGACATGAAGACCGGAGGGTCACGCCATCGGAAGGATGTGGTGGGACATAGTGCTCCCACAATCCCCCTGCATGGCCCTTCGTCCACAAGCAGTACTGGCAAGCTAATCTCTTCATACTTCTCTTCCTCCTCCTCCTCCTCCTCTCACTCCACTCCCTCAACTCCACTCCTTAACCCTTCAACCAGGGACGGCAAACCTATCTTCTTCTCCCAGTCGGTTACGAGGAAGCAGCCGCCACCCTCAGAAAGGGCACTCGAATGCACCCTCGAGGAACTTTGCTTTGGCACTGTCAAGAAGGTGGTCTACACTAGAGAGGTTCTTGATGGCAACGGGTGCGTTTTTTCTACTCCTTCCTCGATCAATTTCAGTTCTATGATAAGAAGAACTGAACAGATTGGACAATTAACTCTTTCTCATGTAAGAAGGTTTCAGCTTAAGCTACAACAAAGGACAACTGCTGGTTGGCTGTATACAAGCTAGCCAGCTTGTCCAAGGCTTTTTGGAAATGACTTTTGCAGTGAGAATATATGCCTATTCCCACAAAGTGCCCAAAAAATGAGGCCCTGGATGTGCGCGTATGCATTGTTTGGACACTGACCAATTGTTAATTTTTCCCAAGGTAGGATGATGGTTGAAGAACACAAAAAATTACGGATAAGAGTCAAGACCGGATGGAGGAAAGGGACCAAGGTCACATTTGAAGGCATTGGCGATGAACGGCCTGGATTTCTTCCGGCAGACGTCATCTTCACAATCTCTGAGAAGCATCACTACCTGTTCAAAAGAGATGGAAATGACTTAATATTGGTAGTTGAAATTCCCCTAGTCAAGGCTCTTACGGGCTGCAAGCTCTCCATTCCTCTCTTAGGTGGGAGCAGGATGCGCTGCTGTATTGATGAGATCATATATCCCGGCTACGAAATGTTCATTGAAGGACAGGGGATGCCAATCCTGGAAGAAGATGGAAAGAGAGGAAATCTGCAAATCAAATTCTACATCCTTTTTCCTACACACTTGACAAATGATCAATGCTCCAGTGTTCGTATTCTTCTTCAGGATGTATCTTGATCACCATTAATTATTCTCCCGATCACTGTGAATCCCAATCATGATCCTCCATGGCTAAGATCATGCTCGCTGCACCTGCCGGAATATTTCTAAATATTCACTCCAATCAAAAGATTCCCAACTCTCTGATTTTACTGTGAAAATGTGGATTGCTTACCATTTTAACTGTGAATCTGGCAATTGCATTTGTCGAAATTGCATGACTTTATGCATCTGTTTTTCATCTGGATGGATGGTTGGAGATTGTCTGATGGGATTCCGTATGACCTGGTACGACTCTTAGTGCAAATGGACTGTTACTCTGTTATACCTTATATGTATAGATGTCAATCATGTGGATTCGGGCATTTATAGTCAATCCTATTTCACTCGGTAATCGAACTGCATGAGATGGCGTCCTACAAGACTTCCTATTCTAGGCTGAGAATTGTAAGATGCGGTAAGCTCAAATAAGGAATGATGAGCCACAGACCAATAGAGTTGACCACTGGAACCACTCTCCGGCAATAACCACAACCCAAATGTTTGGAACTCTCAGTGTCAGGAGTCCATTAGCATTTAGCACCGGAATCACCATATTTATAACTTCATGGAAGTGGTTCAACTGCTGTTCCATAGGCTGGTTTTCAAATCTTGTGGCTATCACCAACTCTTGACTAACAATAATAGGTGACATTACCTGGCTAGCCGCAGAATGCACAGGGTGACTGCCGGCAACTGCTGCAGTTTTCCAGAAGATACCGCAGAATGCAGAGAACGACTGCTGCAGCCTTCTGGCTCCCTCTCGAGGATTAGGAGATTTCAATTTGAAACCCAAACCGTACTGCAATTAATTAGCAATCCAACAATTTCAAATCAACCAAATAGCCAGCTGAAAGGACACCCATGTGCCATCCTAACAGCAGGAGCAACGGACAGACAGCAAACGGGTCAAAGAAGACCCCAAGACAACCTGGTTAATTCATGCGTAATATATATATAACAACTGTATAATATTTTGCTTGCTAAAGTCTACAAGATCCATATCACTAGTCAACACAAATAAGTTTGACTGAAGGCATTTATTTATTTATTTTTTGGGATTAGTATTGTTACATGGTGACATCTTGATATTACAATAGGCCATATTCAAGTCCCTCACGCTATAGAGGAAAATTTTGTATACACACCCATATAGGAGAGGAAATCTTGTAAAAAACCCCATTCTAGGGAAAATTGTAAAACCCCCACTTCAGGGAGACTATTTTGCAAAAACCCCTCCATGCATGAGAGAGGACTCGAACCTGCCTGGCGGCGAAGACATACTTGGATTCATGGTAATGAACAATTACATGAACCTGATCTACCAACTCTGCGCTCACAGCAACAGCGACTGGTCATGACTGCAGTTTTGCACACCCTTTAGCTCGTCTTATGGAATCTGTCAACCTATCACAAATTCACAATCCTTCATTCGGTTGTCATCTGGCTCAGTTAAAAGAAAAAAGAAAGAAAGCGTAGAACTACCACAATCATCATGCATTATGCATAGTTGACATTGGCTTTATCATCATCATTTATGGCTCTAGACCATAATATATAGGCTTCGGATGAAAGACCAGGTATAGAGTGATCTAAAAATATCCTCATATGCGGACCAGCCAGATTGGTAATAGGAAATTCTAGAATGCAAGGTTGATTTCACGAGGCGGCAGGTTTGTATGTATTCCCCGAATGGTTATCTCCAGAACTTCAGAGCAGGAAGCAAGCAAATTTGCTTCACTAGTGAAGTCCTCTATGCGTAGTATCACATCTCCCAATTACAAGGGTAAACAAAGGTGACAATAATGGAATAATATTATAATGAATATTTTTTCCAAGTCATCTTGATCTATACTAAAGTTTAACAAGGAATATACAAAAAAAATTCTAACGATTAATAAGAAGTTAACAACACATCAACATTTACATGAATTTTCTGTTTTGTTTTTGGTTCTCTGTTTTGTTTTCTGTTTTTCCTTACTGACTGAAATGCTGGCAGAGATGAGAATTGGTTGCAGCAAGCTCAATCATCTGACGATATCGTACAGTTTGATTAGCTCTTGTCATTCTGCAAACAAAAACTGAAAATTGTAACTGCATGAAGGAGCTTCTAACGACCAGCATTTTCAACAAAGCGGGTCAAAACTAGAATTCAAGACAGCACAAGGGTGTTTTTAGCAGTCCATTGCTTTGCCTTCTATGCTGTGCATTTGCTACTTTCTCAAGCTCATGCTCTTCCGCTTTTGGCTAACAGCAAACCTTCTTGCCATAGCATGGTTATAGAACTTTCTCATGTGTTCTGAAAGTCTGTGAATCAAATGAAGATTACCAAGCTTTGAAAGCTGCATTAGAAAATAGTCAAACTTCTGATATGGTAATTTTAATCCTCTATTTACTACATCTTCCAGAAGAAAGCAAGCATCTTCTGACCTACCGTTACCAAATAGCCCTTCAATCATAACACAATATGTCTCAATGTCCCGTAAACATCCTCTCTTGTCCATCTCATTCCATGTATCAAATGCTCCATCAGGTTCGCCCATCTCGAAAAACATCATAATGAGCATGTTATATGTTTGCACGCTAGGGATGCAACTAACTTCAACCATTCTCCCAAAAAGACTCATAGCTTCATCAGCCTTCTTAAGTTTGCAAAGAACCTTCATAAAACAATTATAAGTGACAATATCAGGAGGGTAACCTTTGCTTCCCATTTCTTTCAAGAATTTGTAGGCTTCCTCAACTTTTCCTGCCAAGCACATGCCTTCAATTAGTTCCTTATATGTTGACACATCAGGAAGGCAACCGCTACTTCTCATATCAGATAGTAGCCTATAGCACTCATCCATCCTACCAGACTTAGCAAGTGCTACAATCATGGCCGCATATGTCTTAGCTGTGGGTGAAGACATAGTTGATCCCTTAGTTCGCATGAACTCAAAGAGTTCCAATGCCTCTGAGACCATCCCAGATCTACAAAACGTATCAATTGCTGCATTGTAAGTGAAATTCTCAGGATTGTGGCCCATCTCGATCATCTCTTCCAAGATTTTCATTCCTCTAATTGGGTTTCTCACCCGACACCACCCAAAGAACAGAATGTTGTATGTGTTTGCATCCGGATTGAGCTTATTCTTGACTTTCGAAAACATGGCATAAGCCTCTTCGACAAGACAGCATTTGCACAGGGCATCCAAGAGCAAATTAAAAGCATTGATTTCTGGCTGCGTTTTCACTCGTATCTTTCTCTTCCCTGTGAATTTCTGCAGATGAGTCAGATATTTTTCAGCGTACTTCCTCAGTATTGTGAGAAGAATCTCGACAGGCACTGAATCCTTGTTCTTTCTCTTCATGTAATCCAGGATATCACACACAATGCCAAACTGTTTTGCTTTGTATTTTGTGCTTGACAATATATCTATCAGGTCATCATATGATTTTGGTTGATGGGAGTAGCCTTCTTGATGGCCAGCCCAAGTGAAAAATCGGAAGGCGACCTTTTCCTCGTAGCGAAGTCTTTGAAGCATTTCGTCGACCAGCTCATGGGTCAGATCAATACCCACGCTTTCAAGTGCAACTTCCATTCTCTGATTCACATCCTCGACACTATCCATTATGGCTCTGTACATTTTATCAGCATCGCTTGAAACGCTCAAATGAGTATCATCACAGTCTTGATCCGATCGGAGAGTTTCTGTTTCGGGCGAAAATGAGTACGAAAGAAACCGGCATGGGCGAGCAGCGTAAATTGAAATTTGCGATGTGGGTGAATCAAAATCTCCCTGGAAAGAGTGAAATGCCGCTAATGATTTAGATTGAGTGGTTGGATTCGAAAGGAGAGAATGAAAAGACAAAGTGGGTTGGCATATCTGTGGTGGGGAAAGTAGAGATGCGACTGAAAATGGGAGAAGAGAAGGCGATGAGGAAGAGAAGGAAGCAATTGTAGGTATTTGTGACACAATATTGCTTGAAGATGACAGTCCAAAAGGCTGAGGGAATGAGATTCGAACAAATTGACAATAAAATCTGGATAGGACTGAAATTGTGCGGAAAGAAAGGAATCGACTAGATGAAACCGAAAAAGATAGAATTGGAGGTTTTGGAATGAAAGGCAATGGCGACATGGGATTGAGGAACCAAGGCTAAGTTCTTGCTTTTGTTGAAGAAATAACATTAGCCGCAGCTTCGCCGGAAAATCTAACGGACCCGCAGGTCAATTTGCCAGACTTTGTAATTTAGGGTTTTTTGCATTTTAAACCATGAGCTCAGGTATTTGCTTTTTACAGCATGATATTTGAATATTTGCATTTCATGCCTTGAAACCTTTAGGGTGCGTTTGGCAATTGATAGAGGGTGTGTTTGGTAATGAATAAAACTTTTGATGAAAATTTTTAAAGAATAAAAGTTGTCAAATGATGTAATATTGTAGGAGTGATGATGATGAGTAAATAGAATAAATTTAAAATAAATAGGTTAGTTGTATTGGTAGTTGTGTATAAATGATTGAAAAGTAAGGTTGTTATATAGAAAGATGTGTAAAAAATAATTAAAAAAAGAATAGTTATAGAGAGTGAAAAGTTTTAGATTGAAAAGTTTTAACTTGACAACTCTTGCAAATGGCCAAACACACCCAGAAAATGTCAAATTAAAACTTGTCAATCTAAAACTTTTCACTCTCCACAATTATCATATTTTTTAATTATTTTTTTCACATTTTCCTATACAACTACCCTACTTTTCAATCAATTATATATAACTATTCACACAATTAATCTATCTATTTTAACTTTATCCTCTTTACTACTCATCATTACCCCTATCATATCACATCATTTGAAAATTTTTACTTTCCAAAACTTTTCATCAAAAGTTTTATTTATTACCAAACACACCCTTAATTTTGTGTTTGTTTCACTTTTAAAAAATTGTCGACAAAATCTTTTCACTCTCCATGGCAATCCTATTTTTAATATTTTTTACATTTTTTTAATATAAACTAATCTACTTTTCAAATATTTTTACATAACTGCCTACAAAATTAACCTATTTATTTTAATCAATGACGAATTCAAGACCTTTGATGAAAGCAGGCAATCAGAAATTAGCAAAGTTATAACATTATTTGAGAGGGGGCAATTACGTTAAAATGAACTGCATATTTGATATATTATCTAAAATTTTGGGGGGTTTATACAAATTTACAAAAATTCAGTGGGGGCAACTGCTCACGCTGAGTTCCATGTAGATATGCCCATGATTTTAACTTTATTTTCTTTATTCTTTATCACACCTATATCATATCACATAATTTTCTTTTGTTTTAAAAACTTTTATACTATAAAAATTAAATTTTTTTTTATCACTTTACAAGCACACCTTTTTATTGTAGGATAAATTCTATATACTTACAAATTTTTCGCTAATTCAATTTATACCTATAAACTTTTAAAATTTTCAAATATACACATATATTTTACCTAAAATTTTATTCATATTTACATCATTAGAGATCTGTTAAATATGTTGCTACCACTTTATTGAATTGTAATGATTTTTTAATAATTTTACAACTATAAAATCTTATATTATTTAGACATGAATTTTTAATTTAGAGTAAGCCGATCTCAAGTTATATTAGGGCTTAGGCAATTCGTCATTTCAAATGAGATCAGTTGCCCATTTAACTTCTTTTCTGATGTAAGTATAAATGAATTTTAGATAAATATAGGATTTTTTTGAAAATTTGTGAATATAAATGAAATTAAAAGTAGATTGATTTCAATCAAAAAAAAAAAAAAGTAGATTGATTGGTTAACAATTTCTCTCTTGCAGGTAACCTACACATAAGACCAACCGGGCGGAGGGAAAGCGACGAGCAAGTGTATAAGAGGATTTGGAAGGCTCGTCTACCTCGTAAGATCAAGATCCTCACTTGGAGATTACTCAAAATGCTTTTCTGACAAAAAGTAATCTCAACAGCAGAGGTATCCCGGTGACTCCTACCTACAAATTCTGCAGTAAACTAACTGAAGACATTCAACATCTTTTTGTCTATTGTGAGAAAATACGTGGATTCAAAGAACTGATTATGAAGGACAGAAACTTGCGGATCTCAAGAGATGCAGTAAGGTGCATTTTAAAGCAATTGTCTGACAGGAAAGACAAGAAACATTTTTAGTTGTTTATGCTGTTATGATGGCGGATATGGTTCCTTCCAAATCAAGCTTGAGAAGCAGGGATTATGCCAAAGTTTGAGCAGATTATGGAATGACATAGATCATATCTAGACCAATATAAATCGTCCAATCGTCTCATGACTTCGGATGTATCTAAGAGGGAATTGGTTTCTAGATGGAGAAAACCTTCTCAATACAACTTGAAGAAGAATGTTGATGGATGTAGACATTTTACGGGAAAATGCATGGGCATAGGAGTTGTGCTGAGGAACACATAAGGAAATTCATAGCAGTAAAATGCTGGAAGATTGATGGACAAGTAGATGTACTAAATATGGAAGGAATGACTGCTCTTTTTGAGATTTGATGGGGCATAGAACTGGACACACAGCAATGAAGATAGTGAGCGACTCACTCATCCTAATTAGCTTTCTCAATGATGATCGCCCAAATTTGTCAACTGTGGGCTTTCAGATTCAGATGACCAGAGATGAGGCTCCTGCTTTTAACTCTATTGAATTCATACATGTGCTCCATTTGGGGAATGGTGCAGCCCATCAGTTGGCTTTGATGGCAGCAAACATGAAAGAGGATACTCTATCTTGGGGGTGGAAATCCACCTTTAGCTATTGTAAGTAGGGGTGGGAATTGGGGCAGGTCATACCGGGTTAAGGTTTGTGCAACCCCGACCCTACTTTTTAAAATTTAAATTTGATCCTCACTTTTTTTAAATAGGTTTGGAGACAAACTTCGGGTTGGTATCGGACCATTTTCGGGATAGCGAGTCGGGTAAAAAATGCAGGTTAAATAAGATAATTTTAAGAATTTATATACCTATTAAATATAAATATATATCTATATTATATTTAAATATTATATGCTTCAATATTTCACTAATTATTAAAAATACATAATTAAGAAACAAAACATTTGAAAATATAATATAAATTTATTAAAGTAGGTTAATATACAATTACACATAAGGGTTATATATGTACAAATTTTTTATTGATTCTTATATTGCTTTTTGAATAAATTGATTCTTCTATTGTTGATAAAGTTGGCATAAAAAAGTGAGAATTTTGAAAGAAAATAATAATAATATTTAAACATAGGCTTAAAATTTTTAATAAATTAATATAAGCGGGGCGGGTCGGACTCTTCGGGTCAGGACATGGTCGACCCAACCCAATCCTATTTTTGAATTCGGATAAAAAATTTTGTCCAATCCCTATATCGGGTAAAAAATATATTGATTTTACACGGCTAAAAACGGGTTAGGTCAAAGCCGAGTCACGGGTCAACCTACCCCTAATTATAAATCAGTTGTACATTGATCTTTCTGGTTAATACAAATGCTATAATTCATAAAAGAAACCCTACATGTTGACAACATTAATGTTATCAAAACCGAATTGAATCATGATCCCAGGTCTAGCCTCATTGCGATCATGTGGTAGCTATTATGTTACTAATCTTGTAAGTTTGCTTAGGTGGTTCAATCGCTTAAACCGAATAACTGAGAATTGAATAGTCAAATAGGTGTGAAACTAGTCTGGTTTCCATTATATTTTGGACACGTTTGAGAACTAATAAAATTTTTGATGAAAAATTTTTAAAATGAGAGAAAATAATATGACCAGTGTTGTAAGAACCGGACCGGACCGGCCGGTTGGACCGGTCCGACCGGGAACCGAGGCATTTTCCGGTTCGATTACATACGGTTCGGTTCGTATGCATAAAACCGATCAAACCGTCGAACCGGCGGTCAAACCGGAATGAACGGTCGAACCGTATTAGCCCGGTCGAACAAACCTCATATATATTTAAAAAAAACCCAAAAATGAAAAACCCATTGCTGCGCCCGCCCGCTCTCTGCGTTTTCCCCTTTCGACGAAACCCTAGTACCCTACCCATCTTCTCAGTGACCGGCCATCTGTGGATAATCGATCTATCGCCGGACGGCGGTAACGCCGTAACAGCAGTCGCACACAGCCAGTCACCTGTCCCTCCTCTGCATCCTGCCATTTTCTTCTTCTCCTCCGTCCGCCCGCTCGCACGACACCCTTCGCCCGCTGGCATGATCATGCTCTCTGCCCCGCTTGCCTGCCGCCCACTCGCTGCCTCGTCCGTCCCTGCTCTACATCCTGCCATTTTCTTCTTCTCCTCCGGCTGCCCGCTCGCACGACGCGTGCCGCCTGCTGGCATGACTGCTGCTCTTTGCCTCACACACACGACGCCCGCTTGCTGCCTCGCCCGTCCCTACTCTGCATCCTGCCGTATTCTTCTTCTCCTCCGGCCACCCACTCGCACGACGCCGGCCGCCCGCTGGCATGACGCCCGCTCTCTGCCTCGCGCACACGCCGCCCGCTCGCACTGCCCGGTCAAGAGACTCAATACGACCACTGCGAAATCTCGATTTTCAAAACGCATGCTGCATTTTTCTTTTTTTCGTGACGCGGGTTTGAGTCTGACACAATCGATACAACCAATGCACGGAATATCAATTAAGTGCAAATAGTATATAAAAATAGAAAGTTGATGGGTAGAAAACTAGAAATGCAGTGTATTCTGTTCTTGAATTTATTTTTAAAATTTTCAGTACAACTATTAATCTAAGTATATTTAACATGTGTATTAAATTTTACTAATTTTAAATATTTTCAATATTTTCAATTTTTTAACACTTTAGTAATTTAAAATGCTAAAATTCTACTAATTCTTAAAAATAAAAAATATTTAAATTTTCAAAAATAGTAAAACCTAATAAATATATTAAATATACTTAGATTAATTTTTTTCCTGCATATTTTGTACTTGTATATTGTGGTTCTTAAAATCTAACATATATATATTTTGGATTTATAAAAATATAATTTTATCAATATATTTATTTAAAATTAAGAAATAATATAATATTTATGACATCATAAATATATCATGTTGACGTTACCGGTTCGAACCGGTTTGCTTAACCGGTCGAACCGGTTCAAACCAGACCAGTTCCTTTACTGGTTCAATGACCGGTTCGGTTCTGACAACATTGAATATGACAAGATATATATATATATATAATAAAGTTAAAATAAATAGATCAGAGTATGAGTAGTTGTGTAAAAATTATTGAAAAGTTAAATAATTATATAGGAAAAAAATGAAAAATAATTAAAAATAAGATAGTTATAGAGAGTAAAAAATTTTATATTGAAAAGTTGTAGAGGTTATTTGTTTTTTTCCCAAAATTTTCAACATCAAATCTTTCACTCGACTATCTTACTTTTAAAATTATTTATTTACATTTTTCCATACAACTATTATACTTTTCTATTAATTCTACACAACTATCCATTTAATTAATTTATCTCTTTTAACTTTATTTTCTTTACCTTTCATCATTGCCCTTATTATACTACATCATTTTCTCTCATTTTAAAAAATTTTATACCGAAATTTTTTTATTAAAAGTTTATCACTTCAAAACGTATAGTTTTGAAAAAAAAAATTATGTAAGAAATGGGCGTTGACGTGCATGCCATGCGTCAGCGACCAAAATGCGCTTTTGATTTTCCAAAACTCAAATCCCTAGATCGAAGTGAGTAAGCACGGATTTGCAAGCGATTTCAGCCATACTGTGATGGAGATGTGTGTTTGGGTATCAGTAGCAATTCATCAAAGCCATGGGGAGATAGGTTTTTCGTCAGTGGCAATTTCATCACACAAGTCGCATGGTAAAATCGTACAATTTCCCACATCATAATGTTTTTGTTTCTGGTTTTTAAAATAAGGTATTTGCATGAGTTCTGAAATGGCCAAGAGTTGTTAGGGCATCTCCTTGGAAGCGACACGCCGCAACAACGTCAGGTTGTGGCAAGAAGTCGGCAAAGGTTCCCGTGCTTTTATGGACGTGGTTTAGGGAAAAAGGTGGTACTAAAACACAAGATCCATTTTGCCTCATGGAATGCTGAAACTCTTTTAGAGAAAAGTATGAAAGTAGTAGATGTTACCAAAATGAGAAGAATTAATGTAGCGCGCCTTCAAGAGACTAGGTGAAAAGGAGAGAAGGTTAAAAAGATTAATGAATTCAAATTATGGTATATAGGAAAGGATGATAATAGAAATGATGTAGGGATAATAATAGAAAATAAATTCATGAATAAAGTTGTAGGTGTCAATTGAGTAAATGATAGAATTATTTAAATAAAACTTGTATTAGAAGTACAAGTCATAAATGTGACTAGTGCTTATGCACCACAAGTACGATTAGATGATAAAATCAAAAAATAATTTCGGGATGACTTAAATAGTGTAATGCAAAAAATAACTAACCAAGAAAAGTTGTGATAGGTAGAGATTTAAATAAACATATAGGAAAGGAGAGTGTAGGATATTAGAGAAAATCATGGAGGTTTCGGCTTTGGAATAATGAATGAAATGAGGAATGTCGTTTCGGACTTTGCTATAGCATAATTTAGTTATAGCAAATACCTTATTTTAAAAACGAGATGAACACTTGATAACTTTCAAGAGTGGGACCAATTCTAGCAAAATAGATTTCTTCCTTATGAGAAAACTGGATAGATCTATTTGTATTAATTGTAAGGTTATCCCATGTGAGAACTTAGTTATGCAACATAGATTATTAGTGATGATATATGTACATAAAAGGAGTCAACAAAAACTAAAGGCAATATAATTTCAAAAATTAAATGATGGAATTTAAAGGGAAACAACATGAAATTTTTTAGTAAAAGAATGATAAAAGAATAAAAATGGGACATATAAAAAGATGGAGTAGAATTAATGTAGGATAAAATGACAACTAACATACAAGAAGCAAGACAAAGTATTGTAGGAATATATAAACATCGTAGATCCCCGCATAGGAAAATTTGGTGGTAGAATGAGGATGTTCAAAAAGCTATAAATGTTAAACAAGAAAAGTTTAAAATATGACAGAGAAATAAAAATGATACAAACTTATAACAATACAAACTATAAAAAAAACTACTAAAAAGATTATTAGCGATGGTAAACACAAAGCTTATGACAACTTATATGACAAATTAGGAACTAGACAAGGTGAAAAAATATTTTTAAGTTGGCTAAATTAAGAGAAAATAAAGGCAAAGATTTAACACATGTTAAATGTATTAAAAGTGAAGGTCAAAGAATTCTAGTCAAAGATGATGATATTAAAGAAAGATGGAAAACTTACTTTTTATAATTTACTAAATGATACCCCACACGAACATTTAACATTAGATGTTAGTTTATATAGAGAAGAAAATAAGAATATCACCTATTTTCTAAAAATTTAAATATCCGAAGTAAATGAAGCTCTAAGGAAAATGAAAACAGGAAAAGCTTTAGGCCAAAATAATATACCAATTGAGGCCTGGAAGTGTATGAGAGATGTACGTACAACATGATTAACAAATTTCTTTAATAAGATTATAAAAACAAAGTTAATGCTAAGTGAATGGAGGAAAAACATTATAATCTCAATCTATAAAAATAAGGGAGATATTCAAAATTGTGCAAATTATCATGGTATAAAACTAATGAGGCATACTATGAAATTATGAGAAAGAATAATTGAACACAGACTAAGACGGGAAACTAATATATCTGAAAATTAATTTGGTTTTGTGCTAGGAAGATCAACCACTGAAGCTATTTTCTTACTTACACAACTAATTGAAAAGTATAAGGAGAAGAAAAAGAATGTATACATGATTTTTATTGATTTAGAAAAAGCATATAATTGAGTACTGAGAAAGTTAATATGACAAGTGACGAAAAAGAAAGAAATTAATAATAGAGACATTGATATTATTAAAGATATGTATGAGGGGGCTATTACAAATGTGAGGACCATTAGTGGAGATACTAATATTTTTTCAGTTAAAATAGGTTTATATCAAGGCTCAGCTTTGAGTACTTACCTTTTTACCTTGGTAATAGATGAAATTACTAAATATCTCCAAGAAGAATTACTTTGGTATATGTTATTTGTAGATGACATTGTTCTAATAGATGAAACTAAAGAAGAACTAAATTTAAAATCGAATAGGTGGGTAGATGCTTTAGAATATAATGGTTTTAGAATTAGTCGCACAAAAGTTGAATATATGAAATGCAATTTTAATAATAGTGAGAACCCGGATGAGAGACCAATTAAGATTTTAGATCAAGTAGTAACAAGAACTAATCACTTACGATACCTAGGATTAATAGTTCAAGAGAACGGAAAATTGATAATGATATAATATATAGAATTCAAATGGGATGGAAGAAATGATGAAGTGCGTCGGGAATTTTACGTGATCATCAAGTTCCAATCAAATTAAAAGAAAATTTTTATGTGACTGCGATTAGACTTGTCATGCTTTATGGGGTAGAATGTTGGGCAGTTAAAGAACAACATATACAAAAAATAAGCACATCGAAAATGAGAATGTTAAGATGGATGAGTGGTAAAACAAGAAAAGATAAAATTAGGAATGAAATAATTCGAGAAAACCTAAAAGTGAGACCGATTTGTGATAAAATGAGAGAAAATAGATTACGATGGTTTAGTCATGTTAAAAGGATGCTTGAAATAACACCGGTTAGGAGGACATAATTTATCCAAGTAGAAGGTGGTGGGAGAATGAAAGGAATAACTAAAAAAACATGGATGTAAATAATTAAATAAGATTTAAATATTTTTAAACTACAGAAAATCTAATCTTAAATCGCAAAGAACAACAGAATCCATGCAACCTAGGTGGGAAATGACTTTTGATAATGATGATGATGATGATGATTCACATGAGTTCTGAAATTGCATAAACATATCAAAATAGTTTGGGCATAGCAAAGGATTTTTGACCAATGGCGCATCAATAGTATAAATTATAGGTTCTTTAAGTACTTTTTTTATTCGAAAAAAATTGATTCCTTATTGGCAATGCAATATTGTTGTAAAAAAAGGAGTATGAATTAAACTAGAGTCAAGTACATTATTTGCAGTAACATTGAAAAAAAAAAACAAAAAAAAGAAAAAGAAGACGCAGAGAAGTTATTGGAATGACAGATAATGAGCTATGCATATTATAAGGACCAACCACAGGTACTCATCACACAGGGTAAAGTTAGAATTGCACCTAGAAGCAACAAATAATCGGAGAGATCAACGTGAAGCAGTTTGAAAATTTATACGCATGATACGTGATCACTTATCCTGATTTAATCAAATAAACAATCATCGATACAATAAGAAATAACGAATGTTTACCAAACAAGTTTCTACCTTTGAGCTTTATAGGCTTATTTATTTATTTGTTTGTTTATTATTGACTACAAGAATTTGAATGAATGGAAATGAATAATTTCCCACCACGTTCAGCTACATCTTGCGTCAACCAAGAGAGATTTTGATGTGCCTGGACACGGGTCACCTCCGAAATTCCCACTTGTTAAAGCAACTGAGCACTTCCTCTTCCTTCTGCAGGCCTGTTGATATAGGATAAAAATGTTTAGTAATAAAAGTTGAAAGATCTTGGAAAAAAGATACAGATCCTTTTGATGAAAAAAATAAGAAGATTACATTTGGAAATCAACAGTAAGACAAAAAAATAGGCTTAGAATTCTTGATTAAATAATTAAATATGCATAAAATGAATTAACCACTGGCAATAAATTCGTGACTCAAATCAAGGGTGCACCATCCATTCTTAAACAAGTGCACTCACCTTCTCTACAGCTTCTCTTGATTTTTCAGAATGGCAGCTTCCTATCGAATATTGACCCTTGCAACTTCCAGCTGGTGTGCCAAAACTTGCAAATTCTATTTCAGAGATTGTTTTGCCAGGAGGGCATTCAAGCTGAACCACGGGAGGCATTTTCCTTTGCTGGGGACTTCCATTGGGATGGGAGTCCGACACATGCCCACATACACTGGACACTGAGATAGTTTCTAGTGTTATTTGTAGTGGATCTCCCCCACTTTCCTCTAATAGAACTAGAAGGTTCTTGACAGGCTTGAGAAAGTAACGAGGAATGTGATATCTGTAAAGAGAATGAAGATAAAGACACTTCGTTATTTCTACGCATTTCGTTGTATTAAATCATTATACTCTTCAGCAGACAAGAAATGACTGAAAGCCAACATGATAGGATTTCGAGCTACGATGACAACCAAATTTTCTTATTTGTTCGACCCAACTTGTAATTGGATTGGAAACATTAGGGGTATGTTTGAGATAAGGAGAATGGAAATGGAGAATGGAGAATGAAATTGATATGATAGGAGTAAAATCAAAATTAAAAAAAAAAAGATAGAGTAATTGTATAGAAAGATATGAGAAAGTGATTGAAAAAATATTAGTAATTATTAGAATATAGAAGTAAAAATGGAAAAAAGTCAGATAGTTGTGTTCACTTTTGCATTGCCATTCCCTTCTAAACAAATACACCCTAGTTTTGGATGGTTTTGAACAGTAGATTCCAAAACTTGACTTGTCAACTCTGTGATAGACTGTTATGAAACTACGTTAACAAGTCAAAGAAAGAAAGTGACTTACAGTGTTTGTGAAGGCTTTCCTTTTGAGGTGTGAAATGAGACCCAGTAACGACCAATGCTTTGACCATTGATCCAAACTTCACCTTTCCCCATAGAAGTAAGGTTCAGGGCAATGGGATCATTCCCATGAGGAGTAGCGAAATGGGTCTGGTACAAGAAAAGACACCAGCTTGGAATGAATTGGGGATGCTCCCAACATTAGCACTAAAGACAGTAAACCTAAAAACAAGCAAAAGCTTCCGCTTGCAGTCTACCTTATACCACATAAGAGGTTGATTGCTCGAGACTCCGCTTCTCCACTGCACCTTTCTCCCTCCTGGGTAAGTATAGATTTTCAACTCCTCTCCTAATAAACCCACCTGCACTCACAATCACATACACATTATAAAACATAAGCCTACATTAGTCTTTTCTCATTCCTCTCAAGGATAATACTTCTTGGTGAGAAGATAACCTGATATCCCCAGGATTGCTTGCTTAAGTCTTGAGAATTTCCCGAGGCTTGAATCTGCACACTTTGTAGTCCGGAAACTCTACTCTCCATGTACGCCCCTGAATCCTTCATGTTAAAGAACATCATGCCAAAGAAAATGTAAGATTTTCTTAGTATTCATAGCTTTTTGGGAGAGGGTAATTTCAAGTGAAAATGAATAATTCTCACAATTATTACCGGTAAACCAGCCATTACACTCAAGATTGCGATATCATTTTTTCCATCTTTCAGTGATATGGGAGTATCAAAATTAAACCCTTGAAGATCGTGATTTCCATGAGCACTTCCTTCAAAGTAGCAGTAAAAGGGAATTAGCATAAATGAATGATAAACTAAGTCGTTAAACGAGACTATTCAACCATTTGATCTATTTATTTTTAGTGTTCTATTAAATAATCTAGGCTCTAAGGAAGCTCTAAGGAGGCACAGTCGTTAAATGACTCCGCTATCACAAAAAACATTCATGAGATTAAAACTGCTCAGAGAAGAGTGGCAGAGATCATGTCAATATGTACTCCAATTTCTTATGACGATCTTTGATATATGTGGGGCATAAGAAACAGGAATCAAATCCATGCCTTTGGAGGAAGCAAATATTAGACTAATTCAAAATACATACACAAAGATACAGGTACATTACCAGAAGACACATTGTTGATGAAAGCATAAATGACATGTGCACGGGTGTTCACTTGAAGTAAAGGTTTATCATCATCAGAAGATTTGTAATCGCAACTGCATTGGAAATGCTACTAATGAGTTTATGTTTCCACGAAATGGTAATGGAAGTCAGTTCATCTACTGTTTTAAGTGCTCATGAAATGGCAGTCTACCTGAAAGTGTACCAGAGATAATCTGATGAATCTTTGGTTGTACTCATTTGTTCTAATAGCCGATCTGCCTTTATTGGTGTCTTCTCATAGTTTGGAATGACGTCTTGTATTTCTAGCCATCTTCCTGCATCATCAAATTTTTCACTGGTTGTTGATGACCTGACACTGGATTGTACATTTACCTATAAAAGAATAACGAAACAGCAGTAGTTTTCAATGTTCTGTAACTACAGCAAGTTCAAATGTACAGAACACAAAATCAGACACATCGAGCACATGTAAGAATGTCATGTCAATACTAGTTGGCTGGGTATCAGATTGTTACTACTGTAAAAATGAGACGTCTATAACCTATTGTCCATTTATACACTAGCCTCAAGCAACAGTCCACATGATAGTCTACTGCATGGTTGATGTGCATAATCTTTTGTCTTTCATTATCATAATGCATTTTCCTACCTTGTTATGCAGCTTCAAACTCGGACCCCTAGGTTGCCTGAAAACCAATTGCCTAATCTCCTCTTCTACATCTGGTAGTACATGTTGTATTGTCCCAATGAACCCTTGCGCATTTTGTTTAATAGCATTGCTTTTTTTTGTCCAAAAAAAAATCGTATTCTGATATTCAAACTGCCTGCTCATTAACATTTATCTGTGATTAATGCATGAATAAACCTTTCAGAACTGTGTAGTGAACTACGATTTATACTTTATAGCAAATAAAGAATGATAGCTTGGCTGATGTGACGCTCGAAACTTTTGATGCAGGGTCAGCTGGCCGCATAATACTGATTTTACAGCTTCTAGATCTAATGTCATCCAATAGACACCAGCCGGAGAAAAAGAAGAAGGCAACTATAAATAATGCAACTTACTCTTGCTGTGTTAAAGATCACATTTTTGCAATCTGGTAGGATGCTGATGGATCTCGGAGGAAGTTCATATGATGAATCCCGAAACATCACATTAGCACCATTCTTACGATCACTATTTTCTAGGAAGGCAGCACAGTCTCCGGATTCTTTCTCAAAAACAAATGCCTGAATGGATGATATTAACAAAATCCATCATTACTGACTTCAACAATGGTTAGCAAAAATTACTACATTTAAATATGTCCCACTTTGAACTCTCACATGTTGTAGGTCTCCAAGGGTATAATTACTTGGTTTTCCAAAAAGTAATGGTTCGGAGCATTGTTTTACTGCAGCATGCAAATCCTTGAGATGGCCCCATTTAGGTTGTCTGATAATGCCTGTATGACATTAACACAAATGAATTCATGTCTTCTTCATCAAACTCAGAAAAAAAAAGGAAAGAAAGAAATGCCATAAACTAGAAAGAATCAAGCCAATTGCAACTCACCATACTCATCAAGAGGAGCTTGGTCATAATAAGCTGTTGTCACATATGCAGATGCTGCCCTACCAAAATTAGTTCCTCCATGATACTATATCATGGCCAGAAAAAGAAACCAAAAAAAAAAAAAAAATTAGGCTTCTCGTAATTTGTCTGCACAGAATTTTTGATCTGAGACGTTTCCGCTGCATTTTGTGTTGCATACCCAAAACTTGCTTGAACAACCTGACAGGTTTGTGCTCCATTAAGAATGCATCATATTCATGGGTAACACAGATATAATGCAGAAAATGCAACAAGATGAAATTGGAGGATGTTGATTTGATTCTTAAATTCGCAAATATGTTTAAACAGCTACCAATGCTTGTGATTCGCAGGACTGTAATCGACTGAAAGCTGACAGAAAGTGAGTGCCACAAAGATGACAATGCGTTCTAAATTTCCAAAAAAACAAGAATTTTAGATGTAGTGGGTGAGTTACCATGTAATAATTTACAAAGCTTCCATTCTTTCCAATGAAGAGCGCTACAGCATATGCAATATCTTCAGCACTCCTAAGGTATGGTTCTCCACCAAATACCTGATAGCTATAGTCATTGGAAAAAGAGTAATTGCAGCTAGCACAGACCACTGCTTGTTCACAAATGGCACAAACTAAAAACTGGAATCCAAAGATAGGAATGCCCATTTTATGATTCCCAGCCAAAAAATGGCAGTATCAAATAAGGTAAAAGCAAGTTGAATAATGAAAACATACAAGGATGTCCAATTCTCTGTCCAGATGGATGGCTTGTTAGGTGAATTGGGTCCTTTAAATGTTTCCCCGCAGTTCATTCCATTGCATGTATTGATCTGCAAGGACATATTCAACTCTCAATATCAGAAAACTGCAGACTTTTGCGATGACATTAGTTTATCTGAAAGATTATATATATATATATATATATATATATATATATATATATATATATATATATATATTATATATATATATATATATATATATATTATATATATATATATATAGTTATATAGTTATATTCAAGTGCAGTGCCACTCTTAAATGAGCCCTACATGATGATAAAACTAGAATCTATTCCACCCATATATTTAGAATAATATATTCTATTACCACATCAATTTTCGTCTCAATCGGATATGTATATGGACCCCATCTGAAAATGGTACAAATTTAACATAATAAAATAGTTTGATGTAAGTAACAACTTTAAAGTGATTTTTTCAACATGTAAAACACTTACTATAACATTTATATATAGATAAATAATTATATAAAGTTTCATTGCATTCTAATACGTGTCAAGTCTTTTTTTTGGGCAGCTGCACTACTGATTAGGGTATATATATATATATATATTTATATTTATATTTTAAAAAATGCAACATGTTATGTGCGACTAACCACTGGGTCAGGAGCATCATCCTGTTTGCACATCACCCACGGGACACCAGTTTTTTGGCCAACAGCCATTTCCGCAGCCCACTTAACGTAGGGTGGTCCTTTTTCGTGAAACGCGGCCTCGACATTTTGATATTCGTTCTCAATCTGCGCACATTTTAACACTGTGATGAACCAAATGCAGAACAAGTGAGCAGATACCACGAGAAACTACCTCTCCAGTCCTTGTTCCTAACCTGTGATAATATGATCGGACCGCCTTGGGAAGCATATAGACTATTTTCCTTCATCAAATTCACTATCTTGGTCGTGAAATTTTGCATGTAGAACTGCAAATATACAATCTCCTTGAAATCATTCCAGACGCAAAATAATAATAATAATGGCTACACTTATTACCTGAAATTAGAACAAATAAATGGTAAGAAGTTTTTGTACCCAATCATTTTAGGATTCGTTAAACCAAAGTCAAATAGATGAATTTGGGAATGTAACTTCAACAACAATAATAATGCAAACATATTTTCAATTACCATTACATATGTGCTGCCACAAGATGACCATTTTCTAAGCAGAGAATTGATAAGGACGACGTATAGAATTCAAGATTTGGGGAAAAACTGTGTTATAAACTTCGACCATTTAGGGTGTGTTTGGGAATGGATAAAATTTTTGGTGAAAAATTTTGAAGAATAAAAGTTGTCAAATGATGTGATGTGATATGATAGGGGTAATAATGAGGAGTAAAGAGGATAAAGTTAAAATAGATAAGTTAGTTGTATAGGTGATTGTGTAGAAATGATTGAAAAGTACGGTCGTTTGTATAGGGAGATATAAAAAAAAATTAAAAAATAGAAAAATTATAGAGAATGAAAAGTTTTAGATTGAAAAGTTTTAGGTGAAAACTTTTGGTTGTTGCCAAACGCACTCTTAGTGTGGCCACGGATCGATACTCAACCTTTAACTTATAAGACTGATTATTATTTATGAGCATAGGAAAAATGAAGATAAAATCAAGAAGTAGTAATATGAGATTTTTTTACATTTTAAACCTTCTAATTTTGACTATTTGCATTTTAAACCTAAAAATTTGGCCGTTTGCATTTTAAATTCTGAAAACTTTAGTTCATTTGTATTTTAAATGCTAACCCATAATAGCGTTAAAAATTATCATTAATTCATAAAAAATAACGTGAATATCTCTAATATTTAAAAAAAAACACTTAAATCTGTATTAAATGTGAACATATTGTTAGAGCCTCCAAAAACAAAAAAAAGCCTAATAGTCAAGTTTAAAATATAAAAAAATCTGTCTTTAAATACTAGAAGGTACTTACGTCATTTTGTATAAATTAACATTAGTTTTTAATATCTTTATGATTCGAAGTTTAAAATGTGAAGAAATCAAATTTTGCAAGGTTTAAAATGCAAACAGCCAACCTCAAGAATTAAAATTCAAATAGGCAAAGTCAGATGGTTTAAAATAGAAAAAACTCAATAAAAGAATAAGAATAGATCTAAATGATCTGAGCAAAAAAAGAAAAAAAATAGCTGATTATGATAAAAAAAAAAAAAAAGAAGAAGAAGAAGAGAGAAATAACGATGATGTCATGAATGGCTATGTTGAAGTGCGATACCTTGAAGGGTTCGTTGTCGGAGCGAAAGACAATTCCAGGGACATCATGCAGCCAGAACGGTAGACCCCTGCAGCAATTGTCGCGCTTTGATCGTCAGTCATACAGTAGAATTTCCATGAAATATAGATGGATCGATCAGGTTTTCAAGTTCCATGTTCTCATAGCCAAAACACAGTCAAGATGCTTCACTGTGGGGCCCCCCGTCTACAAAAATTAATTACGTTTTGATTGGTTCTTCTATTTTATCTATTTCAGCCGTACGTTAGCTAGCTAACTGGATCGTAATTTCCCGCAACCGGGTGCACTGAAGCGGGTGCATTAAATCATTTTTTATTTTTTTTGAAATTTTTTTATGGAAGTGTTAATCTAAGTGTATTTAATATGAATAAAATTACAAAAATATCACTGATTTTCAAAAATAAAAAATAAATACTTCAAAAATGGTAAAAATTGATACACATGTTAAATACACTTAAATTAATACGTTTATAAAAAAATTTTAAAAAAATAATAAATAAGTTAAAATGAGTTTAATGCACCATTAAAGCTCAGAGCACCCGATTACACTGAAGCTCAGTGCACCTGGGTGCAGGAAATCATGATCCTTAGCTGCCTAGCTGTGATTATCTTTGATTTAGGAGGGAGGGAGGGATACGCACCCGTAACTCCATTCTGACTCGATGAAGGGGCCGATCCTGAGGCTTGCGTACAACCCCTGGGATTTAACCTCCTTCAAGAATCTTACCAAGTCGTATCTTCCTTCGAAATTATACTGAAATATCAAAAATTAAACAACACAATATCCCAATGTAAAAGACTCAGAAATTTGGCCACCAGGGACGCGCCCTGGTGGTCAGCGTCGTTGCCCAGTGTCATTGCGATCGCTGGTTCGAAACGGCTCGGGTGCAGCAACGTTGTTTGTGGGAGCAAAAGTGTGGTCTCCCGGTTAATTCGTGGGAGCAAAGTGGTCTCCCGTTTAATTGTTGGAAGCTGTGTCTTCCTGTTTACTTGGTGGAGCGGTGTCTCCAAATTTGTTAGAATGTCTCTGATCTTCAGTGTAATATGTGTTGAGATGTATGTATATATCTCCCCATCAAAAAAAGACTCAGAAATTTGTTAAATTTGTGTGGTGTGTGCACGATACGGGAATCTACTCCGATTATTGAATGAGTTCCTCGTCTATAAACCCGACTTAATTCTGTACCATTCTATTTATTTTTTCTCTCCTGATAATTAATGGGAAATCTGCGATATCTATTGTGTTTTGCATTATTCACAAAAATCTTATCATTTGTTAATAACTCATCTACAAATACGTGAAATCGATGCAATAAGTTGTTTGATATTAAAGATCAATTTTAAAATTATATTTTCAACATTTAAAAGATATTGTTAAGTTGTAATGCATATGTGAATGAATTTGAATATTTTTCAAAATTTATATATAAATATATATATTTTAAAACCATAGCAACCTGTACATATCTTTGATTTGGATTAAATTTAGTCTTTTAAATATAATAGACGGGTTACATTTTATACCAATTATAAAATTGAAAAAAACGCACAGGTTTACATGGGAGCGGAACTCTTACTCAATAATAGTAAAAATCAGTGCCATGCAATTAGGGGTGCAATTTAGGCCGGGTTGAGCCTGAACCCGATTTTGAGCATTGTTAGAACTTGATTTTCATAACCCGAGCCCGAAAAACCCGAACCTGATGAACCCGATTTGTAAATATGATAGGGTTAGAATTCAAGTGAACTCGAGCCCGATTTTTCATTTTATATTTATTATAAAATATATTATATACATACTGTTTAAACAATATTTCTTTATATTTTATGTTATTATATCTATATTTGAATACATATTTGGCATATTGTAATTTTATTTTAAATAAAGTATATTATTTCATTTATATTTATCTTTTATTTCTATCATTCATTTTTACACTTATTAATTTTTTTTCTTTATCTTAGTTTTGATGTTAATTTTTTTCTAGAAATATTCTTTACATTACTATTTTTAAAAAATATGTAGTTTGATTATATATTATTATGTTTACTTACATAATTTGTTATTATTATTTATTCATATGAAATTCTAAACTTATCACTTTTAAACAAAATGTAAATTCATCAACATAAATTCCAACACGAAACTCAGCCCGAACCTGATTTTCAAAAATAAGGTTAGGGTTCAGGTTTTACAAATAGGGTTAGGGTTGATGTTTTACAAATAGGGTTAGGGTTAAGGTTAGGGTTAGGATTAGAGTCGAGATGAACCCGAATTTCATGAGCCTGAATTGCAACCCTACCGGTAATAATCAAATGAGCCGGAACTTTGTGTGCGGGCCGGTCGACGTGCGGCGGAAACGTTGAAAATCTCACCTGCCCTTCTCGCGGCTCGTGTTTGTTCCAGAAGACGTAAGTTTGGATCACGTCCAGCCCTCCTTGCTTGGCCTTCGCTATAAGAGATGGCCACATCTGATTTTGAAAAAAGTAAAAAACACGTCCACGCAGATTAATATACATGTGATTTTGGTTGACAATATAAATTTACTCACTTACAATTTTTTATTTTTTATTTTTTATCTGAAATTTGAATTACAATATTTCTATTTGTTATATTTTTCTACAACTCCATCGTGCCTAAGTAAACTTTCTAATTTTTTTTTCCTTAGCCGATTACATCCAGCTTGTATCGGCCCGAGACAAACGCTCGTCACAACAAAACTAGTGGGCCATGTTAATTAAGAATAATAAAGTAATTAATTAAAAACGTAAGACACATCGAATGCATCTTATTCTTAGGTCGAACCGAATAAATCGTCGATAGCGACCCGACCAGATTAGCGATCTCCCCAAGCAAGCTGAGAAAAATCTATGTTCCCAAGATTGGAGCCGGAAGTTACTAAAGCTGTTTCAGGACGTTTAGCTGACGGCAGGCTATCCAACGGAAAAACCAATCATACTCGTTTGTTTGGATTTCATTAATTATGTACATTTCCTTTTTTATTTCTTTTATTTATGAATATTAATTATATTATCATTATCTCGTTTATATAAACTACGTGTGAGGGAGAGGAGACCAATCCTTTTTTACATGCTTCAGCCAGGTAAGGCCAAGTCACCGCCAAACTTGGGCAACCATGTTAAAATAAGGTATGATGAAAACATAAGGGACAGAGCATTTAATGACACAGCTCACCAACAATACCTAATTATATACAAATCGTAAGCTAAGAAAAATAAATAAAAATAGAATCTGACACCCATAAATTGCTTCTTGCTGAAATTATATTATTTGCACTGCAAATATGTAGACCGTGACCCATGGGCCATGGTACGATGTTCAACAAGAACGCGTGATTTCCTCTAAAACCGGGCGTTTGTCGTCAGAATCCATCCAAAAGCAATTTCTAGCCTTAATTGTTTCTCCAGAGCGGATAACAACGCGTGTGAATAAGATTTAACAACAGGATTATTTGCATTTGCCTTCCAATCTTTGTATTTTATTTATGACTATTGATCTTGAAAAATATTATTTATAAGTTCTACATCCAATAATACCCTTATTATCAAACTTTGACCACCATCAAAATCAAGTGTGATATAATTTAAGGATGCTATTACATAGTGATAGCCCTCGTCATGTGGAAGTTGAGCAGCAAATCTCGTTCAAACTAACAAAAAAGTTTTGAAAAAAAAAAAAAGTTCACAAAGAAAGATTGTTTTTGCAAGATCAGCAGTTGTAAATAAAATGGCGTAATTACAATTAGTGAAGAAAAAAAACAAATAAACCCAAAAAAGAAACTGCTAAGCTTAGCCTGGAAGTCCGCCGACGATCTAGAGCTTCTAGGAAGCCCCCAATTTTTTTTTTTTTATCTTAACATATCGATTTCCAAATTTAAACTAAGGATATTCATTTATTTATGATTCCAAACATCTAATTATTAAAAAAATTTATACACTATTTAGAGAATAATGATTTAATACATATATACGTGCCAAGTCTCCGTATGTGTAGGTGTTCTAAGTCTTTTTTTCATTTTTTGTTTTTCTTTTCTTTTTTTACGTGGGCCTATTAGTTCATATATTAAAAGTTCTAAAAATAGTAAACTTTAATATTTATATATTTTGGATATTGACCTGTATAAAAAGGAAAAAAAAATGCTCAAAAGACTTATAAGGATTAAGGGTCCGCATATAGGTACGTGTAAAATCATCACTCTTATATAAACTATACATTTTTGAAAATTTTAATAACTACATGGTAACTCATAAAAATTGTTTTTTTTATAAATATAAGTTTTTAATAAAAATGATTTTTAGTAATTCGATAAAATAAATAATTTTAAACAAAACCGGTGGTTTAAATTTAAGAAAAAAAATTTTAAATACGAAAAACAGGGGAGCAACCAGCTGTCCTGAATCATTGCCAGGAGATCTTTTTTCTTTTTTCTTTTTTTTCTTGTACAGCTTGCCTGGTGATCTATGGTGATCTATCTATGCTAGAAGTTAACGATGAGAAAAAGAGTTTGTATAGACGGGCGCTCTAGAATTAAACTGCTACGCTATGATTTTGCAGCCTTGTTTTAGGCCTGTGTCACGTCATATTCGAGACACGACACATGCTCGAAAAGTCTATTTCCATTGGCTAATCTTCGGCTGCCGCTTGCCCAATGTGCATTCACGTGCCGGCCGGAGATAGTGGAATTAACTCTATTCTGCTAGTTGACCACATACATTTGGAAAACGTGCATGCAAACCCACCCCAAGGATTCAAAATCGGTCTCTTTAAAATGAAGGATTGAAACTAATGTCCGAACCAGAAATCACATAAAAAATTAGCATCCATCCACTGAGGCATGATTATATAATATACTATAGATATACTTAAGTTATAATATTCATTTTTTTACTTACTTTTATTTCATTTTTTCGATTGTTTCTTTATAACTTGTTTTCTTAAGTGTATCTAATTTATTTACGAAATTTTTTTATTTTACAATAATTTTACGTATTTATTTTTTATTTTTGAAAATCATCATTTTTTGTTTCTTAAAAAACTTGATTTAAAAAATGTAAAATATTGTAAAATAACAAAACTGGGTTTATATTAAACATGCTTAGGAAAATAAATTTACAAAGAAAAATTTTAAAAATAAAATAAAAAATAAATATTTTAACTTAAGCATATATACATATATATAGTCATGCGTCTACAGGCCTTGAGTCACCACCAAGTTGGAAAATAGAAATAATCAACATCCATCTCATAACGGATTGGCCGACGATGGCCTTAAGCCTTTAATTGCTTCGGGTGTGTATCAAAGTAGCTAGCGTGGATACCCATGGGAAAACATCAAGACCGTCGATCAAGGCCATGTTACACTCCCAAATAAACGGTGGGAGGAAGGAGGTACGAAAGCAGGCGGTGAGTTTGATCCAATGGTGGGCTATAGATGCATGATGGGCATGGATTTTATGGTTTGGGCCGTCGTGCACCAGCTGCAAACCGCAAGATACGAAGGCATGAAAAAGATGTAATATGCAATTGGGTAAAACCGTAAAAGTGTGCGTGTAAAACCGATCGAATACGTAGTTGGGGCAGTTGGGATCGACCCGTTCAGGTGACTGAGCATCCAAACCGTTATTCAACACCTGCCGCTGCAGCATGCATAGAAAAACCTGGAATTCCAACTCTGGATTTGCTGGTGGGGTGAAAGAAACGGAATAATCACTTACTTGGGGAGTGCTTCGTGGGTAGTGAATGGAACCCGAGAAGAGGATTGCTCTGGATCCATCGATGATGAGTGACCGTCCATCGTACACCACGTCCGATGCTTGCACAGGCCTAACTCCACCTCCAACGAGGAAAATGACGCAACAGACGAACACCCACGACTCCATTCCTCCAAGACCCACGAGAAACGCACGGCTCGGCTGCTCTTGTACGCGTATTATATATAATTGCGTATGAGTCGAGCAGCAGCAATGGATCTACCAAGTAAACCTTGGAAAATTCGCTATTTAACACTGACGCAACTTCCCTTTTATGAGTGGGGAAGAAAAGGAAAGTGATGGGGTAGTTGGCATCCAGATATAGTGAGAGATGGAAGCGTTGCGGCACGTCAAAGGTGTGGGGGTTGTCTTGGGATGCCGCAACCAATCCGCCGCTTTTGGGACGCTTTCAGCGTAGGAGATGTGGGCGGGAACCAAACACAAAAAGCTGCTGCCGCTGCTGCGGCTGGTGGAGCTGGAAGCAAGCAGACGAGAGAACGCGAACGGTTTTCTCTCCACGCCGCTTGCATCTGCATCTGCCGCTACCTCCATCCGCCTTTTAAGCCACGATGGCTCGATTTCTACCCATTTCTTAATAGATGGTGGGGATTGACCGCCCGTACAAGCATCGCTTCGTGGCCCTCCTGGCCCCGCACGGCAGCATGCAGCCAGAAATGAAAAGGCTTGGAATCTAGCTTCGTCGTTTTGAAATGCGAGCCGCTGGATGCAGATTGCCATCGTGAAATCGAGACGCTGAGCCGTTGAGATTGTCGCGAAAATTTCATCCTGGCCATGCACTTGCATGGATTTTTCATATCGCGCTGGATGGCCATGTGCTAGTCTTTTTCAATTTCTGATGGAGGCCTCTTGCATTATATATTTCTTTTCCGAATTTTAGGAGGGTTGAGACGTGTGACCAATGTATTATGTCTCTAGCTTAACCAAGCCCGTTTTCTAAATAACGAGTGATTCAATTGCTTTTTTTGCTCGGGTTAAACTATTTATAATATTTGTCAACTTGCATTTATTTGTTATTCTATACAATCGTAAACATTAAAAACGTCCATATTGCATATATTCATGCTTAAAGTTTAATACTTATATTCACTCTCAAATGGTATTATATTTCTACAATGCACAAGTCTTTTTTTGATAATTATAATCTGTAAGTCTTGATTACAATTAAAATAATTTTTGACATCGTAAATAGTTATTAATAATAAAGAGGAATTATTAAAAATAAACATATATTGAGTAAAGGGTTTGAACAAATTATTGCCTTTTCATTCAAATGTTTTGAAAATTTTTACATACCATAAATTATTTTCAAATTTCTACTATTTCACATTCATCCTCAAATGGTATTAAATATTTACAAAATATAAGTTTTCAATTAAAGTAACTTTTGTCGGTATAAATATAAGGGAGGATCCCATGCTTTTGGCCGCGTGGGACCCTCCGAAAATATTTTTTTGATTTTTTATAAATATATAAATTTATGTGTGTTTAACATATAAACCAAGTTTTACCATTTTTGATGTTTTTCAGTATTTTTTATTTTTAAATATAGTGATATTTTTGTAAATTTTCGACTAAGAAATTACGAAAAAATGTCATTGCGTTTAAAAAAATACTTAAAAGTATTTAAAAATGTTAAAATTTGGATTATAGATTAAATACACATGGCTCTATATGTTTATAAAAAAAATAAAAAAAGGGTCCTATGGCCCGGACGCATACATGCTAATTTACATTTTAAAAAATTCAAACGAAAAATATGAAAATGCGTCAAAGTAATCATTTGTACAAAACCAATTGTATACTTGTCTATTTTAATCATTCCTTGATATTAAATAGCTTAAATTTAAAAGAAATTGAAATGTATAAGGCATCACGTTGAATGCAAGTATGCAACCAGTTGCATTGAATCACTCATTTCTAATAATTAGGGGCATTCGTAAACAACAAAAACATTTAGGGACATTTGCACACGTACTTGTTTTCATTCGTAATTAAAAATATATTATATTTTTGTTTTTTAAAAATATACTAATAAATTTGTAAACATTTTCAAATATTATTACACGACATTCTGAGTTTATGATGTGTTATTTGTTAAATATGAAAAATTTGGAGCACGCTTTAGGCCGTCGGTTAGTCATTAGATTTTTTTGATAACCTCTAAATTATGCATCATAACGATAATGGAATTGTTATATTTGTAAAATTTTAAAATATACTTGTTATGCATTACTAAAAATTGAAAAACACATGCATGATTACAAGTAAAAGGTGGACGTGAAGGTAACTTTAATACTCACGACGTATATGTAGTTTTAGATCAGATCACACGTTCCAAACTAAACCTAATAAATCACTTTTTTGCTTTGCATCATAAGTTATACCTGTGTGTAATTTATCATAATTTCAACCGTTTGAAATTCAATGAATTTTGGATTTTTCTTTTTTGCATATTGCTTCGTTAATTACCAAGAATGATTACAGAATTATTGAAACGTAGATAAATTACTTTGAAAGTAGTTGTGATCTAATTAATAATTTCTTATACTTATTCGCAATAATTTAGAATTTTTACAATTATTCGTGCATTAGGGGTGCGACTTGGTCCCGGATCGGTCCGAACTCACCCGACCCGATCCGGTTTCGAAACTAAATTTGAATTTTATTTTAAAATTAAACCTGATGTCAACCCTACTCGGAAAAACCTGAAACCAATACCGGGTTTGCATCAACTCGGTACCAAAACCCAACATAGTTCGAACCCGTTCTTCTCTTAATTTTTTAAAATAATTACATTTGTTTACTCATTAAGTATTTCAACTATAATTGTGATAAATTGTAAAACATTTATTCTAAAACTTAAATTTTATATACATTTGTCCATAAAAGTTGAATATATTACACCTACATTAACTTTATTTGCAAATAATTATAAATACACCAACTATTAAATTTATTACATATATACTAATTAACTACAATTATATAAGTCTCACTTTTATCAAACTTCAGATAATGATTTCATGTAATCTTATTTATTTTTCTTATCTTTATTTTTTTATAACATCACCTTGATTGTTATTTGTAAATTTATTATGTTTATTGTATTAAAAATTATCTTTTAATTAAAAGACTAACTTTCATCAAAATCAAAGATATCATAGGTCATGTAAATATATTCGCATGTAAATTATTCACGTGCTAATGTAATAATGTTTTAAAAAATTATTATCTTTATCACTAATTTGAACTTATATTGATTTGATAATAACCCGAATTTTAATCCGAAACTAATGCCGACTTGGTCCAAAGTCGACCCGAATCCAGATTCTAATATTAGGGTTAGAGTTCACGTAAACCCAGTAGGGTTAGTGTTTGAATCTAAATCCGGTACAACTTGACCCCTATTCGGCATGTTCATGACTTCCGAATGCACTTGAGACGATTTGTCGTTGAAGAAATGGAATTCGTTTATGAATATTTGTAATTGGAAAACCTAGAGGGACTAGCACGCAAAACTTCCAAAAATCGTCAATCAGCGGTTGCTGGTTGCTACCCTCCTTCTTGGTTCCAGCGAGCCAGCATCGCTCTTGTGGCGCGGCCATGGAAGCGAGCTCGTCCTGCTTCCGTCGGAGAACGACGAGCTCGAGGGCGAAGACACCCATTCACTCGCTTGACGCTGATCTTCTCTGCCATATCTTCTCATACCTCGATCTTTTCGATCTCGCTCGTTGTTCGGCTGTCTGCAAATCATGGTCTGTCTCTCTTCTGTCTTCTTCTAAGCATGTGCTTGTAATACTTCTGGATTAAAACAGAAGCTAGGAATTGGTCGCGGGAATTCAAATCCCTGGAAGTGATTTCCAACCGCAGATTGCAACCTGTTGTGGGCGTTCTACAATTAAATGAAATCAAATGACGGAGGATTTGAGTTTGTAACAGCTGAGGATTTCAGTGCATGCTTGGTGCAAAACAAGCCATGCTTTTACAAGGACTCAAAACGAGTTACATTCTTAGAATCGTATGAGACTTCAATCCTCTAGTGTTTTTTTCCCCTTTCAATGAGATGTTGAAAAATTTTAAGCTTTCTGAAGGAAAATATCTTTCGTTGAGATTTTGAAAAGTTTAAGATGGTAGAATCTTTATTATTTGGTGAAATCTATAAACGAAGATAGATGTATGCAGTTATCATGTCCGACATACATTACATTTGCTTGCCCTTTCTCTTGGCAGGAATGGCATAATGACCTCTGGTTTATTAAAAGACCTGTATCATAAGAATCAACACAGTCATTCCAGTGGTTTAAATGTCTCAATTCCTCATGAGAAAACGCTGAATGCGTGCTTAGAGGAGTTTGCATTGGAGCAACATAGATCGTCTTTGCAGGGTGGAACTGGTGAAGTCCATCAGTGGCATGGTCACATTGTTCGGTAACCAAGTCATACAATTTCTTTCTTTGGATTATTGTTTTTTTTTTTGTTTACTTTTTTGTGTTTATTGCGAGAAGAAACAAGAAATAAGGGGTTTGCAGTGAGATGCGTACAGATGTTGGTCTAATGACACAAAATTAAATGGGTCTTTGTACAGGGCCAGGCAGTGTCGTATGAAGATGGGCTCAATTGTCACTGGTGTAGGGGATAAGGTATGAATTTTCTTATGGTTGCTGTGCCACATTCTTTCTTCTGCCTTCTAAGGAGGGGTAAGAGTTGCTACCCGTTCTCATTGTGTTAAGTATGAAATTATGTTATTTGTGAAGTTTTCATGCAAACGTCTCTTCAATCAGATATGCAAGTGTTACTTCGAAAAAAAAGAAGAAAGAAGAAGAAGAAAGAAAAGAAAAGAAAAGAAAAAAAAAAAAAATTATAGAAGGAAAACACTAAAGACTGTCTTTTTGAAAACCAAAAACGGGATTCAGCCTTTCTTGGTCCTTTCAATTTCATGAAGACTTGACATTTTTTTGCTGAACTGAAATGATCTAGGTAGTACGCATGTGGTCTTCAGAGAGCTACAGATTGTTGGGAGAGTATCCTGTTCCAGACAGGACTTCTCTACTTGATTTTGATTTTGACGAGAGCAAGGTAAGGTTGAAATTGGAAAAGAAATGGATTCATAACTAGTAAAACTTTTGCTACAAATGTTTTTGAAAGACAGTTGTAATTTTTATGCTTGTAATGCAATGCATTGCACTGTACATATATTTCACTAGTATAAGAAATAATCTACAGTTTCTACATATTTTCCTTCATCTTTCATTTGACTGGAGTAGTAAATATCTAGAGCTTGTGCAGATTTGCCCATATGCTTTAAGTGTGCAGTTCGGTTTTTACATGTAATGAATTAAACTGTCTTTTTGTTTTTCTCCAACTTACTTTTCCTTTGCAGATTGTTGGTCTGATAGGAACCCGTATGTGTCTCTGGAGGCGTCATGGTAAAAGAAGCATGTTTCCTTCAAAAGAAGGTACATTTGCACGTGGCATTTGCATGCGGTGGGTGACTGATATTTAGTCTCTTTTGGATTAAACTCTATTTGCTAACTTACTGGAATTATACTTCTTAAAATCTTTTATAGTTGTAGTACAACTGCACCTCCAAAACGAAGCACAAACTTGCAGATGATGTTGATGATGATCACGACGATGATAATGTGTTCATGCTAACAGATGAATGAAAGAATAACACAGGCATTCCAATTTGGGCGCCACCATCAGCATTTGGACTTCGGGCTGCATAATAGTCTTTTGAGAGGAAAAAAAAAAGGAAAAAGAGAGAATGTAAAGGCAGTTGAAAAAGAATAAAGAAGAAAAAGAAAGGAAGTACGGAGTGCTTTTTTGTTTTTCTTATGTACCTGATTCTTATTTCAGCTATGTTGATCCTGAGGCTGCTATTGGATGCGTGGATGGCACAGTTCGTGTATTTGATATGTACAGCCAAAGATGTTCCCGGATTATCAGGTGAGTATAACAGAAATTATCCACTGCTATTTTTTAACTTTAAGTTTCCCTCCCTTCAGATCTAACTTTTCCATTTATGATGCCAAATAGTGAAAATGTCAACTGCACACATGGCTGTTGTTTGATAAGTCTTGCATGGGTGTGTAACAGGATGGATATGGAGTCAGTAGCAAGCTTGGCATTGACTGGTGATCAAATGATTATTGGTGGTGATTTCCTTGGCCGTGTAAAAGTTGCTGATCTTTCATCGGGTCAGCAGATAGCCAACTTGAAGACCTTCACCCATCCTACAGGTAGTCTTTATATGCTCGCACTAAATAGACAGCAAATGATGAAATGCAGTAAATCTGACAGACTTAACTTCAGTTAACGCTAAAAAGACTTGTTTATTGTCTTTCTATAAGGGTGCGTTTGGGAAGTAATAAAACTTTTGGAAAAGTTTTTGGTGTAAAAGTTTTTGAATTGGGAGAAAATGATATGATATAATAAGGGTAATGATGAAAAGTAAAGAGAATAAAATTAAAATAGATAGGTTAGTTGTATGGGTAGTCGTGTAGAAATAATTGAAAAATAGGGTAATTGTATAGGAAGATGTGAAGAAATAATTAAAAAATAGGGTAGTTGTAGAGAGTTAAAAGTTTTAGATTGAAAAGTTTTTGTGGTATCCAAACATGCCCTAAAAGAAAAAAAAAAAATCCCTAACTACTGAGAGCTAGGTAATGATTGCAGATATGAGCTATGATTGAGAACATCTGAAATTCCGAAGAACAGGCAAGATATTGAACCAGTAATTTGACCAAGATTTACATATGGTCGTATCCTTAAAGTAGAGATGGTAATTTGCAGCAAGTTTGCATTTTTTTTTTTGAATTGCCTTTGAGTATTGCTGTTGAAACTTGAGATGCAGATGTAGTGTTGTATTGAAGTGGCTAGCAAGGAAGGGGGTTCAGCAATATTTCTTGTTAGATAGCTTTGTCATCTCTCTTTTCTTTTTCTTTTCATTTAGATAGTCTTTTCATGCAAATGATTAGTGGTATGTATACAATTCTCCATTACTTTTTTCTTCTGTAGAGTTCGTTATTGGCAAAAATCTTCTTGATGTACAAGGTAGTTGTTGAGTATGTTTTTGTTTTTTGTTTTTTTGATTTGGAGGTTCTTTGTAGAAATAAACTAAAACTATATTTGAACTTGGCACAGGCATAACGAGTTTATGCTACAACACATACTCCCATTTAGTTTTTGCGGGTTCGACTAGTGGATATTCTCATTGCTGGGACCTTCGGTAAGTGACTTTTTTTTCACCCAAGAAATGGTCTTTGTGTTTGCTTCTTCCAACAAGTGGTTTGATTCCAGATGTCAGTGGTCATCAACATGTAAGATCAAATGCCTGAAATCATCCATATGTTGATGTCTAATGGATTTTTTAATGCTGTTTACGTATATCAAATTTGGCCGTCAATATCATGATCCTTTTCCGGTCTAATTGGGATTAGTTCATGATGTTACTATTCGTATTGGATTAGTGCATGATATTACTATTCGTCTAATAGCCAATCTTTTCCCATTGAACTCAATGTTGTAAAATGAGACATTTGTGAGATGGATTTTTGTGTGACAAGTGTAGGTTGGCTTATGAAAGTGTAAAAGCAGAAGCAGGAATTCCAATCAAGCTATATAGAAATTAAAAGCTGTTCTATGCTCAGAGTATGCTTATTTAGTAGCTGGGCTTATGAATATGCGAAAGAGTAAGCATAAGCGTGAATTTCCTATCAAACTAGATAGAAGTTAGAAATTCTTCTACAGTTCAGGGTACTTATTTATCCATCTGAAGCTTTCTATACAATATACAACATTTTGCAAGAATAGAGAATCTCTTCTTGGGGAGCTTGGCTTATGAAGAAATGAAAGAGCAAGCATAAGCCCAAATTTCCCATCAAACTAGATAAAAATTAGAAATTCTTCTACACTTGCAGGGTAATTATCCACCTGAAGTCTTCTTTAGAATGTACAACAATTTGCAAGAACAGAGAACTTCTCCTTGGGGTGATTTCTAGTTTCCATTCAGGTTCTTCTCACACCAAAACTTTTCTTGATTTTGTTTAGTTAAAAAATGGACCATGACAGCTTGTGAAGCAGTGGTAAAAACTAGATTTCTGAAAGTGTCTTTTTCTCCTCTCCTGACTGCTTAAAAGCAACTTTGGAGACATCTTTATGAGGTCTCCTTTGTCCACGAAGACCATAAAATGTCTAGAAGTATCGTCAACTCTCTTTTTCCTGTATCAGAGGAACGTAGAATTAAAATTGCTTTTTTACTTTTCTTTTTTCTCCATTTGGCACAGCATCTTTCATTGTTTTGTATGGGCAATTCACGGAAGCAAATGAGATAGTGTTTTTATTCCTGTTCCTTACTTCCGGCAGGAAAATGATGCCTTTGTGGGAAAAGCGTGCAAGTCCAAATGTTATATACTCTGTACATCATATGTGGATTGACACATCAACCCTTGTTGTCGGTGGAATTGATGGCGTATTGCGTATGTTGGATCAGAACACAGGAGATTTTCTTTCTAGTTACATTACTGATGAAGGAACCACATCTGCTCATCCCTCGAGATATAGTGCTATTGAAAGAAAGAGGGCAAAGTGCCTACCGATAGATGCTGACATCGATAGCATGCCGACTCAATTGCGGCCCAGCATCACATGTTTGGCTGTTGGAATGAGGAAGGTTGTCACCACGCATAATAACAAATGCATCAGGATGTGGAAATTCAGAAATTAACTTGTAGAAAGTGTTGTTATGCTTGCTGTATCTTTTATATTGTCATTTCTCTGTATCATCAGTTTCCAGACGTGATTTTTCCTAATGTTTAGGCAGAATACCGTTGCCTGCTTCAACTAGGAGTGTCAGATAACTTAGAATTCAAAATATGGCAGCAAACGGGCAAATAAATAAAAACTACCTTTCCTGATTCAAAGAACAAGTAGTGAATCTTCTGTTTGACTAATAGTAGTGGAATCATACATTATGATATATACAGGATTTTGTAGAAAAAATTTCCTTCAGGTTGTAAAGATTATACATATACTTGATTGTAATATCAGTTGACCCATTGAATAAAAAAGATTACAAAAAATAGCTTTGAAAAACTGGTAATAGGTGAAATATCATAATGTTTTTCTGTCATACGTCCAGGTTATGGAAAGCAAAGAGTATCTTTGACATAATCGTTCTTCGTATGATGGAACATTTGGAAGTATCTGAACGAGAATTTGATCGAAGTATCAATCAAGGGTGAGTGTTTGTCAACTTGGTAGAAAAGCGATTTTTTGCTGTTCTCTCTCCTAAAAAGTGGGGAAGTGAGCTTTTACGGGAAGACATCCCTCTCTCCCTCCTTCCCTCCCTCCCTTAGTGAGTTAGATCAAATAATTTGGAAGATTATTGTAGATTTTTCAGTACTATGTTGTCGAATTTGACTCTTCCTTCGGGAAACATGGCCAAACGGGCCCTTGTGAGTTGGATCAAATGATTTGGAAGATTATTGTAATTTTTCCAGTACCATGTTGTCGAATTTGACTGCGGGACTATAGAATATAAGCATTTTGCCATGTTTCGTATGATCAGGATTCAGGTGGACGTTACGAGTTTAAAGGTCTTTCTACTATTCAGTGAAAAAAAAAAACATTAATTAAGAGATGTAGCCTAGTTACGAAAATCTATGCATTTAAAATAAGAGCTACGGTTTAAACTTCTACATTTGGTTCAGACTATTTGCGGGTTTTTAGGCAATTTGCAAACAGACCTACTTAGTTTGACTATAATTGTAAATATATCACAGTTTTGAAAATCACAAATAACTCCTACATAGTTTGATCATAATTATAAATATACCCACACTAGCATTACTGTACCATTATAACGTGGGTACATTTATAAAAATATGCAAATTACGTGAATATATTTGCAAATACTAAATATACACACTTAATTTTTAAAAATGCAAATATACTTATGCAATTTGCATATTTTTTCAAATATGCCCACTTTGTAATGATACAGTAACAGTGCGATAACAGCATAAGTATATTTGCAATTATTGTCGTACAATGTGAGGACTATTTATAATTTCTGAAATTATGTAAGTATATTGCAATTATAGCTTAACTAAATGAGTATATCTGCAAATCACCCGAAGTTTTTAAAAATATAATAGGTGATTAATATGAACTGATTTGACTCCCGTCCAATTTTAATGACATTATGTAATACTATGTTAGTTCTGTAACCTTCTTATCTTCCACGAACTCTCGGTTGAATGATTATTTTTTGAAATGGCAGTTCGTTGCATAAATATGGCAATAACCTTGAATCATTGGAATAGCCATTGCTATTTTTATGCATTAACTCCAAATAACCAAATACAATTTTAGCGAACTGAACTCCACCCCAGGAACTTTGCATCCCATAAACACATTCTTTGCCTCCACAAAAATACCTGGAAGTCAAGCAACAAGCAAGAGAGCAATAATCATAAATCAAATTGATTCAACAGTTACATTCTTCTGAACAACTATTGATCATCCTATTCATCCCTTATTCTATTTGTTTTTATTAATGTAAACATACATCTACTGAACAAAACGGAAGCAAACACCTATAGTTACAGTGGAGAATTTGCTATATTCAGGCTCTAGGCCATCCGATCATAGCAAGAATCAGGCCTATGAGATCACCATTGAGAAGGGCTTTCAGTACCCTTTGCTTTTTAGGTGTATACGGTGGATACCTCGCCGAAGCTTCGCCACCAAAAGTACGGTGCAACACAGCCTTCTTGTGGCTGAATGTATCAAATGAGAACCTGCCGTGGTAAGATCCCATCCCACTCTCTCCAACTCCTCCGAAAGGTAATGTGTGTACTGCAAGCTGTGCATCGCACAACATTTTGTTACTAAAACATTTAAAGGGTCTTCCAATATGCATATGCGTGTATGGATACCATGCTTCAGAAATCAAGATGATAACTAGCCATCATAAGAACCATAAGCGCAAAGCCAACCGAAGTCATGGCATTTGCCCTAATAACAAACTTCTGAACATTCTTCCAAAACCTGTGCAAACACATATGTCATGCTTCAAAAATCTAGATGATGACTATCACCAAATCCTTGTTGTTGACTGCCTGCATTTTGTTTCATCTGATTTGAGTCAATGGTTTGTAAGCATTATATGGAACTGGAGCATCTAAAAACGCCCATCGTACCCTCCATGGAAGCAGATAACACCAAGGATGCACTTAGACAATTGCACATGACTCTATGCCGTGCTTATATGTAAACAGAAAAAGGAGAGGACATTTACATGTAAGCAAGTGTCATTTATGAGCATCCCTCCTGCAGAAACATTATGCACAAACTCCTCCTCAAGCTGCTTGTTCTTGGTGAAGAGATAAGCTGCAAGAGGCTTTGATCTTGAGTTTATTATGCCAATGCTGTCTTCCAACTTGTCAACCTTCCCAAGTCCAAGGGAAAAACATTTTAGAACCCACTGGAAAAATAACATCTTTTTCTAGTTTAAACCTTACTGAGGAAAATCTTACCGTAATAATAGGAAGTAAAGGGCCAAATATCTCCTCGCTCATTATCAATGAGTCTTGTGGAACATCCAATAAGATTGTTGGGGCAATAGTTCTGGAATGACAGGAATAGGCTCTTAAGTTTATGTCAAGTGCTATTTTAAGAGTCAAATTGTGAAGATCAACACTTACGGTCGTTTTGCATCCCTTTGGCCTCCATGGACAATCTTACCATCAACCTTATGATCATCCAAGAGCTTTTCTAGTCGTGAAAAATGGTTGGAATTTACAATGCGAGCCAAGTCCTCTGATTCTAATGGATTTTCTCCATAGAATTTCACCAACGTATGTTTGAAAGCATCTATCTGATGAACAGAGAAATATATCAATACTGCAAAACAAAGAATTTGTGGTTTGAAATAAAGCTTCCACAAAAATTCTTACCAATTTTGGAGCAAAGGATTTTGTTGTAATGACGTAATCTGGTGCAATGCAAGCTTGTCCATTGTTGCATCCCCACTTGCCTACAATAATACGTTTTACTGCAACCTTCAGACAGAAAAATACATGTTAGCTCCCCATGAAAGAAACAATAACAAAAGTTACCTTAGGAATGCATTCTACTGTGAAAAAAGATGGTTACATCCAAATCGATGTTCGAGTCAACAACAACAGGAGATTTTCCTCCAAGCTCCAAGACAACTGGAGTAAGGTGCTTTGCTGCAGCAGCCATTATGATACGTCCCACTTTTCCATTGCCTGAAAATTTTGGTGCTTATTTTTTAGTTTGAAGAAAAAGTCGAAAAGTTCCAGCAATATTGCAGCATGATTTGTCCCACCATCCAAGAACTAACTTAAAAGTACTGAATACTTCATTTTTACTTTGAAATGGCAACAAAGCACATATGTACCTGGAATGGCTATTGCCAGCACAAGGTTTAGGGGCAATGACTGTGCAATAACTTATTAATAACTCAATTTACAAAAAGAGAGGATTGTAGGGAAAGATTTAAAATAGACATAGGAGAAAGCAATAACAGATTAACATTTTCAATGCAGATTAGGACTTGCAGACACAGCCATTGATATTGATTGTCAAAATATGTTTTGGAGGCTCCAAAACAGTGAATTCGCATTTAACAGCAAAAAATAATTCCTTTCATTAGAATTTCACCGAACAGAAGAGAAAGAGACAGCTAGCCCAAACCTGTATAGAAAATTTTGTCCCAGCGCTGCTCCAGCAGTGCAGTTGTTTCAGCAACAGCCCCTTCGACAACTCGTATAGCATAGTTATCTAGATATTCCTGCAATAATCTTGCCAGCAATGAAGATGTAGCTGGAGCAATTTCAGATGGTTTCAAGACCACAGCATTGCCTCCTGCAATAGCTCCAATGACCGGATCGAGAGACAACACTGGAAAAATAATATCACGATTAAAAAAAATTGTCTGCGGGCATGCAACTTGATCTGTGCCAAGTAAATAATCTGAAGCATCACTTTTCCGCAGCAAAAGCAGTAATGGAATTTTTCACAATGCGAATAAATGTGGCAGGCAAAGAAAAGAAAAATGGAAAAGAGCAGCAAAGCGGTAAAGAATGGAAAAAACTGGACACGAAAAGCAGGGGAAAAAAAGCAGCAGCTACTTTCATTAACTCATATAAAATAAATCATGTCGCAAAATGACCCCACTATTCCAAAGTTCTCACAAGATATACATGAAACTAGAATTAAGTTAAACGCACAACCAAATTGAACTATAATTGAACTATGACCATTATTCACTACTTGAATGCTCTGTGGATGTGATAAAGAATGACCAAATCAATTTTTCCCCCACTTGAACAACAACAAAGATTTTGTTCAAACCCAATATAACTGCCACTTCAATTACACACCATAATTAGTACATGAAAAATAATATCATAAATGTATGTGGAAAATATTATTATAAAATTTTAACTCTGCCAAGAACTCGTGTTTACATGACTAAATCATTTGAATCTAATAGCAGAACAGCAAACTAAAAGCCATATAAAACTCATGTTGTAATAAACTCACTGATGTCTCATGCAGAGCTATTATGCAGCCTTCTTCTGATAAGGACTAGAATACAGTAAGCTTTTCTAAGTTATAATCCAATCCTATACTCACTCTAGCAACCAGAAGCTTTTATCAATAAATCAAGTGACAGCACCAAACAAAGATTATTTTTGAATGCAATCACAAAGAAATCGAAGTATACAGTATATCTTACAAAGAATTGTAAATATCTATTACAGAATGTCTGAAGAAGAAGAAAAAATCAGTGCTTTGGCAATTTAGTACATCACCCGCCACAAACTGTTGCATTTTTAGATTTTTGTATGGCCACTAGTATGTGATTCCTCAAAAATGTACCATATGCTGTTGCATTTTTTTAGATTTTCATATGGCCACTGGGATGGTGATTCCTCAAAAATGTACCATATACTTCAACGAACATCAAAGGCCACAAGTTTATAACGAAGAGATGTTGTTAGAAATTAAGATCTTTGAGATGTAGGTCCGCTAGCACTGTTGTTAGCAATGGAAAGCACACTCAATTATGCATACAGGAACTACAAACTTCACAAAACTTGCTCTGTTTTGAGCAGGCTAATAAAATTATAATTTCATAAAACAGTAACAAGGTACAATTTCAAACATATCCACCATAAGATAGAAATGTAGAATACGTATGGGTTTGTACTGACAAGATAATAAATCTAGAAGATTGCAAATTATTTGAGATGGTGGCCCCCAAACCCAGTATGGGGCATTTATTTTGAGGCGGAATCCATGGAAGTAGTAGTGGTAACTACAAACCCATATGAACACATGAGGCTCGGCAATAAGATAGATTGCACGATTCATCCCTTTACAGGTTTGTCTACCTTGGATAGTGTAAAAATGACGAGCTCTTTTAATTCATGAGATAGGCAATAGGCTTAACACATACAGAAGGGATAGTTCCAGGCAGAAATGACCAAAACGACTCCCAAAGGTTCTGACACAATTTCTGCTGATGATGGGTGAGTTGTCCACGAAGTTTTAGCCTGCACAAATGTCCATAAATATTGTAATATTCACTTCCAAGAGTAAAAGATTTCTTGCAAAGATCATAGTTGTGGCGCGCACCTTTTCTGGTTTCATCCAGTGTTTCAATTCCTTTAGTATCACCTTGCATGAGGCCTTGGTCATGGATATCTGCATCAAGAATGATATGAATAAAGAACTGATCAGGCAGAAGTTAATAGAAGACATATTTCCATATCAATAATCAATCTCAGGATAAATTTTTATCAGATACAGTACATAATTTTCGTATTGATTACTTGTGGTTAAAAAAAAAAAAAAAAAATTTCTTTTCTGCCTTCCCAGAGGACAACAGAGGATAGGAAATACTGATATCCTGCTCCAGACAGTTAAAAAGTATGCGACTTTTAAGTTGAAAATGCTTTGGTGTCCTCCCCATTTCATGCCTTGCTATCAGATAAGTTTAGTTAACATTCCTAGTCAAATCTCCCTAACAAGAAAGATTTCCGTTTGCGTTGCTGGGCAACACGGTTGGCGATGAAAGAAGCCGTCCCCCATTAGAATTGAGCTGTATCTGATCGAATCTGTCCCTGAACCGCTGGTCAGACAGAGATGCAACCAACATTCAGCCTTCCAACCCGAAAATAACAGTCCAAAAATCTTCCTGCCCCATCAGCTCATTTTAAAACCACCTCCACAACTGCAGTAGTCGCCTCCAAAGCAGAAGACCTATCCATTTCAAGTCTGAAACCGCTACCAACGAACTCAATTACTACTTCCATGTGTTTCGGAATCCAGATGACGACAACCTGTAGTCGACAAACAAGGGGGGGAAAAGTACAAGAGAGCGAACGCGGGCAAAAGGGAAACAGAGACAGACCTCCGAAATGAAGGATTCAATGTGCGGCTTGGAAAGATCGGATCGAAGCGCGTCCATGATATCGCCTTCGTGATCGTCAACCATCTTCATCAACAGCTTTATCTGCGCGACTCGCCATTCGTATCCCCGCGTCCGGCCGGAATTGAAGTTCGCCCGGAGCTCCGAGACGAGCGAAGCAGCTTTCTTGCTATCCATCTTCACCTCCGCCGGCGCTTCTTCTGCCATCCTTCCTCGGCCGGCGAGACGACAAAAAAAAAAAGGCGCAGAAAATGGCTCGTGAGGCGTGCGAGAGTCGCGAGGGAACGCAGCGCTTAAAAGAGAACAAAGAAAGTTTACGCGGAGGTGGAAAATGCAACCGTACTTTATTATTATTATTATTTTCCCTCACTTCGGGAGAAGTCTTCTTCCCTACATTCTGCAAGCGACAGAAAAGAGAAACGTAGGATACTTTTTGGTCTTTTGCTGAAACTCTGCCCGACGGACGATTGCGCTTGGTTGGCGGTGAGGTTGCCTCTATCGCTTCTTGCTTAAATGCTCCGCAGGAGTTGACGGATGTGCTTTTGATTCCCAATCCGTAAATTTAGGGAACTCGTGTTTTCTACCATCCGTACTGTTGCAAGTCCTCTTAACTGTCTTGCGGGTAAATCCGGACCAGAAATCTACCTATTTTCAGATGAATTCTACGTGTTATATCAGCGGGGAATTTTATTGAATCTTTGGTGCGCCGATCGTATCGGGCTCGCTTCTTTCTACCTTCAGTCAAAGAATGCTAACGTAGAGTGACGGACGATCGGACTTCGTTTCGTATCTCGCGTCTCATTCCGGCGAGTGGTCCACTTGATGTTCGCCTGTCATTGCGCTTCGAATGATGATCGGACGTCTCGCATTTATGCGTTGAAATGAAAACGTGGGGGAGAAAAATCTTCCGGACCTACGGAATGCGGTGGAAGTCGATCCCGACGCTGATTTCCCCAGCTTTGCATTTGTGGGCAGCTTGGGAGAACTTAATCAACGATTCAGATCTCTCGCACGTGTTTCTCTGTGAAAATACATATTTGCCTGAACATTTCTGTTGTTTTATCTGATTGAAAATTCCGCCTTATAATTTGGATATTTGTGGAATATACCTTATACATTTTTAAAAATTATAAATCCAGAATCGACGTATTATGAGACAGATTTAGATGTAGGCCGGGCTTAAACGTGGGTTTGAATGCATTTTGAGATTTTATAAAATTATATTAAATTGATTTTATATTTAAAACCGCCCCACGAATGTCATCGTTTTTATCTTTATCCACTTCAATTTGGAGTACACATGGCACACTACGCTCACAAGATACGCATTCAATAACCCTCACTCGCATAGCCTAGAAGCTGAAGGCTGTAGTATACAAACATGTAACTCGATTTTCTTACGGTGTGGAAAAGCTATGCATGCATAACATCGTCTAGGCCCATAAAAATACACATGAGGTTCTGGCAACACCACTTTGCGATAACACTAGTTTTCTGATGAAAAATACTCTACTATCTACACAGTATTTGATCCCACTATGAGATCCATCTTGCCCATAACATCCCCTCCGCCCAAGATGAAGATTATATAAATGATACTTGGGATCATAAAAAGGGTTATACGCTTTATTTTTCAAGTCGTCTTTTTCACTGTCATTTCCTTCTGACATTTTCGAAACCATTCCTTGAAAACGAGACACTCTTTCCGTAGTGGGGAACCTCGTAGTGGTTAGTTATACAGTGAAATTACTGTTTTTCCTATTCACAACTACAATAATTGTGCTAGCTTATCTTTTTCATTCAGCCCATTGTTCTGCTGCACTGATTTCTTGGCGACCGACGCTTGATGCTTTTACCCTCTTCAATGATAAACTAAATTATTTTAAGCAAAATGTTTAATTATCAAAGTTGGCCAAAATATCCTGAAGTACTTTTATACAATTAGGGTGTGTACAGGAAATGATAAAATCAATGGTGGAAATCCTAACGTACTTCTTTTATGCTAATAGGGTGTGTTTGAAAAGTGATAAAACTTTTGAATGAAAATTTTTTAATGTAAAATTTTTAAATAAAAAAATAATGTAGTATGATACAAGCAAGATGAAGAGTAAAAATAATAAAGTTAAAATAAATAAATTAGTTGTATAGATAGTTATATAAAAATAATTAAAAAATAAGGTAGTTATATAAGAAGATATACAAAAATGATTAAAAAATATGATAGTTGTGAGTAATAAAAAATTTTAAATTGAAAAGTTTCATAGTGTGTTTGTTTACACAAAAAACTTTTCAAATTAAAACTTTTTATTCAGCATAATATCGTATTTTTTAATTATTCTTTATACCTTCATATATAGCTATTCGACTTTTGAATCATTTTTTACATATCTACATACGCAACTAACTTATCTATTTAAACTTTATTCTCATTATTCTAAAATCTTTTACAATAAATTTTTTTATCCAAATATTTTATTATTTTCCAAACACATCTTTAGTTTAAAAGATTTTGCCATTAACTAAAACCCTCATAGTCTAAGTCACTGAAAAGGTTTTATATATTTAGACCTGTTATGTCTACATGGAAGAGAGAGCATGCCCACGTGCACAGAAATGTGAGGGAGCATTGATAATGAGTTTAGATGGGGGATGACGAGTTAAACACGTGTGGATGTGATTCCATACACCTAAGCGCGTTAAGGCTTGGTGTATCTAGGTGTATTTAACTCAATTTTTAGTTTTTTAAAATTTTTAATAAAACAGTTAATGTAAGTGTATTTAACATATATATCAATTTTTATCATTTTAGGAGATTTTTTTATTTTTAAAAATTAGTGGCATTTTTAGTAAATTAAAATTACTAAAATGCCATTGATTTAAAAAAATATAAAAATGATAAAACTCGATACACATATTAAATATACTTAGACTAATAGTTGCATAAAAACATTTTTTAAAAAATAGATTAAAACACTCAGGTGTACCAAGCCTAAATACACCTGAACTTTACCGGGGTCCTTAAACATGACGTGTCATCAAACAACAACAAGGGAAAGGGAAAACAAAAATTGGTGTTGGTGCTAACGACTCGTTGGGCATCTTTCGGGATGCGTCCACCACCAGACAGGGACTAATGATAAGTTTGAACTTTGAATAAGGACAACTCGCAAAACGATACCAAAATCACGTGCACCGATTAAGACGGTGTACGCCCAGTTCTAATGCAAGAGTTGGGAGTTGGGACTGGGGTGAGGCTTCGGTGATCCAAAAACGTATTTTTGGGTTTTTTTTTGTTTAAAAAAATAAACCGTACATATACTTAAAATATAATTTAAACGTTCATATTTAAAACCGAGCAAATCAGATTTTTGAAAAACAAGCTAATAAAGGGTATGTTTGGCAATGTATAAAACTTTTGATGAAATATTTTGGAAAGTAAAAGTTGTCAAATGATGTGATATGATAGGCGTAATGATGAGTAGTAAAGATGATAAAATTAAAATAGATAGGTTAGTTGTGTGGATAGTTATGTAGAAATGATTGAAAAGTAAGGTAGTTGTATAGGAAAATGTGAAAAAATGATTAAAAAATATGATAATTGTAGAGAGTGAAAAATTTTAGATTGAAAAATTTTAGATTGAAAAATTTTATCAATTGCAAAAAATTTGTGTTGCTTCCCAGTTCCCATGAGCCGCTGCGAGTCGCGACCACAAGTGGTGAAGATGGTTTCATGGGCAGGCTCACGGATGATGTGAGCCGTCGATAGTCTTCGGCATCAATCGATGGGCAGGGGATGCCGTGGAAGTGTAAAACGCCTCGCTTTCCAAACACCTCGCTTCTAATAAATCTATTGGAGGCATTATTTATGAAAATAGGAGATGGAAGTTGGAACTTCCTTTTATCCGAATTGAAACCGCAATGCTGTTATCAGGCCATAAATGAGACACCCACTTCGCATCCTCTTTAGCCTTGCGGCGAATTTTTGCTACCGTGCTTGTAACCTATTGTGGCGAGCAAAATGACATCCCCTACTATAGATTTGTTGGATAATGAGGTGCTTTTATGCATTATTTTTTCCTAATTTTTAAAATAAGTGTTATGAAAATGTAAAAGTAAAAGTGAAAGAACAAAAATTGAAAAAGTTAAAATTAAATTTTTTTTTATAAATGATAAAGTGATGTGATATAGGGGTAATCATTTGCAAGAAAAAGAATATAGAGCAATTGTAGAAAGAGATATAAAAATTTGAAATGCGAATATAATAACATAACAAAGTAAGATGGTTAGGTGGTTGAGATGTCAAATTGTATTCAAATATTGTTTAACTATTATTTATTCTCAAATTCACGCCAAATTATGAAATAAGGAGTGTGCATGCACGAAATATTACTTTCACTGAAAAAAAACACGATTCGATATATTTTTCTCAGGCTTCATTTAGTTTGAAGGGGAAATTTATGTGGAAAATTTTTAAAGTAAAAAGTAAAGTAATATGGTAGAATTGATGATTTTTTTATCATGAAAAGAGAATTAAGTTCAAATAGATGAATTAGCTGTATAAAAATTGTGAAAAAATTATTCAGGACTTAAAGATAATACTTAAAAATTAAGACAGTTGAATATTCTGTTATATCAAAGTAGGGAGTGATGTAACTATTCTTTTTTTGGCTTTTTCTACACAAAAGATGAGCACAAAAAAACAACATCAAAGGGATCATTGGGTAGTTAAGTGCAGAAGAAAATATGCCTCTTATACGGTTATACCTATAATATTTGTTTTTAATTTTTATTTTAAAATTTTTTCTTATAATCGTAATATTTTAAATTTTTCATAATTGAAACGATTTAATATGATAATTAAATTAGTTGATGTCACAATTTAATAAATTTTCAGCATTAATTATTTCATAGTAAAGTTGAATTGTTTCAATTAAGAAATTAAGAAGAGACAAAATCATTTTTTCAACAGAATAGTTAACTATTTTTTTCAATTATATAAGTATGATAGAAATATAGAGCGAAATATCATATAATTTTTTTCTAAAAACGTTATAAATATAATAAGAATCGTGGGCAAATATTGTCCAGAATTTTGCTGGTACAGAAAGAACCAAAGAAAGATACCCGTCCATCAATGGCTCCATGCTTCGCATGTGCACAACTTTCGTACGCTTGTCCACATGTGATTCTTCGTCGTGTCCAGACTGTCGTGCCTGCTTTCGGCCCATCCTCCCTCAGTTCCGTTCACGCGCCTGCTGCCGACGCGATCCGGTCATCGTGCATTCGTCGTCTTCCTCGTAGAAATCGTACGACGTTTTGAGAAAGTGACTCGTTATTTTAAATTAATTATAATTCTTAATTAAAATACCAAATTGTAAAACGATATAACAATAAATTCAACACTAGAAAACATCGTAGAAATCAACATTACACAGCACCACCGTTTAACTCACTTGAAATCGTTTATTTTAATTTCGGAAATATTTAGTTAATACTCACGTTGTCACGAATAAAATTAGAAATGAAACATATGGCACGCGGAGGATGGGGAGGGGGTTGTTAGCGACCGTTGCCCAAAATCAGCCAACCGCACCACCTTGACTTTGTAATCTTCACGATCGGTCAGTAGGCAACCTGTTCCACCTTCCATCCGTGAACGATGGGCCCATCCCCAAGAGATACATGCGGTCAGCCAGCGGCCGGCTATTGGCCTGAAAGTAGCAATTCCTTGAAAATGCAGCAAGCAACTTGTAGCCTTTTTTCCTTGCAAGCAAGCTTAACAGCTATTAATTAATCGTCAGTTGAAACGTTACTTAGTAGTCTCGACATACCATAACAATAGTATTAATGATGCTTAACGTAGGCCAGAAGCGTAATATTTCCTTGAATCGTACTCCAAGGGATAAAACTTGCAGAAGAGAAACTTTGAGATAAAAGTTTTTGAAATTTTTTGAAATGAAAGGAACATGATGTAATATGATAGGTACGTGTTTGAAAAATAATAAAACTTTTGGAAGAAAAATTTTTGGTATAAAAGTTTTTTCTATTAATATTATATACATTGTGACATCTGATGTTACAAATAAAACTCTTTGGCAACTCTTACTCTTTGAAAAGATACCTTGTAAATACCCCACGCTTGGAGAGAACAACAATACATATTCTTATTATCAGGAGAACACATAGTATATACTTCCACACCAAATTAGGGAGACGCCATTTGAACTCTCATTTGCAACACTAATGGCAATGAGAGTTACCAACATGCCGCAAGCATAAATGGGGGTGTACAAGTTTTTAAAATTGAAGAAAATGTCATAATATGATATGTATAATGATCGAAAAATATGATAATTGTATGAAAAATTATAAACAAATGATTAAAAAGTAGGCAATTAGCGGAAAAATGTGATAAAATGATTAAAAAGTAAGATATTTGTAGAGAGTCAAAAGTTTTAGAAGAAAAGTTTGTGCAAATAAATGCACCCTACAACATTCTATTTTAAATTATTTCTTTGTATTTTTCTATATAATTAACTATTGTTCCTTTTAACTTTTTTATTTTACTTTTTATCATTATCTTTATCATATCATGTTCACAACACTCTTTAATTAAATGTATCTATTATAATAAGGTTACATGCATGTACCACAATAATAAAGTCTTAGCAACAAAATTTGCTGGCATTATAATTGTTGTGGAACTGGTTGTATGAGCCCTAAAACAACAAAATACATTTTTGCATACACAACAGTCTAACAATAAGCATCATACAATCAAATAAAAATGGTTGTCAATTACGTCACTATGCTTAAATTTGTGGTACTTCATTTAGAATTCTACGACTTTACACTATAATTATTGTTTTTACAAAAAACCCAACTCATCGGCTCTTTGAAATTTGTACATGGAAAGTTATAAAACTTTTAAATAAAAATTTTTGGTTTAAAAGTTTTTGAAATGAAAAAATGAAGTAATATAATATAATAAAATAAGGTTAATGATAGAGAGTAAAGAGAATAAAATTAAAATAGCTAGGCTAGTTGTATGAGTACTGTGTAGAAATGATGAAAAATATAGTACCTATTACCTACATGGGAATGCGAGAATAAATAATTAAAAAATAAAGTTATTGTGGAGAATAAAAAAATTTTAAGTGAAAACTTTTGGTCTGAAATGATTTTGGTACAGCCAAACATACTCTTTTTCTTTTTCTGACGAGAAGCCAAACATATTCTTAACCAGTCAAATTTTGACACACTTTCTGTCAAGTTTATGTGCGACCAAAACCAAGCAATTATTTTCTTACATGTTGCCTCTTAAGTCATAACATTCAGTTAAAATCACTTATAATAGAGTAAATTAATAATTTAGAGCGTTTCAATGAAATTAATACTAGTGGAATCAAATTTATAAAATCTAGGTTTCGGCAAATTGCTAACCAGCAACCGTAAGCAACTGCATGATGGCGAGGTGTTTCTAAAACCAGCCAACCACGTACCCTGTACTCTTGCATTGGAGATTGACAAGCATTTCCCAACCGGTCAAAAAGTATTTATTAAACTATTGTTCTAAGTGTGCGTAATTCACAAATCACAAAATATCATAAATTTTAAAAAAATATTTATAAATTGTTGAAATTAGTAAAATTGGATACGCATGTTAAATATACTTAAATTAACCATTGTATAAAAAAATTTTAAAAAATAAGTTAAATATAACAAAATGCACCGAAGTTAAATGCACCGAGTTCATGCAATCATAAACTATAAACTTTTGACTAAATGTCAATTAATTGTTCTCCTCTCCTAGAAACGGCTCAACTACCATTCATATATCGCAGCAATGGTCCGTGAATATTGGACGGTCTACATGCATTAAATCACTATTTACAGCAGCTTGCTTGAAATATGAAAAAGAAATCCATCTTTCTCTACTGCATTGAAAGCGTTGGAGACATTTGCCTAAACAAAACTTGCGGAGATATTGCAGCTATACCTGACGGTACAAAAGAATACCTACCGACTGCTTGTCGCAAAAGGCATACATATATCAAATTCGGCTTCTATCAAAAACTGTTTCTATGTTTACATCAAAAAAAAGAAAAATTACTGTTTCTACGTAAAACAATCTAAATTTTCTCACCTTTAATTTTAGATAAAAATCTATTTCATCCAATATATTTAATATTATTTATATTACTATAGGAACTCGTCAGTTTAGTATTATTATACATAACGGTGGGAATCAGTGCGGGCGATACCTGGTCAGGTTTGTCCAAACTTGATCCTACTTTTTAAAAATTCACTTTGATCATATTTTTATACGGAGTCTATACAAGGTTGGTTTCACTTTCACTTTTTTTAACAGGTCACGGGACAAACTTTGGGTTGGTATCGAATCGACTTTGCGACAACAGATCGGGTCGTGTAAAAATTACGGGTCAAATAAAATGATTTTAAGAATTTATATAGCTACCGAACATAAAAATACGTCTATACTAAATTTAAATGTTATATGCTTAAATATTTTACTAATTATTAAAAAACATATCACTACTAAAACAAAATATGAGAAAATATAGTATAAATTTATTAAAATAGATTAATATACAATTATATATGTGCAAATCCTCTTATTAATTCTTATATTATTTTTTGAATAAATTGATTCCTCTACTGTCAATATAGTTGATTATAAAAAAGCAAAATTTTTGAAAGGAAATAATAATGTGATTTAAACATAAGTTTATAATTTTTAATAAATTAATATATGAGGGGCAAATCGAGACTCTTCAGGTCCGGACATGGTTGACCTACCCTGACCCTATTTTTGAATTCAGGTTAAAATTTCTGATCCATCCCTGTACCTGGTAAAAAAAAATTAATTTTACCAGGTCAAGGCCGGGTCACCGGTCAACCCGCCCAAATTCCCACATCTAATTATACATGGATTACGCAATATTTAAAATCAACTTAAATAAAATAATTTAATACTAAATATTAATTTTAATGCTATATTTTCAATATATAAATCCTCTAAAATATTATTCATGTGTGAAGAAATAATTTTATAAAATATTATTACATTTGAATGCAATGTTAATGAATTTAAATATTTTTCATAATTTATATATGAAAATATATATTGAGAGGAGTAATTCCATTAGTCCAAGCTAAGTAAATATTCCATTTAAGTTACTTCAAAAAACTCATTTATAACAGTTTTTTATTTTTTTCTCTGTACACTTGTCTATCTAAGTATATTTAATATAGAAACTAATTTTTACCATTTTTGGATATGTTTATATATTTTTAAATATCCATGTGTATGTATGTATTTAAAATACTTTTATCTTTAAAAATCTAAAAAGTATATGTACATACCAAGAAATAGTAAAACTTGATTTATATGTTAAAAACACTTAAATAAATAAGTGTACGAAGAAAAAATAAAAATAAAAATATTATAAATGAGTTTTTCGAAGTGGATTAAGCGGAACATTTGATTAGCCCGGGTTAATATGACCATTCCTCATATATTTAAACAAATATAGTTATGCACATCTTTTATTAAGATAACTTAGAAGATAAATCTTCATTTCACGGCTAAACATATAATTGATACTAAATGAAAATGCTCCTGCACTCGTGGTTGAATGGGATACCGCATGCATTGCTTTCCTCGCCTTTCTTTTACCTCCTTTATCGCCTATCATCTCGTTCTTAACGAATGTATTCCAGTTTCATAGACGGCCGCCTAATCATTGACTCACCGGCATCCCTTGTCAGGTGTTTTTATAAATTATTTTTAAAAAAAAGAAAGAAAAATTAAACAAGGACTATTTGCATTTATCTATCATTCTTTTTCACAATTTCACAAATTTATTGCCAAACTATTATTTTGCAGAAATACCATCACTTATAAATTTTGTTAGTGTTTGATAAAGCATAAAAAATGTCAAGTAAAAATATTTCAATCTAAAACTTTTTATTTTCTGTGATTATTATATTTTTTAATTATTTTTTTACATTTTTTTTGTACAAGAGTCCTACTTTTCAATCATTTATACATAATTATTTATACAACTATCTATTTTAACTTTATTGTTTTTTACTTTTTATTATTATCTCTATCATATTACATCATTTTCTTTTATTTTGACAACTTTTATACAAAAAAAAATTTGTACAAAAATTTATCACTTCATAAACACACCAAAAAAAACTATTGCCATTATTGTTAATTAGAATTTATTTATAAAAGTCAAATTTTGATTCAAAATTCTAACTCGATGGCTATCAAAATTATACGAAGCATGATTAGAGGTGCAATTTAGGCGTTGTTGCGCTTTTTTTATTTTTTTACAAAAGCACTGTCGCACCTTTTTCTATTTTTTTATAAACGCGTTCATTTAAGCATATTTAATAAATAATTGAAGTTTTACCCCTTTTTAATATGTTCAGGAACATGGTAAAAATATCACAAAAATGACTACAATACCCCTATATTAAAAATAAAAACCTAAACATATAAAAATTGATAGAAACTTGAACTATAGATTAAATACATATAAATAAATATATTTATAAAAAAATAAAAAAAGGATATGTGGCCAGCCTAAATAGCCAACCACTTAAGCCGGCCTAAGGGGATCACCCATCTTTTTTATATTTGTGTATTTTATATTATTTATATCTATGTTTACATACATGTTTGTCATATTGTAAATAAAAATATAAAATACATTATTTTCATTTATATTTATTTTATATTTCTAGCATTTACTTTTAAGTTCATTCATGTTCTTCTTTAATCTCATTTTCTATGTTAAATTTTCTTCTAGAAATATATTTTATATTACAATATTTTAAAAAAAAATCTATAATTTAACTATGTATTGTTATGTTTGCTTATATAATTTATTGTTATTATATATTCATACAAATTTTTAAGCTTGGCACTTCTAAATAAAATGTAAATTTATTAATCTAAATTTAAGCTTGAAACTCAACAGATTTTTAAAGATAGTATTGGAGTTTAAGTTTTACAAGTACAGTTGAGGTGAGCCTCACTTACAACCAAAGCATCATCTGAACACATTCGTCCATAATTTTAACTATGCTTGGATGGGCTACAACATTGGTTCAAAGTTCAAAGTCACAATGATTTTGAAAATAAGGCCAACTCCAATATCTGGATCTTGCTCAAACCCACAAAAACATCAAACTAGCTGTTGCGCCTTGGGTGACAAAATTTGAATATATTTAAGCATCCAAATAAATCCAGTAACTTTAACTAATACATATGGACACGGAGGCGAATAATATGAAGGCCCAGTTTTATCTTGTGGGGCTGAATCGCGCTTGAATTTGTTGAATTGGTAAATTAGGCTAACACAGCAATATAATCATACCTAATTAATTTGATTTTTCACCTAAATAGATTTGTGCCGCGATTTTTAATATAATTTTTAGCTACTATTTTTTCCTTTCTTGATTCTTGCACGGAACACTCAACGGGCCATTTCAAAGCCCATAGACGGAGTCGCTGCCAACATCTTCGAGTTGGAGGTACGCTTAATTTCAGTAAAACAGACTTATCATATACTAAGATGGAGAAATGTCAAGACATTATTTGAATATATTTTTATGTCATTTATCACCACCTTTAGATTAAGTTAGCATTTAATTGCCCAACAACTCTTTTTCTCTGCTATTTCGCGATTTCAACATATAATTATTACCCTTATTTTTATCGGTGATTTTTATTACTTTTTTTTTTTTTTACCCCTGTTTGCGCGCGTTTTGGTATTCCGCTCTTACCTCCGTGTCTTTTTCTCCCAATTACGAAAGAACAGAGAGTTGAACAAGCCTCGTTTGGCACGCATGAGAAATCGATGCCGGCACTCCGGGACATTATTGAGATTTATGTAAGCATAGATAAGCACCTTAATTTTACTTTTATAATGATTTTTCTAGCAATGTTCAATCTGGATACTTAAGACTACCTATATAACGTTGTATTGTCTCGTGATTTTATCGGCTCGCATCACAAAACAATAATAATAGTAAGAAAAGCCAGGCTCTACGCTGTTGAATTTTTTTTTTAAAAAAAAAACATTATTTTTACTTTTATGAAATTAAAGTTCACTCAAGTTTATAAAAGCGAAGAACAACGATGATGACTGATTCATCCGAATGATATAAATATTTGAATAATTTATATTTTTTCATATCGGAAATAACTTCACAGTCCATTTGTTGCCGTATTAGACAAATCCGCTCCTTTCTGGATCAGTCATCTGCGGCCCAAAGAAAGGGTTCATGAAAGGTGCATGCACTGTATTGTAAACGGCCACGGAGCTTTGAAACAGATTTTGTATTTTTTTAATTAAAGACTAGTTCTCTGGAGCAAATCTATCAATGATGATTGGGGACTTAATTTGTGGCCTACAGCCTACTCCAGTTTCAAATTTTCAATTGTCTCATATAGAGCTCTCATAACTTGGAGTGATTAGCAGCCATGGGCGGGTTGAAATCCAAATGCTCAGCTCTTCTGATCCTCTTTGCTTTCCTCTCGCTGCTTGATCTTTTTGGATGTATGCCTTAGTCCTCTTTTGTGTGTGTATTTTGGCTGGCTGATAACATTTCTTCGTAGACATATATAACACTTTTCATCCTGTTGCAGGCGGGCAGCAAGAAAGTTCAAAACCGAAAGCAATAGATGAAATTTTAGATGCAAGACAGATGGCAACAGATGATAAAGAAAATCGGCCGGTGCCATGTTACTGCACTCACGAAACTTGTGCCGCTCCGGAGGCGGGAAAAGATATGAATAAAGACTGCTGGTGCTGCTGGTGGTTCGGGAGAATTAACTATTGCTCGCCTACTAAATCGGAATGTTGTCAAAGATGGCTCTGCATTTGATCTTTTTCATCTTTTCAATCTGTCGTGTTGATTACAATGCAAATATATAGACACTCACAGTTCAATAAAATGACTTGGTGGTGAAGGCCACTGAATGTATTGCTGACTATCTACCTCATTATCCCGTACGCAACACCACTTGATCAATTAATTTTTCCGATGAATTATTATTAAAAAAACGGATCCTTCCTTTGCCGTCACATAAAGCTGCAGCATCATATAATAATTTTTTTTTTTTACATGAGAATAATTGAGCAAAATCCAGATGGGTTTTGATTTTAGTGAGAATATTTTAGTAGAAACGCATAGGCAAAATTGAGTGAGTTATCATATTTTGGAAACGGCTGAAAATGTGGTCATATTGGAATTAATTCTAGTTAAATAAATTCTCTGTATTAATTTAATAAATGAATTAAAATTTACTCGTATGCCATTGTTTTTTTTTTATGTACTTTCATGTCATAGTTGGCATCACGGGTTTATCGTTTGCCAAACAGTGCAAATATTTTTTTTATGTAAAAACAGTGCAACTATTAGTAGTACATCAAAAAAATACATCGACATTATCCTGTTTCATTGTTTTTTGATTGTATATATTTATATTATCTTAAATTTCTATTACAATAAGGACTTATAAATTCTTACATCTTATGAGAAGGAGACCCTTAGCCCCACAAAGGATAGCCGCCTCAGCCAAAATTTTCAAATTCTTATAAATCTTAGTTTTGACAATTAATAGAGTTATGATCATTTCAAATTGGTCTCAGGAATATATTTTTCGTTTTTAAATTTTTTTTATGAGATTGTTAATCTAGTTATATTTAACGGCCTATGGACCAAGTTTTATAATTTTTGAAAAAATGTATAGATTCTTAAATATAGATATATTTATTCATTTTAAACTATTGAAACATAATTAAAATACCTCTATGTTTAAATATCCGAAATATAGATATATATCTTTTTAAAATAGTAAAACTTAATTTGTAGATTAAATATATATTAATAGTTTTACAAAAGATTAAAAATATTTTCAGACGAATCTGAAATGATGATTTCACATTTTAAAAAAAAAGTGCAGGTAGTCGTATTTGTAAGGTCTAAGGACAATCAAAATGAAGCCATGTGCAACCCTCAAATGTAAAACATCGACGATCCTATTCATGACTTTGATGAGATGGGATGTAATGAGGATGTGAGATCAAACAGTTGTCTATTTAGAATAAAAAACTTGTATCTTTTATGAGAAGAAAAATGTCATATACAAATTAAGAAAATTGGTTGTTATCTCATGCATTCAAAAGTTGCAAATACGTTTCATCAAAAAAAAAAAAAAGTTGCAAATACGCTTTTCTCTTTCATGCAAATTATCCTTTGGAGTACTTAGATTATATCTTATTTTTAGTGTTTTTCCCAAATATACTCGTTACACTTAGCTATAATTCAAAATATACCCACTATCTTTTCAAAATTTCAAATATACTAATTACACATTTAATTCCAAAAATGCACATTTGGTCAAAAATTGTCGATTAAATTTTTTTTTAAATACCCGACGTACCCATTTTTTAACATAATAAATAATGAAATAAAATAGAAAGAAGAAAAAATTAAGACTATCTAAATTTAGAACTCATGTGCAATTAGAGCATTAGTGAATTATAATATTCAATTTTTTAAATTTCATTTTGAAAGGTATAATCATAATTTCATATAATTTATGGAATGTGCTGAAAACCTACTAATGGATATCTCATATTCTCATCCGAGTTATAGATAAGCAACATTCCAAAATCTATTAGGCTGCTATAGATATTACCTTAAAATTCATTTTTACGACAATCTGGACCTTTCATAAGCTTGGTCACCTCCAAGTCTTCAACTACAAATTGCAATCCTATGTACCAAGGTGTATTAAACCCATTTTAACCCAATTTTTTATTTTTTGAAATTTTTTTTTATAAAAGTGTTAATCTAAGTGTATTAACATGTGTATCAATTTTTACTATTTTTGGAGTATTTTAGATATTTATTTTTTATTTTTGAAAATCAGTGGCATTTTAGTATTTTTAAATTACTAAAATGTCATTGATTTTCAAAAATAAAAAATAAATATCTAAAATACTCCAAAAATGGTAAAAATTGATATACATGTTAAATATACTTTTTTTTATTAGAATGTTAAATATACTTAGATTAACACTTTTATAAAAAAAAGTAAAAATAGGTTAAATAGATTAATGCACCCAGGTGCACTTAAGCTAAGTGCACCCAGTGCACCTGGGTGCACGGGATCGCGATCCTTCAATTAGACGCAACAAATCCAAAAATCTAGTCGAAGCACATTAGAATGCATCATAATCGATTTGATGGCATGTTGAAAAATCATAGTCGAATCACATCAGAATGCATCATAATCGCCACGGATCTTTCGATCAGATTTTGACCCCAAAAAAATGTTTTCTTGAATAATTCTCTGATGGGCCCACACACTGTAAACCACCGATTGATATTAATCGGGCTCATATATCAATAGAAAAGAAAATTTGAAAATATATCTATATATTTATCAAAAAAAGAAAATTTATCTCTATTATAGATATAGGGGAGTGATCGTGTTAGCTTAAGCTAAATAAATGCAAAAATATATATATATAATTTTTTTTATTTTTTCTTCATACACTTATTTATCTAAGTGTATTTAACATATAAATCAAGTTTTACCATTTTTGAACATGTTTATATATTTTTTTTGAGATTTTTAAACATATATATATTTCAAATACCTTATCTTTAAAAATCTAAAAAATATATATACATATGTTTAAAAATGGTAAAACTAGATTTATGTGTTAAATATACTTAGGTAAATAAGTGTATGAAGAAAAAAATTATTGTAAATGAGTTTTTTGAAGTAAGCTAATAGGAAGGCTAACAGGATATATCCATATAATTTGACTAGAATTGCATATCATAGATATATCCATATAATTTGACTAGAATTACATATATACTCATTAATTTCAGAAATTATAAATTATACTGCATAATTTTATTATAATTACAAATATATCTATATTGATACTGCTCTGTTAAGGTAATTATACTTACAAATACACGCAAACTACATTGATATATTTACAATTTATCTTTTTAATGATTTTTGGAATATATATATATAGTTTGCATATATTTGTAAATGTACGCATACTATCAGGACGTCATATATCAAAGTTATTTAAAGTTATGAAATTAAGTGAATATATGCATTTATGGTCAAATTATGTATACATATTTACAAATTACCCATAACATAGGTAAAGTTGGCATAAGCATGGAGATTCAATGTTTGTATAATTTTTTTAACCATCTTTTTAAATATATTTGTGGACTTATGTTGAAAATCGTAATTTTTTATTTTAAAATTCAAAGAATAAATAGACAGATTTTTCTTTTCAAAATTTCAGAAAACTATTAAATAAAAGGCATTAACCCGTAAAACTTCATACACAATTTGTTCATGCTTGGGCCTCACATGTATGAGAATTGATTCAGTGCATGTCCAAAACCTCATTTTTTGATATTTTCTTGAAAAGTTTTTATAAGATTGTTAATCCAGATGTATTTAACTTATGTATTAAGTTTTATAATTTTTGGAGATACATAAATATATTTTTTATTTTTAAAAAACAGGGGTATTTTGGTCACTTAAAAATGAGTAAAGTACCTTTATTTTTAAAAAATAAAAAATATATATATATACACATATTAAAAATGATAAATTTTAGTTTATAGATTAAATATAATTATATTAATAATCTTATAAAAAAAATTTGAAAAATGGAGTTTTGGACGCTGGTGCATCGAATGGAATCAGTTCTCCACATGCATGGCATTTTCTGCAAAAAGTCCACGCACCAGTATGCACTGAGGCTGAGTGCAATGGATCAATCCCTACAGTAAAATGGCAACATTTGTGTGTGAGATATTGATCGTACACGTTTTAAGGTCTAATCTCACATCATTACATTAATAGTTTGTTTGATGCCTACCATTTTGTGGATGTTAAATCCAACCGAACGTATTAGAGACCTTAGTCTTATCATATGTATAAATTAAAAAGGATTCCATTTTAATTAGTGGAATCGGTTCCAAGCATAGAACCGAGTAAACCTTGCTTACCATGATACTTCTTATGCGAGTCGTACGTGTTAGGTCCCACCAAAACGATAAATATTTAGCATAGCTGACTATCCATTTTCTTGTAACGATACGCGCGTAAGGAAGCTTATTGGGCAACTTAAAAGGTGGTTTCTTTTTTTTCTTTTTCTTTTTCTTCTTCTTTTTTTTTTTGTTTTATAGAAAAAGGGTGGTTTCTTTGTTTGTCAGGCAAGCATATGCGTTCGCAATTTCTTTATTTGCAGCTGCGATAGGATGATTATCCAATTATGATACATAATGAAATCTTTTACCTCTCAGAAGTTTTTATTTTTTTTTTTGCATTTTCGAAGAAATAATGTAGTTTTTCAATATAATTTTTCTCAATTCTAATAAACTTTTTTTCATTTCTAATTTACAACAACATATATTTTTTTTCTTATGTTCCCATCCATCATCATCCCGGCTAAGCTGTGAATAAATGTATTAATTTGTGCATCCAAATCCATGAACACAAATGCTGCATGAAGGCTTTAATGAGTGGATAATCCGGAAAAGTAATTTGTTTTTGGAAGTTAGCAGTGCATGAGGAAAAAAATGAAAAGGATATGCCAGTGCTGAGTGAGGACTGAGGGCACAGCCAAATCACGATAGACACGGGCACGGCACTTTGCTCCTCTACATTCACGTTTGTAAACTGGAAGCCGATGCGTTGCCCTATTTGAAGCGGTGCTTCTTTGGAATGGTTCTCCGGCCTTGACTTTGAGAGGACCGAATACTTGTCACAGGTCCGACCCCAAAATTCACATATTATCGAGATCGATCCACACGGTTCATCACGACAAGTATCTCCAATTACATGAAAAATATATATATACATAGAAAGTGTCCTTGCGCACATGAAATGAGTAGAAATGCAAGAAGAAAATCTCGATCGTCTATATTCATGCATGCTTATGAATGGTTAGGATTTGTGAGGTTTGAGCTGCGTGCAAGAATTTCGTAACGAGTCTTGGTCAGCGTATGCCATGTGGGGTGCTCCATGATGGTCACTATGAGACTCGTAGCTGAAAAGTACCCCTAATACTCGATACAATCAACGTAAGCTTTTAATGAAAATAGTATTTGAGTCTAATTATGGATTTGGAGATCATGAACGCGACTTCTGAAAGTTTATTTGTTATTCTCCCGACAGTTCACAGTTTATAAAATACCATAGAGAAAGAAGTGTTAATCTAGAGGGTGAATTAAAATTACTAATAGATAAGTGAACTAGAATAGGTTGGTATGAATTAAAAGGTTAATTTTAAATATAATTAATACAAAAAACTCATTTTTTTATTTTTTTATAAACATGTAAAGCTGAGTGTATTTAATCTGTAAACTAAGTTTTACGAAAATTATAAAAATATCACTGTGTTTAAAAATAAAAAATACTTGAAAGCATCCAAAAATGGTAAAACTTGATTTATACATTAAATACACCAAGTTCTATATATTTATAAAAAAATCAAAAAAAATTAGGGATCCTATGGTCGGACGCATAGGGGGTCCCATGCATCCGAACACATGGGATCACCCCTCATACAAATATACAAATTAAGTTTGAGATCTTTCATATATACACGCTAAGTATATTATTGATTTCAAATCTATCCAAAATCTGATGGTGAGTTATACTAAATTTCACATGTACCCATGGATATTACCTATAATGTCACTTATACCCACAAACTTTTAAAAAATTTAAGAATATTTATATATTTTGCCTAAAATTTTACTTATTCACATGTCATTAGGAATCCATTAATGAGGAGCCCTCTTTGAAATGATAAATACGCTCATCCTTGATTTTGCTTTTGTACCTAAGAATTCATATTCTAATGAGTTTTTCATAATTCTACAACTATAAAATCATATATTACTTGAATATGAATTTTTAACTTTGCGCAAACCAACTCAAATTATATTAGGCTTAGGCATATTTGTCATTTCACATGAAAATCAGCAGTCCATTAAACAGATTCCTAATGGCGTAAATATAAATAAAAATTTAAACAAAATATGTCGGTTTATTTAGAATTTTTTAATGTTCGTAAGTAGAATTATAAATAAAATTTGTATGTATATATAAAATTTTCCCTTAATATTAATTTGAAATGACAAAAATAATCCTGTGAGATTCAGATCCTTAAACAAAATCTCTTCATAGGTCTTTGAATAATACTCTTTTTAATGAAATCTCTATAGTTCATTTAAGATGCAAGACTAGCTTGTTCAAAAAGGGGAAAAAAAAAAGATAGAAGACTAACCAAAAAAACTTCGTTTGCTACTTAACTGAGTGACCATCGGATGAGGTATTAATAGTATACTTAGCATATATATGTGAAAATTTTCAAACTCGTGGTTGTATTTGTAATTGAGAATAAAGTCGTGAGTATACTTGAAATTAATCCACTAATTAATGATGAAAACCAAAAAATTTTAGTAGTTGTTATGTTATAACATGTACCATCAAAGTACCATTTGGATGATAAATCAACACTTTTGTCATTCATCCACTTTCAAGTGTTTTTCGGAATTTCTATATTTGAGTTTTAATTTAAGAATATTTGTTTGTCTCATTAAAAAAAAAAAAATACTTGTCTGAGTTACTACTTGAATGACTTGATTGACGTAAATATATGCAGAGATGTGTAGGGTGTGAGTTCCATGTTTAAAGCTGGGCAGAGATCCTTGCCTCGTTTACCCCCTCTCGTGTACTCGTACTCCATCGAAAATTATTAATTATGCAACCCATTTATCAACTTCGTCCAGGTAAGACATGCAGCACGGGGAGACATCGTTGGTGCTGCGCTTTGAAGGGGCTCGGCTACCGTCACGACAAGAGAGGAGAGTCTTGCTGATTGCCGCAGCCAACCAAAACAATGCGAATTAAGCTGCACCACCCACGGATCCTGCTCGATCTTTTATCAAAATCTTCGAATGCTAAGTGCAGACGAATGTTTCTCTAGCAAGTAGCAACAAGGCTTTTGTTGCAGGTTGTGCCACCTACTCACTACCTACGCCTGCATACACCAGCTTCTCCAAGCCCCAGTGATAAAATATCACCATCGACGCTTAACCCAATAAAGGATATTTAATATACCCTCAAATACTTCTTGAGATTACACTACAAAATAATCCCTGTGTCACAAGCCAACAAAAAATAACATATAGCTATGTGTTTTCTTCGACGCAGACCGTCTAATATATAAGGACGTACCGGTTAATATTGGTCAGCTGCTCAACCGGTAGAAGGTTCTTCGACGGCCAATGTTTTAAAAGCCGCCTGTCCAACAGGTTCGCCGCTAAAATTATATATGTCTATTATACCTTTATTTATGTTCTATAAACAACTATATAATTAAATTAGTTTATTATATAAATTTAAAACAGTAAGGTTATTAAATTTTAATTATACTTTTTTATGAAAAATCTTAATTATACTTAATTATGTGATTAAGCTGGTTTGGACCAGCGGTTGACCGTCAGGCCCGAGTCGGATGCAAAAAAGTGAAAAAGGGTTGAAGCCTACGGTTCAGTTTCACAGCACTGTCGATGATTCAACATAGGTTCATATGCGGCGGAGAAAGTCAAAAGCTAACACCTGCAGGCATGGCACGGGTTCGGCGCCCAGTGCATGCAATGGCACACGAGTTCAATCATCTTAGATGGGGTTTTTCCAACATCTTTACCTTAACACACATTTGGGTATTTTTTTAAAAAAACTATTGGAGGATATTTAGGTTATTTTGTATGATAACATTAGTTTTTAACGCCGTTATGAATCAGAATACAAAAAAAATTAAAATTTTCAAAGTTTAAAATACAAACGGCTAAAGTTCGAGTTTTAAAATATAAATAGGTAAAGTTAGTTGGTTTAAAATGCAAAATCTCACTCAATGGTTGCATGCAAGGTCATTTTTCCAAAGTCCCCTCACACGATGGGAGGATTTCATACAAATTTTTTTTCTTATTGTGAAAGATATGAATGTTCTGTAACTTCAGTTGCTGTAAGTCCCGATCAAAAAAAAAACACCCGCAGGCATGTCATTTCTGACATCAGCTGAAAATCTCCCTTCCTGCATCCATCGGATCTAGCCATTGCATGCATACATGCTTGGTTTAAAAAATATTTTGATGTCAAACGTGCCTACCCACTTGCTAGCTTTTACTGAGCGAGATCAATTTTTTAATATCTACTTTGACTCATGCTTTTGAAGGACCCTAGGACGATTTTAATCTATGTAGCTGCAGGCCGCATGATCTCTGAAAACCGTGGACACCCACCATTACCAGAGTCTCACCTTCAACGAGACGATGAAAAATTACTTCCTAAGTGCTTCATGCCACTTAATGGAAAACAACCTTTTGGCCGATCCATTTTTATGATTATTATTATAATTAGTGGCGCCCAACTATAGTTCCAATATAACCCAAGATGACGCCCGATTAGGGACTACTATAGGAGGTGGAAGCATTGCAAATGCGACGAACGGTCCTCAATAATCAAGAGGCAAGTTAAATAAAGAAGATACGGGCATTACAAAATAAGAGTATTACATAATTCCCTCACAAACGCCGGCTGTCACGTGGGTCCATGTGTTGGGTGGCCTAAGTTCAATGTATGGCGGGACATGAGACTTCCACCGATGGATTTTTGGTCTACGCTGGGACCCAGTGCTGTTAAAAATTGATTTTGATGGGAGCTTGAGTGGGCCTCATTGTAGCTCTGTGATTGGTTTGCAGCCCTCAATGCGCTTTTCAACTTTGAATCTTTGATTCCAGCCAAAGCAATTTAATATTCTTCTCCATCTGCAACTAGCCGCTAAAGTAGAAATTTGATCACATGGTATTTCAAAACCTAACAAATCTAAACATTGTTTAAAAACTGTGAGCAAAAAAAAAACTAAAAAACCATCAGTAGCAACATAAAAACAACGCCATTTAGATTTTGCAAGAAATAAAAAATGACAAGGCTAATGTCACAGCTAAAAGGCTTTTTAATCTTTATTTTTTCATGAAAATATTGTATTAAGTGTATTTAATTCATATATTAAATTTATAATTTTCGAATATGTGTATGCATTTTTGTTTTTGAAAATAGCACTTTTGGGTAAAAATGACCCAAATTTGCTAAAAAAACTATTATATTTTTAAAATAAAAGTAGGTATAACATATCAAAAAATATGAAGCTTATAAATTAAATAAATTTAGCACAAGATTTTATGAAAAATTAAAATTTTGAAAAATATATCTTTTAGCCCTAAGTAATGTCAGTTTTTTTAAGGATATGTTTGGCTATAATCAAGATTTTTTTACTCTCTATAACTATATTATTTTTCACATTTTTTAATGTAACTATCTTATTTTTCAACAATTTATATATAATTATTTATATAACTAAACTATTTATTTTAACTTTATTTTTTTACTTATCATTATTACGACTATTATATTACATTATTTTTTTCGATAAAAATTTATTACTCCTTGAAGACACTAAAAATAATAACAAGATCACAAGATAGTTCTTGTAGGTTGCGGTGGGAAGAAAATTTTGTAAAAGCGCGGGCGGCGCTCTCACAATGATTACTGATGGAGATTGCTTCCTCGCGTAGTCCAGGCTAGCGTGCGGATAAAGTCGCACCCCGATTGAACGAGCAGTGCGTTGAAAACGAGTCTTTGACTCTTTTCACGCCTGGTATAAAAGTCAAACACAGCCAAAATAAATCCCAGCCCTACGCAACCAATCACTATTACAGCTAGATTTGAATGTTGATGTTAGAAATCCAAGTCGCATTTCAACGGAAGGCCTAGCCAGTAATGACGATAACATTTTTTTGAAACAATGGCTTGGGTAAATTTGGAAGTATATATAAGAAGAATGCCAATTATAAAATGAATACATTAAAATAAAATTAATTTTTTTTGAATTTTCTAAAAATAGAATGCTCATTTCCTCCTTTTTCCTGAATAAACATGTCTTAATTCTGATCAATTTATTTATTTTTCAATTTTTGTTTGTAATTATTCTCGTAGAAAAATTATCTTTTTATTTTATATATTTTTATTTTTATTGTTACTATGCTTATGTTCATTTTTTTGATACGATATTTATACAGTACACTGTGACATTTTAACACTACAATGGAGTATATTCACATCTCTAATAGTGTGGATGAAAATTTCCTTAATACACCCGTATATCATGAAAAATTCGATAAAAACTCTATTCGAGAAGAAATTATAAAACTCCCACTGCAAACCCATCATTCATGAGGAAGTTTGAACCAGGGTCAGCTGATATTCAACTGCCCTAGTTACCACGCTGCCATCACCCCGTGTGATATGTTCTTGTTAGCTTTAACTTTGCTAATTCTATGAATTTGCTCATACAAATTTTTCATATGATAAAAATCCTCTTTGTCCAAGCTAAAAAAGCTTCTATTATTTTTCTAAATAACACATCTGGATTTTGATAAACTAAGTTATTTTTCGATTTTTGTTTGTAATTATTTCCATAAAAAAATTTTATTTTATGTATTTTTATTTCTTTGTTATTATGCTTGTTTTCACTTTAATTTTATCCATTATATGAATTTGCTCATTTAATCTTTTCATATGACAAAAATCTTCTTTACTCGAGCTAAAAAGAGCTCTTGTTACCCTCGATGCATATGAGTGTTTTATTTTTATTTTTATGAATAGGCCTAATGTATTTAATTTACATTTTAAATTAAATATATTTTTTGCAAGTAGTGACTTGATATTTATGGTGAGCATGGACCCTTGATTTTTTAATTTTAATTTTTTTTTTTAAATCTAAAGCATATATCATGTTTATTTATAATTCTAAAGTTGCACATATTATAAATTTTTATATACAATGCATATGATATAGATTTTTAAAAAATTTTAATAGTTATATGTTCACTATCAAACAATGTTGATTATAAAAATTACATGTATAGCCATAGAAACATTTATTGTAAATTATTATATATGATGTATATGATAAGATATAAGTTTTAAATGAAAATTATTTTTTTGTAGCGTGAAAAATAAAACATATTGAGCATAATAAATAATTTAAATTTTATAAAAATATTTTAAAATAAAAAACAAAGGGATGCTTATAATAACAACGTAATTATTAATCTTTTTCGATATGCACATATATATATGTTGAATTTCAGAAATCATATTTTTTATATTTAAGTAATTTTCATTAAAAACTGGTATTCTTAAAATTCACAAATGTGATGCACGTTCAATAATTATAAATTTAATATGTAAAATAAATATATTTGGGCTCGTATTTCTATAACAAATAAAAATACATAAATTAGTCTAGGCCAGTAGGAATTTTATTAGCTTGGATTAACATGATAGAAATCCTTTTTTAATCTCATGACATTCTAATCTATTTCATATTATAGATTATGCACTGGAATGGCGCTTTCGCAATTGAAATGTTGTAAAATAGGCCGGAAAAAAGTGCAACGGTTCCACGCTCGCCCTATTTACGTTCGATTTACTTGAGACGTAATTTTAATTATTCAATAAATACTCTCATGTATTTATTTATTAATTGCTTTTACGTGTCATGTTATTCGCTTTTTATTTTAATAATCCCATTTTATTCTATCAGGTCGCGCGGTGTCATTTCTTATCTGTATTGATTTTATTTTGGTAGCACCCGTTCCATCTTTCTGGCTTTACTTTCTAATATTCTATTTTCTTTCAACTATTATTTCACAAAAAAATTGATCCATGTCCATACGCGTGCATGTTCTCCAGAAAGCCGTGAAATCGGTGCCTAGACTAATAGCCATTTCACTTGCTGCGGGGACAACAAACCGACCATTTTGCGGACCACATGCGTCCTTATAGTTCACGTGTAAAGAGTGTTGATGGACCAAGGCAAGAGTGACAACGCAGAGCTCAATCGCATCGGGACGATTGCATCCTTCTCACGACCCACATGCATGCCTTGTATTGCCTAGTGCAAAGATCGGTGAGGCCCTTGGCCCTCCGAACGCAGCGGGCTCTTTGCGTGCATGCATGTCTCGACAGGCGGCTAACACGTGTAATTGGAGGCCGACCGCAGGCAGGATGCAGGCAGGCAACCATGGCCTCGGCTTCGATGGTGGAGACCTGAATATGCGGCAACGAGTATGCTTGACATTGCGAAGTCGCAACACCAATTGAAAAGGAAAAAAAAAAAAAAAAACCCGGGAAACCACGTCAATCGGAGATTGAAACATTCAGAACATTCCTTTAATCGGATAAGATCGAATTTAAAATTTTAAATCCCTTCTTAGCATTGACTCCGCGCCTAACACACACACCGCTCGTATGTGCGAGAATACCTCAATATTTTCTTCACTTATAACATAAAAAAATATTTAAATCCACCCGAAGATCCAGAACATTGTTTTCTTGATCGACAAAATAAATGCTAATTTTAGTTATATTTTTGATAATTATCTCATAATTATAAAGTCATTTCCGAGCAAGCGCGGCGCTCGGCAAGACGCAAACATGGATACACTTGGGGATGAACTTGACACGTGTCAAGCCCATCCAAAACCATGACGTAAGCAGTGACAGAATCGAGATCCCCCGGCAAAACCCAAGTGTCGCACAAACCGTGCATCATCCGCCACGTGTGCGACTGCGCGGTTGAGCTAAGGATCCGTCGGCTCGAGTGGGCGGTTCTCCCACGTGGATTTCTAGAAACTGCGAGCCGACATCGACACGTGTCCCGAGCATCTTAGCGCGTTTTTCTATAAATGGCAGGCGCTCTTCCACAGCTCAAGTTTTAACTTTCAGCCTTTGAATCGCGTTTCAGGCTAGTACCGAAGCGCACAGAGGAAGAGGAGGCGGTGGCAGCACAAGAAATTTGAAGCATCAGGAGAGTAGTAGTTCCCTTGCAGCGAAAAAATGGCGGCCGATTTGCAGATGCCTCCAGGATTCCGATTCCATCCGACGGATGACGAGCTGGTCATGCATTACCTGTGTAGGAAATGCGCGGGGCAGCCAATTTCTGTCCCAATAATCGCAGAAGTTGATCTATACAAATATAACCCATGGGAGCTTCCTGGTACAGTCCAGAACTTGAGCTCAATCATTTTACTCGATTTTTTTTATAGGAGGCATGTGTTTTTTTTAAATCATAATAACTGTTGTTTTAATTTCTGGTTTTCTCTCTCTTTTGATTTTGCAGGGATGGCTTTATATGGAGAGAAGGAGTGGTATTTTTTCTCGCCGAGAGATCGGAAATACCCGAACGGGTCGAGGCCGAACCGGGCGGCGGGAACAGGGTATTGGAAGGCGACGGGGGCTGACAAGCCGATCGGGCAGCCGAAGGCAGTGGGAATAAAGAAGGCACTGGTGTTCTACGCGGGAAAGGCTCCGAAAGGGGAGAAGACTAATTGGATCATGCACGAATACAGGTTGGCCGACGTCGACCGATCGGCTAGGAAAAAGAATAGCTTGAGGGTATGTGTTGATTCCTGGAATTAGGAAAATCAGATCGTTTTTTTTTTTCCCACCCAAAAGCTGTGGACAGACCCGCAGGGATATGAGAAGGACTTGCTACCTCAGCAAGTTGGTCCTTGGGGTGGGGACCCTGCAAGTTGGTTCTGGGTCTGGCAAGTGACAACTGACAAGAAGCGATTTCCGTTTGCAAGTGGGCTAGAAGCCACCCAAATACTCATGTCCACTTGCGGTGGATCAGAACAACAGGCGGTTCATGCTCTAGCCGAGTTGTTCGTGTCATGTCAGAGGCAATGAACCTCTATCGCTTTCGCAGCCCTTTGGAAGTGTGCAGACTTTAGTGGGCAGTGGGCACCACTGTGTTAACTCCAATAAACGGAGTAAATTTCACAATACGAAGTGTGGGCCTTTGGATTCGAATCCACCAATAATTGAGATTGGTTTGAGAATTAATAAAATAGAACTATTACTATGTTCGATTATAAAACAAAGAAATGGGATTTTCTTAAAACAATAATGTTTAGCACTGATAAATTTGTTGGGATCCTCTTTCAGTTGGACGATTGGGTGCTATGTAGAATCTACAATAAGAAAGGGGCAATGGAGAACAAGCATCCAATCACGGCGAAGAAGCAGAAGAGTAACTACTCGGGCATCGAAGCCCCGGAGAGGAAGCCCGAGATTCCGGCCCAGAGCGTGACGGCCGTGGCGAACGACTTCGCGTACTTCGACTCGTCCGAGTCCATCCCTCGGCTGCACACCGCCGACTCGAGCTGCTCCGAGCACGTGCTGTGCCCCGAATTCAAGTGCGACCGGGAGGTACAGAGCGAGCCGCGGTGGAAGCGGGAGTGGGAGAAGCCCCTAGAGATCCCCATGGGCAACGTGGATGTCACCGACCTTAATCCCTTCTCGCAATTGGAGGGCGTGCAGCTTTCCCCCATCTTCAGAGATCCCTACCAGGACGTGATGATGTATCTCCAGAAGCCCTTCTAGACGTCAAGACCCCACATGCAAATTCTTTCACTTGTAGCCGTTGAAGGCGTTATATGGTTCCGGTGTATCGACCCCGCGCAGCATACGGGCTAAAAGCTCGAGCGCGCGAGTTGGGGCCATATAGTTTAGGTCTATTCGTTGGGTGCTAGCCTGCATATATTCATGTCGGGCTGACAGGTGCCTGGTGGACAAGGGCGGATTAATTGGGACATGGAATCATTTGAGGTTATAGCTTTTAGCTACATGCGCTTGTGAGGTTTTTCCCGTGCCGGTGCTCTCAATGTGTATAGTCCGCTGGTGTATATACATACGCATGTGGTCTTCTGGTCATCAATTGCTTTCGCCACGTCGGTTTTGCTGTGTTGGAACTTTGAAGTTTGACTTTGAAAATGTACGAACTACAGAACATGCGGTGGGGGACTGGAGACGGGCTGGAAGATGAGCGGAGCGTCGCGTCGCGTTGCGTTGCGTGCGCCCGAAGCAAACTCCGCGGACGGGGCCAGCTCGAGAAGGCGCCCCATATTCTTCCTCGAAAGAGTTTCGAAACTTTCGATACAGCGCACCAGCGAAGGATTCTCCGCTGAGGTTGTTCGATGCGTACTCAGTGGTGCTCAGAGATGTCGCCTTCCAACAAAACTCTTATCTTGATAAGGATTGAGGAGGGATATTGATGTTATATCGTAGTTTGTAGCCAGGGTCGTTTTGAGATGAGACGTTACGGCATGTATGATTAATTCCGTAGTGACCGCTGCTTGATGATTTGGCGCTGGACCTGAAGGATTTTTTAGTGGGATTGAGGAAAATGATTAGAATCTAATGATGTGCATGGGAAAACTAAAGAGAGATTTTGGATAATTAATTTTTATTTAGAAAACACCTCATAATAGTTGCCCACTGAAACTCGTGGGATTAAGAGCACCAGCATCTGATGACGCAACGCTACGTCATTTTTGCGTAATTTGGGCATTTTGAGTTTTTAATGTGGGACTTGGAAATGAGATGATATTGTAATCTTTTTATAGATGGAAGGATTTTCTTAATATTATTTTTTTATCTTGAAGTATTGAGATTCAACGCATGTGTATTTATGAAGCCTTAGTATTGAGATTCTACTTGTGTTCATGTTTATTTAATTTAATGTGTGTTTGATAAGTAATAAAATTTTACATGAAATATGAAAAATTTTCAAATAAAAGAAAATGATGTGATATAATAGGTGATGATAAAGAGTAAAGTCAATAAAGTTATAATTACTTTATCATAATAAATAGGTTAGTTAATGGATAATTATAAATAAATGATTTAAATGTATTGTAGTTGTGTAAGAATATGTGAAAAATAATTAAAATAAGGTAATTGAGAAAGGTAAAAAGTTTTATATTGACAAATTTTAGATTGAAAGGTTTTTTGTGTTATCAAATATGTTCTTATATTAAAAATTTTATAATTTTTTTTTATTTTTAATAAGAGGAGATGCAAACAAACTCGTATTTTAGATTATGTCCCGTGGTGGGTTACCTCACTATAGATGATTGTCCAAAAATTAACGAGATAAAAGCAGCTAAGAAATGAGCAATAATATTTCCTTGTCGCATAATGTGATGAAAGGAAATGTTAGTAGTGAAAAGAAGAGATTTTATCTAATTAATGACATTCTCCATAGAAGATAGGATAGAACAATCTTTAAGTAGATAGTCAATGAGAAGTAATGAATTTGATTTGAGTTAGATAGTCAATGAGAAGTAATGAATTTGATTCGACTTAGACGTATCTGAGATTTGGTTGCGAAGCCCACTTGACACCCAAAATAATAGTGGCTTCCATGAGCGGAGGAGTCATCACCATCTCTTGACTGCAATAAAAAAGCATTGTGAATCCCAAATGACGACAACAAATCCTATTTAATTTTTATCAATGTATTTTCGACCATCGACATTCATTTTGAATTTATTGTCGGGTGGTTTGATTCATCTCACCACAAGAGGTCGTTCAAGAGCACTCAAAGCAATAAGAGATTTATGCGCCTATGCTAGTCTAAGAAATTAACACACCAGTCAAGAGTGCAAGTGGAAACAGGTTGAATGCCTTTCTTCCTTAACTCGTCCCTCATGCATTATACTTGCCAACAAAAAATGAAGAATGCAAGATCATCATATCTATTGGCTAAGGCGAAAGATCTAATCTCATATGACCTTGTATAGTAGGTTATTCTATCATTGGAGAAGTGACTTCAGTGGCCTCACTATACCTCATAGATTTTATCACATGCCGAAAAGATATGGTTTGTGTTATCAACTTCTTTCTTGTAGAATAAATAAAGAGGATCAACCACAATAACACGCTAATTCAAAATTTATTTTGTTCACAATACATCACGAAAAGCCTCCATCCAAAGACAATAATTTTGCTTGACAGTAGAGTATATTAGATAGATTTGTAAATAGCAGGTTCAGAAAGATGACAGGTTTCATCACTAGCAGCCTTTAGGATCTTGTATGCAGGTTTGATGGCACAAGCTCCGTTCGTTAAATTATAGAATGAAAGCTTTTGATTTCCGAGCTTTTGATACATGTAAAAAACTAGATGCGAGCTAAGTAAAAAATAACAAGTAAAAATTTTTAAATTAAAAAAAAACTCTCTAAAAATATATAGAGAAGCTAGATAATATGTACTGAATCACATCATGATCATATATATTCGATTTTAGTTAGCTAAAGTAATAATTCTATTTCTTATAACAAAATTTACGATTTATGTTTATAGAAAAATTTAAAAATAAAATATTTATAATCGCAAACCGTGAATTGTTTATTACTTGGCTACAAGTCCTACGCGTTCGACGGAAAGTCTATATCTTTATTACTCGTACTAAAAATAACATGCCACTGACCGAATTGTTTCTTACGGCTAGCAAGCTAGCTACATTAAGAACTGAGAATCTGCGGATTGGAGGACGATACGAGTCCATCAGGTTTCAAGTCTTAGAATTATTTAACCTGCTTCAAAATGGATAATTGCCCGAAGCATGACGAGAAACGAAACGACTAGAGAGAGACACAGAGTATGGACTATGGAAGGCCTGGGAGAAATTATTTGGGCTTCACCAAACAATTAATGAAATGAAAAAATTATTATTGTATATTAAGAATAAAAAAAATATATGTATTAAAAAAATAATAAAAAATTTCATTACACTCCTTTCCCATCCCACGTGCTATCATACAGGCCGCACGGGCACCACCTTTGTGCTGGTGGATTGATGACGTCAATCTTGCAGGGGAATGACAAAATGCACGTGTTAGACGCCGAGACCTGATCTTACGCGCCCAGGCACTTGCGCTTAGCCCGCTTCATCACCCGCCGTTGGATTGCGCAGAGCTTATTTCGGTAGTCAGATCGTTTTTAGGCGTGAAGTATTCCTGGAGTCCCCTGCGCAGGGAGCCAGGGACTATTTTGCCCCCAAAAAAAAAAAGAAAAAAAGCAACCCCAGCTCTAGCCCCTTCTCTGTTTTCATCTTCTAGCCCCGTCGTCAACCTCCAGATCTATCTTACCACTTCGGCAGGCCTTACAACCTGTCCTCTTCCGGTGGCTTTGAACCCGAAGTCCTCAATCCCTTCATCTTCCTCCAAAATGTCGTGGTCAACGGCACCAACATTTAATTCATCCTCAAGAACTCTCGATTTCACCTCCCCACTAATCTCGGCGACTATTTCATGAACACCGCCTTTGAGCAGCTTATCCAGCAGCTTGCTGAGAACAACCCCAACTGCAACGAGATGCCGCCAGCGGCTAAGTTCCGTCGTCTGTGGCTCGCAGTGTGCATGTTTGAGCATAGGGCCGAGGCAAAGCAGATGCCCTGCAAGTACATTTGGTTTGCATTCTCCCATGGCTCGCACTACATAATTCCTACCTATGTGCTGGTATAAGCTTCCAACAAATGATCCAGACTATGAGCAGCAGAACCAAGGGACACAAGGGGGCAACGAATTTGACAGCAGCTGCAACAACATTTGTAATAACCCCACTTAAATATGTTGACTTGACGTGGCACAATGTCGACACGTGAAATTTTTGATGTCTAACGTGTCAGTCAAAACAGCTGAGGTGGCCGGATTGACTTATTGACTGAGGTGAGTAATTATAATTTTAAAAAAAATGGAAACTAAAATATATTTATTTAAATTAATTTATAATTTAAGTTAACAAATTGTTGAAATGCTAAGATGGTTAGAAATTGTGGCAATTAAATTTGAGGTAGTGGGTTTAGATTACATCTTAGTAGAATTAGATAATTTTTCTATTAGCAATTAATCTATGCGAGACCCCAGAGAGATCAGATTTGATTTTTAAATTTTAAATTTTAAAATTAATTACTATAGAGAATAATGGGAGGTTGCAATTAAAGCAATTAATCTATGCGGGACCCATAAAGAGATAAGATTTAATTTTTAAAATTTTAAATTAATTACTTGAGAGAATAATGGGAGGTTGTAATCAAGTGAGGAATTCAGAAAGTGGAGACGTGTGAATGGAGAGAGATTCGGGAGAATTTTATTCATTTGTTATTTGGAGAAAAGAAAGGGTGAGCGGAGAAAGCTAGGGAAAGGAGGAATTTATTGCGTTTTGAGACTGAGGAGGAAATAAATTATTTTTATTCAGAAAATCCCTCCGTAGTTCTACAAAAAGGTAAGTGAAAAAATATTTAAATCTTTTTTAAAGCCATGTACGTTGTATTACTTAAGTTATTTTGAAAATAACCCGTGGAAATTATTTGTTAAATAGTTTTCCAATGACATGGCTAACAATAAGAAAATGATTGGACAAAATGATGATTGTGATAAAATAATATTTGTGACTTAATAATTTCTGTCTATTAGAAATTCTATAAAATTTAGAAGTATGCCGAGCATAGTTAGATGTTATATAATTTAATATATTGTAGATTTTGTAGGTGATTAGTGTCATTTGAATTTATTGTGTTGTACATAAACTTTGTATTGATTAAATGAGTTATTTTGACGAGGTTCCACTTAGTTTTATATCTATGACTGCTATTATATATATATACACGTATGGAACGTTCTTCGTTGATGGAGTCTAAAATCACCAAATGGATATTATATACACAATATTATATTATATTATTTTTGGGAGCTGAAACCTCATGAACCTTCATCGTTTTTTGCTAATATATTATATATATTGCTGACGGAAGTTTAACACTTCTGGTGCTTATGTGTAATACAACGTTCTGTATATTTACGGAAGTTAAAATCTTCAAAAAATGGATGGTATATAATATAATAGATTTATATAAATTATTATAGAAGTTTAAAACTCCAGAAGCCAGTTACTTCTAATGGAGCACTTTACACTTATTAGTTGTATATAATTGTACCTACGATTAAATATTGCGGGAATGACATGTATAATATTTTATATACATAGCTATTTATCATCCACGTGAGATCTTATTATTTTAAATCTAATTGGGTGAAATAAAAATTCGTAGAAAATATATGAATATCTAGCATATTAAAATCGTGGCTGGAGGATTTAAACGAGATGAATTGTTTTTGAATTTGAATAGAATTTTAATATAAGATAGAGTCACATTTCAATGTTTATAATATTTATACCAAGATACAACTGTAATAGAAGTACACTTTTGCTGGAACCGTGGTAGTGTTTATATAAATATATATTATGTACAATATATGATATATATTTAAAGATGGAATTTTTCAACCCAATGTTGCATAAAAAATTATACAATTTTATTATTGGGATGAAACAAATATATTGGTTGTGCATGGAAACAAATCCCGAGCCAACCAAGGTCGTTGTATATTCGAGCCCAAATGACTTCTTTTTAATAATATCTAATCCTATAAATTTATCTACCATTAAGAGAATACCCAAGCATAATTTTGAAATTAAAAAGAATTTTATTTCCATTAAACCAATTCTGTTACAATAGTGTAATTGAACTTTATATTGTAATTATATTTGACCATGAGAAGAGTCCGTGTAGCTTCATAAGGATATATATATATATATATATATATATGAATTTTTAATTTCTGGACGTCAGGGATATCCATGAATGGTTCATTTGGGTTAGATAAAACTATATGTACATCTTTAAATTAATATATGTTCAAGAATTTTTGGATCTCATACAAAATTCTATCTGTAATTTATATAATAATAAATTAATTATTTGATATTCTTTGTGATGACAATTATAAATTGTATAAATAGACATTTCGTTTAGCAAATATTAAATAGGGTATGGTGGAGAATAAATTAAATTATAATTTATAATAAAGGATGGATTCAAGAGTTTATAATTACATTTTAATAAATTATTTTATTCTCTAAGATTATTAGAATAAGAAGAGTGAGATTTGATATAGTATTTACAGATTAAACTAAAGAGCATATTCATAATTATTGGGAAATAAATGGAAATAACAAGTTATGCTATGTAAATTATTTGTTGTTGTTCATTTTGACATTTTGACTACTTGCTAGCTATGATGGAAGTTTTTTTTGAATTTATTTAATTAAATTTAGTGAGTTGGTTCACCTAATTAAATGTGGATGACATATTATTTTAGTTGGTAAAATATTTAATTGGGTTGAGATAGTTGTTATGATGTTTAAGTGAGAACGGGGTGTGTAATGCATTATGATTATTGCGAAGTGAAAATGAATTGCATATGTGGGACCCTGAGAATACGTGTATTGGTTTTATTTATTTTCTTAGTAGGTCATATGCATGTTAGAAGGCTACTTTAGAATATCTCTTCGTGGACAGTGTGTTATTACCTTAATGCGCTGTAATATATCCCTTTTGTGGACTATGTGTGGTGCTCTGAAAGGCCGTGAGTTTGCTCTATTATGAGCAGTGTGGAAAACCTTACACATCGGGTCAGGGATTTGTGCATTTCCTATGATTCTTCCATGATATTATATACCATTATATACGTGATTTATTTCTTGATTACTGAGGGTGTGTTTGGTTGGGGGTAAAACTTTCGATGAAAAATTTTTAAGATAGAAGTTGTCACATTGATAGAAAATGATGTGATATAATAGGAGTAATTATGAGAAATAAAGAGAATAAAGTTAAAATAGATAGGTTAGTTGTATAGATAGTTGTGTAGAAATGATTGCAAAGTAGAGTAGTTTGTATAGGAAAATGTGAAAAAATAAAAAAAAATAGAGTAGTTATGGAGAGTGAAAAGTTTTATATTGAAAAGTTTTGGTTGACATGTTTATATCCCAAACAAACACACCCTGAGTTATTTAACTCATTCATGAGTAATTTAAATTTCAAGAGAGGCGAGACCATCTGGTCAATAATGCCGCTTAATGGGTTGAGATGGTGCAACAGAGACATTTTATTTTATTTATTTATTTTTATTTGTTGGCTTGTAATAAATTAATGGGAAATATTCTTATTAACTCAGTGGATATTTGTGATTAATTTTGGATGTTACTGAATAAAGTATTAATTATTAAATTCATTGAAGTATAACCGATCCGGATTTGTCGCCCAATTAGGGACTTTGGATCTCCAACAAAATCAAGTAACAGTAGAAAAAATCGGTTTTGCAATACCGAATTAGAACCTCACATTCATTTTCACTTGTCACCTGTCTCTACCATTCTACCTGCGTATGTGCTTGTATGGTTTTGTGTTAAGATTTTAAGCAGGAAGATAGTGTTGGGTATTTGTTTACACCCCACCATTAGGCCCAAAGATGGAAAAAATGAGACAAGATCCAAGACCAAACAAATTCAACGCAAAAAGAGATTCAAGCAAGCTAAGTAAGCCCTTCCGAACTTAGCCCACGGGAGCGAAGCTCCACCAAGCCTCAAAACAGGCTTTTTCAACAAACTAGGTCTGGCCCACAAAGAGTGAAGCTCCTACAGGCCACCTCAACGGGCTCCACAATGCAGCCCACTAGAATCAACTCACCAGGTTTAGCAAACGGGCTTAGCCAAACTCTAGCCCGCCAGATCCAGCCCACCAAGCCTTAGAAGCAGGCTTCTCTACAACTTTGGGCCTCTACAACGGCCCACCCAAAGCAACGGGCTTAGCCAAGCTCTAACCCACCAAGCTCAAGCCTATGGACCAAGTCCAAGCATCTCAAATGGCCCAAGGCCCATAATCTCACCTCAAGCCCATGTGCCACAAGTCCAACAAGCTCAAGCCCAAGTGCTACAAGCCCAACAAGCCACAAGTCCACAAACTCAAGCCCACAAAGAGGCTCATGCTCTCACCTATAAAAGGAGGTGCCTCCTCCCTTCTCAAGACACATGAGGAGGCATCCCCAAGGGGGAGGACGGGAGTCTGCAGCCAAACTCCGATACCCCGCTTCTCCTCTCCTCTCTAGCTCTCTCTCTCTCTCTCTCTCTCTCTCTCCCTCTTCTTCAGATCTTTTATTTTATTTTTTCCTTTTCATGCCGATGTAAACGGCTTCGGGTTAACGGATTTCTGCCATATCCGTTTTAATCCGAAGACCGGGATCCCAGATCTGCAAGACCGGTGCCTTTATTCATTGAAAACAGAGACTGATCTCCCTTTTAAGATCAGTGGCGACTCCATTTTCTTTATTTTGCGTAAATACTAACATGTTTGCTTGAGTTAATGCTCCGGCAAGGCGGGCGCACGCGGGTCTACAGTTCCAGCATAACAAGCTGCCGTTATGCTGCCGAATTCGTGACTTGACCCGTGTATAAAAAGCCTTATCTTAGCCATTATGCCGTCGAATTCACGAGAGAATAGTCATATGCCCACACTAGCTAAAGATCGTCAATACTAACGCTTTGTACTCCATGGGAATGCAGGTTCCGGCCCTTTCTACCCGGTCCAGATTTCACGAGAAACGAGAAAGGCGTCCGAACTCATCATAGCGCTCACGGCGGGTGCTACAGTATTATTGTAAAAGGTCTTCCCATCAATAATTTCCTTCATGGACTTAGGGATTTATTCTAGAACAAAGGATCCATTTTGAAGTTACAAACTTTTGGGATTTTTCTTTTATTTGTATAGACTCGTGGTTTTATGGATTCCTAAAGGCCAACAAAAGAGAGCTTGAAAAGATGATGCATGGGGATTTTTTGTTTTCCCCTGTTTTTTAGATTTAACCTGCAGGAACGAACACTGAATACACAAGTTGGGCGACACTATGCTGCTGTGGTTGCAACCTTCAATTAGGTGAGTTTGGAAGGAGGAGATGAATGAGAGAGAGCAATTTGGGCTACACAAAAAGTGGGATTCAAGTGGCTGTGATCGTCGTCGCCGGCAGATATTCCTGAGGGATTCAAGCTCAAGACGAAAGAAGGATTCGAGCTCGAGATGAAAGTAGTCCGGGTGTAAATAGGGTCGGGTTCAACCCGAGCTCACATCAACCTGAACCGATTTATATCATAGTGGGGTTGATGTTTTGAAAAATCAGGTTCAACCCGACCCAATTTTGAAAATCGGGTTGAGCCGGGTTGGGGGTCGGTCGACCCGACCCGATTTTTGCATATGCATTTTTCTTGTTAATAAAATTTTTTGGATGCTAATAAAAGTTACTAAAAAATGTATCCTCTTGTAGTGTTTGCTTGCTAATATTGACTTTTTTTTAAATTCCTACCTTGTATCCTATACTCTCATTTTTGCAAATTATATTTGTTGGTCCCGAGTTGATGGCCTAACCCAAGAGGGGAGGGGTGAATTGGGTTCTTTAAAATTTCTTCTGTAAAAAATCTTAACCCCTTGAAAAAGTTAATCCCCTTTTTAAGCGAATGGAGAGCAAATAAGATAAAGCAGTAGAACACAAGATTTATAGTGGTTCGGGCAAACCTTCCCTACTCCACTCTTCCAAGCTCACACTCCGTTGTGACTTGGGTTCCACTATGTATTCCAAGAATACACTTAGAGTCACCGCTCTCTTCTAGATTCAAAGCTCTAGGGGGCATACACAACTAGAGCCACTTGCTCTCTTCTAGATTCAAAGCTTTAGGGGGCATATACAATCACTTGCACAAGTAGGTGATGAATCTCACTACAATCACACCCTACTTTGCATACACTTGATCTTAGCTACTCAAGCTAAATCAAGATTTATACAACCAAATAAAGAAATGAATAAAAACTACACTTTACAGATTTGTGTAGGCAGTTTTGAGCTCGAGGAAGAAATCAGAAATAGCTTGAATGATGATTGTTGAAGCAACTTGCAGTTTGAAGCTCTTTCTTCCTTTGAAACACTCAAATATGGAGAAAAGATATTTGAAAGTCTTTCTTGCACTTCTTTTCTTTCTTTGATCTTTAGAGTAGTGTCTCTTTTTTTTCTCACGTTCATTTGAATGTCCTTTTATAGATTGAGGAAAATATGAACGTTGTAGAAGTAGTTGGCGTGCAATAAATGAACTTCAACGTTCGAAAATTTGACCGTTATACCCAAGTCGAAGATGGAGTCGACTTGGCTTGCGACTTGGTAACCCAAGTCGCATCTGGAGTCGACTTCGTCTGCGACTCCAGTTCCTCCAATTTCCCAAGTCTGAGTTTTAGTCGACTTGGTTTCAGACTTCGACTCAAGTCGAATCTGAAGTCGACTTAGCCTGCGACTTGGCTCGGGTTTTGCTGAAGCTGCTTTGTTCTTCAAGATTCGGCTTGATCCTTGCAAAGCTTTTGAGCTGTTAGAGTCCTTGCATGATATATGCTTGTTCCTCGCTTAGTCTTGGACTCACTTGGTCTCCATAACTTGGGTGTTGCCTTATTTGAATAAGCTTGAACATTTGCCTTGGCTTGATAGACTTGATTTGAACATTGAATATGAATCTTAGCTTTGATCTTCAAGAATCTTAATTTGTTTCTTTGTGAATGAACTTTTCATTTCATTTGGGTTTGAAAAAGTTCAGTATGATCCTTGGAATAAACTTGAAACTTCAATCTTCAAGTCTAAAATCCTCAAGTCGAAGTTGGAGTCGACCTTGTCTGCGACTTGACCCAAGTCGTACCTGGAGTCGACTTCGTTTGCGACTTGGGCAGCTTCGTGCCCCCAAAATCAACCCTGGACATTTTCTTTTGTTTGAAGTCGATGCTGGAGTCGACTTCGTCTGCGACTTGACTTCCCAAGTCGCAAGTGGAGTCGACTTGACCTGCGACTTCACCTGTTGCGCTTTTGGGATTCATTCTTAAGTCGATATTGGAGTTGACTTTGGGATCGACTTCACCCAAGTCGAAGTCCAAGTCGACTTGAAGATCGACTTGTCCTCTTTACTTTCCTTAAACATTTATCAAACACATTAGTACCTTTTATATACTCAAATTAGTTCTTGTTAATCATCGAAACTCAAGATTTGGTCAATTTTTATTGTTTTAAACATTGTTTCCAACAATCTCCCCCTTTTTGATGATTGACAAAACTTCATTTGAGTTGATACCTTTCAAGCATTAATCATGTTCATATGTCTTTTTGAAAAACAGAGCATTTGTCATATAGGTCAGAGCTTTTTGAAATTTCAACTATTATATCATTTTGGCATATTGGATTTCAAGCAAATCATTTTCAAGCAAATCATGTTGAATACTTTATAACATATTAAGCAAACATAACATTCATCAATAGCATATATTTGTATCAAGTTTCATGCAACACAAAACAAAAATGAAACCTAGATACAAAACTACCCAACCCAAAAGAAAGTTTTACTCAACTCACCTATTCTATCTCCCCCTTTTTGTCAAACTATCAAAAATCGATCAACTTTTAATGATTTTGTGAATTGAAATTGAGAGATCGGATATAAGATTGGTTTGATGGGACGATTTTGGGCAGATGAGTAGATGGAGATATCATGATCGGGAGATGCTGCTTTATGAACTGAACCCGATTCGTATGGATCGAGTTCGGGCATAGGCCTCTTCTTGTGACGTCCGGAGGCGAGGTGATATTTGATGGTACGCAGTTCCCGATCCATGTGATCTTGTCGGGAATGCATATCAGTGATAGCATTCAGCACACCGGTCACTAGGCTAGTCATCCTATCTTCTTGATGACCCATAGCTTCCAAGATATCGTTTTTGAGGTTTTGAAGTGCAGCCATTTGATCTGAAGTAGGCGGCACGCGTTCGGGTGCAACGGATCCTTGAGGAGAATGTGATCTGTGTGACAGAGGAGATGCAGGCCGTTCAGGCGATGCCTCGGGAGCTTGCTCCCCCTCAGCTTGTGCATTGTCCTCTTGTTCTCGGACTGGCTCGCCAAGCTTCTCTCGGATGCGATCATCCCTAAACTGCTCCAAATTGATTTTCATGCGTTGGAGCAAAGCCTTGTTGATAGCGTTGGTCGTCTTGGGGACTTCAAATGGTTCCCCGTCAATGTCGAGCTCAACCCGCTCAAAAATCTTGGTGATCCAAGATCCATAAGGTAACACGCCTCTCGGATTGTCTTTCCTGGATGCTAAGGCTTCTAGGAATAGTCTGGGAAGACTGATCTTGACTTTGTTCACTAATTTCCACAAGATCATTGCTTCTTGTGGATTCAATTGATTCCTTCCGCCTCCTTTTGGCAAAATACAGTGGGCGATCAATAGACGGATAACCCTGAGTCTGAGAGAAAGATCCATGTAATGTAGGAATTTGGTGCCTGCATGGTACTTGTTGCTTTTGGTTAACTCATTGTAGATCTTGTCCATAGTCAGATCCTTGGGAAGCCTCTCTTCATCAAAAGGTACTTGAAGAATATTTCCAATTCTTCTCAAGGCTTCATCTTGATCTGGATAGTTGTTACTCCCAAAATTTATTTCAGTGCCTTTGACATAAGTGCAAAACTTGGTGTTGTCCCATAAATAATAAAACTGTCTTGTGAGATCAGGATAGATCCGTTCATCGGATTTGAATAGTTGTATCCATCCTTGGAAATCCAACAACTCTTCTATGTCGAACTCATAGTCGTTGAGGAACTTGAAATCTATGATCTTAGGAATGAATACCTTTCGTTCATAGAAGTTTCTGTAGAAGCGACTATGCTGTAGCTCTGTCCTGAAATAAGTAGTGGGCATTTTTAGAACTTGCCCCTTCTTGATAGGAATCCTTGAAGAATACGAGCTTTCAGGTTGGCTTTCTGATCGTGGGGCTCTATCAGTTGACTGGGTTGTTGTCTGGAATCGAACCCGTCTACCCGTCGAGGTTGATGGTTCCTCTCTAACTCGTTTGGATGGAGTCCTTGCTCTTCTAGGAATATCTTCCTCTGTGGAAGATTGGGATGGCCTAGGCACTGGCCGTTGGCTTGGCTTTTTGACTGCTAGTTTAGGAGTTTTAGCTTTTGGAGCCATTGAAATTGGAATTTTAGTGACTGAAGAATATGAAATAGAGAATGCTTTAGAGCTGTGAGAGGGAGAGCTTAAAGAGAGAGAGTGAGAGCCAAGGGTGTGAAATCGTGGAAGATGGAGAGACAGCGGCTTGCCGGGAGTGACAGCGGATCGCCGGAGGGGGAGAAAACTGTCGCCGAGAGAGAGAGAGAGAGAAAAGAAACAGAGGATTCGGAGAAAAAATGGGAGGAAAGGAAGAAGAAAGAGAAGAAAAGGGAGAAGTTCGTGGAAGTCGGACGGTCGCGCGCGGAGTCGACTTTGCCCTAGGCGAAGTCGACTTCGGTCCCTCGGAGTCGACTTCGTTATTGAAGCGGAGTCGACTTCGCTCCTGTGGAGTCGACTTCGCTCCTGAAGCGGAGTCGACTTCACTTTCCCAAGTCGACTTGGCGGAGTCGACTTGGCTCCCATGGAGTCGACTTGACCCATCAGTTTTGCCTTTTCAAATTTTGGTTTCTTGTTTTATTTTTCCTAATTTAGCTCTATCATCCCCATATCATTCCTAATTTTATAAAATGATTCTTTGGCTAATGGTTTGGTAAAGATATCAGCAATTTGGTCTTCTGTTTGTTTTCTTGAATGCCATGAAACTAGCATATGTCCAAGAAATTGACAAGTTCCACTGGTACTTTTTCTATCTACTTTATATCCGGCAAAGTCTGCATCCGAATAGCCGATTAGATCAAAGGTTGACCCCTTTGGATACCATAGTCCAAGGTTTGTAGTTTTTATCAAATATTTAAAAATTCTTTTTACAGCAAGTAGGTGTGATTCTTTGGGACATGCTTGAAATCTAGAGCACATACAAACACTAAATAAGATATCGGGTCTAGAAGCAGTTAAATATAACAAGGATCCAATCATGCTTCTATAGAGCTTTTGATCGATACTTTTACCGTTTTCGTCCGTGTCGATCTTGATTGTAGAGCTCATTGGAGTGTTTGCCCCTTTGCTATTCTGCATTCCGAATCTCTTGAGCATTTCTTTGACATACTTGGACTGGTTCAAAAATATTCCTTCACTTTGTTGCTTGATTTGCAGTCCAAGGAAGAAATTTAATTCTCCCATCATGCTCATTTCGAATTCGCTCTGCATTATCTTAGAAAACTCTTGACAAAGTTTTTCGTCAGTAGCACCAAATATTATGTCATCCACATAAATTTGTACAATCAAAATATTTTTATTTTTGTACTTAATGAACAAAGTAGTGTCTACTTTCCCTCTTTGAAACTTATGATCAATCAAGAAACTATTTAACCTTTCGTACCAAGCTCTTGGTGCTTGTTTTAGTCCATATAACGCTTTGGTTAATTTATAAACATACTTTGATTGATCCTTTTCTTCAAAACCAGGGGGTTGTTCAACATATACTTCTTCATTCAAATAACCATTCAAAAATGCGCTTTTTACATCCATTTGAAACAATTTGAAGTTCATATGAGAAGCAAATGCTAGTAGGATGCGTATGGCTTCTAATCTAGCCACGGGTGCATATGATTCTTCAAAATCAATTCCTTCTTCTTGGGAATACCCTTTGGCTACTAATCTTGCCTTGTTTCTAATTACAAGACCGCTTTCGTCTAATTTGTTCCTAAATACCCATTTTGTACCAATGACTGTATGATTGTTTGGTCTAGGAACTAAATGCCATACATTGTTTCTTTCGAATTGATTTAGCTCTTCTTGCATTGAAATAACCCAATTTTCATCATTAAGAGCTTGTTCAATGGTATTTGGTTCAATTTTCGATACAAACGCATATTGGCCATAAACGTTTTGTTTTGATCTTCTAGTTTTTACTCCTTCATATATGTTTCCAATAACTTGTTCAATTGGATGGGCATTTTTAAACTTTAAATCAGTTGGAGGTTTGTAAGAGTTATTACCTTCACTTACCTCTTCTTCCTCTGGATTTTCTGGCTTGAGCTCGAGTTCCTTTGGTTGTTCTTTGCCTTTCGTCTCATCTGCATCACTTAGTTCATCCTCCTTTCTCGGAGTTTGGTTAAATTCATCAAATACAACATGTATGGATTCTTCTACAACTTGATTTCGTTTATTGAATACTCTATATGCTTTGCTATTTGATGAATAACCAAGGAATATAGTCTCATCACTTTTGGCATCTAATTTTCCCAAGTTGACTTTTCCATTGTTTAAAACATAACATGTACTTCCAAAAACATGAAAATAAGATATATTTGGTTTCCTTCCTTTCCAAAGTTCATATGGAGTCTTTTTCAAGATTGCTCGAATGGTAACACGATTCAAAACATGACAAGCTGTACTCACAGCTTCACCCCAAAATTTCTTGGATAGATTGCTCTCATTTAGCATAGTTCTAGCCATTTCTTGTATAGTTCTATTTTTCCTTTCAACTACTCCATTTTGTTGTGGAGTTCTTGGTGCAGAAAATGTGTGGTGAATTCCTTTTTCATTACAAAATTCCATGAATCGTTTGTTTTCGAATTCGCCACCATGATCGCTTCTTATGGTCACAATAGTACTCTGTTTTTCATTTTGCACCAAATTCACAAAAGTTGCAAACATAGAGAAGGCTTCATCTTTACTAGCTAAGAGAATTATCCAAGTGAATCTTGAAAAATCATCAACTATGACAAATACATATTTCTTTCCACCAATGGTTAGAATGTCGGATGGCCCGTATAGATCCATATGTAGTAATTCAAGTGGCTTTGTGGTGGAAATTTCCTTTTTGGTAGAGAAAGGCATCTTGGGTTGTTTTGATAATTGACATGCCTTGCAAATTTTGTCTTTGTCATATTTCAACTTTGGTAATCCTTCTACCAAATTCTTTTTCCAAAGGGTCTTTATATTTCCCATGTTTACATGTCCAAGCCTTTTATGCCAAACCCATGGATCATTATCAATGGCCATAAGACATTGACCATTCAATTCATCAAGTGAAACCAAATAAACATTTCCATGTCGTTTACCACTAAACATGATATGTTCTCCATCAAATACATTACATATAGATGATTCAAACACAACTTTATATCCTTTATCACATAATTGGCTAATACTCATTAAATTGTGTTTGAGTCCTTCAACAAACAAAACATCTTCCATGCATGCATTTGAGGTACTAAGTATATTTCCTTTACCTTTAATTTTACCTTTTTCATTATTTCCAAAGGCAACCATTCCATCGTTGCAAGGCTTAAGTTTATGAAACAAACTTCTTTCACCGGTCATATGCCTTGAACAACCGCTATCCATGAACCATTCATTGTTTGCCTTTGCCTTAAAACATGTCTGAAAAATAAGGAAATAAATCTTATCTTTTTGGTACCCATTTTATGGGTCCATTTGGGTTAGTAATAGAATCTAATCTAAGTTGATCTAACTTTGAAAGCCCAAATCTTGTGTTTCTTGGAACCCAAACTAATTTAACACCATGGTCATATAGTTTCTTAAAATTACATTTGTAAGTTTTATGACCCATCTTATTGCAGAAATTACAAGCCAAAAGTAATCTTGGAGTAGGTCTCCAAGCATGCAAGGGTTCAATCATTGGTCTTCTAGTCCACTTAAAATTTTTCTTTTGTGGCTTGTATATAGATGTATTTTTAGTTTGATTTTTCTCAAGTATTTGTTCATTTGATTTGCTACTTTCTCCTTGCTCAAATGTATGATACCCAAGACCTCTTTTATGTGTTTGGGAGGTCATATTCAGAAACATTTTAACATTTTCTCCTGGATTAGAGAACTTAGCTAATGATTCATTTAATGATTTGTTCTCCATTTTCAGCAATTCAGTTTCATCTTTCAATTTGACTAATCTTTCTGCAAGTTTACCATTTACAATTATTGTTGCATCACATTGTCTCTTCTTAATTGTAAACTTGCTTCCTAATTTCTTCATTTCTTCATATAATGAATCATATGCAGTTTGTAGTTCATCTAATTCAGTACATTTGAGGCATTCATGAGAGGAAGAATAACTTGAATTAGAAAGGGAGAGTTTGGAACTTACCTCTTCATTGCTTGTGTCTTTTGTTGAGGTAATTTGTTCTCCTTGCTCGATTTGTGCCATGCAGCAAATTCTTGTACATTCTTCCGCCTCTATGTCATCGGTTGAGAAGCTACTCGTCGTAGATTCTTCATCATTTACGTACATGCCTCTTCCTTTGTATTTCTGGAATCTTCTATTGTTCCCTCGATCCTTTCTTTGTTCTTTTGCCTTGTTTTCTTCGGGAGTTGGACATTGAGCCTGCATATGTCCCGAACCGCCGCATCGGTAGCACTTGGTTGATTCTTTCTTCTTCTCTTGGGGAGTTCTTTCTTTGAAGCTTCTGAAATTTTTGCCTTTCCTCACAAATTTTCTGAATCGTTTTGTGAGTAGAGCAATCTCGTCGTCATTTTGAGAAGAAGATGTGTCATCGGTGTCTTGTGCGGCTTTTAAGGCAATTGCTCTTTTGCCCCTGTGTTGATCTTCATTCCTTTTCTTAATTAGCTCATGTGACATAAGTGAGCTAATTAAGTTTTCAAGCTTCAGCGTGTTGAGGTCTTTGGCTTCTTCAATTGCAGTGATCTTTGGAGTCCATGATTCGGGTAGAGCTCTTAAAATCTTCATGACCTGCTCAGATTCAGATATTGCTTTTCCAAGACCTTTTAAAGCATTAGTAATCTTAGAGAATCTAGCAAACATTTCAGAAATATTTTCTGTTTCTAGCATTCTAAAGTTCTCTAGTTCTCCAATCAAAATATTCCTTCTCGTCCCTTGGACTTGAGAAGTTCCTTCGTAGATAGAGATTAGTGTATCCCATATCTCTTTGGCGGTTAAGCAAGAGGATACTCTATCATACTCGGAAGCAGTGAGAGCACAAAATAAGGAGTTCATAGCTTTGGCATTGCTCTTCACTATTCTTACTTCCTCATCGGTCCATTTGGAAGCTCGTTCATCGGTAGGCAGTATTACTCCATCTTGGATAGCAATCCAAGAGTCCATATCGGTAGCCATGATGAGTTGCTTCATACGAAGCTTCCAATATCCAAAATTGTTCCCATCAAACAACGGTGGCCTTGTAAAGGATTGGCCTTCAGCAAATGCGGGAACGGAAGTAGATTGGGATGCCATTTCAATAAGATCTCTTTGATAAACTCAAAGACCTGCTCTGATACCACTTGTTGGTCCCGAGTTGATGGCCTAACCCAAGAGGGGAGGGGTGAATTGGGTTCTTTAAAATTTCTTCTGTAAAAAATCTTAACCCCTTGAAAAAGTTAATCCCCTTTTTAAGCGAATGGAGAGCAAATAAGATAAAGCAGTAGAACACAAGATTTATAGTGGTTCGGGCAAACCTTCCCTACTCCACTCTTCCAAGCTCACACTCCGTTGTGACTTGGGTTCCACTATGTATTCCAAGAATACACTTAGAGTCACCGCTCTCTTCTAGATTCAAAGCTCTAGGGGGCATACACAACTAGAGCCACTTGCTCTCTTCTAGATTCAAAGCTCTAGGGGGCATATACAATCACTTGCACAAGTAGGTGATGAATCTCACTCCAATCACACCCTACTTTGCATACACTTGATCTTAGCTACTCAAGCTAAATCAAGATTTATACAACCAAATAAAGAAATGAATAAAAACTACACTTTACAGATTTGTGTAGGCAGTTTTGAGCTCGAGGAAGAAATCAGAAATAGCTTGAATGATGATTGTTGAAGCAACTTGCAGTTTGAAGCTCTTTCTTCCTTTGAAACACTCAAATATGGAGAAAAGATATTTGAAAGTCTTTCTTGCACTTCTTTTCTTTCTTTGATCTTTAGAGTAGTGTCTCTTTTTTTTCTCACGTTCATTTGAATGTCCTTTTATAGATTGAGGAAAATATGAACGTTGTAGAAGTAGTTGGCGTGCAATAAATGAACTTCAACGTTCGAAAATTTGACCGTTATACCCAAGTCGAAGATGGAGTCGACTTGGCTTGCGACTTGGTAACCCGAGTCGCATCTGGAGTCGACTTCGTCTGCGACTCCAGTTCCTCCAATTTCCCAAGTCTGAGTTTTAGTCGACTTGGTTTCAGACTTCGACTCAAGTCGAATCTGAAGTCGACTTAGCCTGCGACTTGGCTCGGGTTTTGCTGAAGCTGCTTTGTTCTTCAAGATTCGGCTTGATCCTTGCAAAGCTTTTGAGCTGTTAGAGTCCTTGCATGATATATGCTTGTTCCTCGCTTAGTCTTGGACTCACTTGGTCTCCATAACTTGGGTGTTGCCTTATTTGAATAAGCTTGAACATTTGCCTTGGCTTGATAGACTTGATTTGAACATTGAATATGAATCTTAGCTTTGATCTTCAAGAATCTTAATTTGTTTCTTTGTGAATGAACTTTTCATTTCATTTGGGTTTGAAAAAGTTCAGTATGATCCTTGGAATAAACTTGAAACTTCAATCTTCAAGTCTAAAATCCTCAAGTCGAAGTTGGAGTCGACCTTGTCTGCGACTTGACCCAAGTCGTACCTGGAGTCGACTTCGTTTGCGACTTGGGCAGCTTCGTGCCCCCAAAATCAACCCTGGACATTTTCTTTTGTTTGAAGTCGATGCTGGAGTCGACTTCGTCTGCGACTTGACTTCCCAAGTCGCAAGTGGAGTCGACTTGACCTGCGACTTCACCTGTTGCGCTTTTGGGATTCATTCTTAAGTCGATATTGGAGTTGACTTTGGGATCGACTTCACCCAAGTCGAAGTCCAAGTCGACTTGAAGATCGACTTGTCCTCTTTGCTTTCCTTAAACATTTATCAAACACATTAGTACCTTTTATATACTCAAATTAGTTCTTGTTAATCATCGAAACTCAAGATTTGGTCAATTTTTATTGTTTTAAACATTGTTTCCAACAATATTCTATTGAGCAAGGGAAAAATGTATGATAATTATGTGTTAAAAATCAGAAATAAGTTTTTAGGAACGAAAGATTTCATTTTATTTACTTTCCATTCGAGCCCCTTATTATTTTTATAATTATCATTACTTTTGTTATTTTAGAAATTTGTGCGAACAAAAGATTAACTAGCATTGATAATATGTGTAATTTATTAGCCCGATTTCTAACCCGAACCAAACCGATTTGAGGTGGGTTGAAATAGGATTGGGTTAATGTGTGAAAAGTAGGGTTGGGTTGGGATTTTACAAGGTGCGTTAGGGTTGTATTTGTCCCAACCCGAGTCAACCCGACCCAATTTACACCCCTAAAAAGTAGGATTCAAGTAGGAGAAGATTTGATTCTCTTTATTTTTGTTTTTTAAAACAGTCCTTACGCAGGGACAAAACTGCAAATAACCTGAAAGACAATCGGACGGATGAAAATGATCCCGCCTAATCCAACGGCATAAAATGGGACGGGCTAAGCGCCCAGGCTAAGATCAAATCTCTTAGATGCCCGACCTTTGTTGCTTTTCAACAGTAATGTACTTTCAATGTTCCACGACAAAAGCCTGCGCTTTTATACACGGGGTAAAGATACGAGTAAGGTTGTAAATATGCTCAATTGAATTGGGTTACAATTTTAATTGGGCTTACTAGGGGTGTTAATGGTTGTGTTAATAGTCATTGCAAAATCATCAATCTACCTGTTCAATCAATTTATAAATGAGTTCGGGTTGAAATTTTTGAGTAAATAATTTATGATCTGTCAATTTTTAATTTTTTAAATAAACCAATTTAACTGTAAATCCATTTTATAACTTGTTTAGCTGTCAACTCATTTACAATATGTTAAAAAGGGCTATATATTTTATAATTCCTATATTTATTTTTTTATTATCTATTTTCCTCATTTCGATTTCCTATTCTTCATCTATCTACAATTTCATATTGCCTTTCCTGCTGTCTTGTTATGGTGTTACCATCATTGTCCCTACTGACATTAAAATATATACACGCATATGAGATATATTTTTGTGCAGTGAAGCTTCACCGTACTTAACAATGCATTTGGTCCAGAATGGGCCCGACATGTACTCAAATGTCTTGATACTTTATACAATTATTTATCTGTGTATTAATTTTATAGCAAATGGTTTACATTTTGAAAAAACAACTTTAAAGTTGTTATTTACATCAAATTATTTTATTATATCGAATTTGTACCATTTTCAGGTGGGTTCATACACTTATTCAGTTAGGATGAAAATTAGTATAATAATAGAATACATAATTCTAAATACAATGGGTGAAGTAGATTATAATTTTATGATCATGTGGGACCCATTTTGAGGCAAAATGCACCTTACATGATCATAAAATTATAATTTACTCTATCCATTGTATTTATATATCCGATTGAGATGAAAATTGGTAATTGCACCTGAATATATATGTATATATAGAGTGATATTCAGGTGTAGCGCACTCGCACCATAATTATGGTGCAGCTACCTTAAAATGGACCCCACATGATTATAAAATTATAATCTACTCTACCCATTATATTTAAAACGATGTATTCAATTACCATACCAATTTTCATCCCAATTGGATATGTGTATGGACTTCATCTAAAAATTACAAATTTAATGTAATAAAATAGTTTGATATAAATAATAATTTTAAAATAGTTTTTTTAACATGTAAACCATTTGCTATAAAATTTATATATAGATAAATGATTATATAAAGCATCAATACATTTAAGTACGTTTGAGGTCCATTTTTGGCGAGCTTCTCAACTTCTAAGCAAACCCATGTTATCCTTTCAAAATCTAAGATTTTTATCTTCGATGGAGAATCTAATTTATTCATTGTCTTTCACATTATTTGTTTATCTAAGAGATCAAGCCTTATCTCAATCAAGGATGTTTATATGACACATTTGTTAGAAAATATATATATTCATGTTTAAATTATAAAAATGATAAATATTAACTTTAAAGTAGTATTTTTGACATCTAAACAATCTAAAAAATTATTTCTATGTAAATAAATGATTTTATAAAGTATTATTATATTCTAATATATGTGTGAATAAATAAGCATTTTTTATAATTTACACGTGCATATGTGTATATATATATTTGAACAAATATAACCAATAAACATACTTGATTGGGATGAAATTTAGTTTTATAGATAAACAAAAGATGTTAAATACAATGAATTAATCTTAGATTTTTAAGGGGTTGCATGGGTCCCACTTATATGTAACTCGATTACGTGTATATAGAGCTTCGATTCTATGCAATCAGGTTACAAAGAAACGGACCTATATAACCCTTCAAAATCTAAAATTTTGATCTTTGATAAAAGAAATCTAATCCATTCGTTGTATTTATTATCATTTGATTATTTAAGGGAATAAGTTTCATATTAATCAAGTATATTTGTAGGCCACATTTGTTAGAATATATATATATATATATATTTATGTGTAAATTATGAAAAATGCTAAAATATAAATTTTAAAATAGTATTTTCGACATCTAAACCGTTCAAAATATCATTTCTATATAAACAAATGATTCTATAGAGTATTATTATATTCTAACACATATGTAAATAGATCCAAGCATTTTCCATAGTTTACACGTGAACATATATATTTTTAAATAAATGTGACCCATAAACATACTTGATTTGGATGAAACTTGGTTTCCTAGATAAACAAATGATTCTAAATATAATGTATGAATTTGATTTTTCATTAAGGATTAAAATCTTAGATTTTGAAGGATTATATGGGTTCGCTTCTATGTAAACTGATTATATAGAAGCGAGATTGATATATATGTATACATACAAGGAACAAGCTTAGCCCACATCAAAAAATTCATTTACAATATTTTTTTTTGTTTTTGTCTTCATACACTTGTTTATCTAAGTGCATTTAACATATAAACCATGTTTTAGCATTTTTGGATATGAGTATATATTTTGTGAAAATTTTAAAATAATGATATTTTAAATACATATATACATGTAAATGTTTAAAAATCTGGAAAAAATATATAAACATATTATAAATGCTAAAACTTAGTTTATATGTTAAATGCACTTAGATAAACAAGTGTATGAAGACGAATGCAAAAAAAAATATTATAAATGAGTTTTTTAAGATAGGCTAAGTGGGACATTTGCTTAACTCGGGCTAATAGGATCACTCATCTCTCTCTATATAATAAGACTTGTTCCAGTGCAGTGCAACTACAGCGGAACAACGGTACATTTGCCCAAAAATGGTCTCATACACATTAAAATGCAATGAGATTTTATACAATCATTTAGCTATATACAAATTTTATAGCAAATGATTTACATGTTGAAAAAACTACTTTAAAATTATTATTTACATCAAATTATTTATTACGTTGAATTTATACCATTTTCAAATGAGGTCCTTACACATATCTAATTAGGATGAAAATTGGTATCGCAATAGAATACATCATTTTAAATACAATGAGCTGAGTACATTATAATTTTATGTGGGACCCATTTTGATGCATGCACTTGAATATTTCTCTCTCTCTATATATATATATATGTCAGGTCAACCATCTAGGCATCTAAACGTTGACAATCTAAGTTAGTTCTTTTGAATTTAGTTAAATGGAATTCTAGGTTTTGATTAGCATAGACCATTTTGAGTTTATTTTTTTGTAATCATTGGCATGAGAGCTTGAAAATCATATTATTATGCCTTATTGAGCTTTCAAGCATCAAAACTATTCGAGCGAAGAATAAAATTGTAAATATTATGAAAGCCTGTAATATATCTAACTATTTTGGCAAGTTTAAGATTATAGTTTTTTTTTTTTTTTTTTTTTTGAGAACTAGAGTATAGTTTATTAATCGTTGATTTCTGAGTTTCACTTACCAAGTTAACGTCTGCTAAATTTTAAACTTTTCTTTGCACGTACATTTCAGTTGCACTGTGTTGGACAACTTTTCACATATATTTAGCCCAAGATCAGACGCGACGATTAATTTTCCAAATTATTATTGTTTAAGCACTGCATATTCAGCGAAGTCATGTCAACGCAGCTTATGAGCTTGACTGCTTGAGTTACTTGTTTCAATTGTCACAAGTAATTTCCAGTTATAGGGAAATTTTTGCGCCCAGTAGAGATTAGAGAATCAGCAGTCCGATGGATCAGTAGATCACCGCGCAAGTCCAGTCCACATTTTTAGTGTTTTTTGCGCGCTTGGGATTAAATTCCCTATGAATTTGTGGATGAATCGAAGTGTTAGGATTTCTCATAGACAGCCGTGATCTTCCCCGACACGTTGGAATTGGAGAGCTTTTCGTTGGTCCTAAAACTCATTTTTAAAAGTTTTTTTTTTTCGGTTTTTTAATTGTTAATTCAGGTGTATATTATACGTAACCTAAGTTTTATCATTCTTAAGTTTTATCATTCTTAGATACGAGTATATATTTTTGGAATTTTAAACACAGATACAGTTATTTTACCATGTGAAAACGATCACAATATTTCTGTATTGAAAATTCAAAACAATATATTTATTCAAATCCAAAAATATTAAAACTTGATTTGTAAATAATATATACCTAAATTTATAGTTAAAACTTTAAAAACAAAAAACTGGTAAGGGTCTTTTGACCGGCGTTGGAATTGATCATTCCCCAATCATACATAGGAAATTTGTTTAAAAAAAAATTATTCGAAAAGAAGCCAAAGACAGCCGGTTATATACAATTAAAAGTGCACTCGTAAGGGATTTTTGCAGGAGTCTCGCAAGCTCACCAGGGCATGTTTGTTTTTGACAAAAATATTTTTAAATTAAAATTTTTAAATTTAAAGTTTTCACTCTCTACAAGTACACTGTTTTTTAATTAATTATTTATATTTTTCAATACATTTACCTTACTTTTAATCATTTTTACACAACTAACTTATATATTTCAACTTTATTCTACTTACTCATCATTATTACTCATATTATATCACATTATTTTATATCAATTAAAAATTTTTTATAATAAAATTTTTTTATTCAAAAATTTTATCACTATCTAAACTATGTGTTTGGGAATGGCAAAAGTTTCCATCCCAGAACTTTTCAACATATAACTTTTTCGCTCTTTAACAATTATCATATTTTGTATTTTTTTTTTCACATCTTCATATATAATTACTCTACTTTTCAATCTTTTACACGTAGCTACCAATGCAATGGAACTATTTATTTTAACTTTATTTTTTTTTTACTTGTCATCATTATCTCTGTCAAATTGTATCATTTTTTACTTCAAAATTTTTTACAATAATTTTTTTCGAGAAATTTATCCATTCTCAAATATATCATTAATGCAAATTAAATGTTTATTATAGGTCATCATCATTTGAAGTTCAGCCTGAATGCATTAAAAATTTTAAATTTTTTGTGTGAAATTTTTTCTTGTATATGCACACATTCTAAAATAGTGAACTACACGGACATGTGATTATATAACCTATTATAGTATTTTCAATACTTGTATAAGTGGTCTTAAGTGATTTTTACATTCCCATATATAATTTTTAGAGTGCTGAATCGTAGGAAACCTTTTAATATTTGGACAAACGAGAAAAATGCTTAGTTTGGTCCCACAGAGGTGATTTGTGAAATCCCAACCAACTATTGTGTTCAATACGACATAGTAAGCTAGGAACTACAAAAATATGCAATTTTTTATCCCCTTCTGTTCTATTTACGTAACGGATGTTTTCACGTTATAAATATATGAGTTCGGTCTCTCTAATTTCAAAAATACGCAGTTTTGTCCCTTAGATTAACCCCCAATGTGATTAACTTTTTAGTGTAAAATTACAAAAATGCCCTTTAATGATTTCATCCAAACCGTAAATAGATTGGATTGTTGGATTAAAATTTTTAAGGCCATTAATAACGGAAATTATTGTTAAAAAGGAATATTTCAAATTTTAATTAGACAATTCAGGACATTTATTCAGAAGACTATAAATGGTATTTTAGTCTTTCACGTTCAAAATTAATAGTGTTGGCGATTAGCCTGAAGCATTAATTAAAGAAACAATGGGATGTGAATGAGTAACATTTCTCATTCACAGGATTTTTTTTTTCAATTTTAATGCAATTTCTTAGTTTTCCAATATAACTTTTTATATTTCTAATACTAGAAATATACTAGAAATAAAGTTAGAAAAAGCTATAGCTGATCATATTGGAGAACATGAATCTTTTTAATATAATTTTTTTGAGCAACTTTTTAATACACTTACTGTATTCATGGATCAATACGCCTCTTATGGAAGCCGACATTTAAGCAATTAATGAAGGATAACTCTATACAAGGGCAAATGAGAGAAGTGTTTTTATCAAATTTCAAATCTTGAATTTCCTATCTACGCACTCTTAAGCTACTTTGTCATCACACGCTACTTGTTCATCAAGTGGTGATGGTAAGATTGACTTTTTTTATTACAAGTTTACAACAAGCCTTTTGCTCATGCTGGAATTCAAACCCAGATAAACAGACACACCTATGAACGTGTTACTACTACACTGAGTGTTGGTGCACAACAGATGAAGAGATTTAATTAACTTTTGATTGGCCATGAAGGTAAGCAAGAGACTGTTCAAAAAAATAATTTAACAGTATCAATTCCATTCAATTGGTACCTTAACTGAAAACCATGTGTTATTTTAAGATTTTATGTACGTAATTAGGTCACGTTTGGGAAATTATGTCAAATCTGGATTGGTGTCAGTTAGCGATTCGAGTTTACGATCGAGACAATTTTCAAAATGTTAGCATTTAAAATAGTCATTTAATCTCAAACCTCATTTGTATCAAACTTGCTTGTTAAATATCACAACATATAATTTTAAAATTAAGTTAGAGTATAATTAACTATAAATAATGTAAAAATTAAAATAAAACAAACATATATGGAGTGGGTTAAGGTTTTTTTTTTTAAAAAAAATTCGATTGGGTTTTGTAACCCACAACTATCCTAAATGAAAATACTAGTTTAGCAGGGTTGAAAATGGATTGATTTACAACTCTCACATTACAAGAATCTAGTAATGTACCTACAACTTACTTTTTGTTTTAGTATTTATACACATTATGACAGCTTGTATTATAAATACATTACAATAGCTCATATTACATTCAAACACATTCATAACTCTTATACAATAGAAGAAAATTTTCAATAACGCATCACATAAAAGGAGGAAAAACTATAAATACCTCCACCAAATGAAAGAAATAAAAGAACATCCACACTATTTAAATGAGTGAGAAAGAGTCAAACTCATGATTAGTCAACAATGAGTCAGCTACTAGGGTATACCCTTGGTGGCATACTTAGAACTTACTTGAGCATATATGTAATTTTTTGTAAAGAAGTAAGAAGCGTCTTAGGGCAACAATGGGGCACCGTGCAGGGAAATGTTGGCCCCCTATCATAATGTGTTTTTTCGTGTCCATGTGAATAATTCTTCACCCGAAAAATGAAAATGGAATAATTTAATACATAAAATTAATTTAATGATAATAAGACAATAAAGCTTCTATATTCGGGCGATCAGCCATTTTGCATCAAGGAATTCTATTATTTTTGTCTCCTATCCTAAAGGACTATTTGGTAATTGAAGAACAGAATGCAAATGAGAACAATACAAAAAATTCAGCACCGCTGATAACTCGACAAATCATTTTTATTTTTATTGTTGTATTCCAATTATTCCATCATATCTTTTTATCTAACTATTATATTTATTATCACTTCTTCACTTACACCGTTGTCATATTTGTTCCGGCCATTTGCATTTTACCAAACAGTCCTTAAGATAGAGCATGAACAAAATAGGTAAGTATTAAAAAATAAATAACATAACTTTATAGAAATTTCACGTGTTGTTGAACAAAATAGGTAAGTATTAAAAAATAAATAACATAACTTTATAGAAATTTCACGTGTTGTTGCACGCCATCTAGTCATGATCTAACCTTGTTTTTGGCCAAGCTAGTGTTTCCGTAACCTACCAAAGAAGTGGGTAAAAAATTTTGACCTTAATTCAAAAAATAAAATTAGAGTGGATTGGTCATGTCTCAACTTGAATAACCAAATCCGCATTATATATATTCATTTTATTTAAAGATAAATATATTTTTACATATTATTATCATCTTCTTTCAAAAATTGCACATTATTTATAGTTAAATATACTCTATTTATTTAGAAATTTCATCTCGTAATAAAATAATATTTAAATTTGATATAAATGAGATTTTAAACTAGATAAGTATTTAAAATACAATATTTTTAAAATTAAACAAAATTTCAGCTTCATCCATTGGTTCGATTTGCAAATGAAAACTTTAATTAAATATATTTAGTTATTCAAATGAGATTTTAAACTAAATAACTATTTAAAATTAAAAAATTTCAACTTCATTTATTGGTTCAAATTGTAAATGAAAACTTTAATTAAATACATTTTGTTAACTTGCTTAATAACTGTTTACGTTATTTTTGTTTGATAACACGTTGTTATAGTTGACGGTGTTTTATTTTTACTAGTTTACGTTATAATATGTTTAATGTTTAACTTACAATTTAACATAAATTACTTTTATGTTAATAGGTGTACGAAAATTTAAAACTATTATACTTGTTCCACATTTGTAAATAAAAGTATCAAAAAGTTATGTTTTATTAACTTTGTTTAACAAATTTGTATATTTATTGACGCTTGGTTGTGGTAATTGTACTTTACTTTTACTAAATAATAAAATATTTAAGTATTTAATAAAAACTTAAGTGCATTTGGTAAAGTGAAAATAAATAAAATAGTTGTATGAGAAAATAATCAAAATTATAAGTATAAAAATGAAAAATATATAATTTAGGGAATTTATATTAAGACTTGTCAAACAAAATAAAGTTGATGGGAAAAAGTATGATCAAATAATGTACTTGAAAAATAAGGTTAGGTTGTGCTTGGGGTTTGCAAGAAAGCAATAGAACTATTGTAATAAAAAAAAGATTCTTACCAAATGTAGCCGCCACAATTTAATTTAATTTTAAATATACCCACGTTGTTTTAAAAGACCAAATATATCACCATACTTGCATTTAATTTCAACAACACCCAATAAAAAATTTTAAAAACACCAATTCAGCAGGTTAACATCATTAGTTAATTTATGAAATTACTAACATGCTCATCAAATTCAAGACAAATTTGAAAAAAAATTGAATGCCATATTTCACTTTTGCCTTAATTGCTCATGACTATAAATTTACAGAGCTCTAACTTTGTTTTCTTTTTCTTTTTATGTATTTGAAAAATAATAAAATTTTTGAAGAAAAAGTTATGAGGTAAAAGTTTTTGAAATAGAAAAACGATGTAATATGATAGAAGTAATGATAAATAATAAATTAAATTAAATTAAATTAAAATAGATAAGTTATGCAGAAATGATTGAAAAATATGACAATTGTATATGAATATATGTAAAAATTATTAAAAAATAAGATTATCGTGGAAGGTGAAAAGTTTTAGCTAAAAGATTTTAATATTAACCAAATACACCCTGTACTTTATCTTTTATTATTTTACATCAGATGTATTTTAGGTGTTTATAACAATTTAACTAATAATTTTTAACATAAAAGACATTTTTGGGATAAATGCAAACGAGGTGAGCATATTTAAGATTTTGAAAATATTATAAGTATATTTAAAATTAAGGCCAAATATAGTAAGTATATTTAAGAAAAATCCTGCCAATATTTTGGATCTATTTTGAAAAGATTTATAAAAAAAGAAAAATAAGATAGAGGCAAGTGAGGAAAAAAGCAAAAAAATAAAATAAAATAAAAACGATTTAGGTGCACCGTCTTCTGGAAGGCGCGGGGTTGTTGCGCCCGAGCATCACTCCCGAATCCCGCGCATCGTGGTGACCACGATCCGGTTCAATTCAACGACCTTTTGCCAGTCGCGATTTCTCAGCGGCTCGGATCTGTGCAGAGCCACGTGGACCAACATGGAAGGTCAAAGAAACGCCGTGCAGACATTGGATGCGCTGATCGCTGGGCGATTGGGATTCGCGACAAACCGTAGGGAGAGGGAGCACCGGACTGAAGCGAAATGAAGGGAGGAAAATGAGGGGAGGACTGCTGGCAGCGTTTGCCTCATCTTCTTTAGTCGCAGGAGCACCAATGGCGTCTTCCTTCAGCAGCACGGCGCGTCTCCTTCCTCTCTCAGCTCGAGCAACAGCTCGACCCTCCGCATCTCTTCCGCTTTCTGCCTCTTCTTCTCATTCCACTTCTCTAAAGTCCGTTTTCGCTCCTTCCTCGAATCTCTCTCTCCGATCATCTCTTCCGTCGTTTTCGGCGCTGCTTTTACGGCCTGTCAGTTAATCAGTACTTCATTTCCCCGTTTTCTGGCTGCTTCCGCTCCCTTCTTAAAACCTCGTTCTTCTACTTGTTTGTTTGGCAGGCTGGTGTTAGAAGGATGTCTGCGGCTGTAACTTGCTCCGCTTCGGATCCTGCTCAGCTGAAAAGCGCGAGGGAGGATATCAAGGAGCTTCTCAAGACTACCTTTTGCCATCCCATTCTGGTAATTTCCCTGCCTTCGCCCCCCTGCTTTCCTCTTTCCCATTCCCGATCCTATGAGTTGAATTGTTTTACGAAGAGTCTAGATTAATTTTTTGTGGGGAAGGATGATGAAAGCTGCCTAGATTGCAAGAGTAGTTTACTCAGGAAGGATTATTATTCCTCTGTTGAAACTGTTGAGCTTGGCTCTCTTTCTTTCGATTTTGGATTTGATCCTTTCATGCTCCTTGGAAGTTGCTCACCTCTGATTGGGAAATGATCAGCATAGATTGTGAGACTAACTTGGTAGGTGTTTTATCTGCCGCCAGGTTCGACTTGGATGGCACGATGCTGGTACCTATGACAAGAACATTCAGGAGTGGCCAGAAAGGGGTGGGGCAAATGGTAGTCTGAGATTTGAAATAGAACTGAAGCATGCTGCCAATGCTGGTAATGGACGACTTCTTTTGGCATTTTTTACTTGGGACATTGGTTTTGTTGCTTAATGATGTTATATTTCAGGTCTTGTGAATGCTTTGAAGCTTCTTCAGCCGATCAAGGACAAGTATTCGAATGTGACATTTGCAGATTTGTTCCAGTTGGCTAGTGCCACAGCTATAGAGGTCTGCCTGTAGCGGCTGCTTGTTACTTTCATTCAAAGGGCTTGGTCACAAAAGAGAGAGAGAGAGAGATTATTGACGGTCTATTTGTCAATTTTCAGGAGGCAGGGGGTCCCAAAATTCCCATGAAATATGGAAGAGCTGATGTTACTGGACCAGAGCAATGTCCAGTTGAGGGGAAGCTTCCTGGTCAGATAATCATTCCTGATTGGATAATATAGTCTGTTGTCCATGAATTCTGCTTCTAGTCTTTGACTTAAATTTCCTCACTTGATGCTTTTGCGGCTATTTTTCATATGCATTACTGAAACCTCATGCTGAGATGTTCAGCCATTACCACCGGGCAGCCAGCCTGGTGGTAACCCATGCCACTGCCATGCAGCACGCGTGGGTTAGAATCCCCTCTATAGTGGGGATCCAGCTGTGTAGGGGGGCAGTTTTTGTCTCCTGTAGTTTAGATAAGAGCTTATGTCTCCAGTGAGTTTATGCAGGAGCTTCTGGTCTCTAGATGAATGTGCTTAATTGTAATATCAGATGTCTATTTGTACAATACCAATAAAAAATCAAATGATTTCCTATTTCTTGACAAAATGAATAATTTTGAAATACAGTGATTGCTTTTATCTATTCAAAGCACATTTTAAGCCTAAGTTAATGGATGATATTCTAATCAAAACATCATGATGTGTCCTAGTAAGGCAGAGTGCCAAAATCAGTTTTGTTAGCTGCAATCGAAATAACATTCTAATGAACAAAGTTGGGCATAAATTCATCATCATCATCATAAGCCATTTCTCACCTATGTAGGGTGAGCAATAGAGATCCTGGTACAACATTCCTGATTATCATAAACTAAGTTTTCATTCATCATGAGGTTGATCTGCTCTTTGATGGTTTGCTATTTTCATTTTGATTCTGTGGCATCCTGTGCACCTCAACGATTAGTTGTTAGGCTGAATTGTTGTCTTCTGAGTCGATTACATGTTGTGTATTAAGTCATCATATTTAACCAACCCAAATATTATAACCATATAATGACTGCTGTTTGACTTAAGAAGGCTTTGAGAAGACAGTAGGATAGTTTCCTTCATCTCGATGTGAAAAAAATGCTTTCTGAAAGTATAGCGGTAAGATGTTTTTGAGTTATTCTGTGAATGTCTAACTACTTGAGTTTTTACTAACTATTTCCTTATTCATCTCAAGATGCTGGGCCTCCTTCACCTGCCACACATTTGAGAGATGTCTTCTACAGGATGGGCCTTAATGACAAGGTTGCTTTCAACATCCTTGCTCTTGAATCTAGATTTAATAGTACAAATTTATCTGTTTTTCTATGTAATTATATTTGCAATTAACTGATATTTTTGTCAGGAAATCGTTGCATTATCTGGTGCACACACTCTGGGAAGATCGAGACCAGAGCGCAGTGGTTGGGGCAAACCATCTACCAAGTATACTGTATGTTATCAACAACATTTTTGGGATTTCTTAATGTGTGAGAAGCTATGCATTTGAATGGAATTTTAAGCTTATTATGGAACTGTGATACGGAAGGGAGGATCATGGAGAAATCATATATTTACTTTAGGCAAACAGTTACTACATTTGAAAGTAATCTCTTTTAATTAGAGGAAAAAGAGTTCAGCTATGTAACCCCATCATGTTTCCCACCTTAACGATTGATGGAAAATCTTCTTTATTCATTGTATTTAACATCATTTATATTATCATGGAAATCCCATCATTTATCTAATATTATTGTGCAAATGGTTCAAGGCTAAATATCCATTTTTAAAGTTGTATCTTCAACATCTAAACTACTTAAAATATCACTCCTGAATGGACAAATGATTTTATGAAGTATTGTTATATTCTAATGCATACATGCAACAACAACAGCAACAATACAAATTATCACTATTGAGTAGATAGATGATTCTGTGAATTCTAATGCATACATGCAGCAGCAACAAAAACAACAATTCTAATGAGAAACCACATGAAAGCATGAATCCTTAGTCTCAGGAATGTTTCTTGGAAAAAAGCGAAAAATCTGTAGGGAGAACCATGCTGTCACCATACATCTGCCATTCTCTGACTTCCAAACATCTAATCATCTCTTCCATGCAAAGTTTATGGAACAAATTTGAGTTACTGAAATATATAACCTATTTCTAAGTGGAAGTTTAGTCTTTTGCTCCAGAAAGTGCACTCCATTATTATGATGAGTGGTGTGGATGCTTGATTATATGTGCAGATATAATCTTCATATATGTGTATATGTGCTGTTTTCTAGTGAAATATTTTACCTGCTGCAGACTGGATGTATTGAATGTATGTTCTCTTTCAATGTAGAAACAATATTAATGAATTTCCAACTATACTAATATCTATTGTTTGTTGATTAAAAGGAAGGTGGATAAAGTCTTCGTCTGTTTCTGTATTCTGTATGCTAGCGAAATCTCCAGTTTATGGGTTGAAGCCCGTATGGATCAAATGCAATATTATTATATTCATAATGATGCTAAAATTTTTGTTTCACAGAAAGATGGACCTGGAGCACCAGGAGGACAGTCATGGACTGCACAATGGCTGAAGTTTGATAATTCCTACTTCCGAGTGAGAAAATTTTGCTATTTCCATTGAATCATACAGTTAGTACTGAATTATGTTGGAGAGAAACGAGCAAATGTGTATTGGAGGTGTCGTAGGGGAGGGTTGATGTCTCATCAACTATGAATTTATTTAGATGAGTAACTGTATGGCCCAATCTCCATAAAAAAACATTATCATTTGACTATTTTCGAGGTCTTTATTTTCAGTGGGATGGAAACATCAATAATTGACAATTTGCAGCAAATATTTATTAAAAACCCAACTTGCATATCACCCAGACTTTTCCATGAGCCACACTTGTGGATTCTTAGAAAGCTACCATTGCTGAATTCTTGTGAATCCATTTCTAGAAAAAAGAATTTTTGGGGCTGGTCTACTTGACTTCTATCAATTTAACTGATCCTTGTTTTTTCTTTGTTTTCAAGCATATATGAGGTACAAGGGAGTTTTGTATTGTATATTGAATATTGATGTCGTTTTTTATTTTGTAAATTTGGAACTTACTAGATAAGAAAGACAACATAATAAAGGGAGCAATGATTCAATGCACCAGGGTGCAGTAAAACTTAGGTGCACTTGGGTGCAAAACCCATTTAAATTTTTTTTTTTTTTTGATTTTTTTTACAAAACCGTTAATTTAGATGTATTTAACATATGTATTAAGTTTTATTATTTTTGGAGATGTGTATATATATTTTTAATTTAAAAAACAAGGGGGTCCTAGTTATTTTTAAATGACTAAAATAGCGCTACTTTTAAAAATAAAAAAATATATACATATCTCCCAAAATAATAAGACAACTTATAGATTAAATACATCTAGATTAACAATTATATCAATTTTTTTCAAAAAACTCTTTAAAATAGGTTTTGCATCCGGTGCACTTAAGTTTTAATGCTCCTGGGTGTGTTGAATCAATAATCTTATAAAGAGGCATGATCTTGTTAGCCTGAGCAAGTAAACTAAGGCCAATAAATTTAATCTTTTACTTAATTTTTTTTTTCTTTTTTCATAGACTTGTTTATCTAGATGTATTTAATATATAAATTAAGTTTTACTATTTTTAGAAATGTGTATATATATATGTTTGAATTTTTAAATATAGGGGTATTTTGAACATATTTAGTGGTTGAAAATTATCTAAAAAATGATTAAACTTGATTTATATATTAAATAGTTATTTCCAGGCTAACATGATCATGTCTCTGCTGTAAAATAAAGTTTCTTTTTAAGGCTTTCTTTCTTGCCAGATGTCAAAGAGAATATGGATCAGTCTGTTGTTTATGGATGTCTATTCTCTGTTTCTGTTCTTTACTGTTGTGTGACATCTCATACCAAGATGAGCTACTGTCAAATCCAGACGAGGAGGTGTTTACTACTGCAAGTCAGATCCATATTGTGACCTAGCTCGAACTGAGCCCAGCTTCTCAAATGTTGAATGATCCATGATTTGTACTTAGTTTAATGAGACCTAATTCTTTTTTAAGTCAGGATATCAAAGAAAAGTTGGATGAAGATCTGTTGGTTTTGCCAACTGATGCCGTTCTTTTTGAGGATCCATCTTTTAAGGTAATCACTAAGGAGCTCTATATATTTCCCTGTTACAGGAGCTGTGCAGAAGATTACATGTTTGGTTTTACCTTGGTGGCATGATTGTAGGTTTATGCTGAGAAATATGCAGCAGATCAGAATGCTTTCTTTGCAGACTACGCTGAAGCTCATGCCAAATTAAGTAACCTGGGTGCTAAGTTTGAACCTCCGGAGGTTTGTTTGCTCAACAATTGTTGGCTACAGAAGTAGATTTTGTTCTTGCACTGGTCAAGAATGCATGTAATATCCATCTTTCCAAGGCTTAAACCATCTGTTTTCTTAGCGCATCTATCCTGATAATAAGACTAGGGGTGTTAATGGTCATGGTCAACCCGTTAACCCGCTCGTTCAACCCGTTAATAAATGGGTTTGGGTTGGGATTTTTGAATAAATGGGTTATGATCCGCCAACCCGTTCAACCATTTAATTAAATAAACGGATTAGGGTTGAGGCTTCGCAACCCGTCCACCCTTCTGGAAAGGTGACGTTCTCCAAATGCTTATCTCATTGAAAATATTCATGCTAAACCTCCATATATGGGAAGATCTGGTTGTTCTTAATGAGTTGTTTTTGTTTTTTTTTGTTGGCCCTTTCTTTGACTTTCATGGTTTGCAGGATGCTTAAGAAACTGGATCCATTGTTAATAATACACAAGATGAAGATTTTCCAACACGTAGTGAATACCTAAAACACGCTGAGTGATAATCCAAGGAGACGGAATAGAAACAGAATAAAACTGTGTTGTATTTTGATGCAGAGAGAGCTTTCGGAGGCCATGAAGCAGAAGATCCGGACGGAGTACGAAGGCTTTGGTGGCAGCCCAGACAAGCCTCTCAAGTCAAATTACTTCCTCAATATCATGATTTTGGTTGCTGTTTTGGCTTTTTTGACATCTCTTCTTGGGAACTAAATGGTGTGTGTGGTATCTTCTTTTTCCCGTTGGGTTTCTCAATGAGGCTGGGCTACCTTTGTGTGCCTTGTTGATTTTGTCTGTTTGATATACAAGGCTAGCCTTGGTTAAAATTTGATTAGGAGTCTTCACCATGTGTATGCTGGTTTAACAATGCTGAGAGGGTAGATCCGAAGCACACGATACCACGCTACCCGAAAGCAGGAAACGTGATTAGTGGCCTGCTCTTCCCATTAAATTTTACATGCAAATAGCATGTAAATTCAATTAGATTTGATGACATGTTTGTTTATAATAAAAAAATTTCAATCTATTAGTCTTATTTTAATTATTTTTTCACATTTTTTTTATATAACTATTTATTTTTTAATTATTTCTATGCAACTATTCATACAATTAATTCATCTATTTTAGAGCGAGTTCTAAATCATACAAGATTTTTGGATCAATTATGTATTTGAGATGAGAATATAATGAGTAAAATTGTATTAGAAATGGGTAAAGTTGTATTTGAAATTAAAAAAGCTGTCTTGGAAATTGAAAAATTATCTTGAAAATGGTAATATAAATTGAATCCAAGAATCTTAAATTACTTGGAATGTGTTTTTAATTTTATTTTTTTTATTCCTCATCATTATCTTAATTATATTATATCATTTTTTTTTTACTAATTCAAAAATATTTACACCGGAATAAAGCTTATTTTGCTAAAAAGAAAAATGATAAAAATCCATTTCTCGTTTTAAAATAATTTGCTTAGTATGATGTTTATCTAACTTATTAGTTTTCTTTTTCATATTGTTACTTATGTTTTTAAGTATTTTTTTATTTTTAATGAGCATGCTTTTAATGCAACTACTTTCAATTTTAAGACAAGTTGTTTGAAGGAAATTTAATTCTATTCATTATGTTTAACATAATTTGTTTGGTAAGATATTAATTCATTCAAATCAAGCATATTCATCCACCACATTTGTAGAAATATATATATAGGAAAATATTCAAGTGTAGGTGGACTATAACATAATTATAGTACGATCTGTCCCAAAATAGACTGTACCTGTATTAAAATTAATATCAATCTCTCTCAATATTTAGAATTATTTATTTTTATAAAACATTGTTACAACATATTAATTTTCATCTAAATCTAGTATGTATATATGTTTAATATTAAAATTGTTTAAAATGAACGTAATAAAATAGTTTAACTCGGAAATTAATTTTAAAATAGTATTTTTAAAATTTAAATTGTCTAATGTGTGTTATTTATATTGATAAATAATTATAAAAAGTATTTAATATTCTATTATGTGTTGGGCGTAATATGTAGTTGACTGCATTGGATGAGTTCTCATAAATATATATAAGTTTTAATTATGTGCATTTACATTTATGATAAGTTAGTGTATTTAGCTCAAAAAAGGATTATGTGTGATCATAAACTATACATCTATTTCATCCATTGTTTATTTTATGAATATATTAATTTTTATTCAAATTAGATGTGTACAGGCTTCATTTAAAAATGATAAAAAAATCAATATAATAAAATAGATTAATGTAAATACTAATTTTAAAATCATTTTTTGATATTTAAATTATCTAAAATATAATTTATCTATAGATAAGTAAGATATATGTATTAAATGCGTTAATACTTTATATAAATTATTTTAGAAAATTATATATCCACATAGTAATGTTATTTTTTTCATTGGACAGTGGTTTTACTTTAAATATTGAGAAAATATAATTTTAAAATTAATATTAAGTATTAAATTATTTTATTATATTAATTTAATATATTTTTAGATGGTGCCCATCCACAGTAATATTAAATAAATGAAAGAGCTTTTGTGATAAATTGAGTAATGTTGCCAGAGACGAAGCAGCGATTAACCGATAAAGGAACTGGTTTGGTGTAAACAAATCCGTTTAAACTGGTGATGTGAGCATGGCATATTTATGCTGTCATAAATGTGTAATTATTTTTTAAATAATTATATATTGAAAAATTATATATTCATAACTCGTATATTTATATGTTAGACTTTAATCATTATAATAAAACATGCAAAAAATTAATAAATTTTTTTGAAAAATTCATTAACTAGGCACAAATATAACATATGAAATTGAAAAAATCAACTGAATTAGCTTATCTGAAATGTGTAATAAACATTGAATCTTGACACCTGCCTGTTTATCTCAGTTAATTTATGAATTGTACTTTTATAAACATATCTAATAAAATAAGAAATAAATTAAATCAATGAATATTGAAGAGTAGTAGAATTTAGAAAACACATGTAACTGATAAATGAGGTTTGCACTTTGCAACACGTATTAATATTATGCACTGCTGTTATTCAAAAAAAACAACGCCGTTGACCGGAGATAAAGAAGACGACACAAAATTACCGTGGTAGCTAGAAACTTATAACTTAATGGGGGCTGTCAGACGGAGAACTTGGAAGGCTTGGAGAGTAGAGCAAACAGGTCAGCCGACAATGGAGCAAAATGCGCTGCCCTGCAATAGATGACAGAGATTGATTTATTTAGGGAAGGAAGAATCAAGGAAAGCCATGATATAAGTATTGGGAACAAAGAAATTAGGACTAGCTATCAATGCACTGGTGGCGGTTACGATACAACAAATATAACTTAAATCCAATGAAATTGAAGATGATGATAATCGCCAAACAAATCATTATTATCCCATCCGTTTTTATATATTATTCTATCAATGAGAAGAAAGACAAATGGAAGAAGATTAGGCCGACCAATAAAGGATCCATCCCATGCTCACCCGTGAAATTGAGAGATTCCTCGCTTGCTTTCTGTAACGTTCCCATGATCTTTGTTAAATTATAAAAAAAAAAAAAAGTGCCTACCCTGCATTCATTCCTATTTCCCACCAATCCATCACATTTTTATTACTAATCAGCAAACATTATGTACAACCAATGCCCTGCTTGAAAACATGCCCTAACACATGTTTGATTTATTATCGAGAATTATTGTAGACTGGAAAGGGAGAAGGGAATCGGAAAAAAATAAAAGGGATAAAAGAATCAGGGTTCAGGAGAAGAGGGAAGACGACCTGCGAACAGCAAGCTTTGATCATCGACTGCGAAGTGCAAGCTGTCGGATCATTGAACAATTTGGTGGTGGCGGATGTGGAATGTCGGACCCAACAAGCTCGAGCTTGGAGCTTGTGATTGGCGTGCAGAAGAGGTTATGGAGTCAGTCGCCAAAGTCGAAGAGGATGATCGGTGGAGCAATTTAGTCAGCAACAAATATAGTTCTCTGGCTTGCCAATGTTGAGGAAGGAAGTGCCAATCCGCTGGGTTTTTATTTTGCAGGGGTCAAGCACCGGATTTGTTGAGGGAGTTGGTTTGCTTTCTCAGGAAACAAGGGAGATCGCCCGATCGGAGCTATGGAGCTCATCTCTGCCGATTTTAATTGCAGAAGTGCCAGTGTTGGATCTGAAAAAGGAGAGCATCGCTTTATTTTTTCTAATAAATTTGATGCCATAGATGGGTGGAAGTTGGAAAATTCTCTCTGCCATGACCATACATTGACAAACCAAAATTGACTCAAAATACATCTCGACACAAATAATTTCATCTACAAATGGTGTGTTGATTTTTTTTCAAATTTGTTACAATTTTTTTGAAGGCTTAGTAGAGCTCTGCATTGCCGAATTTTGAAGGCTTAGCATTGCTGAATTTGAAAAAGATGAAGATGGGTTTTGGCTGGACTTGTTTGTTGCTATCAACATTGTAGAAAACTGCCACCGATTGATATAAAAAAAAATTCCCTTTTTGAAGGTTGCCTTCTGCTTCTTCCTCACCTTATAATGGTGGAGGAAGGCAAAACCCTTTTACACTACTAGTGTCATCTTTCCAATTCCAATGGACCAATCTTGGCAATGGCTATTGATTGTTGGTTATAGTCGTAGGTTGCTGGCGCAAAAAAATGTGTGACCTCGACTAAAATTTCGGAAGGGATTTTGTTGGGTAGATGATGATGTAGAAAATGTTGGAATTAATTTGCTAGCAGGCATTCGATGTTGGTGCGGCAACCCGCTGCAATTGATGGCACGAAGTTTTTCACAGGTTATTCGACAACATTTTGAACGGTTGGTTGCATTGCTTGGCTTTCTAACCACTGGAATTAACAAGAGTAACTAGAATTTCTAGTGCTTCTTGATTAAGAAGCTGCTCTGCCGATTGAGAAAGGGGCTCCTCAAATTTGGAAATAAAAGGAAGATGGGCATTGTGATCGGTGGCTTGGTTGGAGATGAGTTGCTGCATTTAACAATTGGTGTTGTTCCATGGCTGCTGGTGAATTGCTGAACGATGTGGCAGTGATGCAATGGTATTCCAGCTAGCACCATCCACTGGACTAATGATCCGCTTCTTAGCATCTTCACATTTAGACAGCAAACCGCGGCCATTGTTGAAAGGGAACGGGATTGCATCGTGTATTGACGGTTGCAATTCGTCCGGAGAGGAACCCGTTCCGAACTCCCAACCCTTTTGGAACCTGGCCTGCCAACCACACCACGGACCACGGTAGTTCGGCATGCCGGGGCTGGAAGAATCAATTCGAAATAAGAGCAGTGTTATCAGAACCGGACCTCGGTCGGACCGGTCCAGTTTCCGGTTCGGTTTGATTATAAAAAACCGTACGAACCGGTGAACCGGCGGTCGAACTGGGATATCCGGTGGGACCGGATTCGACCGGTCAGCCGGCCTCGTTGCTACAGCTAACCCTAATATAAACTTAAAAAAAAAACGACAGCTTCATCTCGCAGACCCTCTCGAGGCCCCGCGGCGCAGCCATGTCCGGTCGTCCCCTTCGCGAACGCCGGCACAGCCGTCCCGCAGCCCCTCACCAGCACAGCCGCACGCAGCGCCCGCATGCCCGCCGCCCTCGACGCCCTCGCCCGTCACGCCCGCCGCTCCCTCCTCCTTCGACGCCCTTCATCGTCGGCTCCCTCCTCCCTCAGCCAGGGACTTGGGTCATATAAACCCCTTCATCGTCGCCCATCTGCTCCAATTGGGAGAACTTGCTGCCATTGAAGTCCAAAGCCGCAACATAGAAATCAGTAGGGATCTATTCTGTTCCTATTCGAAGCTAATAGAAAACTCAAAACGACTAGAAAATTCCAGCAAACCCAATTGCTGATAGCCATCTTCGTCAACAACAAAATTGCAGCATGCATCAGCTGACCCCATTTACCACATCAGGCAGTTTTACATAAAGCAGCAAACAAACCGACAGCCCTCTTGCCGTTAATCTCTTTCCAGATTCAATTCTGGCAACTGTCCGAGCATCAGCTGCTTCTATTTAACTTGGAATTCGTCTGATTTCCAAAATACTCACCGCCCCTGTATCCAACGATCAGAGACTGAAATCAGCAGCCAGCATAAAGAAGGAAAAATTCAAGGCAACCAAGGCAGCCAGCGAGCATGAAAAGAATCCCATGTCAGTTGGGAAACCTTTCAACCTTGTGACTCCTTAACTGGAAAGAACAATAATGTCCGTAACTCCGTCTCAAGGAATCACAGATTCCTTGGAGTAGCTTCTGAGATGAAAATTTTCATTTTCTAAAAAGAATTTTTACTATGTCAAAAAATAATATCTTGTTTTCCTCACTTTGAATCTAATATGATATAAGGAGGATAGTAAGATAATTTTTTTAAAATGGACATTATAGAAATTCCTTATTTACATTAGGATTTAGGAGTTGAATTACATTACAACTAAAAAATAAAAAAAAAGAATACGAAAGTATACAGTTAACAACCACGATTAAAATCTAACATATATATTTAGGATTTATAAAAATATAATTTTATCAATATATTTATTTAAAATTTTAAAAAAATTAATATTTATGACATCATAAATATGTCATGCTGACGTCATCAGTTCGAACTGGTTCGAACCAGACCAGTTACTTTACCGGTTCAATCACCGGTTCGGTTCTGACAACATTAAATAAGAGTAGTTTGGTCATTACAAATAACTTATTCAGCGTAAAGAATGTTGTTTTTTGCTTCTCTAACGGACGTTAAGTTTTTGGGCGTATTTGATATTTAGGTCTACGGTAGTGGATATATTTGAAACTTTTCATACTTAGTGGGTATATTTGAAATTACCGGCAAAAGTTATGGGTATATTTGAAACTAATCCTAATTTAAATGTAAAAAATTGATTTAGAGAATTTTCGACAACATAAATAACTTTTCAATTTAAAAATGTTCACTTTTTGTAAATATCTTTTTCTAAATTATTTCTTTACATCTTTATATACAACTACTTCACTTTTCAATCATTTTACACAATAAACTTATTTATTTTCTTCATAAAAATTTATCTATTTTAACTTTATTCCCTTTATTTCTCATAATTATCTTTGTTATATCACATTATTTTCTCCTATTTTAAATATTTTTATACCAAAAGTTTTTTATCTAAAAGTTTTATCACTATTCAAACATAGTCGTACATTAAAATTTTCTTATTTTTTAATTATTTCTACACAATTATTTTTATAATTAACTTATTTATTTTAACTTTATTATTTTTATCTTTCATTATGGTCTTTATCATATTAAATAATTTTCTCTCCTTTCAAAAAAATTTTACATCACTCCCCAAACGCACCCTCAATTATAATATTTAACGAACGATTTTTTTAATGTAAAATTTAAGAAACGGCGCCAAGGATATCTGATCATGACGAGAGGAGATAAAATAATCGCCGGACATCTTTTAAAATTTTCACATGTAAATATGAAAAAGTGGTCTGCTGTCAAGTCAATGGGGACAGTATTTTACGATTCAGTGGTGCGTATTAATCTCTGTCCGCTTAGGTAAACATCAACATTCTATGTATGTGGGGCGCGACAGCATCTGTTCAACATTGTGGGGCCAGCGGAGCCGGCCACTTGTTCCTCGCTTGCGCAACCGTGGGCCCAAGGAGCCACCGTCGACTGATATCTTCCCTCGCTGCCGCACGCAGAACTGCAGAAGTTCGCAGGCATCGCTGGAAAGATTGGATGAATGGACCAACCGGTTTGACTGGCAATGCCAACGCACTGCCAGTCTGCCACTGCTTAATAAGGACTAATGGGGGGATGACTGCAGTGCAATGAAATCTGATGTTAGCGCATTCAACCTTCGCACAGTAGAAGAATTTTTTTTATAAATACTTTCACATTAATAAAAAAATAACAAACACCTCACTCCCACCAATGCTAATACCACCAAGTCATAAGCTTGGTGGCAATAATGATGATAGATGATGATAATAATAATAATTAATATTATCAAAATTATATAATAATAATATCACCACGGCTACTACTACTACATTTAAAATAGATAAGGGAGTGTTGGTTAATACTTAAAACATTTCAAATTAAAAATTTTCATTCTCTATAATTATAATATTTTTAATTATTTTTTACATCTTTCTGTACAACTACATTACTTTTCAATTATTTCTACATAATTATTTATATAATTAATTTATATATTTTAATTTTATTCCTTTTACTCTTTATCATTATTACCTCTTATCATATCATATTATTTTTCTTATATTTCAAAATTTTTTATATCAAAATCTTTTTTTTTTAAATTTTTATACCAAAAATTTTTTATTAAAAAATTTATCACTCCCCAATTACCAAACACACCCAAGAATTAAAAAGAGAACCACTACTAAATTTGTTAACTTTCCTTCTTTTTTTTCTCTCTAAATGAGAGGTGCAAAAAAAGAGAGAGGCAAGGGGAAAAAATTGAAATGTGACGAGACAATCATTAAAAAAATAAATGTCAACAAAAACAATCATTTCTGCAGATCCGAGGAGATTTATCCATTATCCATCATTGCTTGGAAGACGCAAGATTGACGGTCCTGATCTACCTTGGAGCCTTGCCAGTGTAGAAGCGTGACGCCGACAGCAGCTCTACCATACCATACCATACCATACATCATTCAAGAGAAGAAACACCGCAGCCTGAAAAAGTGGCGAGAGTTACGGGAGTGAGAGGCAAGGAGGCGAGGAGAAAAGAAAACTCGAGGAGCTTCTCTCTTCGGTCGATTTCCTCAAGCCGTCGCTTGTAGGTAATAAGACAAATCTGCGTACTCTGTTTTTTCACTTCTGTTGCTCAGTCGAAGATTCCAAATCTGCCTTCTCTCTCTCTCTCTCTCATTGTTTTATCCTGCTGTGGTTGGAGGTGATATCAAATTCAATTTCGATCCGGACTCCGTTCAGTCGGCGGGATTCCTGAAATTAGGATCGTGGAGTTCCTATTTTCAAGCTACCAAATGCACCTTGGAAATCAGGAAAAGTAGAACAAAGCAAGTATCTGGTTGGGGTTTTGCCCCGTCTCCGGCGAAGAACTGAATTGAGATTTCTGTTCCTTGGAGGATATTCCTTGTGTTAGTGCTATTAACTTTCCTACCTACCGCAGGCTTATCTATAAGCTTTTCTGACCATATGGAGAGCGTTTGGATTCACGTTTGCCATAATTCATCAGTGATGGTCATGTGTGACTGTTTGAGATGACTTAAACCAAGGCTGCTTCTCAAGTGGTTAGGCTATTAACAAGTTGCTATATTTTGCAAGAGAAAGTTTGTGTTTTGCTTGCTGTTTGTAGTATAGTTGCGCTGCAAGGTGATGCCTATTCATTTCAAAGATTGAATGGAATGATATTGCATTGCATTCTTCTCCATTATTAGGGATGAAAAAGATTAGTTTCTTGAAAAATTGAGCCAAGCTTAGATTGAAATGAAATCTGTGTGATATTTTCTTCTTGGGCTTATTGACTTTAGCAGCAGGACTGGATTGGAGCTGGAACTGATTGATGGAGCTAAGTATAACTCCATCGACCAAGAAGGTAATAAATTGACTGCACAACTGCAAAACAAAAATGGCAGAAAATTCTCTTCCATCTACATATATTCCTCCAATCTGTTGGCTCTATCTTCCTGATTGGATGGCCTGTAATTGTTTTCATTTAGAACCTGAAACATTAAAATGGCTTCGACATCAATTGCCAATTGAATGTTTTACAGTTTGCATTGTTATGTTTATTTATGTTTTTTTTTCATGGCATATCTAATTTCTCATATGAGACCTCCCTTTTGTTTTTTCTTTGCAGGATCTTCTTTTCTGCAATACAAGCTTCCATCGGTGTCATTAGTGATTTCATGTTGTTAAGAGTGAAAGAAAATTTATTTTCTTTAAGAGATTTGTGAATTTGGGGTATCATGAAGTGCCTGGATTCATCTCGCCCTGTGGAGCTGTTTGATGGATTTCTATTCTGTGGATCACTAGCGTTGTTATTTGTTGGGATTTGCGAATTTTTTGATTCCCTGTCTACTCATTAATGCTGCAAGTTATCTTTTCTTAGGAAGTAGTGAATGGCCTCCTAGAAAACTGATTAGGTGGACTGGAAAAGGCAAAAATGAGTGCCTAATTAGTCGAATGAGTTTTGTATTTTATTTTTGTAAGGCTTGAGGGTATATGATGGATCCTAAGGAAGACAATCAGCAGAGTAATGGTGGCACAACTAAGCCCGAGATTTCAATTAATAAATGTGAAAGTTTAGAGATGTGCCAGATAACCCGTCAATCTTCCGAAAAGGACAGAAATATTGCTGTTTGCCGTGTCTGCCAATGTGCAGAATCTGACAGAAGGGGGGATGCTGCCTTGGATTTTTTGAATATCATTCCTCCCCTGGAGGAGGTCCAAAAGATTAATGAGCATTCAACTGATAAAGATGTCAAGCAAGGTGTTCAAGTAGATGTGACTCATGCTAAGAATGGTGAAAAGGGTTCTAGGTTTATTGAATTTTTTAGCCCTGAAGGGGAGGTTTTTATTTGTCGTGCTGACTTAGAAGCTGGCTCTTGTCATAATCAAGACTCACTCATAAATCTTGGGTGTTCATGCAAAAGCGATCTATCTGTTGCACACTATGCTTGTGCTTTGAAATGGTTCATTAACCATGGATCAACCATTTGTGAGATTTGCGGAAGTGTTGCAAAAAATATCCGACCTGCTGACTTCAAAAAGGTAATGGTTTGTCTGAAGGATTATGAGGCACTAAGAGAAAGGACCACTACTGGGGAACATGCAACTGCACTTGTACAGACGAATTCAGGTGTTGATCCTGATGCTGTTGCTGCTATTCGGAGGCAAAGGCTTAGTGAGATCTCATTGTGGTTTAATCCACACAATAATTCCACAGCGGTTTCACAGGTGGTCATTGATCAACCTTCTACTGCTCCTGTTGAAGTTCCAGTCCCTGCTGAGAATCTAACAACTAAATGGGCTGTGGAAGCTACTGGGATACTTGTGGCAACTGGATTGCTTACAGTTACTCTAGCATGGCTGATTGCTCCTCGTGTTGGAAAGGTAAGCTATTTTTTGGATTCAATAATTAGACTTGTAGGAAAATATATGTTGGAGTTCTATAGGTTGCTGTGCTATGTTTTTGGAGGCAAGAAGTTCTATTGTTTGGCCTCGCTCTCAGTTTTCAGGCCGAACCTAGATTTAAATTTGAAATTTCCGGTATATAACTGTTCAATCTATTAAGTATTTGCTGTCAGCATCACAGCAGGCATTTCTCGAAATTCGGATTTCACAAGTTTTGTCATGTCTTTTGTGATGATAGATTTTCATTTCAGTGTGGATGATATGATGTTGCATTTGACATTAGTGCAGAAAAGCACTGCTTTCCCTTGAAGGACACTTTTTTCTGTTGATAGTCATTAAATTTTCGCATATGCAAACCTATCAGCTCTCACAGTCCATGATTGTGTCATCTGTTGTGGTTGTAGACTCCATACCAATTAGGAGTTACCATATTAAGAATCAAAGTTGAAAAATTACAACTTTTTGGATCTTCTCTTAGTTTTCATGTAGGAAGTGGTCAAAACTCTAAATTGTCTCATTCATGGTACCTACAAGGAAGCAATTTGTATCTTAATTTTCGAAATTGAGTTAAATGATCTCAAACTATCAAAATTATAACGTATTTTAGATATTCTCTTAGTTTTTCATGTGTGAAGTGGTTAAAACTCTAAATTGTCTCATTCATGGTCTGTCCTACAAGGAAGCAATTTATATCTTAATTTTGGAAATTGAGTTAAATGTAGATCTCAAACTATCAAGTCTTGGATTGATTTGTACATGATTAATTATCATTATGAGTGCAAGGTGTTTCCTTCACGATTCCCAAGTAGGGTTAGGTACATGGATTCTATTATGTCAATCTTGTCAAGCCTAGGTTGCATTCTCAACAAGCAGTTCATATCTTTCTTAGTGTTCTCTACCCATATTAAACAATCTTCTCGTTTTCTTATAACCTTTTATTAAACGCACTCACGTTCTTACATAACTAGTGTTGTTTTTCTCCCTTCTATGGTAGGTGATCAAACCACTTCGTCTATTTTCTCTGATTTTATTAATTCTTCTTACAACTTCTAGTTACATTTAATTTTTTTCTTAATTTTTATCCTTTATTGTTCCACTTCAAAATCAGCATTCTTGCTACACTTATCTTGTGGATATTTTGTTCCTTAATTTGCCCAATAAAGCATAGTCAGTCTTCTAGTTGTTGTACAAAAGTTTTCTTTTTATTGAATTGGTACTCTATGGTAAAAATTTGAAAGTGCAATGACATTTGAGAAGTTATAAAACTTTTAGATAAAAAGTTTTTGGTGTAGAAGTTTTTGAAATAGAAGATAATTATATGATATAATAGGGTTAATGATGAGGAATAAAGAGAATAAGGTTAAAATAGATAAAGAGAATAAGTTGTTGTGTAGAAATGATTGAAAAGTAGGATAGTCGTATAAGAAAATGTGAAAAAATGATTAAATGGTGTGATTGGAAAATGATAAAACTTTTAGATAAAAAGTTTTTGACATAGAAGAAAATGATATAATATTATAGGAGTAATAATGAGGAGTAAAGAAAATAAAGTCAAAATAGATAAGTTAGTTGCATGTGTAATTATATAGAAATGGATGAAAAGTAGGATAGTTATATAGGAATATGTAAAGAAATGATTAAAAAATAGAGTAGTTGTGAAGAGCAAAAAGTTTTAGTTTGAAAAGTTTTATACTTAAACAAACATAGCCAAAAATAAGATAGTTGTGAAGAGTGAAAATTCTTTATATGTAACCAAACATGCCTTTAAAGTTAATGCATTTAATATGAGTTAGATCTTTACCTATTCTTTCTTTTAAATGTAATTAACTGGTGAAATTGTAAGGATGCTCACGTAGAATTCCCTATTCTTTCTTTTAAATGTAGAGGGTGTTCGACAACTAGTAAAAGTTTTCACCTAAAACTTTTCAATCTAAAACTTTTATACAAAAAACTTTTCGTCCAAAAGTTTTATCACTTCTTAAGGTTGTGAATACAGAACTTTTTTAATAAAAGAATGATAAAACAAGAAAAATGGCATATAGAAAAAAAGAAGAAGTTAAAGTAGAATCAATGTGGAATGCAATGACAGAATGCATTAAAAGAGTTGGACAAAATATTCTAAAACTATATAAAAATTGTAAATCCTTATGTAAGAAAACTTGGTGGTGGAACGAAGATGTTTAAAAATCTAAAAAATGACGAACAAGAGAAGTTTAGAAAATGATAGACCAATAAAAATTATATAAATCTACAACAATACAAACTATTTTAAAAAAATCTACTAAAAAAATTATAAGTGAAGCTAAACACGAAACTTTTAATAATTTTATATAACAAATTAGGAATTAAACAACGATTTAAGTTAGCTAAATAAGAGAAAATAAAAGTAAAGGCTTAGCACATGTTTGTTTCATTAAAAGAAAAAACATAGAGTTTTAGTAAAAGATGATGTGATTAGAGAAAATGGAAAACTTATTGCTAGAGTTTATTAAAGGATCATGTATTTTCTAAAATTTCAAATTTCTAAAGTAAAGAAGCCCTAAGAAACATGAGGACCAGAAAAGTATTATGTGCAAATGATATCCAATTGAGACACAATAGAACATGAGAGATACGTATAAATTGATAGCAAATTTTTTAAGCAAGGTTATAAGGACAAAATTGAAAATGTTAAAGATCATTAAAAACGTAGTTTATGACTGTTGACAATGACACAACAGGATCTATGCAGTTTGACCCCATGTAGGTGGGAAATGACTTTTGATGACAATGACAATGACAATGACAAAGTTAATACCAAAATGAATGGAGAAAAAGTGTTATAATATCAATCTATAAAAATGAGAAGATATTCAAAAGTGTGTGAATTATAATGAAATAAAATTCGTGAGTTATACAATGAAGCTGTGGGGAAGAGTGGCAGAACAAATATTAAGACAAGAAGCAAATGTCTCCGAAAATGAATTTGGTTTTATATTAGGAAGATTAACCACTGAAGCCATCTTCTAACGAAGACAATTATTTGAGAATTGTAACAAGAAAATAAGAATGTACACATGGTTTTTTATAAAAAGCATATGATAGGGTTAATACAAAATATTCTAGAAAAGAAAAGACTTATCAATAGATACATTGATGTTATTAGAGATATGTATGAGCGACTATAACAAATATGAGGGCCATGATTGGAGATACAAGTAATTTTTAAAATGCAACAGGTTTGTGTCCAAGCTCAGCTTTAAGTTCTTATGTTTTACCAACCAAATAGTCAAATTTTTCCTCATATGCTGGACTGATAATAGACCAAGAAAGGCAGTCTCTCATGTTGACACAAAAGGTAGATTGGATACGGAAGATTGTATACATATCCAGTCTGGATCCTAAAGGGTACTTGCCATCCCAGATGGTTGACATGAAAAAGACCTTTGTGGGATCTCAGACACCCATTCAACATCCCGTCAAGAATTCAAGATACCATTTGAAGTGGCATCACTCCTGTGGAGACTTTGTAAACCCACCATATATGTACATCTAGCCTAATTATGACAAACCAGTGGAAGCAAGCAATTTACAGTGTCAACCTTGTACTGCTAACAACTCCTTCCCAGTTTCAGGAAGGGTGAGCTTTTTGGGTGTTGGACTTCCATCGTTCCATTATCCCGTTATAGCGGAAGTAATAGAAGGCTATATGGCCAATCTTTAAGATTATTATGAGAACTTTCTGATTTTTTTCTGCTTCATGGTTATTGGTTTTATAGTTTTGATTTTCTAATGGTTAAAGCTTGAAGTCTCTTCCATTTCCTATTTTTAGATCATTTTTGTGTGTGTTATTTTCAATTTTTGCATAACTCATGGTCCCACAACTTTCCTATGCGTAGAGTTTATTCCAGTTTTTGAATATATTGCATGTTTTATTGCATGGAGATGTTAATATGCACGAGGAAAAATTGGGATTGGATGAGCATCTTGGGACCGCAAATATGACCTGACAGTTCCATGTGTCTGCTCTTGACCCATCTTCCATCATTCATTTCTTTTCACCTCCAAACCATAAGTCTGCTTGACCCATCTTCTATCATTCAGTCACCGTAGGTCTGCTTGACCCATCTTCAATCCTTCTGTCACCATAGGTCTGCTTCACCCATCTTCATCATTCAGTCTTTTCACCTGCTAACCATTGGTCAATCTGAATTCTATCATATTATTAGCAATGTAGTGACATTGACGTTAATTGTGATTTTATTTATTGGAAATTTCACCTATGGAAGCATTCATGACTTCTGTGGGAAAGGAATGGCCTGGCCTGTTTTTGGGAGGAATCATGGCATCCATAATACCCAACCCCCCTCCTCCTCATAACACGTTTTTTGTTTATGCCTCGTTGGTAGGTTGCAGGCACGATTCTTGTGCTTGAGAATACTTAGTAGAAGCCTTGGCTAAGTCGAGAATGAGGAAAAGAGGGAGAATGATATTAAGGAATTATTAGAAATAAGTTTGTAAGGACACAATAGCATGCTGAAGTCATTATTCTTCTGCTCGAGAATACTAATTAATAGCCTTGGAGAAGTTAGGGATAAAGAAAGAGAATGATGTGATGGGGAGCAATTATTAGAACTGAAGTAAATAAAGACAAAATACGTATGTTTTGTGTGAAAAAATGGAAATTAGCGATTGTAAATATCAGCAATAATGAGGAAAAATTAGGGATATTAGATAGCTAAATTTTCAAATCGCATTAAAAGGTGTGCAAAAAATAAGTGAAAAACAATTTTCCACCCTCATCCTTATTACCAACACACGCTAGTATCTCTTCATCTAATAATCAAGTTTCTCTTGTTGTCTTGCTTGTTATTCTCTCAACTGTTAGTTTGTCCAAATCTGAAGACCGCTTTATGCTTCCATAAATATTTGCATGTCTATTTCAAACTTTTGTTATCACTAATATTGAGAATAATAATGCAATCATAGAGCGAAAGACATAAATGAATATTTCCATTGGTGCTACCTGTATTTATAAGGTGCTTTAGTGGGATGATATAATTAATGCAGGCTATTGTATTGAAATCCAAATGTCTTGATTCTTCCATTTAGTTTAATAAACTTAATTATTTTAGGACTAACAAAGAGCCAATAGTGAATTCCTTCCATAGAATGCCTGGCTATTTACATCCTGTATATATCAGACCCTCATGCATTTAGATTGTGTTACACAAATCTTTTCCTAACAAGTTTGCAATTTCTGGGCAGAGGACTGCTAAGAGTGGTCTCCATATTCTTCTAGGAGGCGTATGTGCTCTGGCAGTTGTGGTTTTCCTTCGTTTTGTAAGTTGAAATATTCTCTCTTCCATCTTGGTTCCAGAAACATGACATGAACCACACAAATATTTTGAAAATTTTAACATTTTCTCTTGAAATGCTGAAGAAAACTTCTGCAGCTGTTCCTTTCACTTAGTATTCAAGGTCTTGAATATGCTGGGAAATGACTGATGACAAAAATTATTTCAAAATTGCAGGTTGTGCTGACCAGAATAAAGTATGGTCCAGCACGCTATTGGGCAATCTTGTTCGTCTTTTGGTTTCTTGTTTTTGGGATATGGGCTTCACGAACACACAGTGCACATTCTACCTGATTCCTTGACTGAACCAAAATGTGTTGCCATAGCTCAAGAACTTCTTTGACCCACTGGAAGCTGGCAGATGGCTCAGTTTGCGATGCTTTGCTGAGTGGAGAGCTGTTTTGTTTTTTTACTGTGTTTGTGGGGCTTCTGGTAAGCACATGAATCCTCAAATTCTGACATAAGTTGGATGATTTGTTTTATTCACCTTGTTGTTGGTTGTTGGGGATATCACTGGTGATATGGAGTATTCAGTGCGACCGGAATTTGGAATGTGGTATCTGAAGACAGAATGTTCTTTGGTTTTGCCTCAAATCATTGAGGCGTAGTGCTACTTCTTTGTCGTGCCATTGGGATGTCACGGTGAGGAGTGCATGTGAACCTGTAGGCAAACTTGTGGAAGTGTCTGATTCGTTGTCTGGCTGCAGACCTTAGCTATCATGAAGCATGTTGGTAAATCTTTTACCAGGGAGCAACAGGGTAAACGTTGGTCGAAACTACTGGAACGTGGAAGTATATCTTCACCATTTGTCTCTGAAACTACTGGAACGTGGAAGTGTAATGTATATTTGTTTTTATGTTCACTCTCAAATATTATTCATTCCTTTTCATTGACCGTTGGCTTTGCAACGTTTGAATGCCTGTGATTTCAAACATTCAGTTAGAACCAGAAGAGACAGCAAAGAAAGTTGTTGCTAGCATTCGTTGGTAACTAATTATTTTGAGTAATGTTTCAATGCATTAAGGTGTAAAATTCTATCTTTTTTAAATTCTTTTTATAAAATTGTTAATCTAGGTGTATTTAGTTTTTGTATTAAGTTTTATCATTTTTGAAGATGCATAAATATATTTCTTTATTTTTTAAAAAATAGGGTGTTTTAGTCGTTTAACCTTCCTTATTTTAAAAAATGAAAAAAATATATATACATTTTAAAAAATAGTAAAATTTGATTTACAGATTACATATACCTAAATTAACAGTTCTATACAAAAAAGATATTAAAAAATAGGGTTTTGCATCCTGATACATTGAAACATTATTCAATTATTTTAGTGGCATTTCTGCTGTTTTCTGCTAGAGTTGTGTGATCATAAGTCTTGGCCCGGGTTTGGTTGGAATCATTATTCACTTTTTGGTGCACTCCCGCCAGTGGGTTTGATCTGATCAATGGTGTGGTCGATGCACCTCCATTAGAGTATGGTGTGTGGTGGCGTATGATTATTATTGCTATCTCATTAGTGCTTTTTGTCCTCCCCCCCCCCTCTCGTTGATCGATCAGAAATTGCTTATATTTTATTGACTACTTGTTTATAAATTCAGCGTGGGTCACCCACAAAAAAGGGTACAATCTTATTCCCCTCGTCTACATGATGCTCCATCTAATCTGCGCGAAATCGCCGAGGTTGGCCAACTAACAAAAGCTTTTGTGGGGATCACTGACGATGCTGACACAGTTGTGCTTGATAATTCAACATCGTATTCAACATGCAATGAGAGGTGGTAGAAATCTCAATTAATTGATTTGGGGAATAAATATGGTTCGAATTTTAAGGTCCCTTTTGTGTTATTATTTTTGAGACTCAGAAAATTACAAGAATGTCATTGTCTTTAAAAATAAAAACTTAAAAATATTTAAAAATGATAAAATTTGATTTAAATATGCGATACACTTAGCTTAACATGTTTACAGAAAAAAAAACTGAAAAAAAAAAAGAAAGCCTAGAAATATATTTTTTAAGCTGGCCTAAGGAAGCTTTTACTAACGCCAGCTAACCCGGTCATGGCTTATTGTTATTTTTTTTTCTCCGTCTTGCTAAATATAAGTTAAATTTAGACTTAGTGTCAGATAGACGGTAAAATGCTTCAGAATATTAAGTGGTGCTATATGATGACCAGTTCTGTTTTTCGATCCAATAATTTTAGAAAATGTAGAAATTAATAAAGATATTTCATAGAAAAAAAAAAAAAAAACTGGGTGGAAGAAATAGAGCATGGTGCTTCTGACATTTTACATGACCGTAACGAGTGCCAACTGAAGGGGAAAGAAATTAGAAATGAGGTACTCCTGTATACTAACCTAGTAGTAGAGTGATAAAAACCTAGTAATATGGTTTAAAAACAGTTGTGAAGGAGAAAATTATCCAACAAGAGAAGTTGGGAAGAATGAAAAAGACATGGCTAGACATCATCTAGAAATTTTTCTGAAAGAAAAATAGATGGGGCTCACTGAAGACAACAGAGGAGGGCCCATATAGTTGGTTAGGTGGGAGAGCTTGGGAGGACGATGACCTACTGCCTTGTTTAGCTAAATATTTTATGATTATCGAGTCGGTGTGGAATTGTGGCACATAAGACGATACCATCAGCTGCGCCTGCGGTAGTTTCTGAATAAAAAATATGAATCTAGGACTAACCTGGCTCTAATAGCTGCTCAACCGATGCATCGTGCCTGCAAACATTACAAATAATAAGCAGATGAATCTTTGACCGTCGGCAGACAATTAGATCTGTTCATGTATACAAATTTATTTTCTGAAGCAACCACTCGGTCAAGCACGTGCAATAATGGGGAAACAACCCACAACGCATCACATGACGGAACAGGAAAAACAAGTGGGAAAGCTGAACAGAAAGAAGCAGAAGCCTGCTGCACACGATGATGATGATACTGTACTCTCTCAACTGTTTGAGAGAATTCATAATTTTATATTACTGCCTTTACAAAAGTAGGTGAAAGGGGGGAGAAGACCAGGAGAGACCAGACTAGAAAGCACCACGCCGCGATGATGCGGTCAGTTTCCGGAGGGAAAAAATAAATAATAAAAGCACTTTTCTAGTTGACCGGACCTGGCTGGTCCGGTCCCCCACCATTCAGCTTTCAAAATGACACATTGAGAGCTTCAAACATGACATCCGTAAAAGCTGAATCCTTGATGGGGGAGAAAAGTGAGGCCTATGGCCCTCTCCTCTTCGCAGCGTTTCCTCTCTAGTCTTGTAAATTCCTTCTTTCACCGTCCAAATTCAGAGACAAGCTCAGCTTCTTCATCTTAGAAGCAGAAGAAATGAAAAACAAAATGCTGAAGAAGATTTATAAATACATACATACATACATATATAAATATATATAGGAACAATAGGACAAAAGATTTTCTGCACTTTCAAAGAACAGCTCCGAAGTTTTTCATTCTAAAATAGTCCTGACTTGCCTTTTATTTGAGTCGACCAATGGACCACACTTGGATTGCTTTGATTAACTGTAGTCCATTTTTTTACGAACTTCCTTGGAAGGAATAAATTAAATAAATCAATCAATTAAATGGAATCAAAATCCACAAGGGGCGAGCTATGTCAGATCAGATAAACCTGAAACGACACTACTTTCCTGCAAAAGGATGGGATGCTGATAAACTTACGTTTTACATACACGCCCACTCTCTTATACAAACTCTCCTTCTTGTGCCGAAAGGATAGACATACAGATGATAACTTACCAAAATTTTGGGTGGAGAAATTCTACTTCTACTGGTACAGAGACGCCATCAGAAAGAAGGATTTCTTCTCTATCCCCACCATCCATCCACCGTAAGTCTGCCACTGCTCGTACCACCCATCCAAACAATCAATGAATTCTATACACAAGACCTATCGAATGCCTTTTGTCATCTCTGATCAACTATGCAACTGCTGCTATTCTGGGTTAGCGGGTTTTGCCAAAAACCCCCAAAAGTTCAACTTGATCTTGCCATATGGGTTCTACAAGCCCTCCATGGCTGATGCTGCAAGTGGTGTTTCCTTTTTTCCTCCCTTCATCCTTCTTGTCCTGCTTTCAAATTGTCATGGAAGTAGCAACCAATCACCATTTCCACCATACTCTCCTGAGTTGCTACTACCATGTATTCAACACAAGGTGCTGACAATTCCACTCACTTGTTCCCTCCAATTGATCCCGCCATGTCCTTGCTCCACATTCATAAGCCGTCTGCCGTCTGCCACAGCAAGTGGAGCGCTCCCCCTGGCTGTCATGGTCAAGCTAAGAATGAGCCTGAGTGTATACAAAGCCAAAAGTTGAATCACACACAGTCAAGTGCCTGTGATGCCTTGGACTCTCACTTCTTCATGAACTTTCAGCATTTCACATGTGAAATTCTCCATGGCCTCAAAAATAGGAACCAAACCCATCTCTAAACTACCAGAAGCAACCTCATGAACTTGTTTCACAGTTTCTGCATGCTTTGCCTTCTCTTCATCCAACCTCTTTCTCATTGAATCCATAGTTAATTTGCTGTCATCATCGGGCTGAACAACCGTGTCTTTCTCAGAAACTGACACAGCAGTTCGATGAGATGCATTTTGCTGCCTTGGCATTCGACCCTCCTGGCGCAAAGATTTAATCCTCTTTTCAAGATCTTTGGAAAGATCATCGGCCCTAAGTTTTTGCCGCTGTTCCTCATACTGCATTTCCCACAATGTGTGTACTCTTCCGGCGAATGTTTGTATTGCCCTTGAAACCTCAGCCTCTGAAATTCTCTCCATAGCTTGGTTCCAATCATTGCATACAACAAATACAGGAGGAGCACCAACTCTTCCTGGGGAGAATGGTACAATACCATCTGGAGTTTCTTCTGGTTCCTGGAGTAGGCACCTCAGCAACCACCCATTCAGGGCTTCAATGTAAGCTTTTTGTGTGCTGATCCAGTCATTAAAACGGGAACACCAATTTAAGAGCTCAACCTCAAGCTCCATGGTAGCCGTCATGCTTGAATCTCTTTGAATACCAATTTTTCCCTTTAGACAATGACTCTTGGCCTCAAGGATTGCTTGGAACTGCTTCTGATGGCACTTCACCATGTTCCTCCACATGGTTATCAATCTATACACAAATTAAGTTCAATGTAGGAGAATTATGAACTATGAAAATGACTCATTTTTCGAAAGATTTGCAAACATTAATTACAGAGAATAAACTTTGACATGAACATATAAACAAGGAGCATTAAATTGAATTTTTTGGTATGGGATATTACACAAGGAGCATGATGATATGCGATATACTGCATATGGCCTTTTTTAAATATTTTTGAATATTTTTGTTTTTCTTTCATTTTTATGTGGGCCCAAGTATACTTATTCCATGAACCAAATTTTATCATTTTTGAACATTTGTAAAAAAAAAAAAAAAATGCACAAAAATTTTAAAATGGTAAATTTTGGTATATGAGATAAATACACTCAGACCCACATAAAAATGAAAAAATATATATTCAAAAATATTTTTTAAAAAGGCATTTTAGGTGGTATGCAATATATCGAGTATTATCATGCTCCATTAAACAATGTATGATTTATGCAAGTTTGGAGTAACATTGTCTGCAAAAAAATGTTGATCATCCGGAGCAGTTGCATAAGCCAATACAAAAAATTATGGATTCATTATCATGTATCTATTCCACAGTATAAGCTGCTCTGATCTTGTTTTGCCAGCTTGTTTAAAAACTCACCAGACAAAAGCACAACATTAGCCTCCAAATATAATTCTCTTTGTAGATTTTTTTTTTTTTTGAAGCAATGTCTTTGTAGACTATTAAAAAACACAACAAAAACATTTCAGTAGGATGCTCTCATCAAAATAGGATGTTATTAACCTACCACGTGCATTCAAACTGGTTGATCAATGGTTACATGCCCTAAAGATAAACAGTAAACGGCAGGGATGGCTGTGTACTTTCTATTTTAACAAGGCCCTAGGCTTTTGTATGTTGGTGTGAGCTTTGCTTTCAACTATTTTTGGCAAATGGTCCCCAGCACCCAGACTAAGCATGCTCTTGGATGGTCTCCATGCTTTATGTTCCTTGGCCGCACTTATTACCTACATCACTACTATAGCTGTGTGTCAGTAGTGGGTGGGATGATAAATTTCATTCAGTAAGGTCCTCCTAGGTAAAAGTTGATTGCCTTCATTACTTGTGCTTTGTCTTGCTTTAGTATTAAGGTGTCAGTATCAGGTGGGATTGAAGAACGTGTTGTCCTCTCCAAACGGCCATTTCCAAAGGGCCAAGGTAAAAAGTTAATATTTGGCAAGAAGCCAATTGTAGAAACTTCACAGATATCCAAACGAATCACAAAAGCATTAACGCATGGAAAAATTGAGCCACGGGATGATGTATGAAATTCTTAGAATCAATAAATCAAGTGCACAAATGGACACCACAAAATGAAGAATGATCTGATTTCTTTTCAACAAGCATGCCAACAAAGTAAAGTCACCATGGAATCAATAAAAATTGATCCTTTTCCCATCATATTCACTGGGTCTATACTGTTTTTAATCTATTTTAGCAAGCTATATGATTCAACCACACAAAGAAGACAAAATCAGCTTGCACTTAGTGATCTTCAGAAAATGCCAACTCATCCTTACAAAATTCCTTGCAGCTAAGGTCAATAATGCGCATCTTAGTAAAAGCATGCATAGAAATGAAAAGACTGAATGAAAAGTGACAAAACTAGTATAACCAAAAGAACTGAAATATGCCAAGACAGGCAAAAAGAAATAAACTAGAAGGATTCAAAGTCATACCCTTGAATCAATTCAGTCATTTGTGGCTGAAGTTCTTCATCTCTCAACTTATGTATTCTGCTTGATACGGCATCAACTGCCTTGATAGCAATGCTCATTTTTGTTAGGAGCTTTCGTATCGAAGCCTCAGTAGCATCAATCTTATTAGACTCTGCGCCTCTATCATCCAAAATTTTCAGACGCCTGCACTGCTTTTCATAAATTATCCGCAGCTTTTCTTCATCCTAAAATTAGCACAAGCACCTGAACAAATTAAACAAGAATTTCTCTGGAACTGAGAAGTACCAAGACAAGTAAAATCCTGAGAAGAAAACAACATAAAACAACGCAGGCAACATTCGACACGCCAAACAATTGATAGAAGCAAACAGAAGCGAACATAGTAGTATGGAAACTGAATGTCAATCTTTCATAGCCACAATTCTAAAGCTAAACCTCAGACAAAAAGTTACTGCAGATTGTTCTCTTAGACAAAACCTTACCACCTCCTATCCTTAAGGCTGATTATAAATGAAAGAAAAGTTTGCTACACTTTAGGCTCCCAAACTTTAGGGCAAAGAATAAACTCCCACCAAAAAAATAAAATGAATGAAATGCAATGCAATTGACCATGTGCATATGATTTTACCTCGACGAACACCAAAGCAGATGCCAGATGGATTCTGAGTCTGTCATCTGTGCCAAAGCTGGCACAACCAAGAGAATAGAGGCCCTTGAAAGGACTTCTTAGTAATGAATAAAGTCATTTTTATTAGTATTGTTATTGCAAGAATCACAACATCAAGAATCATGTTTATAATAACCCACCCATCTGATGCTTCAGAAGTTTTGACTCAAAGTTTTTTGTGGTCTCATTATCTTGTAAGCAACGGTCCATGTTCTACCATTGTGCTATTAGGGAAGTCAGGATTCATGGGAAAGTAGCAGCAGAAATTTGATGGAAAGCAGGACAGGTGCCCTCATGACACAAACCTACCTCATTTATCTGTTCTGGAGACTGGCAATCTCCTATTACATCATCATCATCTAATCATCCAAATCAACAGCAAACACAACAACCAGAAAATCAAAAAGAAACTTCCAAGCTCCCACAGGTAGCTCTTTCCTGAAGTGCTCCCAATTCTGACTCAAATTTCTGTAGCAGCCTGCTTAAAGTTGTACCTATGACCATATGACTTCTCTAAAACCGCACTTGCTTTCTTGCTAACAACCAATACAACCATACATCACTGCATAAAGCATGCTGATATGCAGCAGAATTTCTTGAAATTCGTCAGTGTCTTTCAAGTCATTGTAATCAGAGGCGCTGTCCATTAATTCAAATTTCACACTTCGAGAAGAGTTTTACACTTTGATCTGTGGTATACTATTTCCAATGAACTAATAGATGACATCAACAAAAAAACCATCAGCGAACAGTTTAGGAAAATCTCCAGTGTTAACTGGATTGCCTAATCATTTGAATAAAAACAATTCCACCGATAGTCCAACTAGATGTACTAGGAAGAGATTGAATGATAGTAACCACCATTTTATGAAGTGTTCAGGAAAAAGCATCAGCAGAATACCTTAACTTCCTTATAAAGCTTCTTCTCCCAGGCATAAAGCTTCTCCAGGGTTAAAGACAGGCTCCCAGACTTCATAGCCGTAGTCCGGATGTTGGTCATGTTCGAAATGCTTGCAGCTTGCTTTGACCTTTTAGTTAAAGACTCTGAAGATTTCACAGCCGAGGGAACCACAACATCAGACAACCTGCAAGAGATTACTGTTGGACGGTGTGTGAATTTTGGAAACACAGCAAAGGCAACATGAAGTACAGAAAGCAATAACTTCAATTTATAATCAGCCATGGCAAATCACCATACCTTCCCAAAAGGTATTACTCCGCCTATATTGCAATTTGCCTGCTTCTAGCATCATTGAAACCTCCTTACCAAAACCCATCGCTGTTTCGAACTGATCCTTGATTTCATTCACCACATCTTGAATGTCTCGCGTGCCCTCTCGAATATCCCGAACGAGATGTGGAGTGGATAATGAAGTTGTACTACTCACTGGTGGCAGCCCGGTGCTATCTCCAGCAGCCTGAGGTTCGAACTCGAAGGTCACTCCTTTCTTCCTAGCAGACCCGTCATCAGCAATACTTTTCGACTCCCTGCTCCCAGGACTACTCTTAATCTCCTTCTCGGACGCTAAATTAGCAGCCCTGTTATTCGCCATTGCTTCTGGCTCTGTCTTTGAAGTTCCTTCCCCAGGCCCACTGCCTGAATCTTCCGCCAACTTCTTCTCTTTTTTCATCTCTTTGACAGCAGGCTTTATAGGCTCCTGATCCGTTTCATCTTCCAAATCTGGAATCCCCTCTCGCTCTCTCACTTGGGCCGAATCCGGACTACTAATGCTAGAACTAGAACCATACCTCACAGGAGGATTCGCATACCCATATCCAGGATATCCATTTTCGAAAGAACCAAAAGGATTCAGGAAATCCCAAGCTGAGCCCTCAGGCGGCGGGGGTGGTGGCGGAGGCATCGGAGCCCTTTCCGGGCTTCGTGGTGCATTGTAATAAGGTGGATCGTATGCTCCTGGCCCCATCGGCGGATACCCAAAGTATCCAGCTGACCATCCATACGACGGGTCCGGCGGCGGCGGCTCCGGCTGTTCGTACACCACCGCCGGGATTGCCGTCGATGACCGCATGTAATAGTAATTCGTCGTCGGTGGCTGGTACGGGGGGCTTGACGGTCCACTGCCGGCGTCTACCTCCGAGTGCTCCGATAAGGATCCCGAATCGAAATGCAAGTGCGAATCCTCCGAATCGGAATGCGAATGCAAATGCAGGTGGGAGTCGTGGGAGTCGTGAGGCGAGTCGTGCTGCGAAACAGAGTGGGAAATCGAGGTGGAAGATGGGGAAGATTTGCCTTTGGAGGGCGGGAGGGTGAGAACGGGCGAGGAGGGAGAGGACGAAGAAGAAGGAGGCAGGACCGTGAGCTCTTCGTTGACGAAGCGATGAAGGGCGTGGCCGATGCCGGAGAGTGCACGAAAGTAGGCGACGTGAGCGGCGGCGAGGGCGTATCGGCGGTCGGCAGCGTCTCTGATCAGTTCCTTCCTTTCTCTGCACAGGTTCACCAGCGGTTGATCGTCTACTTTGGAACCGCCACAGCCCATGTCAAGATGGGGTGGCCCACCGCCGCAAAACCTTAATTTCAGGAACGGATCAGGACCCTAGAAGACGAACTACTTCTTCTTCTTCTTCTATCTTGGTTTTCTCTAACGCAGAGGGAGGGAGGGAGGGAGGGAGTTTCTTTTTTTTTTTTTTTTTTTTTTTTTGAAAGAAAAAAATGCAGGGGTGGGTTTTGTTTCAGCTTTTTTTTCTTTTTTTTTTCTGGGGCCGGGGCTGGTCTACACTTTTATTGGTCCGTTTTGATGGGATTTTTATTTTCTCACCGAGTTGAATTCAAAGGGAGCGGGGAAGGTTGGCGAGTCAGATTTTTTCTGTATAGGAATTCGCGATCTTCATGTCTGTAACGGACGGGAGACTCATCCGACGGTGATGCGGCGCGTTGCGTTGCGGGGCGTTTTCGCCCGCCCTGCCCTGCATCAGCCTTCTCGATTCGCGCCCTTCGCTGCTGCTCTTTGAATTCGCATCTTCTTCAATACGGATGAGGATTGATGCAGATTCGCACGCCTTTGGTCTCGAACCACAGCATGGACGCCCGACACGTGTTTTTCCGACACATCGATCGCAGAAATTTCCCCTGGATTTGCGACGATCTTCCGGCTACCATGTTCATACGGTCTTCAAATGTCAATACGCGCTGCAGGCAGCGGGCGAGACAGCCCAATGCCTCTCTCCTACATCAGTTGTAGGAGAAGCTAGAAAGGAAGGACGACCACGCAACGGAACGGATCAGATCATCCCCCACGCGTGGCGTCCGTACCGTTTACTTTCTACGCCAGCACGTTTCCACGATGTTTTCCGCATGCGGACCCCGCCGAAGGAGGATAGCTCAGCGGCTTGGCAATCCCTATCTTACCCTTTTTTCGTTTGTGGGTGGGCTCATAGCGCGAACATCGGACGGCCGAAATCTTTTTGAGGATGTGAAAACTTACGTCATGTCTGGCCGTAAAGTATTGCTGGCCCACTTTCTAACTTTCTACGGTGCAAGAAAAACGGAGCGCAATTCAGTGCACCCGGGTGCATTTAGCCTCAACGCACCCGGGTGCACTTCACCTATTTTTTTTTATTTTTTTTTGAAATTTTTTGTATACAATGGTTAATCTAGGTTTATTTAACATATGTATCAATTTTTACTATTTTTGGAGACTTTTAGATATTTTTTTTAGATTTTTAAAAATCAGTGGCATTTTCGGTAATTTAAAATTACGAAAAATGCCACTGATTTTTAAAAATCTAAAAAAAATATCTAAAAATCTCCAAAAATAGTAAAAATTAATACATATGTTAAATAAACCTATATTAACAGCTTCATAAAAAAATTTTCAAAAAAAAATAGGTGCAGTGCACCCGGGTGCGTTGAGGCTGAATGCACCCGGGTGCAGGCATCTTTTGGATTATTTGTTCAACCAGATAAGCGAGAGTGCGGGGCCCGCATATTCCCCAATCGCAGTTGTTGGCGCGTTTGATTGTTTTCATGCGCGACGGCGACGGGCAAACGTGCGCCCCGAGTCTGTTCAACGGTACGAACTCCAATGGCACTAGTAGATTTGAAAGTTTCAAGAGATTAACGAACGGTCTGTATTATGTCGTTTATCTCTATTGGGATAGGATGACCACGTGAACGGCGGATGTGTCGATTGCACGGTCCCGATATGGGTCAGGGCAGGTTCCTCGAACGTGGGGGGTTGCTCGCGTGAAACGGACGGTCCACGTTCAAAAAAATACCAACATACAAGCAAATCCGCGAGAATTTTGTCGTCGTGAGAAAGGCAAGACAGTCGGTACGGGCAGTAGCGTGCAATCCAAGCGCCGGAAGACGAGAGTCGCATCATCGGAACACGTCAACCGCCTGTCGGAACAAGCGTCGGAACACGTCGCCGGTCAAGACCGTGGATGTGCTCTCCGCGGGAACACGAACCCTGCAGGATGCTTAAATGGGACAGGATTCACCGTTCTCACGATTTTTTTTTTTTTTTTTTTTGATTTTTCAGTATAATTTTTTACATTTTTTATACTACTCTAAAATTATCTATATTATGGGTGTGTTTGATAACAACAAGAAGTTGTCAAGTTAAAATTTTTCAATCTAAAACTTTTCACTCTCCACAACTACCCTATTTTTTAATCATTTCTTCATATTTTTCTATACAACTACCCTACTTTTCAATCATTTCTACACAACTACCAACACAACTAACCTATCTATTTCAACTTTATCCTATTTATTCCTCATCATTACCCATATCATATCACATCATTTGGCAACTTCTCATCTCTATAACTTTTCATCAAAAATTTTATTCATTCCCAAATACACCCTATATATAACTTTTTATATTTCTTTTACTATTTTTCTCATTCTTAGTGCACACCAATGCATTCTCATCCTATTTTTCTGTGCACATAGGAACCCTAATAGAATCCAAACGGCTGTATTAGACCATCGTTGGGCATCTCAAGCTGCTCATCGTTGAAGATATTTATTAATTTTTCGCCAATGATTCCTTTGATACTATAGAAATGAAAGATTGAATATGGAATGTCAAAAGGAAAAGTTTGGTTACTTTATATTTATATATTTTTGAGAGAGAAATTTTTTCAAGTGCAGCAGTACTGTACTGTAATTACAGTGCTACCACTGCACTTGGCCCCATATGATAATAAAATTATAAGCTACTTCATCCATTGTATTTAGAATAATATATTCTATTATCATATTAATTTTCATCCCAATTCGATATGTGTATGGACCTCATCCGAAAATAGGGTAAATTCAACATAATAAAATAGTTTAATGTAAATAACAATTTGAAAGTGGTTTTTTCAACATGTAAACCATTTTCCATAAAATTCATATACAAATAAATGGCTGTATGAAGTTTCATTGTATTTTAATATACATAGGGCCTATTTTTGGGCAAATGTATCGTCGTTCTGGTGCAGTGGCGTTGCACCGGAACAGCTCTATATCAGTCTCACTTCTATATAACCCGGTCACATAGAAGCGAACCCATATTACCCCATTAAAACTTAAGATTTTGATTCTTAATAGAAAACCCAATCCATTCATTTTATTTAACATCATTTATTTATATAGAAGACCAAGTTTCATCCAAATCAAGTATGTTTATGGGCAACATTTGTTCAAAAGTATATATATTCGTGTGTAAATTATGAAAAATACTTAGATCTATTTACAAATATATTAGAATATAATAATATTTTATAAAATCATTTATTCGCATAGAAATGATATTTTGGATAGTTTAGATGTTGAAAATACTACTTTAAAATTGATATTTTAGCATTTTTCATAATTTACACGTGAATATATACATTTTTTAACAAATGTGTCCCATAAACATACTTGATTGGGACGAAACTTGATTCATTAAATAAAACAAATTATGTTAAATATAATGAATAGATTGACTTTTCCATCAAAGATTAAAATTTTAAATTTTAAAAGGGTTACATAGATCTACTTCTATGTAACTCGGTTACATAAAAACGGAACCCTATATTTAATAAAAGAAAGATATAGTAGTAATTAGTAAATGGATTTTGGGGATAAATCTTGGGAAGTTGCATTTTTAGGAAAGAGAGTTGGACTGACTCTCACCAAACGGTACCCACAACTCTACACTGTTGGATCATTCCAGCTTTCCAAATATATCTCTATTCTCTCCCCCGATTAATACGTTCATAAAATATTTTTTAATGATTTTAAATCAATTAACAAAATCTAAAATGTAATTCAAAATTTAAGCTAACTTATCATCCCTTCAATACCAAATTATCTCCATTTTTTTGAGTTTTGGAATAAAAAGTCCATTTGAATGTAGATAGGGTATTTGAATGAAATATGTGAAAAAATAATTAAAATATAAGAAAAATTAAAAAATTGGACCTTGAAAATGTTGACTTTTGCATTTTTATTACCTCATTTCCATTCTCTTCAAAACAAATACACTCTAGGAGTTCATTCTTGTTTAACCCATTGCATAAGAGGTTTGTGCATAACATTATCCTTGAAATTATTTAACAAACAGCAAAATTTCTTTGGGTATTGATTCAATGTACCTAGATGTTTTGATCTTTTTATTTTTTATTTTTCATTTCATTTTTTAAATGTGGGCTCCCATGTACTTTTATATATAGCAATTTGGCAATTTTAAGTTTTATATATTTCTAGTTAAAAATATATACAAAGTATAAATATATTAAACTTTAATCTACAAATTAAATACATGTAGACACGAAAACATATAGAAATAATCAATTTTATATACAAACTAAATATATGAGGAGATAAAAAAATTTAAAGAATGAAGTAGGTAATAATGGCGATTAAAAAATAAAGTTAAAATAAATAGATTAGTTGTATAAATAGTTGTTTCAAATTATTAAAAAATATGATAGTTGTATAAGAATATATGAATAAATAATTAAAAATAGAATAGTTAAAACAGTGAAAATTTTACATTGAAAATTTTTAATTGAAAACTTTTATATGCAGATCATGTTTGGATTAAAAAACTTTCAAACTAACATTCTTCATCTAAAACTTTTCATTATCTACAACTATCATATTTTTAATTATTTTTCGTATTTTTAATATAACTATGTTACTTATAAACCATTCTACATAACTATCCATAAAACTTTTTATATCAACGGTGTGTTTGGAAAAGTTAAAAATATATACAAAATATAAAAGTAATAAACTTTAATTTGCAAATTAAATACATGTATGCATGAAAACATATCGAAATAATCAATTTTACATACAAACTAAATACTTGAGGAGACATATAAATTTAAAGATGTGTGTTGGGAAATTATAAAAATTTTCAATGAAAAGTTTTCTTGTGTAAAAAATTTTGAAATAAGAAAAAACGATGCAATATAATACAGATAATAATGATGAGTAAAAAAAATAAAGTTAAAATAAATAGATTAGTTATATAATAGTTGTGTCAAATTATTAAAAATATGATAGTTATATAGGAATATGTGAATAAATAATTATAGATAGTGAAAATTTTTATATTGAAAAGTTTTAATTAAAAACTTTTATACGAAGATTGTGGACAAAAAAACTTTTTAAACTAACATTTTTCTATCTAAAACTTTTCATCATCCACAATTATCATATTTTTAATTATTTTTTCATATTTTTAATATAACTATATTACTTTTAAATCATTTCTATATAACTATTCATAAAAGTTTTATATCAAGGGTTTGTTTGGGAAAGTTATAAAATCTTTGATGAAAAATTTTTGTTATAAAAGTTTTTAAAACAAGAGAAATGATGTATATAATATGGGATAATGATGAGAAGTAATAAAAATAATAGGATCACATCTTAAAGTTAAAATAGTTAGATTAGTTACATAGGTAATTTTGTAAAAATGATTGAAAAAACGTGATTACATAAAAAAATACAAAGAAATAATTTAAAAAATAATGATAGTTGTGAAAAGTGAAAAAAAAATTAAAAAATTTAGTTTAAAAAGATTTTTAGGTAAACTAAAACCTCAAAATATTTTTTTTAAAAATTTTTATCACTTTCCAAATACACTTGAAGCGGAATATGCCCAATTATTTTTTAAAAAAAAACTCAAAACACACTTAGGCTCAGTACACTCAATCATTACCCAAAATGTTTTTCCCTTTAATTGCGGATCTAAAATGACGCAATTTGTCCTCAAGAATAGTAGAATTCTCATTAGGCATCTTGGATTAACACTAATGGTTGCTTGGGGGGCGAACCTTGAAAACTACTAGCTTTCTGAACCTCTGAAACTAGCCTTCATTTACGTTTATCAGTAAAAATATGATTTCTAGATAAAAAGAATCTAAATTGTGAAATTGTAACATTTTTGCAAAAAAAATGTTTTCTCTTATATTTCTAGATTGGGAAATATATATATATATATATATATAAGAAGCTCAATTATATACATTATTATGTATATTTTAGACTACAACATATCATTTGTTTATTTTTATAATTAAGTATATTTTTTGATTTTCTCTTCATATACATGTTTTACTAAGTGCATTTAATTCACACACCAAGTTTTGACATTTTACAATGCTTTACATGTTTATTTTTTATTTTTTAAAAATCATCAATTTCAAGGGCATTTAAGTCATTTTTCACTCCTTAAAAACTTAATTTTAAACAAATAAATATGTAAAAGCGTTATGAAATAGCAAACTTCGTATATGAATTAAATAGACTTACTAAAACATGTTTTGTAATTATTTATTTATTAATTTATTTTTACAATTAGTTACATTTTTTAGTTTATCTTCATATATATTTACTAAGTGTATTTAATTCATATACTGAGTTTTGCCATTTTACCTAATTTTAAGGACTTAGATGAGATGATGATGGGATGAAAAATATAAGATGAAAAATTATTATTATATATTAATAACAAGAAAAGTTTTCAAAGGTATTTTTGTGTGTTAAGAATGACAAAAAATATGAACATTAAAAAATAAGTTATTTTTTCTGGAAATGAGAAATGTGCTTTTAGGAACATGAAAGTTTTGAATAAGTAGGATGAGGATTTAATAAAAAATTTCGTTTTCTAAAAAACTTTTCTCAATTTTAAATAAATAATCACATGTTTTGCTCATTTTTAATATATTTCTTTTAAATTCTCGTATTTTTCCATTTATAATTTATATGTGGTTATAATAGGAAAGTGCGGGAAGTAAAAAAAAAAGATTAATATTTTAAAAAGTGGGCGTATAATAAAAATAAAATTGAAAAAATAAGATAATTATGAGAAAAATGATTAAAATAGATAGACAAAATTGAAAAAATAAGATTGTTAAACAGTTAAAATATCAAATTATTATGAAAAATATGTATTAATTAAAAAAAAGAAGTCATGCCAACACATCGTGCTCATTACCAAACTCCCCGATAATAGTAATAAGCCTTTTTATAAGGAATAGGGCAGAAGCCAATTCAACTTGCTGTCTCATAAATAATTGAGTAATGTTTTAATGCATCACATATATAGAAATTTCAATGCATTTAGATACAAAATTTATTTTAAAATTTTTGTAAAATTATTAATTTAAATATATTTAACTTGTATATTAAGTTGTAATATTTTTAAAATTTTAGATGATTGGGATGCATTGAAATTAGACTCTAAATAATTGTGTATGCTACTGTAGCACCCGCCGCGAACGCTACGATGGGCTCGGGATGGTTTTTCGGGCCTTGGAAATCTGGATCGTGTTGAACAGCAATGCGGGCTTAGTTTTTCTGCATTCACATGGGGTAAAACGCGTTAGACTTCACATTTTTTAGAAAGGATGGCCTTATGGGTGTTTTCCCGTGATTTCGGCAGCATAACGGCTAAGACGGGGTTTTCCGTACACGGATCAAGTCACAAATTCGGCAGCATATCAGCAGAGTATTATGCTGGAATCCGTGCACCCGCGTGCACCCGCCTTGCCGGGGCGTTAACTCAAACACGCACGCAAAAATAAATAAAAAACGGAGTCGTCACTAATCTTTAAAGGGAGATCAGCCCCTGTTTAATGAAATAAGGCACTAGTAGTACAAAGTTTGGGTTCTGGCTTTCGAGTTGAAGCAAATATGGAGAAATCTGCCAACCCGAGGCGGTTTACACGGCGTAAAAGGGAGAAAATAAGAAGATTTGAGAGAATTGGAGAGATGGAAAAGGGAAAATGGGAAGAGAGGCATGGAGCTTGACGAGCAGGAAAAACTGGGACGCTGAGATGTTGCTGCAGACTCCCATCCTCCCCTTTGAGATGCCTCTCCAAGTGTCCTCAAATGAGGGGGGTGCTCCTCCTTTTATAAATGTAAGAGTGGGCTTTTGGACCCCTTGGGGTCATAAACTTAGTCCATGGGCTTGGACTTGAGTTGGGATCATGGGCCTTGGGCCATCTGAAGGCTTGGACTTGATCCACATACTTGAGCTTGGGTTGAGATCGTAGGCCTTGGGCCACTTGAAGGGTTTTGGACTTGGTCCATATGCTTGGGTTTGGTGGACTTGAGCTTGGCTAAGCCCGTTGTTTTTGGGTGGGCCATTGTGGAGGCCCAAAATTGTAGAGAAGCCTGCTTTTGAGGCTTGGTAGGCTGGATCTGGTGGGTTAGAACTTGGCTATGCCCGTTTGCTGTGTCTGGTGGGCTGCTTTGTGGAGTCCGTTGAGGTGGCCTGTAGGAGCTTCGCTCTTGTAGGCCGAATCTTGGTTGTTGAAAAACCTGCTTCGAGGCTTGGTGGAGCTTTGCTCTGTGGGCTGAATGCGGAAGGGCCCGTTTAGCTTCCTTGGACTTCCTTTTTGTCTTGAATTTGCTTAGGCTTGGAATCCATTTCAATTTATCTATCTTTGGGCCCAATGGTGGGGTGTCAACAGCTACATTTTGTACGTCGTATCAGTGCATGTCACAAGCAGCTGTGAAGGAGGTCTCTCGGGAGCACAGTACAGATATGATTAGCCATTCGTGGCTTCGTGTGCGTGCTCCAACTCCAAGGGACATTTTCAACCATTTCTTCCCACCAAAATCCTTGAGTAGCGAACACTTCAGTTATATGAATGGGCATACTAACTTTACCCAGACTTATTTCGACGGAAAATGTAATGAACTGGAATGCAGTTATTGACCCAGCCACACGTCTCCATTTTTAAAAGAAAATAAGGGTTATGGCTGTTCGGCTTGAAAGGGATATGAATGTAACGGAGAAATATGATGAAGTTGCCTTCAGAATGAAAAATTACATCTCATTCAAACCTTTTGAATACTTTGGAATAATTATTTGTTTCAACAATGGCGTTCAAACATGGCCCTTAGTTAATCAAGGGTGTACAGCAAATACTGAAAAATCAAGCTTCATTTCAATAGTGGCAAAGCTTCTTAGATAGTTATGAAATTGATTTACAGCTGAAATGAAAACTCAACTACCCTTAAAAAATAGGATTCGGCAAGCATTTTTCAATTTTTTTACATTTACGACTCAACTTAGATACATATTATAATTCTAGCTTCAAAAGTATAAATTTAATAATATTGGTGACAAAGTTGCTACGAGAACATTGCTCCGAAAAATAGAAGATGAACTCTCCATGTCGAGATTCGAAGCCTAGACCTTCCACACCCTAGGCAAGATTCTTTGTCAATCACGCTAGTTGCATGTCGGCATGTGGGCCTTAAATCAACACCACTTGAAATAAAGAATAATAATCTTATTAGTCAAGCTAACAAAAACCACAGGTTAAAAGTGGGTAGATATTTTAACGGCAACAAAATTTTTTGACAAGAGATAACAAAAAAAAATTTGTACCTCATTTGTTAGTAATAGATTGCCATTTATGCTCATTAACCGCAAACATAATAACATTTCATAGCTAATGAGTATAAGCAAAAACAGAAATGCAATAGACTGAGCAAAAAAAGTTGTCACTGGTCTTAGATGCTCCAATTTATTGAGAAGTGTATTAGAAATGTGTCTTTTTCCCACAACCTCTGCCTCATATAGTATGCTCATTTTCCCTACGTGATGCCACCTTATTACCTATTGTTCCTTTTGAATATTAGATACATTACCCTAATTTGCTTCTAATTTATTGCAACGCTATATTTTATTTTATTAATATTTTTATGAAAATAATGGTGTAAACATATTTCAATCGCATACTAAATTTTATGATTTTTAGACATATGTATATATTTCTCTAACTTTCAAAAATCAACAATTTTGGGAGCTCAAAATTGTTGATTTTTTAAATTCATAAAAGTCTATGCATATATCCAAAAATTAAACACATGTACCTTATATTTTTATAAAAAATAAAAAATAAAATAGTTGTTGTTAGTCTTAGTTAATAAGATTAGTGGCCTAAAATAAAATGGAGTAGCTAACTTTTAAAAACAAGCTAAGAACGGCGAAAGCATCACAGAAGAAAAAAACTCACTGAGTTAAGATCACTATTCGCTAACTAATACTAAGATCACTATTCACTAACTAATACTAAGTATAATATTATAATAGATGTTAAGTATACTAGAAAAGAACTGTCTTTTCTATATACTTTTCTACCTCGGTTGCTATTGTGGGCTTCACACAATCAATTAAATCACATAAATATTTCAACACAACATAGGTCATCAAAAAAATCTCATACAACTCAAATTCGCCAAAGAACGAAAAAATGATAGCATTTTTCAGAAAATAGATTTGTATTGAAAGAATGCACAACCACATAGATAAGCTTACACCACCCCATGATTTGAAATCTAATTCAAAATTTTCCTTGGGAGGTGTCAAGAAGGGATTAGAATGTAAGATCAATCCTAAACCACCCAAGTTACACCCTTATCAAACATAGCCACTATATTTGACAACCATTTAAGCCTTATATTAATCATTAAAAAGAAATATGAATTTAAATTTGACTATTATACTTATTATCAATTTAGGCAAAAATAGTGAAGACATGCAAATTATGTGTAAAATAATAAAATTACTTGTATTAATTCATCGTCTTACAGTGTTATCAAAAACTCATTCATCTATTAGAGAAAATAAATTTTAAAAGTTAATATTATTTGATTGGTGGGGGTACAGTCCGATGCTCCAAAAATGGAGATTCGAAGAAGATTTCAGGTTGCCACTGAGGCGTTGCCCTAATGGTAACTGCATTTTCACTCCTGCACGGTGAACGCGGTTCGAACCTCGGCACCCGTATTTTAGGGGTGCATATTTTCAACACAGCAGCAACAACAACAATTTTCGTGGTGGTATATTCTCTCCTCAGAAATTTCTGTGTGGGAGCATCCACCAGGTGCAATAGAAGAAAAAATGTAAGAAAAAAATTAGAATATTGGTTAGATAGGTTGTAAATTTGATATTTGGATATTGTTAGAATGTCTCTAAGCTTCATGTGTAATAAAGAATGAGATGAGGTAAGAATTAAGATATGAATGAAACCCTTAAAAAAAAAAAGTTTCCAGGTTTTCGTAAATTAAAAAAAAAAAAAAAAAAAAAAAAAAACTTCCGGTTTGGCATTTGTCTCTACGTCCGCAGAGCTCCAAATTACGAGATATTCCCACCCGCGCACCCACGCACATGGCACCTCCAGCCATCCACCGAAGCCATCCAAAATGTACAAGCTAAAAGGTGTCCGCGCGGAATAGATGAAACGCTGAAAGTTTAAAAAAATAAACGATGATAATACTTCTTTCAATTTTTTATATAATTTCACATCTTCCCTAAGGAGATACTGATGCAAGAATAATGTAATTTTGTGAAATTAAAAGATATTCCTATACTTTTGCCAAAACTCAATAGTTAAAGACGCAAAAAGATTTAGAATGACAAAGACACTTTCAAACTTTATATGTGTATTTATTAAGTGATAAAATTTTTAGAAAAATTTTTATATAAAAGTTCTTAAAATATGAGAAATGACGTAATATGATAGTAATGTCATTGTGTTTAAAAATTCAAAAAATACTTATCCGTGAAAAAAATAAAAAAATAAAAAAATACATTTTGGGCCGGAGGCACGGCCTGCCTGAAAAGATCAGGCGACTTATACAGAGGTGATTAAAAAGTATGGTAGTTATATAAGAAGATGTAAAGAAAAGATTAAAAAAATAAAGTATGTACGGGGAGTGAGAAGTTTTATATTAAAAAATTTTTCTTTAATAATTTTGAGTGTAGAAATAAAAAATATATAGAAAATTATCTGAATAATGGTTAAGATAATTATCCACTGAGATTATTTTCTATTGAAGGCCTTTTCTTCCTGCTAATTAAACATCTTAAAATCGGAGGAATACACTAAAATGTTAAGGAGAATGAATGGAAAAGGGTGCTATTGTATTAAAAATTTAAAGAATTATATTAAGAAAGGAAAAGTTGCATTGTAAATAAAAAAATAAGTTTGTTATGCGTTAAAAACTTAAAAAGTATATTAAAAATGAAAAATCAGATCCCATCCATATCCCTCGGTGTCTCTTTGGTATGGTTCGGAATTGGCCCAAAGTGTACACTTGAGATAAATTGTCACCTGATTTGGATCTATTGGAAAGCCCAAACCAGTTTCATGGATCGTTGAAAATGTAAAGGTGCATGAAAACTAGACCTCGCCGATTGCGCTTGCAGGAAAGCAAAGGCGCTTTTGGTGGTGCTGCGAGCACGTGAGCGCTGCAAAGGTTGCTCCCTTTCTTACCAGCATCTTCGGCCGCAGTGACGTGGCCGAAGAGAAGGCTCGTGACTTGGACACGAAGCCACTGGCCATCTACCAATGATTTCCATGGGCCCCACGTGCTTTCCCATTTTTGCAAACCTCCCTGTCAAAACCATATCCAGCTGGTCCCGACCGATGAAATAAGTAGATTCCGTTATACTTTTGAAATGTTAGGGTCCTACACTCCTTTTTATGTGATTTACATTTTAACTCTACTTTTTTATATAACTATATATCTATTTTATTTTTATTTTCTCTATCTTTAATTATTCTTATTCTTATCATATTACATTAATTTTTCATTTTTTTAAAAAAATTTGTTATTCTCGACTTTCCACTTGTTTTTTTTTTTAATCTATTTCCAAATGTACACTACCTTGGCTTAGCTGTCATGTCACCCCATCAAGCAACAGCCTCGTGGTTGTACATAAAAGGTATAACATGTGAGGGGCGAGAATTGGGGCGGGTTGACCCGTAACCCGGCTTTGACCCTACCCTTTTTGTCCTAGTAAAACCAATATTTTTTGACCCGATACAGGGATGGTCAGAAATTTTGACCCAAATTTAAAAATAGGGTCAAAGCGGGTTGACCATGTCTTGACCAGAAGAATCCGACCCGTCCCGCATATATTAATTTATTAAAAATTATAAGCCTATGTTTAAATATTATTATTATTATTACTCAAAATTCTCACTTTTTTATAATTAACTCTATCAACAATAGAAGAATCAATTTATCCAGAAAGTAATATAAGAATCAATAGAAAGAATTTGTACATATATAACTCTTACGTGTAATTGTATATTAACCTATTTTAATAAATTTATACTATATTTTCAAATTTTTTATTTTCTTAATTATGTGTTTTTAATAATTAGTGAAATATTGAAGCATATAATATATAAATTTAGTATACATGTATACTTATGTTTGATAGGTATATGAATTCTTAAAATTATCTTATTTGAAATTATTTTTGACCCGACCCGCTATCGCAAAACCGGTCTAATACTAACCCAAAGTTTATCTTGAAATCTATTAAAAAAAGTGATGGTCAAACCGATCTTGTCCCTACCCGATATCAAAAGAGGGCCAAACTCAATTTTTAAAAAGTAGGGTCAGGGTTAGGCACACCTTGACCCGGTATGACCCGCCCCGATTCTCACTCCTAATGCCAAGTTTAGTTCCAACTTAGCCAAGCTCAATATATATACGTTTTTAAACTTTTTTAAAAATTTCTAACTCAAGGAATCAATTTGCAAATAAATTTAAGATTAAGGTTCAAATAAACACCACTAAAGAACCTGAGCCTAATTTTTCTATTCCATTTTTTATCATTTTTTTTATATTTCAATTATTTTTTATATAACTAATTATATGTGTTATCTTTGTTCTCTTTGCCTTCAATTATTTATCCTATCATATTAAATTAAATTTTTACATTTTCAAAATTTTTCATTCTCAAATTCTCACTTGTTTTTCTCTTTCCAAACTGACGCTACCATACTCAGTTGTCTTGGTCACCCCATTAAGCAATAGCCTCATAATTTTGCATATGCTAAATTTAGGTTAAACCCAGCACACCAATCTCAATACAAATCAATTTTTAAACTTAAGAAACTCAAACTCAAATAACACAGGTTGTAAATAGAATTATCATGAGGGTTCAAAGAAACATGACTGAAGAACATGAGCCAGATTTTCCTCATTTATATTCAATAAAAATATTATATATATAACACATAAACAACATTTCTTCATATTTGTGTATTTTATATTAGTTACGAAACAACATTTCTTCGTATTTATGTATTTTATATTAGTTACGTTTATATTTGAATATATGTTTGTTGTTTTAAAATTATATCATTTATATTTATATTATTTACCTTGAAATTTATTATTTTAGGGTCCCTTTTGGATTTGGTAAAAGAATTTTAAAATCTTCACATTTTAACTCTACTTTTTTTTATCATTCTTTCTATATTTGAATAATTTTTTAATATTTTTATAAGACTATCTACTTATTTTACCTTTATTTTTTACCTTTAATTATTATTTATTAATTTTTAGCTTTTTCAAAAAATTTCGCATTCTTAATTTCTCACTTTTGTGGCTGCGTCGTCCTATCACCCCGTCAAGCATAGTCTCCTAGTTGTGCATACGAGGTATAACTTGGGCTTGATTTAGGCTCAACCTAGCCTCTCAATACAAATCAGTTTCTAGTTTTTTTTTTTTAAAAAAAAAAAACCTCAAATTCAATATACCTAATAGAGTTAGGGTTAAGGTTTAAACAATCGCAACTGAAGAATCCGAACCCAAATTTCCTCATTTATATTCAATAAAAACTATTTTATATACATAACGCATAAACAACATTTTTCATATTTATGTATTGATATTAGTTATGTTAATGTTTGAACATATATTTGTCATGTTAAAATTATATCATTTATATTTATGTTATTTACCTTTTTCCTTTTCCTTCTTTTCAAGAATTAACATTTCTCTTAGAAGTATATTATACATTACTATTTTTTCAAAAAAGATTTAGTTAGACTATATATTATTATTTTTGCTTACAAAATTACATAATTAGTGTATTCATGTAAAATTTTAAATTTATCATTAATAACAAACAAAATTGAAGTTTTTGATGAAGTTACATAATTAATGTTAGGGTGTAGGTTTTACAAATATTATTATATTTATATTTATATTTTACAAATAAGATTAAAGTTGAAATTATCATCATCATTATTATAAATCATTCCCACCTGAGTTGGGTCAAAATAAACCTGAATTTTATGAATCCAAGTTGCACTACTAAATCTACACCCTTTAAAATCGTAATCTCGTGGCTGCTCATCTCAACCTTGGAGACGTAATTTTGTAGTTTTGCTCCGCTTCGAGTCGCTACTCATCTCTTTACATTCGGAATTCATCATCTCACACACTAAGCCATAGCTTTTGAGTTACATTTTTATCGTTTTTTACTTTATATTTTATTTATACTTTTTAATAAGGAAATTAATGTATTCAACACTTTTAATCAAAAGTTGAATTCAAAATTTTTAATCAAGAATTTTTTTCTCCAGAAATGTAAAATTCGAATGCAAAATACATACATAATTTTGACATACTTTTAGACAATGATTAATGGATAATACAATTTTATGTTCAATGAAGAATATTATGATTATCACAAAATCCACACTTAACTTTCATATTTGAACCACGAACATAACAAATGAAGCAGGATTTTCCTTTTTTTCTTTTTTGTTTGAGTTAAAATGAAGTAGGATTTTGGAGAACCTTTCCTGTTCGAACAATTATTCAGGTATAACAAAAATTTGAAGAAATTTGATCTGTTTGTTTTGTTTCCCTAAGGCATATTTGAAGTTTAATTGCTATTTGATGAAAGAGGAACTTAGACATGAAGATCCGAAAATTTCAATTTGTTTAGATTAATGGTTGATAAAGCTGGTTGATTCCCAAGATGTATTTCTTTTGAAGGTAATTTATAATACTTTAAAAATAAAAATTAAACAAGAAGATTTAGTAACATTAAATTAATCGATGTTTTAGGAAGGTGATTAGTTAAATTCCTAAAAGGCAATAATTTTACTTTGAGGTTGAATAAATTTCTTTTTATACTTACACAACAAAGCGATTTAGATTAAAAGATGAAAATTAAGTAGAATGCATGTAGATATATAAAAAGATTTTAGTGCATGTATGTACATGTAACAAATAAATGAACAAATAAAATGGAAGGATTGTAAGCAAGACCAGCTACCCCTTTACGTCCATTTTGGGTCAGATTTCGGATCAGGCTACACACAGGCATGACGAAGTTAAGCCCAGAGCTGCTGGGCTCATAGTGCTGGGCCAACCCAAGCGCGTCCTACGGAAGCTGTCACGAGTAAGTATCCACTGGCGAAATTATTAACTCATCCATTCAATCCATTTATAAATGAATTTAAATTAAAATTTAAAATAAATAGTTTATAATCCATCAGCATATTCGATCATCTAAATAAATAAACGAATTTGAGTTGAAATTTTACAACCCATTAACTATTTAGTAATTCATTTAACTCCTCAACCAATTTATAATCTTTTACGAAAAGGGATATAAATATTTACCCTAAATCTTAATTGGCTTCTTTTTTTCTCTTTCCTTCCTTCTTCCCCCTCCTCACCTCCTTGAATCAACCTCTCCTTCCCACTCCCCATCTCAAACTATATTGTTAATCTGTATGCTATATTATTGTTATATTCTCTATAATTTATACACTGTATTATCATAATTAATATATAAATAACTTATTAACAACCCACTAATCATATTATTAAACAACTTATAAACAAATTAACTTTAAAATTCTTAAATTAATTAATATTAAAAAAAATTAAATCAACATAAAATATAATTTATCCAACTCAATCCATTAACATCCCTAAACTGCAGTGCCATTGATAAGCCTTGCTAAATGGCCAAGTAGTAGGGTTTAGCTTATTTAGTAAACTATCCGAGTTAGAAGCTTCTGAAACTTTTGGACACAACAATCATGTTTTAAAGTACATTTATTAAACACCTCACACAGAAATACTTTTCTGTACGTTTTTACTGAAGTTATTTTACTTTACAACGATTTTTTTCACAATTTTCATATAACAAGAGTGGATTAATACGCCAACTACGTCTCATCCCAATGCGAATTCGATGTTGTCTTCCTTCGATGGAAGTTTAAATTTACACCTAATTTTGTTTTTTTTTTATGGTTTATATTTACATACATCTCAACACATATTACATTATAGTTCTGATACATTCTTACAAACAAGAAGATACATAACTCCTCCAAAAAAATCTGGAGACACAGCTCCACTAAAGAATTAGAAAGAACAACTTCCATCCAGCCCAAGAGAGACAACAGCTCCCACCCCACCTCAAAGGGAGACCACAGCTCCCACACCATTTTTTTGAAGCAGAAATCCCAACATGGGATTCGAACCCACAACCTGCGCTAAGGAGCCCAACACTCCCACCACCACTGCCACCTGGGCTAGCCGCAGGTGACTCCACCCAATTTTGTTGTGGTCTTAATTTCAGGAGTTTATCTTCCTTTGATATTAATAAGGCTTAGCTTAGTCTCCATAGAAAATTTATGGGAGTTTAAAATGTCTTGGTGTGAATTGATTACTTGTACTATCAATGTCATAAATTGTCGATCAAAAAAAAGAATTAATGCAGGTGTCCATGGGCAAAAAAAAAGTGGATTAATGCGGCAATAAATGGCTCTTTTGCATCAACATCTTTCCTCTTTACTCTTAATCATAACATTTACCATATAAGGTCATTAACTTATTTATTTCAACATTTATTCCCCCATTTTGTTCACTCTTCTCAAATGTGCCCGCTTCCAAATTATCATGTATTTTTAAATAGGAGAATAATATTCATCATTTGAATCCGATCTGTTATAATGGTTAAACCAGATCAAACCAAGCACCGGATTTTTATAGTATTGGTAATGCAGTGCGCTCGAACAAATGCTGTGCTTAACACGTTTTCGCACTCCGTTGAACCATGCATACCATGCCAAAATATCTATACTTCAGATAAGCATACGGTACTAAAATTAATTTAACGCTATTTTCCCTCATTGTTTAACTGTATTCCTGTAACGATCCAGACCATAATTGAACGATTTAATTAACTGCTCAATCAAATCTTACCAGAACAACAAACTAAGAAAATCAGTAGTTTAACCGAAAGTAACAAAACCAGTTTCATGCCTACAAGCTGTTTGAAACGAGCTTTCTATGAGCATGGGAATAGTCAGACGCCAGTGGATCCAAACCCTGCACCTCCTCTTGTGGTGGGATCCAGATCATCCACCTCCAATACCTCCGGGGTCATGATCCTCTCAATAATCAGCTGAGCAATCCGATCCCCAGGTTTTATCTCAAAATCTATGTCGGAATGGTTGAAGAGAACGACTCCAACAGGGCCTCTGTAATCGGCATCGATCACGCCCGCGCCCACGTCTATTGAATGCTTCCAAGCGAGGCCAGATCGTGGAGCTACAAAATGTCAAAAACGAATCATCCAACTAGACGATCAAAACAAGAAGCGAATTACATTTGGAAACGTCGGTATCAAATACCAATTCGAAAAATCGCAAAAGAGAATCACTCAAATTGAAAAAGCAGACAGCACGATAAATCAAGCATGGAAGGAGAACCCACCGACACGAGCATAGGTTCCTTCTGGTATGCTGATACTCAAATCCGTAGGCACAAGCACCTTTCCCCTTCCAGGAACGACCGCCGCAACCGCACTAAAGGAAACGCAATGGCAGTGAAAAACAGAGAAGGATGCGAAATAGACGGTGGGAAAGACAGACACGATAAAAACCTGGAAAGATCGTATCCAGCAGAGAGTGGGGAAGCCCTCGATGGGAGGACGGCATTTCCAGAGAGCTTCTTTACTCTCAGGATGGGAACAGCCGCTTCGAGAGAGTCGCAGTCATCGTGATCGAGCTTTGGGATCTTTTGCAATGGTTCTTTGACCTCGGGACGGCAGTGATTCTCCGCGCCATTCGCTTCGCCAGCCATTTTCGCTAGAAGCTTGGAGAAGACGGGTTGGGGAGAATTTTGGGTGAGGGGGAGAATGACGAAGAGCGACGATCCGATTTGTTCTGGGGTTTAAATGCGCAAAATCCCGCCAGTGCAGACTGCAGAAGCCTTTGGCGCGAATGATTCCCGCCATAGCAATTTTCAGTCAGTACGACTACGGATTGTCTAGGTCTAAAATTGGCAGCTTTTTTTTTTTATTTTTGCCGGACTCTTTGTAAATATTATATTTTTAAATCATTTTTTCTTATTTTTCTATGCAATTATCATATTTTTAATTATTTTTTGCATAACTAACTTATCTATTTTTTATTGATATTATACACTGTGACATTTAATATTACAAATTAAACTCATTCACACAAACCTCATCAGGAAAGAATATTTTGTAAATATCCCCGTATTTAGTGAGGATAGTCGTAAACACTCCCACCACCTGATACAAATGAACATAAAATCCCACGCTAATTGTTGGGAATGAAGTTTGAACCTCTATTAAACAGCAATGAAAATTCTAATAGAATAATCCAATTTGATAAATGGATTTGGATGGTGATATTAAATGAGAAGAATTTATTATATATTTGGAAATAAAAACTTATTCTGAAGACAAGAAGAATAATATTGAAATTTTGGTGCATTTAGAAAGTTACGAAACTTTTTATGAAAAATTTTTAGTATAAAAGTTGTTTTAAACAAGATAAAATGATTAGATATGACATGGGTAATAATGAGTAGTAAAAAAATAAAATTAAAATAGATATGCTAGATATATGGGTAATTGTATATGAATTATCGAAAAATATAGTAGTTGTACATGAAAAAAGTGAAAATTTATTTTTTAAATATGGTAATTATAGAGGGTTAAAAGGTTTTAATTTGAAAAATTTTGGATGCAAACAAACACCTCATTGGAAAAAAAATTTGTTATGTGCCAAAAAACAAGCAATTAGATTGAAAATAGAAAATTTCATTTGGAAAGTATAAAATCTTATCCAATTGTCGTCTCATTTCCTTTAGATTATATTTGTTGACGTGCAAAACATTTTGGACTAAAACTTTTCATTGTCATTTTTTTTAGTTGAGAAATGATCTTAAGCATATACAAAACAAATGTTTCACCAAGTCTACTTCAAAAAACTCATTTATAATATTTTTTTTAACTTTTTTCTTCGTTCACTTGTTTATCAATATATATTTAATATAAACTAAGTTTTACTATTTTTTAATACGTGTTCATATTTTTTGAGATTTTTAAAGATAAGTGTATTTTAAATACACATATATACACAGATATTTAAAATTTTCAAAAAATAAATACACATATCTAGAAATGGTAAAATTAGATATATATGTTAAATACGCTTAGATAAACAAGTATATAAATAAAAAATCAGAAAAATATTGTGAATAGATTTTTTTGAAGTGGGCTTATGCGATCCTGTTAGTTCAGAATAAGTTAATGTTCGTTTAGCCTATGTGAAAAAACTCATTTAAAATATTTTTTTATTTTATATACTTATTTATCTAAGTGTATTTAACATATAAATCAATTTTTAATTTTTTACCATTTTTGGATACGTATATCTTTTGATATTTTAAAAAAAGGATAATCTAAATATACATATACACAGATATTTAAAAATGTCAAAACATATACATGCATATCAAAAAATGGTAAAACTCAGTTTATAACTTTATATGTTAAATATATTTAGATAAACATGTATGTAAAGAAAAAAGAAAAAAATGTATTTTAAATGGGTTTTTTGAAATAGACTAACAAGACATTTGCCTAGTCCGATTAATCGGACTAGTTATCATTAATCATTTATTCATTTTTTTTTTTACAACTATTATGCTTTTCAACCATTATTATACAACTATCCACTGACTTCGTATAAATGTATTAGAAAGTGATAAAACTTTTGGAGCACCGATCTTTTCAGACCGGTCGGAAATCCGGTGATTTTCGACCGGTCAAAAATTTTATTTTTTTTATTTTTTTTTGAAAATAATTTTATAAACGAGAAAAATGACTTAAATACCCCTGTATTTAAAAATCCAAAATAAATATATAGACATATCTAAAAATGATAAAACTTGGTTTATAAATTAAATATAACTAGATTAACAAGTTTATAAAATTATTTTTCAAAAAAAAATAAAAAAAATAAATTTTTTGACCGGTCGGAAATCAATCATTCGTCAAACTTTTGCATGAAAAGTAACTGGTATATAAGTTTTTTAAATGAAAGAAAACGAAATCATATAATAGGGACAATGACAATGAATAAAAAATTAAAATAGATTTGTTAGTTATATTAATGATTATATATAAATGATTAAAAAGTATAGTAGTTTTATAAGAAAATATGAAGAAATAACTAAAGAATAGAATAATTGTTGAAAGTATAAAATTTTAGATTAAAAAATTATAATTTAAATAAATTTTTTTGAACAATTTGTTTTTGGAAAATGATACAACTTTTAAATAAAAAGTTCATAGTGTAAAAGTTTTTAAAATGTGAGAAATGATGTGATATGACAAGAGTAATAATAAGAAGTAAAAAAGAATGAAGTTAAAATATAAAAATTATATAAGTAGTTATGTAAAACTGATTGAAAAGTATGACAATTGTATGGAAAAATATACAAATTTTTAAAAAAAGATAATGACGGAGAACGAAAAGTTTTAAATTAAGAAGTTTTAGTTTAAATAGTTTCGAAGGTAACCAGACACCCCCAATAAAAAGTATTTATCAAAAACATTTATTACTTTCCCAGTGAATTAGAGCATGAGACCCAACGTCCGTCATTAATGGTATGAAATACTCGAGCTTGAGAATTGATAATGAAAAAGTCCTGTTTATACTTTCTAACAGACAAACAGTTCGTGTTTCATTGGTTGGAAGCTATTTCCAGTACATACGACGCATGGTGACACTGGAGTTGGCCGGATCTTCCCCAGCTGGAAGAAATCAGCCTTCTGTAGCCAATCATGCATTTAAGGATTGGATGGCCAGCTTGGCTGCAACCATGGCAATGTTCTGCTTGACTAGTTTGGATGAACTGGCTAGTCTCTCTGCTGTGTCTGTCAACTTCATTGCCTGTAGCTTCTCATTCTGCAAGGTCCTCAGCTCTGAACTTGTCATTCCTGTCCATCGCAACACCGCTTGAATTACGTTTTTCTTCCTTTTAAGGTTAAAATTAGGCATCACAATGCCCAGGATCTCCTAAATCGCACAAAATAAAAATATATGTGACTATGTACAGTTAATGGAGTTTTTTTTCCAATGGTAATGCATCAGCTAGTCCCATGCCCATCTAAAAGAAGTCTAACGTTGAGCCTTCCATTCACTGGAATTTTTTTTTTTTTTCCACTGAGCAATTCCGGTGATAAGGCCCAATGCAGCATGACGAAATTTCAACCCTTGGATTGAATAAATCCTCCAATGAACAAGACCCAACTAGCAGTGATGGCTAAGAGTTTTCTATGAATGTTTTTGGATGGAGAGCGTTTGACAACTGAACTGCGCTCCTTTCATGTCCATTCTAATTTATACGTTGTGATGCTATAACCATTTTCAACAACCTTATTTTTTCTCACTATTACTTATGGGATCAATTATTATCTTTTAATCTTTAACAAAACCGTTTACTGTACTAATACCATCTTCTCTCATCAAAAAATAAATAAAAATACCATCCTCTATTTTTCTATCATTCATGTATTTGAAATGTAGCTATCCAATATACCTGCTTTGGAATACATCTTATACAAAGTACAAACATGCCCTAAGGAATGAGCAATGAGCCTACAATTCCATTCCAAAGTCCTCTGTTAGTTTCACGAACCCAGTGATTTTGTAGAGTGCCACGTATGCTAAAATGAGAACAGAATACAAATACACCGATAGTACAGCCAAAAAAACTGTGATGCGACAAGCTGTAATTTGTTTAAATAGAGATACCAATAGGACTAGAGACACATACCTGAAACTGGTTGGAGTGCTGCAAAGGATATGCGCTCAGCTAATGAGGGGACGAAAGCCCCGTCACAGTCTATAATCGGTTCTCTCTCAGCCCATCTTAAAGAATTTATGATGGGTGTCTGCAATGGTTCATCCTTGGGAGCCTGACTATTTGAGATTCCAAACAAACACTCAGTTACAGTCTGCAGCAGGGTTGAGTAAACAGAAAAGTGAGGTGCCATTGAATCAAGAAAAGACTACCTTCAATTTGATTTGCAGGCTACTTAAACTGTAAACAGCATCTGACAGCTCAACAACCATAGAGTTTATCTCGTTTTGAATATCAGGAACATTGTCTTGAAGTGGTAAGACGAGACCTCTCAAGTAGGGTTCTGTCTGGGACAATTTTCATCTACATCAAAAAATAATGACCAAGCAGCTAAAGCAATACTCTACATGCGAGCAGCAAGACGTGATGACTGGTCTGCTGTTGATTGTTCAACTTTCCAGACAATTTGGTAACTGAATCCAACAAAAAAGCCCTTCCCATGCTTCAAGAGTAAAAGTTGAAAAAACATATAAGATGGACATGGACACTTAAATACAGATTGATTCAGCAGTTAAAGAGAATGAAAGAATAAAATAGGCATACAAACAGATGTTCTTGTTTTTTCCTATAACGTTCCTGCCTTTTATCATGTAGGGAAAAAAAATTCAAGGACACCAAAGCAATTGGAAACGAAACAGGATAACCTTCTAAAGAATCCTTCTGAATTCTCTTGCCAGCAGAGTGTTGGCCTTTTTCCAGAATTTCAAAGATAACACATTCCGACCAAGGCAAGCCAACTATTCTAAAATCTATAGTTGCCGATGGAGGGTTACATGGTTTACAAGTCAAGAACAAAAAATATGCAGAGGCCAATTGTAATCTATGTCATTGATCTTGATGGCTACAGGACAGAACACCGAAAACATATTTGCAGTAACGAGGAGCTTTAAAACATGTGATCATTAAAAGAAAAATTCATGTCAACGGTGTCATTGGAAACTTACTTGCACAAATTTCACAATGCTAACACGACCAATTCCCCTTATCGAAACTAACACTCCAATTTCTAGTCTTTTAACCTAACATTAGAAGAAATGTTAGGCAAAAAAACAAGCAAAGAAAGTAAATGCTTGTCAATTTCAAACTTACATTTTCAATTAGGACTAAACAACCATAATTGGCTGTGAAGGAGGCTCCAAGTGAAGATCCACCACTAAGAACTGGCTCTATCACAAAATGCACAAAATGCTTCTTCTTTGAAACTATCGACTGTAATCAAATGGAATGAGTAAGAGGGATGAAGAAACAACTCCCGTGTTCTGCTATCACTCTCTCTGAATCTCAATCACAAAAACAGAAAATGATAATGCCATGAGAGTAACAGAAAAACATAACAATGTCTTGTTAACGAAATAAAATACAAATTATTGCATAGTCACCATAGTACATTTATTTCAAACAAATCACAAGTGTTTCTCTTTGTAATACTAGAAAATGGCAATTTCAGGAACACTTCACACAAAATGGCCGTGCTGGAATCAATTGACTTCTTATGCTGAGTGATATTACATGGATGATGAAGGAAGAGAGAAGTACCTCTTCAAGCAATGCTAGAAATCTAGCCTCATACAGATGCAAAGTCTTCGTCTCTGATGGAACGAGAACCTGCAGGAGAGAAGGTTCAAAGAAATGGAAGAACTTCTATTTTTATCTTTTTGAGAAGGCTTGGTAACTCTCAATAATAGAATTAACGATTTCAAGATAGTTCGTATTTTTTATGCCTCCGAATACAAATTTAACTACAAAATGGGGGAAGGGGAAAGGAAATTGCGGAGGATGAGAAACTTTACCTCATCTGGTTCGAAGGGAAGGAGGGGAAGATCTGAAAACAGTCCAGCCTTCGGAATGCAGCGATGTCTCCGGAGACAACTGGATTTGCTAAGGATAGTGACTCCATAAGAACTGGAGGAAAGGAAAGGAAAGGAGATAGAGCATACAAGTGAGTAATTGGGGTTAGGGTTTGGAAGGTGAGTAAGAGGCGTCAAGTGTGTGTGCGTGGGCGTCCGACAACGGCCGTTCATGGCTGCGGTTTTTGGAATGCTTTTCCTTATCTAAGAGGGAGGGAGGGAGGGAAATAACAGCTTTTAACGGTCTGGGTCCGCACCTTCGCTACGGGGTTCCGATGAGACGAGGATTTTTTTTAACATTAACGTGGCGCCGCTCTGACCGTACACGTGGAATGACCATGAATGGTCACCTGCCCTTTTTCTTATTATTCTCAACACCATGTCATCATCTAAATAACGTGTTTATTCACCTTTTAATTTATTATCTTACTTTCTTTCATTTTTGGAGGGGTTTATGTACAACAAAAACATTTAAAATTAAAACTTTCTAGGTATATTTTGCAACCTAAAACTTTTTAGTTTTCATTATTAATCTATTTTTTAAATTTTTTTTTACATTATTCTATAAACTACTGTATTTTTCAATCATTTCTGCACAACTGACTTATTTGTTTTAACTTACTATCTTTATTCGTCATCATTACTTCTATTCTATGATATTATTTTCTTATAATTCAAAAAAAAATTATACTATTTTATCCAACGGTTTTATAACTAACCAAGCGCACCTCTAACTTAAAAAGTGTATTTGATAAGTGATAAAACTTTAGATGAAAAATTTTTTGTGTAAAAATTTTTAAAAAGTAAAAAAATAATATAATATAATAGGGTAATGATGGGTTATAACTTAGATGTATTAGTAGTTATATATGATCGATTGAAAAGTATGATAATTATAAAAAGATGTAAATAAATAATTTAAAAATATAATAGTTGTGGAAAGTGAAAAATTTTAAATTAAAAATTTGAAAAATTTTAGTGTTAACAAACATCTCACATTCCCAAACGCATCATAAACATTGTCCGGTTGCTTTTCAATTTTCAATGAGGGTACAGCTGAAAAACAATTTTTCACCCTATCTTTTGGATTAGCCTAGTATATTTATTTGTCCATAACAAATTTATTTTTTAATCCTTAGTTATTTCTCGTCAATCATTCATTCTGATTTTAGCTATACATAACCCTTTTAATTTTAATATTCCAATGTTTGATTAAAAATTTAATCTATTCATCATATTCATAGAAAATTTAATCTATTCATCATATTTAGAATATTAAGTTTTATTAAAATCAAATATGTTCATCAGCTACATTTCTTCAAAAGATATATATTCACGAATAAATTATAAAAAATACTTATATATGCATTAGAATATAAGAATATTTTATAGTATTATTTATCTACATAAAAATTATAATTTAGATGGTTTAAATATTAAAATACAACTTTAAAATTAATATTTTATATTAACTTATTTTATAATGGTGATTTTACACATTTATAAATGAAACTTATACATAATAATACCAGACGGATGAAATAAATTTTATGATAATACAATTGATACTGAATATACATGGCGAGGTAAAATTTCGCTCGATCGATCATTAAGAAAGTAAAAAATAAACGAGGTTACGCAGTAGGGTGATTTCACGGAAGTTGAGCCCTCTTTAAACACCACACGAATCCACTGCCAATATAGTCTGAAAGCACAGTGCTAAAACCCCCGACTATCATTTGAAATTTGCTCCGGGTTGTGAATCAGACAAAATTCTTATATTTGTTCTGGAGGTTGACTGCGTCCCTATCCATTTGTTGCGAAATTATCCATTGTTTCAACTGTAGCCCACTTTCGTTGGATGGTTAAAAGAAAAAAGAAAAAAGAAAGAAAAGAAAAGAAAAGAATATGAAACCACTAAAGTACATTCCAATAACAAAATTAAAAATAAAATAGAAAATTATGTTTAAAAATCTTTAAATGAGGTGAAAAGTACGAGTATTAATTATGGTGGATAAGCATGCAAAGGGCAGCATCATTGAATCATTTATACAAGATTTTTATGGTGTACAAAAATTCCTAGTCTTTGAAAGCTCTTCCTGGACTCATTTTGTACAGCTCTCCAGAACTGGCAACAAGGGTAACTCACTGGTTGGTTTCCTGAACGACTGGAACTTGAGGCACGCTTGGCACATCACTTTCAGAGAGTAAGATGGGAGGAGTTTGAGGCTCCACAGGAACAGCTGCTTGAATGCTTTCCGACGGCTTGAATTTGTTGATGTAGTAGCTAAGAGATGGCCCTGAGTAATCTGAGATCTGCACCTGAGGCGGCGAGCTTTTACCCACCTGAAGAAGTACTGAAGAAGCAGCTGCAATGGAGATGAGGGCCAGCCCTGTTGTGATTGCTGCTGTGTTCTCAGCTCCCTCTGATGAAGTACCTGCACTGCCGGAGCTGATTGCATTTTCCGCTACATAAACCGCTGGCTGCGATTTCACCAAAGGCAATTAGACAAATATTGCTTACTAAACTAGATTTTTTTTTTTTTTTTTTTTTTTTAAAAAAAGGAAGAAAAAGTTCCATTCGAGTTTTTCAAGTGCACCCCCACCAAATAAAAACAAAAAAATCAAGCAGTTGGAAAAGGTTTCTTCAGCTGATGCTATTGGTGCTCGCAAGTGGACTGTTTAGGTTTAGTTTAGCCGGCCTTCGTTCCCACGGAACAACATGAACATAACTCTCATGTAGACATGTAAACTACCAAAACATATCAAGAAACCCGGAAATCAGCTTTTCACCCATCTTACTTTTCACCCATCTTACATGCGGTCGAACGAGGCCTTGGATAGAAATCACATTGGCTGTAAATTGTAATTGGTCCGTTTTCTTTCTTTTTTTTCATTCTGTTTTAGTTTTTCCCTCCCTTTTTCATTTTGTTTCCAGATTCTCCTTGAGAACGCCTGGACATCAGACAAGGACAGATAATTTCCTTGTGTTTCGGGTAGGAGTGCTTCTTGTTTCCTGTTTTTTCTTGATTGAACTAGATGTTTGCAACTTTATCTCAATTTTTAAAGTAATTCTACTTCCCAATCTCATATGCTTTGACAGGAGTTGAAACTACCAACCTCAACAGAGTAGATGTTTGTCTGTCCAGCAGTATCTTTCTCAACATAGCCAGTCCAACCCCTCCTACGAGGTGGGAATGTTCCAGCCACTTTTGTCTTCTCCCCAGCCAGCCACTCCATGCTTACCGTCCCAACCTAAATTCATGTCAAGATCATCATCAATCACGTTGCCAAGACATAAACGCAGCTTTACAATCCATATCAGTCAGCGAGAAATTGGAATAGCCCTAGAAGCTGGTAGTACTCTGAATAATTTCAATAAAGGATCCCTTATTCCAAAGAATGAAATGGAAGGTAAGTAAGAAACAAAGAAAAGAAAAACATGTTGGCCCATTTAAGGAACATACCCGCATGGACATTTTACTGTAGTTCTGATTTTTTGGATATGCTGTAGTTATAGAATGAACCAAGAATATCAAATTTCTGATGTTGAAGTTTCTTTTTTCTAAAAAAAAAATAAAATTCCTTTTGTACCTACACCATTTGCTGAAAATCCTATCATACCCCTAAGATTTCTTAAAATCTCTTCATGCCCCTAAAATTTCATCTTAAATTCCTCTCATATTCATATTATGAATACAATTGTTATCTACTTTATTGAGAAGTTGATTTTACCCCTTAATATAAATTAATTCAATCATAATATGACTCAATTGATGATAGTAAATCATTTTATGTGACGTTAAATGATTCAAAAGTCATATCAAGTTGAATCATTTCAATTATGCAAATTTTTAGAGGAGCAAAATAATTTTTTCAATAGAGTAAATAACGGTTATATTAACAGTGTGGGTGCAATAATAATTTAGGGTAAAATGTTACTTATATCAGTAAATTTATGAAATGCTGTGAGTATAAAAGAAATTTTTTTTACTCCTAGCCGATTGGTAATTCAAACCTTAATGTAGGACCTGTACTCTGCAAAACTTTCTGATTGATTCATGTCTTTTATTTTACTGTTTCGAATCATTGCAAAATTACGAAGGTATTCTACCAATTTGATGGCTAACAAAGCCCACACTCATCATCCGTATTACGCATAAGCACGAGTTCAAGAAATTAAAACAGAAGATCATCAAAGCTTCGGTCATGATTTTAGTGGGCAAGAATAACTAGGAAACTGAACACTAACCATTCCCAATTAATAAAGAAGATTTCTATAAGTAAGAACATTTTAAGACAAAGAACCAAAATCCTAAGCAAAACAGAGAAAAATAAACGGTACGCAGTCGATAGAAAACCAAAAGAATGGGCGAAGAACTGTCAAGAGAGATTAAACAGAAGAGAAATTTCAGTTTACCTCCTTTTCAGGAGCGCATTCTTCAGTGTTGCAGTCAGATTCATCAGAGGAAGCTCTAACTGAGAAAGGGCAGGCCGTCCTTGGACTCGCCCTTCGATATGTTTTCAGAAACCTATGGCCAGACAAAGCGCATGTGTTTGCAGAAATCATTGCATGGGAGGCAGAAGCCATCGTCGAAGGGAAAAAAAAAAAGAATTTGATGAGCAACGACGATCTTCTTTGTAATCCCGGGGACGTTTTCTGGGAATTCCTGACTCTTTTTCGGAGTCGTGTGTTTCAGTGGGCTGAGAAGAGGGAGAGATATTTAGGTCTTGAGGTTGGCTTTGATTGGATTCTGTCTATGCCACGTGTCGCGCCGCTTCACGCTACCATTTTTCATTGGCAGTGGCGCAGTGCCTGTATTGTTCAATAAAGATCTCGTCGCAATGCTTGAAGCATTCGGACAGCGAAGGCCATGGCATCGAATCGAGCCATGCGCACCACTCGCAACTTCCCGTTCCACAGGAAAATTGATAGAAAATACGCTGGAAATGAATATGACGCGGGAATGGCCACGACCTCCCGAACCTGGATGGGTCGCTGACTCCGGGTAAATCTACACAATAGTACGGTGGTGATGTTCTTGGGGTGTGTTTAGTAACGAATAAAACTATTGGTGAAAAGTTCTGAAGAATAAAAGTTGTCAAATGATGTGATATAATAAGGGTAATGATGAGTAGTAAAAAAATAAAATTAAAATAGATAGGTTAGTTGTGTGGATAGTCGTATAGAAATGATTGAAAAGTAGGATAGTTGTATAAGAAAATATGAAAAAATGATTAAAAAATATGATAGTTGTGGAGAATGAAAAGTTTTATATTGAAAAATTTTAACTTGAAAAATTTTAACTTGACATTTTCTATCAATTGCCAAACACACCCTTAATCAATCCATCTCCTGTTTTGCTGATAGCTCTCGGTGTGTTGATGCAGTAAAAAAGCAATGACCGTAGAGATAGATGCCAATTTTTATTTATTTATTAATGAGATAGATGCCAACTGTGTAGATTTAAATGCAAAAATATCTATTTTCATTGCATAAACAAATACATGAATTCAAACCATACGAACCCCTTTCAATAAATGAAAATAAATCTTGCACTTACCTCCCGTCAATTCTCTGCTTGGAGAGTTTTAGCCAATAATCTACTGGTAGAAATAAAGTTATTACCAAAAAATTTAAAACTAGTAGTAAAGTGAGAACTTATTCCAGACAATACATGATTATCGAATTGAACTTCACCATCATTTTTAATACAGTTTTTTTTTTCAAATTTCAACACAATTTTACTTATTCTCAATATACATTATTATATTCTCATTCTAGATACATATTAGATACAAGAATTTTGTATCATTTAAAACACCACCTGAATAAATAATATGGTATCACGGAGGTAATGACTATGACTAAAGGCGGCACAAATACAAACATGACAATCTCTTGCGGCAAGCAATACATTGGTTGTCCCAATTTTTATTTTTATTTTGATGCATGTGAGAGCCTAGGGGCCTAAATCAGGTCAATTTGACACTTACTGGGATTTTTTTCAACCATAATCTTATCCGTAAAATCTTAACTTGATCTTACATTCAACCCTATTACCTAAATTAAAACTGGAGAAACAGGCCAATTAATGGCTGAAATAAGAAAATAATCAAAAACTTAGATTGTATTAAAATACTTAATGAATATATGTTTGGCCTACATTTTAGAATATATGATTTTACGTTAGTAAAAATATCATATCTAAAAAATATTTACTTAGCTAAATTATTTTAATATAAGTTTCATATTAATAAATAAAAATTAAGTCTTTTTTATAGATGCATCTTCCAACTTATGAGTTATGTAAGGGTAATTTGCAAGTATACCTACATAGTTGAACCGAAATTGCAGATATCCATATAATTCCACAAATTGCATATTACCCTTGCATAATTTCATCAAAATTATATATAACTTTATGTTAACAATTGTCGTCAAATGGAAGATAATAAGTGTTAGTGAACTATTTAATTTTCAATTGCAGCAAACCCATACTATATATCTTCTTCAAGTCCGGCACATCCCACGTGTCAGCCCTCTTCCTCATCTCTTCCCACCCCCTCATGTATTCCTCCAAACCCATCCATTTTACCTCGTCCTAATTGCAATGCCATGCGCCCCCTCCCCCCCCCCCCCCCCCCCTAGCTCCACATTATCGAACACCTAACGTGGGACATTAGTTCTTTGGGTCTCATATCTTCATTGTTGTCTGACTAATTTCTTCACCGCCAGTGAGTGTTGGAGGAGACGAAGTGTCCGACCATGAAATATACTATGGTTTTCTCTCCTCTCATGTACCGAATATCTTGATCAGTCTGTGAAATAAATAGCAAAACTAGCCGCAGGTGTACCCCACTTCCAAGGACATCCAATGAGAAAAGGCGATGGATTTGGAATCCCATAAACAATGCACATCTTCCTTAGCAGTTCCAGGAAGAAGGAGAGCAAAAATCCAAGCTATGGAAAAATGGCCAAATTCCTCCCACTCCTCTTCTCTCTATTCATTCTCTCCTCCCATCTTTCCTCTTCTTCCTCCAAATGCCCTAATCTTATTTCAGCACATGATTAGCTCAGGAACAACGTTTTTCCACATAGGATTGCTCCTCATCGACATCTTGAATTACACTCTTGATCCTTTCTTTGGCAATTTCTCCATTTATTTTTCAGATTTCTGTCGGATCACGCTTTCCTCTTACATGCTTTGGATTCTGTCTTCTTTTTTTGTCTTGTCCCTTATGTCTTCTTATGGATTAAAACCCATTTGCCTTTTCTTTTTAGTAAAAGAAAAATATTCCATCATTACCCTGTTGGGAATTGGTCTTTTCAATGTTTCTTCAACTAACTAGTTGTTTTTGAAGTTTTTTTTTTTTTTTTGCATTTCCAACGTGGAACTTTACATGGAAAACATGATCCACCATACAAGTTCTCAGAATCATGTTAAAACCCATTAATGTTTGTATCTAAACTCATTTTATATTCACCACAAACAGTTGATTTTGAAGAAAAATATCTCATGTTGTGCTATTGTCTAAAGACCAGTTGACTATTTTCTACTAGTAGCATCGGATTCTCCTCTTTTTCGTCGAAAGCACTTCATAATGCATTGGCTCCTACTCCATTGTCATCCACGAGTTTCAATTTTGACATTGAATTCAGAAAATAAACTGTTTTGTTTTTGCAAACATGAATTCGCCCAATCTAGGGAAGGGGGAGCATATGGTAGGAAGGTGTTCATCGTACTAAAAGAATGTTCTTTGGTTGATTGCTTCTACACGCACTGATAGAAGGCCTGCATGAGGTAGGGCCTCCTCCATTCTTGACCAAGACATTCGACATGGTGGATGACTTTAGTACTGGTCAGGTGGTGTTTCAGGGTAGAGAAGGCCATGACTTCATTTCCTGGGGGCGGAGACTCTAAATTGAAGGATGTTTTCGAAAATCAAATAATTCTCCAACATCTCACTGAGACGGAAATTATCAACGAAGGTGTTATGTAATTTTGGTGAAATTATATGAGGTAATATACAATTTGTTAAATTATGAGACTGTACCTGCAATTTTAGTCAAACTAGATGTGTATACGCAAATTACTAGCTATGCAACAATATAATTGCTAATTAATGTAATTTTTAAAAAAACTAATAGGCTCACATAAGATGAGATCCCCTTTACCCTTTTATTACAAGGGAGACCTCCTGAGCAATAATGCCTACCACCTCAATCCTTGCAAAAGGTACCTCAAGTAACTTAAGTAAGTATAGTATAATTAAAAAAACTAAAAAATTACCCTAGAATCGTGATAACATCTCTCTCATATTATAAAATAGGCAATGCCACCAAGGCTATGGGAGGACATGTCCTTAATAGTATTTCCTCCATGAATGTACCTTATAGTCTTTTCCCTTACATAGGGTGTGTTTGAAAAGTTATAAAACTTTTTGATGTAAATTTTTTTTAAATAGTATAAAATGATGTGATATAATATAAATAATTATGAAGAGTGATGAGAATAATATTAAAATAGATATGTTATTCGTATGGTTACGTCAAAATGATTAAAAAGTAGATAATTGTATATGAAAATATGAAAATTTTTATGATTAAACAAACACACCCTATTGAAAATCTCTCTCTTGTAATTTTTGGGATTATGTTTGGCATATCTGCTCTGAACTCCCAACATTTCTTGCCTACTGCGTGCGTATAATTTTTCTTGCTAACTCTTTTTCCTTCCATTCACATCTCTAATTCTCTTTTCCTCGATGATATGGTTCTGAATATAATTTGCACCCACCTAAGCCATCTGTTGAGATCCATCAATAATGAAATTAATGCATGCACATTACATGATTCAATGTACCACTTCGTAATAATATTCAGTACGGTCAATCTTATGTGATTATTTTGTAACAATATATATTAACATCTGAAATTGAGTTGGCGAAGTTGACAACTCCTCGTCCAAACCAACATAGTTTCGAAACCATATTAGTTAAGATCGGGTTGTGTAGCCTTTAAAAAATGACTAATCGAACTCAATTATCGGGTTTGGTTAAGACTAACTATATTTATACCTCTATGAGGGCCCCACTTAGAAAGGTTTTATGTCAAAATATACTTTTTGAATTTTAAAAATTAAAAAATTGTATTTTTCGTTCATTTCTTCTGAATTTCAAATTTCGAAAAATATAAAATTTGATAGAGAAATATATTTAAAGGGATGTTTGCTTGGTAAATTTTTTTGTGATTTTATGACGGAGTAGGGAGTAGGAAATGAAATATTTTGAGAATTGTGTGATTAATATGAATTAACATAAGTAACGTTAGAAAAAATAAAATAATTTGAATGAAAAATAATTGCATCATGTGAGTAAAGTTGAAAAAAATTAGTCGTTGAGTTGTTAAATAATTGATTGAAAAAAAATGTAGATGACGTACAATTCTCCTGAATGGAACCTAGACTCATGAATCTTGGATTTACCTGAATTATAACTTTAACCACATTTTTAAAACTTTAACATTGATTATATTTGTAAAACTAAATCATAACTCTATTCGTGCAGTTTAGGCTTAAGTCGAGTTTAAAGTTGACTCTTAACAATATTTATTTATTATTCATCCAATACTTGCTCGACTTCAAATTCATCACCAAATAAAGCCTTAAGATGATAGTTATGTAAAAAAAAAAAGATGTTGGTCTTTTATCTTATGGAAAAAAACAAAAAAAGTGCTTGAGGATTGAAAGAAGAAAACTTCATTTATATTCTATCTTTGTACATTTCTAGCCCTATTTTGGAGAATAAAAATGTATAATTTGATTTTATTGTGCAATTTGAGTATCACACATGTTACCTGAGCATGATTTGACAAATTTATTAACGCATTTATACTAGCGATGTTAATAACTAAATATTAGAACATTGCATGATGATATGGGAGGTTGTGTATCTTTTCATGTTAAATAAGAAAATACTACGTTAATATAAAGAGTGAACAGATAAGATTTTTTTATGTTGATGATATAAAAAAATAATTTATTTTCTTGAAAATTTAAGATAGGTGAACAATTTACTTTTATTGAAAATTAATATAAAATAAGATCACATGAGTAAATATGAACCTCTTGAGCTACTCACTTTCATTGTTAATATATAAAACATATATGAGGGATGATCCCATGCGTACGACCATGAGAATCCAAAAAATATATATATTTTTAATTTTTCATAAACATGTAGAGACGAATGTATTTAATTTATAAACCAATTTTTATTAATTCTAGATATTTTTAAATATTTTTAAATTTTTAAGTAGTGGTATTTTCGTAATTTTTAACTCAAAAATTACAAAAATGCCACTGTATTTAAAAAAATACTTAAAAGCATAAAAATAGTAAAAATTAATTTATAGGTTAAATATACTCAATTCTACATGTTTATAAAAAATAAAAATAAAAAAGGTCTCACGGCCGAACGCATGGGGTCCCATGCAGCCGGTGCATGGAATCATGCCTCAATATATAATGGTAAAATTTATCTGATATGTGGATGTTTAAAAGGCATAATATTTCATAAATTATATTATATATTAAAGAGGACATTAGAGAGGTGATTTGTAAATCTATAAAATATAATAAATACATGTAAATTGGGTTCAACAGTTCAAGTTTTCACCAATTAGAAATTGAATCTATTTTATTTAGGGTTTGGGTTAAATAATAGTGTCTCAACACCATTTGAAATTGAGTTTAGTGTGTTGGGTTTTAGTTAAACTTGAACCGAATTGCATCCCTACCTATAACAATTTCTACTAAAAATAAAATTGATAAAATAGCTGTATAAAAATGCGTGAAGTGATTAGAATTTAAATGTAATGGTATAAAAGTATGATGTTTATATAATTAATACAATTAAATGACATGAGGATGTATAAATGGAGTGAAAAATTGTTTGGTTTGTTTATTATTCCAAATGGAAGTATGGAACCTGTGGTATAATTTCAAACAAACAGAGTAACTGGCTGCGTGCACTTACGCCCTTTTGTCTCATTGTCTGTCTGTTTTTAGATTCCCTTGTATTGAATCGTTGATGCCTAAAAGAGTTAAACCCATGCGACGCCAAAGAAGCAGCCTGAACTTCTCGAGGAATAATCTCGCGTTTAAGATCGCAGCGCATTTATCCGCTGAAACCGTTTCATGGTATTAATATTTTTAGGGATATTTACAAGTGTCACCGAGTTTTCTAAAATCTGCAATTTACTCCCATCTATTTTTTTAATATTATTTTGCAAATAATTACCTCCAATTTTTTAAATGTTATTTAAAGACCCCGTTTTCAACTTTCATTTGCAAAAACTCCACTTGAACTCTCTCTATAAGAGGCCCCTCATTTTAAAATCCAAATGAAAGCTAAGTTATTAACTACAATTGCACTTTAACTCGTGAAAACAAAGTGACTTTATGGGTGTGTTTTATAATTCTAAAACTTGTCAATTTATAATTTTTAGGGAGTGTTTGGCAAATAAAAAACTTTTCATTGTCTATAATTATTATATTTTTTACTTATTTGTATCTCTTTTTATATAATTATCATACTTTTCGATCATTTGTACACAACTATCTATACAACCAACATATCTATTTTAGCTTTATTATATTTACTCCTCATTATTACCCATATCATGTCATTTTTTACAAATTTAAAAAATTGTACATTAAAAACTCATCGAAAGTTTTACTAATTCGCAAACATTCCCTTTAGTCTAAAACTTGCATTGTTATTCTAGTTTGTAATCATCATTTCACATCTTTTTGTATAATTATTTTACTTTTAGATTATTTCTTCACAATTATCATATTTATTTTAACTTTATTATCTTAATTCATCATTATTACTCCTATCGTGTCAAATTACTTATTCTATTTTCAAATAGTTTTCATTTAACAAATTTATTAAGTGTGTTTGAGAAGTTGTAAAACTGTTGATGAAAAATTGTTGATGTAAAAATTTTCAAATTGATAAAAAATGTTGTAATATGATATAGATCATGATAAAGAGTAAAGAGGGGAGAAAGTTAAAATACATACATTGATTGTACAGGTAGTTATACAAAAATGATTACAAAATAAAGTAATTATAAGTGAATAAGTAAATAAATTATTAAAAAATAGGACAGTTGTGTAGATTAAAAAGTTTTAGAGTTTTCAAACATTCCGTAATGTCAAACACATCCTTATGTAATTTAAGAGCCACGTTTGATGACTTGTGCTGAATAAATATATTGTGCGGTCCTCTTGCAAACAGCGCGCGTTCACGAACGGGAGGTTATTTGCACAATCAAAATTTATGGGCATGAATTGCATTTGAGAAAACTTGGGAGATAAATTTACTTTGCTTTGCTTTTATTTTTAAAATTTTAATTATCTTAGCTTTTAGCTTTTAACATTTATTTGTTAATTCACTAGAATTGCCGGTCGTGATTTATCTATACAATTTGAATCATACGCACGTTGATAACTTGGACTGGTTATATAAAAGTGATGGAAGATGAACAAAAATGAAATGATGTGATTTCACAACGAAGAATGATCAAGGGTTTTTGCATACGAAGATACATAGTTTGGGTAAATTTCTAGGCACATCTTTTAGTTTTACAAGACTGGAAAAAACTTTACAAGGTGTACATGAAATTGCAAGTGAACCTCTTTTGCTAAAGTTTTGCAAACCATTTTTTTTTGTTGTTGTTCGAAACTATGACAATATCATTCAAAATATATAATATAATAAAGTTTATCATCTCTGTCCAATTTTTTACTTTAGTTGTTGCAAGAACTATTGCAAGTAAGATATATATTATGGAAAATGATAATACCTGTAAATGATATTTTTATATTAAAATGGTAATATTAATAATCAATTTATTATTAGAAGGTCATTTTGTAATTTTTCAACCAATTGACACCCATGAAACTTTAATGGAAGAAATATGCTTTTAATTCCGGGCAACACTGTATTTTGCATTTTGCAAACTTTATAGTTTATACGGTGCTCTGCAATTTTTGAAAAATCTAAAAAACGCACCTGCAGTTTCACCCAAGCTATACGACTCTTGTATAGATAAACGAAAAATACTGATTAAAAATATGTAATGATCAGAAAATATATTATTATTGTTTATCATGTCAAATTATATTAAAATGCATGAACAGGAAAAAAAGGTGGAGCTGGCAATTGGCCCCCCCTGAAAATTTAAAAACTGAAATATCCTTCTGAAAAGGTGAAAAAATTTCGAAAGTATAGTTTTAGTTTTACATGGCTGCCCTCCCTCAAGGCCTCAACTAATATTATTCTCCCTTTATCTAAAATTGGCCCTATCAAAAGTCGTGCCTCCTTAGCAGTAAGTTTTTTTTTTTTTTAATTTTAAAAAATAAAAAAATTCACTCCATTATTCCCAGACACCTTCCAACCTTAGCTGCATTAAAATAATTTGTCATTCTATGAATTATACTTTAGTGTATCAACTAGTTTTGGTTTGGATTATTTACGTGTTTTATTTTATTGTATCAAACAATTTAAATTTCAGGGTTTGTTTAATAATAACAAAAAAGTATTGAAGTAAAAATTTTTAATTAAATTTTTTTTACTCTTCATAACTATTTTATTTTTAATCATTTATTAACATATTTTTATACAATTATCCTATTTTTTAATTATTTTTACACAGCTATCTACATAACTAACCTATCTATTTTAATTTTCTTTTTTTTCTCCTCATCATTACCCTTATCATATAACATCATTTTATTTTAATTCAAAAATTATTTATCCAAAAAATTTATCATTTCCCAAACACACTAGTTACTTTTTTGTTTGCAAAATTAACGGTATTCATGATTATGCCAAGTTTTTATTGTTCTGTCTCCCATTCTTATCCGATAGGTCCACTGGTAATTAGACTGGGATCTAAAAATATGACTTCAGTAGTAGGGTCATGATGCTATCTGGAGGAAAATAATATGTAAAAAAAGAATTCCAGAAAACTTATAATATTACATTATTATACAAGATGGAAAATATTTTTCCATTCCCGTCCTACTAAATCCAACCCTTTCATACACGATACCAGCATGTACCCACTTGGCTTGTGAAAAAGAGAGTATAAAATCTGGGGAACAAATGGCAATAACTATCCCTCGGAATCCTCATCAACGTGGGTTTCCTGCCTTCCTCGCTTTAAGCATTATAGACAAATCTTATGGACACTATTTAAGATGTTCTGAGGGAACCAAGAAATCAAAAGAGGATCTCAAACGGTTAGTGCTATTCGATCACGTTAGGATGAATAACGTGGCCGAGGGCAAGTATTTTGGATGGTTAAAAATCTCTCGTACGCAACTTGCAGTCACCACCATTTCTGGAAATGGCACCGTAACCACCTAAGCCCAAAACACGTTTCTATCTTGGTTAGTGAGACCCACTGAATTCCAATCCCCGCCGTGGATCAGACGCGGTCCACCTCCACTGCACCTTTTAGACACACGTGCATATCTTCCTTTCCCTTGTGTCCATCACGATCACAGGCGCGAGAACTATTTCGAGTCGAACAGGGACTCGGGTACAGGCTCCATATATACCCACTTGTTTTGTTCGTCGATCTGTTGCGACGCCAGTTCCCTTTCAGAGGCGATACTGATGGTCGTCACTCCTCCTCAAGAAGCAGAAGCTTCCCAAAATGCCCCTCCCACTATCACCGCCTGGAAGAAGCTCCCCAAAGACGGAGACACAATCCAGGCCGTCCGTCCTGTGATCGACCCATCCTCCTGGCCCACCCTCGCCGATTCCTCCAAGAAGCTTATAGAGGTATTCCTTTTCCATCCTTCTCTCCTCCTCCCCCCCTGGATCGCTTTCTTCCCTGTTGACGATTTTACCCTTTCTTGATAGCCACATTCCTCCGAATCTCCTTCAAGATCCCCCACTCCGGAGACGGCGTCTCCTCCTCCCGCAAAAACCCTACCCGAATCCGCCTCCTCCAGCTCGATGGCCACGGCGTCCACGTCCGACTCTGATCAGCCGATCAAGATCGATGCGCCTCCACCGCCGCAGGTACCGTCGCACCCTCGCCCATCAAGATCGCCTGCTGGACAGTCCCAACGTAGCCACCACAATCAGCGCTCCTCCTCCTCTTCCGGTGGCCAGAGAGGGAATGCATTCCAAAACAGCAACTTCGTCAACAGGAGACAGCAGCAGGCCCGGCCTCATGAATGGAATTCCGGACGCCGTGCTTTCGTGCCGAGGAGTTTCAATCAGAACCAGCAGCATTACCAGTATCAGCCGCAAGGGTTCGGGATGCAGCCTGCGCCAATGCCGATCCCTCATTACCCAAACACTCCGACTGGTACTGTTCCTCTGTACTTTGCTCCGCCAGTTCAGCCGCCTGTCGTGGGATATATGCTTCCTTATGGCTATTATGGAGAACAACCATTTCAAGGTAATTGCATTGTTTTTCCGCCCTCCCCAAAGACACGACTCAGGTGTTTTCGACATTTTTTTTTTCGGAAAGTCATAACGCTATTTATTTGTGGCAGATGTATATAGGCCTGTGTACGGCAGCGTTAGTCCATATCCAGATTCAATTAGGGCTGCAGGGATCCCCAGTGTGCAGCTTCCTGGTTATACTCCGCAGGAAGATAGTGATGTGTGCAATGCGCTGCTTGCGCAAATTGAATATTACTTCAGGTAGTTGATAGAATCCTTTTTTTTTTTTTTATAGTTTTGTGCATCTTTTGTTCTGTTGCAGCAGAGATTACGTGGTTTTTGTAATTATGTAAGAATCCTTCGGTTCATTGTACCTGGTGTACATGTATAATGTGCAGTGATGTAAACCTGGAGACAGACGATTACTTGAAAGGCCAGATGGATGAACAAGGATGGGTTTCAGTTCATCTTATATCGGGCTTCAAAAGGGTGAGCAACCTTGAATGCATTTGAATATATTTTGTATTATTATTCTTTTCTGTTTTCTTTGGCCATATCCCTTAAATGTGCAGTCTTTATTCCTCTGGAATGCCATGAAATTAGTTTTATGCCTGCATGGGTTTTAAAAGTATATTTGGAATTGTTCTGTCGCATTTTTGCTGATGATTTCCCGAGCCTTTTCTTCAGTCTGCTTGTTGTGATATTGGAATATTGCATGTATGCCTTTTTCTCAATTTCCTATGCATATATCGAGAGGACTGTTTGGAAGTATGTTGTTTGCCATCTTCATATGTATAATGTACAATTCTCTTTTGAAGAATTCTATTAGTATCAGTTGAATAATTATTCATAAAATGATTCGTTGGTTTTTTTGGTTTGCTAGTGGATCATAACTTATCTTTTTGAAGTTGGAAATGTTTAAGTTCTTTGTAACTACTTCTGAGGGCAGATTCTTTGATTTGTGGAGAATTATTGGCAAATTCATATTTCATACATTATCATTTTTTAATCAATCCAAATTTGTTTTATAAGTTGTAATAATCTGCATTGGAAGATTCTGCAGACATCTTGCATCCTACTGGTATGATCTTTCAACATGTAACTGTTGGCCATGGTTATTGTTGTTTTTGTTTGCGTGTGTATGTTTTCTGGGGAAAAAAAAAAATTATCCGTCTTAGATTACTAGGAGGCCCAAAGATGCTTTGGAGGATTGTTGATTGTGGCAATTCTGAGGACTTATATTTACTTGAAATTTGAGCAGTCTTGGTCCTCATGGGATATCCCTGATAGCTTTCCAGTGCTTTTGGTTGCTTTTGATGAATGAGAATTCAGCCAACATGATCTACCTCTGTGGAAAAATGTGAAATTCAATAAGTACTATTAAATTAAAATGATGTTATTCCATGCAATATCTGGTGTTTCATGTGATTGAGAGATAGCTTTCCTCACTACTATGGCCAGAGTTGGCTATGTTGATCCTGTAATACGAAATTAAGTTTTCATTAATTTTTAATGTTCTCATATCTTGTTTAATTATTTCCATCTATGTTTTTTGGGGTCTTCCTCTCCTTCCCTTGTTGTCTTCTATTTGAATAAACTCAGCTCTCTTAACTGATTCCATTTCAAGCTTCTGTTTAACATGGTAATTCAAATGATTTCATTAATTTCGAGAATACAGAGAGACTCAGGATCAAGCAAGCCAACTTCTGTGTTGGGAGTTTTAACTGACTTCATATGGTAAGCATGGTTTCCAGTACTGCCAATTCGTGATCACATGGAACTGACTTACCTAAAATAGGGAGTTCATACCGAAGAATGTTCATGGGTCTGGTGCTTATGAGGTGATTTTTACTGGTCATCTGTTCAGAGTTTGGATGGGATGGGAATTTAGGATGAAAGTGTATCGGTGCTTATGAGGTGATTTTTACTGGTCATCTGTTCAGAGTTTGGATGGGATGGGAATTTGGGATAAAAGTGTATTGGAAATGGGAAAAGGTGTATTGGGATGGGGGAGAAGCTGTATTGGAAATGAAAAAAAGTAGACCGTTATTTTTTTGGGAATTGGAAAAGTGTTTTTGAAAAACAGGAGATTCTATTCCATCCTTATCCCATCCTAGATAGAAACTTTCCTAATCTCTCCCTTATAAGAAGTCCCTAATAATAAAAATACTTCAGAAAATCTGATTAGAACAATGAAGCTAAGCCTTGACTTGACAATATTAGTTCAAAATTATACCTAGAAAAAAAATGAGGATTGAGATTAGTAGTTTACTCGGTGATGGTTAAGATCCAAGTATTGTAGGAAACTAAAAGTTTTGAGTGGAATGGCTTATTAGCTATAGTTTGGGGTGTCTACTTAAATTCCATTAAATTCCAGTTTCGTGATTAATGGCCTGTTTGGCAGGGAAGGGTTCCATTTCTTAGATAGAAACTATAAAAGTGCATCATAAAGAAGCACGAATTTGTGCCTCTGAGCAATGGTGCTTTCATGACCTTTTCCCCCCTTAGACGACAAGATGCACAGCCAGCCAAACAAGCTTTTCTGGAGAAACATGATTACCTAGGCAAACCTCAGCAAGTGTGCGGCCAAACATGACTTATGTTTCTTTGCTAACAATGATCTTTTATGAAGACCCAATTTGATTTTTTCATGTGATTCACATTTTGTTTTTTTAAATATGATCGTGCAATACTTTTCTGATCAATTTCTTGATAGTCCATAGGCCATAAAAGGGTATATTTCTACCATCATAATTAGTTTAGCAACTAAATTAGCATTTTCATGTGCAAAGTAGACGTAAGGTGTTGAGGCTGACTTCTGATCAAATGGTCTAGATTCTAAAAAAAAAAAAAAAAAAAATCCTATTTTTGCCATACATTTTGATACGGAGGTTTGGACCAAGCAGAAGGTCATAAATTCTGTAGGGTAAGAAGGTGCTTGAATAGATGTTTTTAACAGCAAAAAAAATATGGTGATGAATATGCCATTTGCAAGCTGGACAAAGATAAGGGTTGGATTTCTGACCAAAGCAGGCCTGAGGTATAAGTTTTCTGCTTGAAATGCCTTTATTATAAAAAGGGAAAATGAGCAAGTGATATACAGTTGGCTCATATGCTTATCTTCTACATCAAACGAGTGCACAGTTCCTCCATTATAAACTGAGTTTTAAAGACATTATTTAATTTTAGCTTGATGGTTGAGCAAGATAAGCTGAGCAGTCTCTTTCATGTTGGTTTACGGGTGTGGTTTTCTTCTGAACACATGCATATGCATACAAATTGTTTGTTCAGGATATTGTTGAGCTTCTGGATCATACTGGTGTGGTTGTGTCTACTTTGCCCAAAGTTTTTTCAATACACTTCCATCCGTTTGGAAAACATAGTTCCTCACAATGATTCACATTTTGGTGGATTGAATGTTCAGCTATGTGCTATATCTATTCCATCTAGAAACAATGATATTGGTATTAATTGAACTTCAGTATTACTTGGTTCATTGCTTGCAAGCAGAAATGTAAGGGCAATTAACAGCCTGTTTGGCTGTGTGGTTAGCGAGCTTTCCCTATTTGATCTTCTATCTCTGTGAAATCCATTTGACCGGGCCATGCATTTTGTCATCAAACACAAGAGGAAAAATGCCTGTAAAAGCATATGATTATGCAGAAACCCACCATATTTGGGCTTCTGAGTAGCACAATTTTTTGTGATCCATACTTGGAAAGTACTGGAACTACCGCCCAACCAGGCCCTGAACCACTTTTTAATGTCTGGAAGTTATAATAGTATTATGCCTATTTACAATTCATGGTGTCTGCTAGCTTACTGATCCATATTGAGGTTGTTCATTATTGGCACATAGTTGTGTACCTTACCTGCTTCATCTGTGAACTGTTATCCTAAATGCTGATGTAAGTAGCCTGCAGATGTTAACTGCAGGTAGGCCATACCCATGCCAAAAAGAGTTTAACTAGAATACATTTGGTACTGTTAGGTCTGCCAATATATCATTTGTTTGTTTGGCGAAGTTTCACCATTTATAGAATCTTTTGATAGATTTATTCAATTTATTTGTTTGGTCAGTCTCACCATTATTGGTACTAAGGTAGCCCTTTCATTTGTTGCTCCACTAAACTGGTTAATTTGTTTCTCCTTTTCTGATAGACTATATGTCAGCATCATCAACTTTCATACAAATCTATTCCACTCCTTCCACTCTCCTTTGTTCCACTTTTACAGGTCAGGCGCTTGACTCAAGATGTTAATTTGATTCTCAAAGCTTTACGGCCTTCGACAATGGTAGAAGTACAAGTAAGAAGCAAAATAATTTATTGCTTATTTCCATTAGGCCCTGTTTGCTAGACCCCTGAAATTACATTCATATTAACACGACCATCAGGTACCAAATAGATGAATTTATTGCTACTTTGTTAGGTATCAACAGAGGAGGGCCTTGGGCTATTTTTATTTTTTTAAAATATTTTGTTTAACAACCAAAAGGTCACAATAGTCACTCTGTTATCAGGGGCACAAACTGCGAAAACGTGGTAATTGGATGGCTTGGGTCTCGAGTCCAGCACAGCCCACCCAAAATAAATTGGTGACAAGCATGCAGTCTCTTCAGCTGGATGGGGATTCTAGAATGGAACCCAGGGCAGCTGAGATGCAACCTGTTGACAGTCATCCTACTGCTAGTGCTCCTAAAGACGGTGACCTAGGGAAGGAAAATCTCAATACCAAAGGACAGTGGAGTTGTTGACAGCCAATAAAGAAGGAAGACAACCCAAAGGCTGCAGGTCTGTTACAATTACTACAACCCTCGATGCCTATCATTCATTCCTCTAATCTAACATTTTTCTTCTTTTTTTATTCCCCTGAATGAAGTAGGCATGCAGTGGTGAGAGCCGAGGGTTCCGAGTAAAAAATGGCTCCATTTTAACCTGGTCATAGAGGCAGGGGATTGATTCAACCTGGCCTTGTTTATATTACTGTATAGTTTCCGCCTTCTTTCTCACACCCCACACCCACAACACACACCCCCCTTCCTTCCTTCTGGAGTGGCATGGATGGAATGGCTATCTTCTTTCATGGATAAATTTAGCCAGTTTTGGTATGTTCATGCCCTTCTTAGTCCATCCCTGCCTTCGCATGCCAGCAGAGGTATTTTTCAATCTGACCAATTCTTTATGGACCGAAGCATCTACAAATACAGGAAGAAATAATCTATGGCTAGATAGCTTCCATGAAAACCAGGCTGTATGGTCTTCCTTTTGTGGCCCGATGGATTATTTGCGAGCTGATGAAAGAGGAGTTGGAATAGTTGCAGAGTCATGCTCATCTGAGGGAGTTCAAACATTTGGACATCTTTGCCTTCAATTGAGGGGGAGTACTTTTCAATCTAACTTGAATTCTTTGTTGAGGAAAGCTCTCAATGTTTTAGAAAAGGATGTGTATTGTTTATAGAACCTCTCACTTTTTTACCCCCTTGTAATTGTTCATCAGACTTTAGACTTAACTTTTTTTTTTTTTTTTGCTTTTGTATGTCTGGAGCGTGTTCTTTTTAGCATGGTTCTCATTCATAGGCACTTGCAGACACACTAAATTACGGCCTCTGATGGTGGATTTGAACTAATAGAGAGACTGGAAACAAAATCTAGTTACAATGCCCCTTTTCGTTATAAACTCCTGCTGCTAGAGTCACCGGCAGGCAGGGGTTCACTGGTGCACGGGTGCGGCGGCCTTGGATTGCGAACTGGTCTGATGGGAAAGAGGCCTGTGCAATGTCCTCGAATTGCCAATTGTAATGATAGGAGGAGGCTTGATTATGCTTATTTTGCACTTGGGTGCCTTTAGGATTATTTGCATCAATGTCAACTCAAAATTAAATTATTTGCATCCGTGCCAACCTAGGGACACGATCTTGTTGTAAATATCCAATTTTTCGCGTCTTTTCTTCCAATTTTTTAAACAATTGTTAATTTAAATGTATTTAACATGTGTGTTAATTTTTACAATTTTTGGAGATTTGTAGATATTTTTTTGAATTTCATAAAATTGGTGACATTTTTAGTAATTTAAAATTACTAAAATGATATTGATTTTTAAAAATCTAAAAGAAATATCTAAAATTTTCTAAAAATGGTAAAAATTGATATAAATGTTAAATACACTTAGATTAATAATTTTATAAAAAAAAATTTAAAAAATAATAAAAACGAGTTAAATGCACCTAAGTGCACCGAGTAAGTGCACCAGGGTGCATTTAAGCATTTCCGACTTTTTTATGCCTATTATTTTCAAAAAGTTTGCATCGAGGTCAACTCTCTTAAGTTATGCTTAATGGCTGTTAAATATCTCCTTGGGAAGTTAAGACTCCAGAGGTCATACTCAAGTGTAATCCTCAAGTAAACAGTTAGATGGATTTTAAGACTCGGCATCGCGCAAATTTTGGATGGAAAGAGGGGGAAAAAAAGGGTTGGCATGAATGCAGATTTTAGTTTTTAGTTATGAGTTGACATGGATGCTAATAACCAAGCCTCTATATAAAAGTCCAGTTTAGTTGCCTTTGATATGGCTTACTTGTTTTTTTAGTCCGGTTTAGTTGCCTTTAATATGGCTTGTTTTGTAAAAAAAAAGCCTTATTTGTCTATCTTTGATAAATGACTCCTACGCGATTTCTATGATGCTTTCCAGCTGATCAGACTTCATATTTCTAGAAAAGTATATTATCAGAATCTAAAGAAATATGTATTATATAATTTTGGAATTGTTCCAATATGCAACACCATACATCGTTTTCAAGATAACGTTCAAGATATATATATATATATATTATAAAATATGACTTTTATTTGTTTCTATAAGATTGTAAATATCTTAATTACATTTTCCAATTCTAAAATTTATCTATTATAGTTAAGGAGTTTGATTATATATATCATGATGTATTTTTGGTGAACATATATTATTCATTTATTTTATTTTTATTTTTTGTAAGCATATTTTTTTAAGTGTATTTAATTCATATATTAAGTTATATGAAAACCCTTGTGCATTCGGCCGTGAGATTCATTTTTTTAACTTTTTGGATTTTTTTTATAAACACGTATAGTTTTTATAAAAATTAAAATTTACCATTTTTTGATGCTTTTAAGTAATCATTATATAATTTTGGCATTTTTCACAGTTTTGAGTCAGAAATTTATAAAAATGAGTTAAAATATTATAAAAATGCAATTGTATTTAAAAATAAAAATACTTTAAAACATCCAAAATGATAAAACTTGTTTTCTAGATTAAATACACATAACTCTATATGTTTATATAAAAAATAAAAAATGGATATTTTGGCCGGACGCACGGGGGTAGCCATGCATCCGGCCACACTCGATCATCCATCTATTAAGTTTTGCCATTTTAGCCAATTTACCAGTGCTTGGTTGGCCATTGCATGCAAAATAAGATATGCATTGTGCGTCGTATGGGTTTCTTATCTTGCATGGGAATTTTGGCCCGAATGCAAAAAAGTTGTGGCAGTTGCCTTCTTGATTTCATGAGTGTACATGAGTAGAAAAATTAGAGATATTGTTAGATGTCTGGTAGAATACTATATGAAAAATTGTAAGAATGTATTAGAGTTTGATTGTACTAGTTGAGATGGTTGTAAATTACTTAGGGTGTGTTTGTTAACAACAAAAAGTTGTCAAGTTAAAACTTTTCAATCTAAAATTTTTCACTCTTCACAACTACCCTATTTTTTAATTATTTCTTCACATTTTTCTATACTACTACCCTACTTTTCAATCATTTCTACACAACTACCAACACAACAAACTTATCTATTTCAACTTTATCCTATTTATTCTTCATCATCACCCCTATCATATCACATCATTTGACAACTTTTCATTTCTACAATTTTTCATCAAAAGTTTTATCCATTCCCAAACATACCCTTAATAAAAAAGTTTTTTATTTTATTTTATAATACTTTTATAAATTTAATTTTTTAATAATTATCAATTTTAAGGGCATTTAAGTCATTTTTCACTCTTTAAAGAGGCATGATTATATTTAATATGTTGTGCATATGCTTAAGTTATAATATTTATTTTCGATTTTTCTTTATAAACATGTTCTTATAAGAGTATTTTATAAACATGAAATACTCTTATAAGAACATGTCTATAAAGAAAAATCAAAAATAAATATTATAACTTAAGCATATGCACAACATATTAAATATAGGAGTGTGATTTTTTCCGTCCGGGCTAAATCACCATTTTCTACGTCTGCGCGTCAACAACCGTTCGATGAGGCGTGGCGCTTCTGGATCGTCCGATTCGAATAATGGAAATTTTGCAGCTTAGTCCCTGCGCCCAAAAGAACGCGGCAAGCGGGACCAGCCCGAATGACGAACGCAGCTTCTCTCATCCTCTCTCTTCGTGGACGGAAGCACGCTTAGCAACCCAGCAACACTCGCGGACGGAACTTCTCTCAGCCTCTCCCAGCTCGTCCCCACCGCCACTCCTCTCTTCTCTCCTCTCTCCTCCATTCCTCCACCGCTCACGCCAGAGCCCATCGCATCCATTCCACCGCTCACGCCAGATCTGAAAGCTCCATTCCATTCACGCCCAGATCCATTCCAGATCCATTCAGCTCCATTCCATTCATGCTCCAGATCTGAAAGCACACCATTCACGCCCAGATCCATTCTGCGTCTCCTCCGGCCATGTCTCCTCTGGCAGCTCATCCGACAGCTCATCCGACAGCTCCCTCTGTTCACTGGACATCAGATCTACTGGAGTAAGGTAAAAATTTGACATTTTTTTTTATCCTAATGCAGTTTTTGAATTTTATTCAAAAGCATTTCATTTTTGTCCGGCCGTAGTGCAACGTATTGGCTAATATTTGTGTGATATGTGTGATATTTTGTTTTTGTTTTGAAATCATTTGGATATGTGACTGAATGAGATCAGGAAATCAAAATGTGTTTTAAATGGGAGAGAATATGTTTTTATTTTTTGCATCGTTTCTGTCTTATCATCATTGTTTCTTGCCTATCCATCATTAAATATTTCTTTGAAATTGGTAGTTGGTGTCCGAAAAAGGTTTAGTATGGAAGAGCACAAGGGGGAAAATGGACGCAACCCTATGACTGTGGAAGTCAAAGCTTCTTTTGGTGTCACATTAGTAGATCATGCACATGAAGGTGATGTTGATTGTAGTGGTGGTTTGGTGGATGTGTTAGATGAGAAGGGAGCATCTAGTGAAGAAGAAGACAAACCAAGTAGTACCCAAAGTAATACAGATGAGTTGTTTATAGCTGATGTTGCATTTGAACTGAAGCCAAAAATTGGAATGGAGTTTGTATCGCTAAAAGAGGCTTTCAAATTTTACAACACTTATGCTTGACATTGTGGATTTAGTGTTAGAAAGGATAGTACTCGTAAGTTGAAGTCTGGTGCCATTTCAAGGTGTGTTTTAAGGTGCTCTAAAGCCGGTATTGTAGACAGAAAAAAAAGAAATCAAGATTCAAGAAAACGAAAGACTGCTTTAATAAGTCGTTGCTCATGCCATGCTAAGCTATATGTCAATTTGAATGTAGAGAAGAATATATATTACATATTACAATTCATAGAGTCTCATAATCATGCACTTTGCACTCCTACGAAGACCCGTAAATTGCAGTCACACAAGAAGTTGACAGAGGTTGATCTAGATTTAATTGCATCTTTAAAAGCATCCGGAGTTGGTGTGGCCAGATCCATTGACTTTATGATGAATGAAGTAGGTGGTTGTTCTCATCTGCAATATTCAACAAGGGACGCTAGGAATGCTATACGAAGAAAGAGGCAAATCATGTATGGGAATGATGCAAATACCCTTTTACATATGTTTCAAATAAAAAACTATGATGATAGTCATTTTTCCTATGAAATCCAAGTTGATGAGGACATGAGATTGGCCTCATATTTTTGGGTAGATGGAAAATCGAAGGAAGATTATATGGTATTTGGTAATGTAGTGTGTTTCGACCTCACATATAAGACAAATGAGTATGATATGCCATTTGGTCCTTTTGTTGGTATTAATCACCATAAGCAGACATGCTTATTCGGTGTAGGATTGCTTTTTGGAGAGACAACGGAAGACTTTAAATGGTTATTACAAAGCTGGGTAGATGCAATGGGTGGAGCCCATCCTACAACCATCATCACGGATCAAGATCCAGCTATTGCTGCAGCAATTACAGCAGTATTCTCAAACACCAATAATCTCTTATGCTTGTGGCATATACATAAAAAATTACCAGAGAAATTATCTCATGTCATTCACTAGCATCCTACATTCAAGGCAAAATGGAACTATTGTTTGTTTGACACCAATAACGACGATGACTTCGAAAGCAGTTGGAGTGCTATGATAGAGGAGTTTAATCTTCAAGATAATACATAGTTGCAACACATGTATGATATTCGCCATATGTGGATTTCTGCTTATACAAAGAAGATATTCTCAGCCGAGATAAGAACTACCCAACGTAGTGAGAGTATAAATTCTTTTTTTGATGACTTTGTTTCGAGAAATTCAAATTTAATTGATTTTTCAAATGACTATGACAAAACACTTTCGCGAAGACGTGAGGCTGAAGCAGATGCTGATTTCAAGACCTTCTATGATATTCCTGAGTTGAAAACTAAACGCAGTATTGAAGGTCATATGGCGAAGGTGTATACTCGGAATATCTTCTTAGAGGCTCAAACGGAAGTGGTCGAATGTATGTACTATGTTGCAGAGAAAATTACTAATGAGGGACCAATGCAACAATGGAAAGTCTTCTTATTAGACGGAGAAGATAAGAACAAGCTGAAAATTATAACATGGAATACGGAGTAGATGATGGCAAAATGCCCCTGTTTGAAATTTGAGTCATCTGGTATTGTTTGCAAGCATATTATCACATTGTTACGATTTCTAAAAATGAAAACCATTCCTCCATTTCATGTTCTACCTAGATGGACACGAGACGCTAAATCTCAGTTTAAATTTTCAGCCACAACGAGTGACAAGGGAGCCACACAATCCATGGCTATTTGTAGTCATACTTTATCAAAAATGGTGGTATCATATAAGAAGTGAGAACTTACACAACCTGAATGCCTATGAAATTGTTAAAGATCATATGGAAAAGTTGACTGCTGCATTGTCGGTATTGCCTAAGCCTCCATGTGCAAAGACAACCGATACTAATAAAACTGCTACAAATCAAAATCCTACCGGGGTGTCAAGAGATAACTTCAATCTTATGAGCATAGGACTGAATGTAGATTTGGGCAATGATCCAGGTGGTTCTTGTAAAACAATAGCTGATCAAAGTTCTCAAGCTTGTGCTATCTTTCCTGCTCATGTTTTAGTAACGAAAGGAAGGTCTTCAAAATGCATGAAAGGACCTTTAGAACAGTCACGGGGTGGAGCAAGATTTTGTCGTGGTTGTAAAAAATTTGTTGTCGGTCATGACAAATGGAATTGCCCTGCTTTCAAGGTCTCAAGCTTGAATGATGTATCCACTTCGATAGATGATGATCATTGCACTTCTATGGGTCGAGGTCTAGGCGGAGGTCGTGGTATCTTCAATATCTTTATCTTTATCTTGCATAGTAGATTTTATCTTGCTCCACAATTTAAGTTGAATTATATTTTCTTTGAATTTTATGCTTACCATTGTTTCCTTATCTTGTTCAACAGGTGGGCAAAAGTGAAATGACAACTTCAAGTGCAAGAACTAGATTTCATAGTAGTAAGAGTTTTGTCTGTTCGTGTGGTCTACTAGCTGTAGTGCTAACCTCTCATACGACACTAAATCCGGGTCGGCGGTTCCTTCGATGCCCGCAATTTCGTGTGAGTTCTCTGTGGTTTGAACATCGCATTTTAGAATTACATTGCATACTGCAACAGTTATTTTTTTTAATAGCTTTATCCCTTTTGCAGGATGCATCGTTTGCATGTAAGTTTTTTAGATGGGTTGGCGACTGTCATTCATTAAAAAGCAAGGTTCTTTCAAATGCTGATCTTGAAGTTGATAGCCGATCCCAATCCCAATCCCAAGTCACAGCCATCAACAAGACCAAATAGTGGTGGATATGGGAGAATTAATCCACTGTGTTGACGATTTGAGGGAGCGGCATATGACAGACATACGTCAGTTGAAGCAAATAATAGAGACGAAAGACATCGTCATGAGGGAGACAAATGAAAGGAGAGACAAGAGAGAGATGGAGCTGGCTAACAACATGAAGAGAAATGAAATCCTATTGATTACTCTATGTGGTCTTGTTCTCGTCATTGTTATTTACTTAGCATTGTAAAATAGAAATAGAATGGGAGATCTTATGTATGGAGTATGCTGACACATAAAGCTTGGATTTGGACTTATTTAGCTTGAATCATGTAGGAATGAAATGTTGAATGTTATTTATATTTAATGGTTGGATGATGCCCTCTGAGTTTTCCCTTCAATAGATGGGGTTGGAGTTTTTTCACAACCGACAAAATGAACTGGTTTGAGAATGAAGTTTTTTTACATTTTCTTCCAAGCATCTGTACAGATCCATTCACAAAAGATTCAATATCAGATATCCTTTGAAATGTTTATTCCGACATAGACAATTGCATCTTATAGAATTAATACACATGGATGCAATTGCATTTTATAGAATTAATACACATGGATGCAAAACCTATATATCCAAAAAGTTGATCTCTTTTCAACGTTGTTTAGTTTTTTGGGACAGAGGAACACATTTCCTACCAGGAATTTGCGAATCAATTTCATGGATTTTCTTTGTGAAGAGTAATATGAGCAGCAGTGGCAATGCCAATCCACCTTCATTCAAATCCATTGACACTCTCAACTTTAAGATTTACAATGAAATTCATTCAAACACAAATTTCATATCATTGACAATCTCAACTTTCAGATTTGCAATAACAATCTCATTTACAATAATACTCTCTCAACTCTCATCTTTCATATTTACAATACAAAACCACTTCTGTTTACAAAAAATTTACAGAAAATTCTACAATGTAGATTTACCACTTTCAGATTTACAGTGGCCTCTATCTTCTCTGTTTCTCCCTTTTCAACCTTTGGAAGGGAATCCTTATCTTCTGTGCTTTCAAGGCATGGATGACATCGTTGCCAGCGATGCATTTTCTCAGGACCGATTCACAATTTTCAATTTACATCAATTGTCCCCCCAACCCCAATGATGTCTGCAGCTTGGTCTTTAATTCTGATTATCTTTTTGATCAATCATTCTTCCTGGTTGACTGGTTGAGAGTTGATTTATTATCCAAAGCAACAACATCTTCCTCGAAGATATCCGCTAAAACAGCAACCATTCGAGCGAGATCAGAGAAGAAGGTCTACATGTTGCCTGGACAGAAACACGATCCGCCTGAAACAGAAACAGAGAACATTATACTAACAATGCACATGAGAAAATAAATTTGGAGATAAAAGACCAAGAAACATGTTACAGTCCTCTGCCTAGCTAAGCTCATGATACCGCAAACACAGACCAAGACCAAGAAACAATAAGAAAAATGAACGTTCAAACCATTATCGTTTTCAAATGATGAATTTTTGAAAGGATACAGAATGACTAAAGGATACTACAAGGATACACGGCCGGATGAGCTGCTAGAGGAGACACGGCCGAAGGAGACGCGGAATGAATCTGGGCGTGCATGGCGTGCTTTCAGATCTGGAGCATGAATGGAATGGAGCTGAATGGATCTGGAATGGAGACGAATGGATCTGGGCATGAATGGAATGAAGCTTTTAGATCTGGAATGGAGCGAGAGTCTATCCTTGCTGGCGTGCTTTCAGATCTGGAGTGGTGGAATGGATGCGACGGGCTCTGGCGCGAGCGGTGGAGGAATGGAGGAGAGAGGAGAGAAGAGAGGAGCGGCGGTGGGGACGGGCTGGGAGAGGCTGAGGGAAGTTCCGTCTGTGAGTGTTGCTGGGTTGCTGAGCGTGCTGTCGTCCACGGAGAGAGAAGCTGCGTTCGTCATTCGAGCTGGTCCCGCGTGCCGCGTTCTTTTGGGCGCAGGGACTAAGCTGCAAAATTTCCATTATTTGAATTAGACGATACGGAAGCGCCGCGCCTCATCGAATGACTGTTGACACGCGGACGCAGAAAATGGTGATTTAGCCCGGACGAAAAAAATCACGCTCCTATATTTAATATGTTGTGCATATGCTTAAGTTATAATATTTATTTGTGATTTTTGTTTATAAACATGTTCTTATAAGAGTATTTCATATATACCAACTTTTACCATTTTATAATATTTTTGCATCTTTATTTTTTATTTTTAAAAATCAAGTTTTTTAAGAGGCAAAAAATGACTAATATGCCCCTACAATTGATGATTTTTAAATATAAAAATAAAAAAGTATTTTAAAATATCAAAACCGGATATATGAATTAAATACACTTAAAAAAATATATTTATGAAGAAAAATGAAAAATAAATAAAATTAAAATGAAAAATGAATAGTGTAACTTAAGCATATGTACAATATATTGTATATAATCATATCACTTCTTTAAAAACTTAATTTTTACACATAAGAAAACTCGATTTTTAAAAATAAAAAATAAAGATATAAAATTATTGTAAGATAACGAAATCTAGTATATGGATTAAATACACTTCAAAATTATTCATAAATAAAAATAAAAATAAATTAATTGTAAAAATAAACGATTAATATATTTTAGCCTAAAATATAATGTATTTAGCCTAAAATATATCCCAACATATATAATAGAGCTCATACAACTAATGGAAAATAATTTTATGGTGCCACCAAAGGGGGTGTTTTAAAAATCTTAATTTCGAATGGAATGCGTGTAACATGAGATTTCTCATTTTCAATTTTTAATAAATTTTTTTATATTTTCAATACACATTGTACTCACATCCGATTTCTTTGCTTTATTCAGCTCCCTTGAATCCTTTTCAAATAGGCGCTTAAGATTTTGGTGGTGCTATTTCATTTGAGCTCAATTTAAATTAGGGGAATTTTTGGCATTGTGAAAATTTGTAAGATTGTAGGATGGAGTGAGAAATAAAAAAAAAAATACTTTAAAAAGTGTGTAATTAATATGAAATAATATGAGTAAATTTAGAATAAATTAAGTTATTTGAAGGTAATTGTAAGGAAAAATAATTAGAATATAAAAAATAAAATTAAAAAAATAAAATATTGGGAGATGGAAAGACATATGTGCGACGTACGTCCACTTCTCATGGACTTCCGCGGTTCCTCATCTATCGAGCTTCCCCAAACGTTCTCTAAAATTCAAGCTTTCCATTGCATTTATAATATTTTTTTTAACAAGGACATTAAGGGACATGAAGATGAAATATTTGTGCGGATCTCAAAATCAATGTTGTATTATTATAATTATAATAAAGTACTAAAAATGCCATTAATTTTTTAAAATATTTGAAAATAGTAAAAATTCATACACATATTATATACACTTTAATTAATAATTATGCAAATTTTTTTTCAAAAAAGATATTTAGACTCGGATGCATAAAAGCAAAGTGCACCCGAATGCATAAGCTCATGCTTAATGAGCAAGTAAACGGGCGCAGACCCCAAGGCAAGGAGACAACAGTCAAGAGTCAAGCACTCAAGATCGGCGTTGCATGCTATCTCCCTGGAATCTCCATCGTCTAGTAGCGTGGAATATCTGCATTGATTGGACGCCTCATGATTTCCTTGATTACAGGGATCACAGTAGCTAACTTTGAAAGGACAGGATCATCATGTGTAATTGCTGGGGACAAACCAGGAGACGAGCGCGCGTATCAAGTGTGGTGCTACTCCAGATTATTAAATCACTAGAACCTATTGGAAATGCCCTGCTGAGCGCTAAGCTGGCCGCAACTCTATTTCTTCCTTGTATCAGCAGGCCAGGCGCGCAGAAGCAAGCTGAATCTGAAGAGAGAAGGGAAAAGAGCCGATGCCTCCCCTCACTCCCCACTCCTAATTCCGCTGCTCCTCTAACTATGCACATACACCTCATCTACATCATTCTCCTGGCCTTGTTCATCTGCTCTTCTCCTTCGTCTTCCGCATCTCCACCCTCGATCAACCAACAGCCATCGCCACCTTCGTCGTCCTCCTCCCCCGAGAAGAACGTACTACTCGATCTTCTCCTCGAGCTCAAAAGCCGCACGTCGAGGCCCACCCTCACTCTCCCCATCTTCTGCTCAATCCACACTCTCCATTCCTTCTCTTTCCAACGCCTCCGCCGCATCCGCATCTTCACCGTCCGTTTCAAGCCCTTTGAAGCCTGATCTCCGTCGGCTTCGGCCGCTTCGTCGTCTTAGATCATGAGCTTCTTGAAGCTGTCCGAGTTCTTCCATTTCCTGGCGTCGCCCTCGCGATGGATGCCTTGTAATGAGTCCTTCCTGATCTTCCCGCCCGATCGCACGGCGGCGAGTCCTGATGGGAAAGGAAGCGAGGGGGAGAAACGATGTCGGTGGATGAGCCTCGAGGGGCTGAAGAAATTTCTCGTGCTGGGACTCGTTTCGTGGATGCTGTTGTTTGTGGAGATCCGTTTTATACCTTCGTCTTCCATGTATCCCACTCTACGTGTTGGTGATCGGATCATCGCTGAGAAGGCAAATCCCTAATTCTGTCTTTTCATTTCTTTTATCAAATGGGTGTGATTCTCGGATTCAAAGCTGATGAAGTGCTTATTGCTGCGGCGACATGATTATGCATTCATTTATATTTCTATTTGTCCTGATCTTGCGATGCGTCATTGTCGTTTTGGATATGCTTGTTCTATATACGCGTGTTGATCCTTGGACTGCTCTAAAATTTATTCCTGCAAGGTATGGCTGACGTATGCCCAATTCCAAATAACAAGAATGTTTGCCTGCAATTCGTCTTCCAGGTTTCATATTATTTCAAGAGCCCTGCTATTGATGACATTGTACTTTTTAAAGCACCTCAGAATTTACAGGTTTGGTTGGAAATTTAGAAGAGCTATTGGCATTTTTTTACCCTACAAAGTTACGGTATTGAATCAAATTTTTTGAGAATTTCGTAGAATATGGGATACGGGAAGGAAGCTGTTTTTATCAAAAGAATCATAGCAAAGGCTGGGGACACAGTCGAGGTTTGTTCTGCAACTCATCATGCTTACTTTACGTGTGTTGACGTAGACTAAATTTCAATTAATCGCATGGTAATTTGGACCATCTCCTATTTTTAGTTTGAGCAATATCTTGAATGTTCTCATATTGTAGAAGAAATGGTTTGCTAAGCTGTTTTATTCTGTGGACATCAATGCGTCCTCACATGTTAAAATTTCAAGAAGAATATCTTATCAAATTTGTAATTACGTCCTCATTTACTAATTCATTGAAGTTTTATTACTTCCAACTTAGATGAGCTGGAGTCCTGGACAAGTTTCTTGGAGGGGACCAGTGTAGAAACATGCAATTAATGGTCTAAGAGGTCGAGCCCATATTCTGTGCAAATGAACAAGAAATAGTATAGAGCAATTGAAAGCCTGAGTTATGCTGTCGACTTTTTCTTTAGTTGAATTGGATGAATTGCCCAGATATGAAGGTCCAACATTTGGAATGCGGAGTTGGCTTTTCAACTACATGTCCAATGTCTCTGTAGAGAATTTGATTCGTTTCCTTGTTGAGCTGCTCAGTGCCAAATGCTACCTTTTTCCTTTGGAGCTGGATTGCATGGAATTAGGTGCGCATGTTAATCTATCACATTGTGCTAGCTAAGAGTGAGGAGCTGTCTTTTCTAGATAAAAAACCTTGACATGACAGCAGAGGATTGTAAACTGGAAAAGACCATCCATTTTATCTGTTTTTCTTCTTGAAATTGATCTTCATGGTAGTTCTTAGATGTTTGCTTCTCAAACTTGTTATTAGAAGTTTCGAGCAGGATATCTGACCATGAATGATGCCTGATTAATGATATGTTAGTTGCGATGGTGCCTCGAGATAGTTCAACAATAGTATGAATCAGTTTTGGACTGCTATTCATTCATCTCCTTGATATACATATGTATATTTTAAATTCTCTGTGGCTTAATTACTGCTACCACAGGATAGAAACCTTATTTTAATGTTGGTGTTTTTGCTTTGACATGCCACCAGGTTTGCAAGGGACTGCTTCATGTAAATGGAATTGCTAGGATAGAGGATTTCATAGCAGAAAGGCCAGCATATAGATTGAGCGCAACAGTGTGCATCTATTTTCTTCTATGTTATTTCTCATCAAATTCTCTATATATTTATATACCAGCAGTGCGTGTTCTTGAACAACATTTTGGAGTAGGCAAGGTTCCTCGCAGCTTTTCGTATGCTGAATGGTGCATGAAAAAAGATCGTGCGCAGGCGAGGGGGAGAGTGTAAAGCACATGAGAGACATAACCTGGTTAGCTCTATGTTGTTGACAACTGAGTGCTCCATGATATGGTGGGATTTTATCATGAGCCTCGGATGATGCGCAGTCTGCTGGGTCTGTCCCTTATCCTGTTCTTTTCAGACCCTTATCCTGTTCTTTTCAGGCTGTGGGTTTTATACAATTTCTTCCTTCATGCCATCATATCCATGTTATTTTGCTTGTGCAGTGTGTGCCAAAAGGTCATGTTTATGTTATGGGTGACAATCGCAACAATAGCTTAGATTCTTGTGTTTGGTAAGTGCCCTATGACAACATTAATACCGGCTTTGTGGTCAATTGCTTGTTGTGAGCAGTTTCTTAGGTCTAATTTGCTTGGTTTCTGATCACAGGGGGCCTCTTCCTATTGGGAACATTGTGGGGAGACACATCATGACATGTCCAAGGCCGTTGCATCAGTGACTCCAGCCGCAGGAGTTGGTGAAGCAAGGTATTACTCTGTTTTATGTTTCCTTCCATTATTTCAGCTTCATTCAAAACTAGATGATCGCATCACCTGTGTAGAAGTGGTTTACAATGCCTCCCAGTTTCACTTCATGATGATATGATTGCTGTGTAGAAGCGGAGAGCATCTAATTTTGCAGAAGTTCGACTGTAGTTCTGTCTAATTGATGTTCAGTAAGCTGGATGATTTCATTTTCAGTTGCTGCAGGGGCTGTCAATCCTAAAAAAGCACGAGGATTCCATCCATCTCTTATTTCTTGTAGCTGTTCTTCTCTATGTGGTTCTCTGAAACAAAACTCCTTTCACGTGTGATGAATTATGTTGTATACTGGCTCAGTATTCTGCCTTTGGACGTGTCTCCAGTTTTCTGTTTGTATAAAGATTCTAGTTGATGTATGATGTGTATGGTGCTTGCTTTAACTGTTCCTCGAAGAATCGGAACGTGTGGATAAATCTTGAATGCGGCCTTGCTTAAGCTCTCTTGCCTTGCAATTTGTTTTGCCGTCTGCGCTGGATCTGAGCCTTTTTTAATGCGTCCGACGCATTGAATTTGATTAGGAGTGCAAAACCCATTTCTTTAATCATTTTGAAATTTTTTTTTATAGAATTGTTAATCTAGGATACTTGTGTATTAAATTTTACTATTTTTGTAGGTATGTGTATATATATTTATATTTAAAAATAAGAAGGTTTGTTCATTTTTTAAATGACTAGAAGACTCTATTTTTGTCATTTTTAAAGATGTGTATATATATTTTTGATTTCTTGAAAATAGGAGTATTTTTAGTCATTTGAAAAAAAATTAAAACTCTTATTTTTGAAATTTTGAACAATATATGCACATTTTAAAAGATAGTAAAACCTTTTTGATTCATGTATATATAAAATACTCAATGCGACATGTTAGATTTTTATTAAAGCTTATGCATAAGGAAGATATAGCTACCATACAAAGAATACGAAGGTATAGGTATATAGGACATTGGTTCAATGCACCCGAGTGTATTTTACTCATCTTTTTTGTAAAATTTTTTTTTACAAGATTGTTAATCTAAGTGTATTTAATATATATATATAATTTTTGGAGATTTTTAAATATATTTTTTTGAATTTTTTAAAATTAGTGGGATTTTTAGTAATTTTAAATTAGTAAAAATGCCACTGATTTTAAAAAATTCGAAAAAAATAACTAAAAATCTTTAAAAATGGTAAAAATTTATATACATGTTAAATACACTTATATTAATATTTTTATAAAAAAAAATTTTAAAAAAATAAAAAAATGGTGAAGTACATCCGGTGCATTGAGATCAAGGTATGTAGCTCTATTTTCAATTCGGGGACAGTTTCACCATGCAGCTAGCCCGGATTGAATTCATACAGATTAGTCTCTTTATGATACATTGCTTTATGCCAACCATGCTAGTAATGTAAGAAAACTTGATTTATAGATTAAATATATCTAGAGTAAGAATTTATAAAAAAAAATTTAGAAAAATAAATAAACGTGTTTTATAACTGGATGCATTGAAACATCTTCAAAATAAATAGATATACTTTAAGGGGTTTGTTTTAATGCAATGCAAATTATAATACATTTGGCTGCAAATCCCATATTTATTTTTTTATAATTTTTTTTATGTAGGTGTATTTAACTTATTTATTAAATGTTATCACTTCTGGAAATATTTATATATTTTTATTTTTAAAAATAGAGGTATTTTAGTAATTTAAAGAGGACAAATCTTCTTATTTTTAAAATAAACATATATACATATTTGTAGAAGAGGAGTGATCCTGTCTGCTCGGGCTAAGTAAATGTCCCACTTAACCCATCTTAAAAAACCTATTTATAACAACTTTCTTTTATTTTTTTCTTCGTGCACTTGTTTATCTAAGTGTATTTAACATGTAGATCATGTTTTACCATTTTTGAATATGTTTATTTATTTTTTTGAAATTTTTAAACATCTATGTGTATATATGTATTTAAAATAACCTTATTTTTAAAAATCTAAAAATATACATATATATACATATCAAAAAATGGTAAAACTTGATTTATATATTAAATACGCTGAGATAAACAAGTGTATGAAGAAAAAAGTAAAAAAAAAAAAAAATTAAATAGGATTTTTGAGGTGGGCTAAGTGGCTAAAACTTAATTTATAAATTAAATATGCTTAAATTAAAATTTTCAAAAATAAATAAACGTGTTTTGCAGCCGATGCATTGAAACATTCTCTGTACTTGTAAATGTGTATTATCAATAATATGCTGTTGCCCGTGTATAGGGCGATATACGGATAGCCCAAAATAATATATATTCTTTATTGTCTATTATATGAAATTCAAGTAGAAATAAATAATGGTACATGAAAAAAAAAGAGTGGTATTTGGTAACCATCCTTCAATTAATGCCTGTAAGTGGTAACCAAATATTTCGCGTGGGCTAAAAGAAAGAAAAAAAAAATTCGCGTGGGGGGAATTTTTTGTGATAGCTTTCAGAAGCACATTATGTACGCATAGTTCACCCTACGTTCATACAAAATGTATCAAAACGACAAGCACTTCTTTCATCTACATCAAACAGCAAAGAGTATTTTCACTCTTCCTCCTGCCTACATGTATTCACAAGCATTATACAACACTAGTCCGGTAATGGGAATGATCAGCGGGTGGCATCGGCGTAGGAAGAAATTCCGTCATTCGGCTTGTTGATGGCGAGCCAGTGGCAATCGTCGAAACTGCATGTAGGCTCACCACGCTGCCCCACGTCAACCGGCCTCAAGAAGCTGGGCCCC